>VDFB02281492.1:636933030-637252325 GCA_007258455.2 Sequoia sempervirens
TAGTGTATTTATCCATTTTACAAGCTTAAGCTTTCTTCTTCAGAAGTTGAGAAACCATTGAAGGAGTAATCTTCTAAGATGATAAGCTAGGGAGATAGAGACTTGCAGGAAGTGTGTTTATAGGTCTCTAGTGGCAATTTTATCTAGAAGTTGAAGCAGTGTTGAATGTCCAAGTTTTGGGTGTGCATTTCATTAAACAGTTGGCAGGAGTAATGTAGTTTGGTTGTTTAATGTAGTTTATTATATTAATTTGGTTTGATATTGTTAGCAACAAATATATGTTTCTAGAACATTATTCTCATGTAATTTTATATCTAGACCAACAACTTTCATTGTAGAGTTGTCGTGATTTGGGTTTCAGTAGTAGCTTCTAGTTTGTTGTTTCTTTTTGGGTTTGGTGTAGTAGCTACGTATTGTTGTTGGTTTTTTTTACCAGTAGAAAATTGATGCAAATTCCATGTTAAAATCTATATTGGAACATTCAATATCAGTTGCTATTGATTCAATATCAATTTGGGGTTATTTAATGTTTTTCCTCTCATACTCGATTTGCTCATTTCTAAGTTTTTGGTAGTTTTTTAATTTATTTAAAGCTTATTTTTTATGAAGGATATTACAATGGTATCAGAGTTGTGATCTTTCCAGCCTGAGGGTTTCAATGATGTATCCCACTAAATCTACTTTCTTTCCTCAAGGCGGTTTCTTTACACTCACTCACTCTTCCAACCCCATGGAAGAATTGGTTATAGATCCAATTGCTATGAGAGCTTCATATAACAATATGGATGATGGTTTTAGGAATTTAGTCACCTACAATTATTTCTTAATTCACATGCAAAGTATGATGGCACTAAAAGGTTATAAATTGTAACACCAAAGTTGAAGTGAGAAAAATCAAGAGGAGGAGATCTAAGATCATGAAGTAAAGGAAATGTATCTACAAAAAGATGAAGAATTAGTGTTAAAGGTTGAAGGTAATGAATTTTTAATTGAAAAAGATATTTTAGTAAATAAAATCTCACAACAAAAATGTTCCTTTTGAGGAAATTAATTCAAGATCAATATTGCACTTTGATTATGAAGATAATTCAAAAGTTCTAAATATTGTCAAAGAGGTACCCTTTGAAAATAGTGAAGAGGAAACTCTTTTTATGAAAAAGATAATGTATCTAACATGTAGGATGATGGAAGAGGGTCACTTGTTCAAAGTGAAGAATTAGACAAAAGGAAAAGGGTAATGACACTTGGTGATCTATTGAGGAGGTTACAAAACAAAATTATGGATGGATTTGCTTTAAAAAGCAACATTTTGGTTAACCTAAACTCATGGGTTTTGGATCAAGAAAATAAAGTCTTTAAAGATTTCCCAATGAAGTTTATTTTGGAAAATGAGGATGAGCATTCTACTTGCAGCCAAAGGTATGAAAATATTTTAGATTTGTCACTGTCTATGTTACCACAAAATTACTTTTATGTTGGAGAGCATGCAAAAGGGGGAGATCAAACTTTTAATGTTCAACGTTGTTTATACATAAGGATATGGGATCCAAGAAATCTCTTGAGGATTAAAAGGGTTAGAGACACTATTGAGTTCTCCATGTTTTCCATTTTGAATGAAAGGAAGTTTATGAGGATTCATATAGTGTTATTTGTGCTTTCTAAGTACTTAATGAAGGATCAATATTCATATTTCTTTGAACACTTATGCAAGCCAAGTAGCAACTTGAAGACAAGATTTAAGTAATGGCCAAATGGTGATAGAAAACTTGGATTGTTTGATGGTTGGCCATGGTAAGGGAAAAGTGAATCATTTTGAGGTTCATTATTTGATGTTTAACCATGTTTGAATGTTATGGAAATCAAGTCTCATGAAATTTGAAGGATTCATAAAGGATGAACTTCTACAAATCATTAGCATCATAAAGGCAAGGAAATTAGTCTTACTATTTGGTGAACAAAAGAAATGTAAAGATTGACATATCATATGCCTTAGAGCTGCAATGGTTATATGGTTGAAAGAAAAATGGGTTAAAAATATTTCGTACTTGACTTATTTCATCCAAAATCTAGTCATACAAGAGTTTGCAACACTGAAGACATTTGGGAGGCCTATGAAGGTAATCAACCCATGTTTTGCAATTATTATTTCTAATTTCTCACATATATGTGTAGGAGAATATGGTGTTGTAGGAGAAGCTACGTGGGAAACAAGATGTTTGAAGGATAATAGAATGTAATTTGTGTTATCCTTTAGTGAGCATCATAGATTTATTTTAACATTCCACTACTTCAAAATCAACAAAGGAGAATGCTTAGATATGTGCTTCCAGGATCGTCTTTGGAGATGAGATTTTTGCATGTCAATGCTTATTCTCCAATAAAAAATTTAGGCATATGGGAAAGAATTGCTTTCTTATTATGGTTACTTAGATATTTTGTAGCCCTTACATGGTTTCTCATACATCATACAAGGGACACATCATGGTTTTCTAGTTAGGCTAGTAATTCATGTATTTGTTGCATCATTGATATATTGTTGACCTTGGTAACTCTTATTTTGAATAGTTATAGTTTGTTGCACTTGGATATGGTTTCATTTCATATAAGGTTATCATTGTTAATTTCAAATAATCAAACAAGTATATCTTTTAACTGGGGAAGAATGAGGGAGGTTGTGTAGTATGCATGTGTTGTTTACATGTTCCTAGTGAAATTGTGTGAATATTTGTGGGTATTGTGTATGATGGAGTATATTGTTGTTATAAGTTAGTCTGATGCTAATGAAGACCATTATATATTTTTATTTACTCCAATCATATTAGCTTTAAAGGTTGTGGGTTCAATCTTTCAGTTCGGAGCAAAGCAATGCTGGCAGTATAGTGTGATATGGAAGTTTGGTTTGATTTTTGAAGAATTATGGAGTATATGTTGCTATTTCTTAGTGCTATTTGCTACTCCTCTTCTCAATTATTGTTGTTATAGACCATTCCATGAAGATGAAGACAACACCTCTCAAGCTGGGGTAATGTATGAGTTTTTTATTGTACATTTTTGTATTGCATAATTAAACAATGCTTTTTTCAATATTATGGAGGTGGAAGTAGTTGTTGTCTCCAAAATATGTATTTTTTTGTTTTAAGGGATGTAATGACTATTATAATAGTCATAATAGTATAAAAAATCATATCCAAAAACATTATCAAATTCCTCACAAATCCAAGGAACAAGTTACCTAATGATAATGCATTTCTAGCTAGTGCTCCAAGACACTATTTGAATTGTTATGGGAGATTTTCTTTCTTGGAAATGTTTCAAGGTGGAAACTATCAAGAACATAATTAATTCACCTAATATAGTAGAGGATGCAATAAAATTATTCTCTACTTTCATTTTGAAATTACTTTTGGATGATTAGTTTGTGCTAGTTGGAGGACTCAAGAAGTGCACAGTTTCTTTCCAGAATGAACTGTTGATTGTAGAATCAATGTTTTGGAAATGGTGTTGTATTAGTTTTTTTTATATGGTGTTAAATTTTACTCCTCAATATTACCATTGTTGTTTCAAATCAGATCCAAATGTTGCATATACCATCCTTCTAGTTGAGGCAAAGTTTGGAACAACTAGTGTTGTTTTAAGCAAGGTGTATCTCCACATTTTGAAGGTAAAAGAGGTAGTTGTTTCAAAATTATGTATTCACTATTGCGAAGGATGCATTGAATATTATAATATTCCTATGGGTCATCAAAATCAGATTTATGTTACAATAGGAAGTTTTAGATATTTTTGGTACAAAATACTTAGTGCTAGTGCATACATACAATGGTATCATAATGAACTAATGCTTGCAGATTTAGTCTTTAGGAAATGGTGGTGTAAATGTTGTTGCTACATGATATTAATTGATTCCCAAAAATATTTTCCATAGATTTCAGTTTTGAGAGACAGGCTGCGGGGTCAGACTCCTGTTGAAGTAATGTCTAAGCTTTTACTAGTGCACTCTGAAATGATATTTCAAAAGATGAATGGAAGGAGCAATCTTAGAGTGTACTAGTTGGCTACAGGAGATGCACTGTCTTTAGTAATAGTCCTCACTAGTAGCACAAACCACCATAATATTTGAAAGAAGTCAGCTTTATCATGCCATGTTTTCATGGAATATCATGAGTTTGACAAATTTCAAGATGCCATCTAGATTTCTAATTGGAAAGAATGGATATCAAACATTTACAATATCTACTGAGCCCAATGTGGCTGACCAGCAAGTCTTGAAAGCCAATGTTTGCACAAAGGGTCTATGGAAAGAATTGTAACATCTCACAAGTACTGGATCAAGACTTTATGTGCAGTATAACATAATTTTGAAGCATCATGGTAGAAATTTCTTGAGGACAAGCAATGTTTGGGAAGGAGGACTTATCATGTCCCCCTTTTTAAAAAAAAAGTGCTTACTAAAAATAGTAAGTTTCTATTATATAGAAATAGTAAGTTGAAGGTATCAAGACAACATTGGAATATAATATTATTTAATACTTATATTGTCCTAGTGTAATTTTTATCTAAAGGACAAATAAATATTAAATATTTAGTGGTACCAACACAGGTGGGTCATTATTTTTGGAAAATAGCACTTTAACCTCATGTAGGTGCCTCGAAAACTGCATTTTAAATTGTCAAAAGATGCTTTGTGAGTGGTATAATATGAAAGGCTAAATTTAGAGGTGTTATAATGCATTTTATGACTTCTAGAAGTGCCTAAAATTGAGGAGGAATATTTGGACGTGAATCCAATGTTTGGTAGAAGTTTCCAAATGATCAAGAGTCTATAAATATTGGTCATTTTGCATGTAGAAGGAGTAATCTTCTAGGCTGATAAGCTAGGGAGATAGAGACTTGCAAGAAGTGTGTTTACAGGTCTTGAGTGGCAATTTCATCAAGAAGTTGCAGCAGTGTTGAATGTTCAAATTTTGGGTGTGCATTTCGTCAAACAGTTGGTAGTAGTAGTGTAGTTTGGTTTGTTTAGTACAATTAACTATATCAGTTTGGTTTGTTGTTAGTAGAAAATATATGTGCATCTAGAACATTATTCTCATGTACTTTTCTATCCAAAAAAACAACTTTTATTTTGGAGTTGTTTGTTGTGATTTGGGTTTTAGCAATAGCTTCCAGTTTGTAGTTTTTTTTTTGGGTTTGGTGCAACATTTGTGTATTGATGTTGGTTGTTATTACAAATAGAAAATTGATGCAAATTCCATGTTCAAATTTGTATTGGAACATTCAATATCATTTTCTATTGATTCAATATCAATTTGGGGTTATTTAATGCTTTTTCTCTCATACCCGATTTGCTCATTTCTATGTTTTTGAGAGAAATATATATTTTTATTTAAAACTGATTTTTTTATGAGGGTTATTACATGCCTGAGCCTCTTTATCAGCTCCTAACTTGGTGATAAGTGCCCCCAAACTGAATTTTTATCCTCCTTTTGTCATTAGCTCATGAATGTCCTTGCATTATGGGTCGATGGTAGGTCATATGGAGCAATCTGAAGATGACTAGTTTGAAGATGGCCAGCTCCTTTAGGGTGGCATAGGATAAAATTCAAGGGTTACCAAATGATGCATTGTTTAATCCTTTATATATCCTTCATCTTCACATGCCTTTGTATATAGCTTTCAAAAGTCATCTTATCAAGAATATAGGCTTGTAATAGTTATCTTAGTGATCTCCAGGCATAAGGAATTTGATTTTCATCCTATGACAGACACAACGATTATGACTGTCTTTTCTTTTTCTACCTTTTTCCCATCAAAATTCTGCCCTTGGAGGATTTTCCAATGAATAATCCTCGGCTTCTGTATTTCTTTTGAAACTTAATCACCATATCTGGTTTACAGGCTTGGAAGAGGATTTCTTCCCTTGGACTCATTGAACTCTCTTTAAAGGACTACCCTGACCAAGGGTGTGAACCAGATAGCCCGCACATAGCCTGACCGTGATTTGTCTCTACAAAAAGGGCTGTCCCATCGCGAACTCTAATGACCTAATCTTCTTCTTAACCTTTCTTTGGATCTTTATATGACAATGCTGCCCTTTTGGAGTGTTACAATATCTCAAGATGCTCAGCCCATTAGATGTTAGGTATACAATCGGCTGTAATATTATTGCATTCGGAATTCATCTTGACTATCAATTTGAAGGGTTTATTAATGTTCAATTTTTTCATATAGTCCTTAAAGTGTATTGTCACCCGGCTCTATTCCTAACCTTATGGGAGTCTTTGTCTTCTGTCAAGTTTAGTGACTCATGACCTCATGTTTGCTTTCTTGGTGACTTATAAACCATCTTGCCTCTATCATACTCCCTTTACATAAGCTTGTATATGATCTATTACGGTTTCATGTTATTTTGTGGGTTATTTTGTTGACATAATGTTGTCACCTTTTTTCATGAGCACTACCACTGCCTTATCATCTATCATGGCACCATCCATTTGTTCATACGATCACGTTACTTTCATGGTCTATGCATTATATGACTATCCTTTTTGAAAACTTTGCCCTTATTTGATGACTGTCCTTGAATAGATTGACTTTCCTTGTTGATGAAGTCATTTCCATAGTTCAAACCCTAACAAGATTACAGTCATGAACGATTACCTCTTGGAGCTTTTACTCCTCCTATACTATCATTTATCTTAATTGTGATCCTTGAAATCACTGTCTTCTTGTATTCGTTGTTCATCAAATGCTCATTGTATCCCCATGCATTCTTCTATAAGCAACTATCTTTATTCACCCTCTTTGACTATGCTTTTGAAACTGTATCTTTTTATAGGACTGCCCACCATACTTATGCCCTTTTGTTGCTTTTGTGACTATACAGTCCCTCATATGTTGCTTACTATAATCTTGAATGTGACCACTTGTTACTCCTCTTCATTATTTTGACAATGCTTTTAATAGTCACGACGTCTTTCAAAAACCATTACTATTGTGATGTGTTCACCATGCACTATCTTCTTGTAATGATATAAGATTGCATCTCTTTGCCACTGTCACTCTTATTAATCCTACTCCGTGCGACCTCTTAAATGATATTTTTTCCGTTTAAGTGTTTACCATATGGCTCATTACAAGTGAATTAATATGACTATCCTTTGACATTTTCATCACTTTCTCTTAATGTTCCTCATTGATAACTGTGTTAGGGCAGTATATTTTTTTGCTTTTAAGACCATCCATTGAATTTGTGACTGTACACTAAATGGTATTACTTGAATTCACCAGATAATTATGTGAAGTACACATAAGGTCTTATTGAGAAAACATAGGCCAAGTGTCTAGTTTCCCATTAATATTGGTGCATATTCATGTTTTTCTCCATGACATGCAAGGCTTTATGATATTGATTTTTTTAAATTAAATCTATACATTCATGATACAAGACCCAAGTTTGATCCCAAAGGATTAATGGAGAAATATGATTGATCATTGTATAAACATTATCCTAGCATCAAGGAATTATGGGTTGATTGTGATGATGAACATGAAGTCAGAAAAAGGAAATTCTCTTGACTAAATTATTTCAAATCAAATAATTTGAGATTACAAAAGTGCCCAAAAGTATTTATAATGATGGGGATGTGTTAGATCAAGTCTATAATAAGAGATGGATTTTCAACTCCCGATCCCAATGGTGAACACCTTTGTTGAAGAGGGAAATTTCCTAGAGACAATACTCCAAGAGGTCATTGATAGAAGTTTAACTTGGTTAAAGCATAAAATAAAAGACCTCAATTTTGGAAAGGAGACACAAAAGGATAATCAAGTTGCCAAGCCTCTATAATATCCTATACAATCATTAATTCAAATATTACTTAAATCATTTTCTAATATTGTTTATATTTAAATACTTTAACTGACTTTAACAAGAATTGGCTCTAATTCAACTATAATATCCCTAGATAAAATATTAATGCAATTACTTGTAAAACCTTCTTCAATGTTATTTGTTTCACTGTTATTGTTAGGAAAAGGTTTGTTGTCCACCTTGCATAATGTTATAATATAATATTTTATATAATTATATGGTGCACCTAGGGGATCTAGGGATGCATGCATCAAATGGGTTAGCATTCCTAGGGCCACTTTATGTTTTATATATAACATCGTGATTAAATATTTAATGTGGAGTTGCACATTGGGAAAAATACTTAATAAATTGGGAAAATGTTGTACCAAAAAGTAAATGTGGGGGTTAATGGTTTTGTGAGCTCGTGGTATTAGTCACATGGTTTTATGTAATACCACTTGGTGGTTTTGAGTAAGTTTGTTTCTATAAATGCAAACACATGGATAGTTGTCTAAGGTTGGCTTGTTGGCGGGTTGAGGTAAGGAAGCTAAGGTAGCGGAACAACTTCCTAAACTAATCTTGAGAGGAGGATAATGCAAAACTTTATAGATCTTTACAAAAATTATAGAAACTTAAACATAAATAAACATAAATATCATGCATACCACAACACAATGATTTACACGGGGAAAATATTTTTGGGAGAAAAACCCCACACTCCAAAAGCTCCCAATATATTATTTAGAAATCACAAATACTACAATATACTTGCAAAGCAAGCTTCTCACAAGAGTATCACCAACTAGAGATCTAGACGCAACACGACTACTATCAAACTCTCAAAATACATCACAATACTCAATCGTAATACAACACCCTCATAAAATAGGGTTGTCTTTTAGGGAAAGTCAAGCCAAAAAAATATCTACCATCAAATGTGAGACCTAATGATGAATGATCCAGATTTACAATAATAAAATATACATAAAATTTAGCTTTCAAGGGTACTACCCTTGAGCTCTCGTCGGGGCGTGTAGCCCATGGACCCCCTGCTAGGGGGATGATCCCCCTAGATCCCTCATGAGGGGGTATGCCTCCCCCTACCTTTGCTCCTTGCCCCTCCCCCTAGTGCCGACCTATCAACAATACCTTATGTGATTGCAAGGTTGAGACACATTTTCCCAACATAGAGCATCTCTTGTTAGCATTTGTGAGGGTTGAAGCATGGAATGATATGTATGGTTGCATGATTGTTCACATGGAGTGTTTGTAGAGGGCTTGACATTTCAAAGGTATTTATGGAGATTATGGAGATATATTGTAGTCTTTATTGGTTTAATAACACGAGTTGTGGATGCTTTTGCAAGCTAGGCTTTTACCTCTTGAGGGTTTTCTCAAGGTATATCTTGTGTCATCTTTAATGGTATGTCGTTTATTCTTTTTCATATGGATTCGAAATACTTGTTTGCATATATTTCTCTATTTGAGTTATGTAGAAATTATCTTGGGTGGATGCATATTTCCTTTTAGTTATGATATACTTGTAGTGATCTATACTTAAAACTTAGAGAAATTTAATATTTGACTTAAATATTTTTCCAATCTCTTACACAAGATAAAATATTTTCCCTTGCATTTACACAATACGCTCAAACTCTAATATTATAGGCCAAACCAACAAAACAAATACAAATATGTTGTTGATCCAATAAAACAAAACAAATACAAAATAATCCAATCTCTTACACAAAATAAAATATTTCCCTTTGCATTTACACAATACGCTCAAACCCTAATATTATAGGCCAATCCAACAAAACAAATACAAATATGTTGTTGAACTAACAAACCCAAATTCATGTTTTTGAACTAATAAACTTCATATTTAAGGGTTTTTAATAGGGTTCAACAAAGATGCTAAATATTCCTTCACATTTATGCATTAAAATTTAAACCCAAATTATAAAAAATATCTTTTTGCATTGACAAAGAACACCCAATTTAGCGATAAAGTCCAAAATATTGTTGATCAAATTATAGAGCCATTTCCTATTACACAGGTCTTCAAATAGTTTACAAAATGTTGTAACATATATAATGAAATAAATAATAGTTTCAAGATTATACTAAACTCATAATGCCACAAAAAATGCATGAAACATTGTAGAACATCTATTGAAGGTAAGGGTTTTGCAGGAAAGTAAACATTAAGGTCATGGACTACCACATGCATAAATAGGGAACATGTAAATGCTACACCTTTGATTATTGTGGTGCATTAAACCAAATACCGAAGTAGATCTCTCATAAATCATGAAGCTCCGGCCATAACTTTAAACCATCTTATCCTAGCCAGTATTTCATCCTCTAATCATTAATAAATATGTGAAAGTTTCATCCTTTAATTTGGGCATTCAAATACAAGTGCTTAGAACATGGTTTTCTAGTTAGGGTTTCTATATAGAAGATTGCATAAGTATCCATCTATTTAGACTTAGAAGCCTTAATACCTCCATAAGGAAAGTTTAAACCTACATTAAATTCCAATATCACATAACTTGTATGCAACAAAGAGTGCCCATATATGTAATGAGCATCATTTTCCTTCAAACTATGCTTTAAATTGTGTCATACGCCCTTAGATGTACACAAGTATCGGAAATGTTTTTGTGGCATACAAATGTACTTGCAATAATGACGAGAGATCCCATAGGGATTGAAACCCTAACTACCAATTAATGGAAGTCAAGTCCACATCGTCATTTGCAACATTAGAGGTACACATGGATCCATGTCTTAATTATTAAATGATTATTTTATACCCATAAAAAAAAACTAATAGAAGATGTGTCATTCATTTGAGAATTAATGGAGGTCTAGTCATGTAGGGAGGTAGGTGAGGTGAATAGTGAAAAATATTGGGAGTGTCAGAGTCTGTGAATGAAAGATACTTCATGACTCTTACCATTGCTCAAAGATTAGAGTTTAAGTAGGATGCATGATAATAAGCACAATTCTAAAACTTCAACAAGGCAAGGGAAAAGAGCAAAGTTTAGAGGAAATAGATGAAAAGATGGACAAATTTGATAGCATGGAAAGAGAAGGGAATAAAGGTGGGGTATGGATGTGAGGTATGTTTGGATGGATAATTATGACACTCTAATAGACATACAAAAAAAGTGGAGTTGGGAATATAGGCATATTGGAATGGGGAAGTTTGATTGTCTAACATGGACCAACGAAAGGTTAAACTTAGATAGAAAAGCATGCCTAGATGAGGAACTCTAAAAATTTGATGATTGACAAACAATTAGAATATTGGGCATGCCTTCAAACTCAAAGGATTCAGGGACCTTATACAAACATAGGGGAAATAAGAGGAATAATGCACACAAAATTGGATAACGGAGGATACGGGAAATAAGAAATAGGAAATTTGGTCCATAACATAGATTATAATAAAAGGGCGACATGACAATTCTACCCTACTCAAAATTGCTTGCTCTCAAGGAGTAAAAATTCAAATATTCTATAAGTCTTGCTTCTTCCCAAGTTTCATCGCTTGTAGGTAGGTTATTCCCATGAACTAGTTGATTTGTGATGTCTCCATGTCCCAATTTTTTTACCCTTGTGACAATGATTACACCTATTTCCCTTATGAACAAAATTTCATTGTTTATGATCACTAAATCAATGCAGGTGTCTCACAAAGACATAATTCCATGCATGAAAATGTTCCAATGTAACAACATTCTCCCAAGTGCATCCATTCAATTCTTGTGGATTTATGTTCTAAAATATTATCCCTCAAGTATCCTTCAACTCACTTATTCACCATTTTCCTCTAATTATATGTAACTAATAACCAATGTTGGGAGTCAATTTTGTACTTGCCAAATAGAATAATTCTTGTCAATAACAATTAACCAATTTGTTAACTCCATCATTGTCAAAAGTTTTAGGCAATCCAAGTAGCCTTATCACTTCTTTGAAAAATAATTTTCCATATGATGTGAGTTGAATTCAAATAAATTATAAGGAAGTGTGCACACTCATTTATTTTACTATTAAGAGAATTAATGTAATATTTACCATGTACTTGGGTAGAATCCTGATGGATTCTATGAACAAATTATTCTAGTCTTGGGGGGAATAAGTGGAAGTTGCACCATACTTTCTAAAAATTAATGTTCTTCTCCATTCTAATGGTAGGTGATTTCCTCCCTAAAGATTCTCCATGAAAATATCTCTCTTATACAATTAAAAAATATTATAGGATCTAGATTATTTCACCATGTGGGCATCATGCAAAGCCTTCACCATTTTTTTCTTCCTATTGGGTTCAAGCATTGGAAAGATTCTACCCTTGTACCCTATGAGACCATTCATTGGTATATGCTTATTATTCTTCACATGTCCATCTATCATGTGAGCAACCATGGTATTCTCGGAATTTTATATCATGATAAAACTTTTCCAATCACTAAACATGGTAGCAATAGAATAAGGAATATACATTATGATAAATACATCAACAATTACATTCATTTTTTCTTTAATATAAAAATTCATCATTTTGGTTTGTCCTTAACTTTGAAGGGTATCCTTTACTCAATCCCATAACTTACAACAACTATGTGGTTGCAAATAATGTAATATAATACTTGGGTATGATGATGTAGTAACTCCAAACTTGGCCATTATATGGACAATAGTTTTTGTCTTGTTCCTTATTCCACATAGTTGTAAAATGTGAGCATCACTTCTTCCTCTTCCACCTAGTTTGTATTCTCGTGAAAATAAATTTGAATTTTAGCTTTCTCCAAAAAATTCATTGTCATCCTTGAAGTGCCTTTGTGTTGTGTCAACAATTTCATTTATATGAAGGATGCCTTCAACAATAATACTATAGCCCACATATAAGACATTTGTGTAATCAAGCTCAAATTTATTTGTTTTTACAAATATAGCCTATTGCTCTAGAATCCCAATGGTTATTTAGGTGTCTCATATGATCCTTCAATATTATACAACATATCAAACTATCATTATTAGGTTCTAAAATAAATTGTCATGTTTGACCATTAAATGCCTAATTCACCATGAATTGGAAATTAGCCCATGCATTAATCACATTAAATAGTATTATTAAGAACTCAATGTGTCCCATGAGGCATCTAGGAGATCTATTGTATGTGCATTACCTACAAATACTAGTATGGTGGCGGCTTGTTCTCAAACCAATATTTGAGAGATAATAAGTGATAATGACATGATTAAAACCAATTTCTAATTCCATGGCATGTTAGAATCTTCTATTTTCTATTGATATTAGGGACATAAGATGGAAAGAAAGTCATCAGATATAATGAAATTGAATAAAAATGGTGGCTTACCATAAAAATAAGAGGCCATGTGTGTCCTCTTTCACCATACTTTACTACACAAACAACTTTGCAAGAAGTCCTCTTTTTTATGGCCATTCCAAAAGAACCCTTGGAGGAAATTCCAAGCACCAAACCTTTTACTTCAAACTTGAGTCGTTGATTTTGTGAAAGGTCACCCATGGAATATAGCCATTGAACAAACAACCATGTCAAATTTCTTAGCATAAAGTTCATCACATACCTTGTGTTTTCCCATGGTAACATTATGTTGTCTATTTATCCTCGTGCATAGTATTGTGAAATTTTTAATAACAAGGATATTAAACCCCATTAAAAAATTTAACCTTCACACATTTCTAAATGTCTTCCTTTTATAGTTGTTGGTTGAAACACTAGTTAATTCTTTTGCATTATCGTTTGTATGTCTCAGCTAACTACCTATTATAGTGTTGTAAATTGTCACCCTTGAAAATTTTACACTAGGTTTAACTCCCCTATGTGCTTGGACCTAATTGTGCTTTTAATTTGCTCATTTTGTAATAATATTCAAAAAATCAAAAGTGAACTTGAAAAAAAAAATATTGATAATTAAGGCCCTAAAATAATAGGTCTAGACTAGGGTGCCCAATGCCCTTGTCTAGCCTATATTGGCTCAATTTAAAACATGTTAGTGTCGGCATTTTAACATTTGAAAATCCAAAGTCATTTGTTGGATGTCAGTAATTAATTTTTAGGAAATTAAAGAATTGCAAAAAATCAAGTCTTTTTCATCATTTGAAATCCTAACAAGTAACTAGCAATTTTGGAGAGAAAATTGAGGATCCTAAAATTAATTAAGGTAAATTCAAGGGAAGAATTAGCAACATTATTACAATGCCTTCATCAATTACGATCATGTTTTCAAGTCATTAGGAAGAAGGAAGTAATTATGTTCAAGGAGCTATAATGATCAATCATGCCATTTTGTGAAGATGTATTGAGTTATCCTCTACATGCTAGTTACACCAATCTATTATGTTTTGTGAACTAAACTTTTGTAGTTCTATCAAGCAATCAAGGCATCCATATGACAATTTGTGATGTGAAATCAATTTGTCAAGGATTCCAGATCAAGGTAACATTGTCATTTATCATCTACCATTTATCATTTCAATCAATTATTGTTTTGGTCTCTACCCAACCTAGGGTATGCCCTCTTGATTGATGAGCCCTTAAAATGTTCAATTCCTTACTTTAGCTTCATGCTTTTTATCTCATTTTTGTCAATATAACCAAAAATGTTGTAATAACCTAGATCTCACAGAACACATGCAATATGAAGAGGTTATTAGATTTGTGTAAACCCTTTCTAATTCTCAAGATTGTTCAAAACATAAGAGAAGAGCATACAAGATTTTACAAAATCTTACATAAAAAAATCAAACTCTTAACTAGGAATCTATGAACTCAAAATTCTCAAAACAAAGCTCTGATACCATGTTAGAAATTTGTAATAGATTGAATAACCCAAGGAAGTTTATAAGAGAAATTCAAAGCTACATAAATTGGATAAACATAAAAAATGCAAACCAACAACTCTAAGAGATATGCAATGTCAGGATGACAAAATTGCATTAAGAGCTTCCAATATGAAAAATACAAGCTAGGTAGTGAGTATATATAGAACTAAGGAGAGGGTGGAGGTGACAAATCAACCAATAGGAATTGACCACCACTAACCACCAATATTAAATAAAACTTGATGAAAAAGTAAATACTCCACACATGAAGGATAGAGACACCTCATCACTTTATCTCCTAGTTATTAAATGATAAACTCGTTTTATTATCTTAAGAAAACTTAATAAAATGTAGGAAAAACTTATAACTAAGGGAAAATACATTAAACCACTAGGAAAATAAAAACCTACACCAACAAAACAAAAATAGAACATAACAAATAAAGTATTAGAAAAAGCTTTTAAAATACTAATTTACTTCCAATAACCTTTGTTTAAGAGTATAAATGCAATGTGCTCAAGATTTTGATAGCATGTGGGTGCTTGTTCTATTAGCATAACGATAGTTGTCTATGGATGAGTAAATCGACAATGATACTTTACATTGAAGGTTGGTTGTTACTTTGTATTGAAGGTTAGTGATGAAAATGATGAATGTTTCTAACAAATTTATAGATTTTTTGAAGATCAAATGGATAACTAAGACTTGAAAATAGATTAGAAGTTAACTCTATTAATTGTGGAGTTATCAAGGAGGGGTGGATTAGTTATCTAAAATTGACAAGGAATTTACTAAATTAATGATGGATTTAATTCATGAGAGAATAATTATGAGTTTTATTAATTTATTTAATATTTTTATGAGAAAGTTGTTAAAATGATGAAGTTAATTCATGAGAGGATAATGATTACTTTTATTAATTTATTTGATAGATAAATAACTCATATTAATTCAATAATAATAAAAATAGTCAATTAAATGATAATGATGATGATGATGATAATGGATAATAATGATAATAAATAAAATCATTATTTTAGTGTTTGTACAAACCCTACAAAATGAAAATGAATGACAATATTAGAAGCATATTAGATTTGGAATGCCCTAAAATTAGTGAAGGTATAACATTAAGGTCAAAGCCTATGGGATGTAAACATGGACGAGATCACTAGAAATATAAATTAAAATATACTTTCCCTAAGCTAATCTAAGCTAATCAAAGTAATGCACATAAATTAGGCACAATCAACCTAGATCAATTAATTACTTAGCTAAAACTAGATAATTGAATCATATTAAATGCTAATTACATAATTAGGTGCAAAGAAAGGTGTACTTATCTCTAGGAACATTATTGAAGAAATAATTTTGATGTAACTCTAAAATTGACTACCTTAGGACTGAAAAGAGTATCCCTTGTCTATACTTCACCTCAAAATCAAAATAATCCATCAAGTTTGTTGTGGGTCAATCCCACTACTTTGAATCACTTATGTACAATGCAAATTTGAGTGTATGTTTCTACTTTCTAATTTCTTGAATTCCCTACCCTGTCTTGACTATTAATGATTGGTTGTATTTAAAAACACCTCAAGGAGATCATTAGATCACAAGGGTTGTGCTCTCCTAAGTTGACCCCCTTTATTATATCCACTTAGTCTTCATGGAAACGAGTGAAGACATCACTCTTAAGTCATGCAAACACTTTAAAATAATGATGTAGATTTAGGCTCTTTTTGTTGCTCCAAATTAGAAGATTACTAAAATGATCCTCTCTTAAATACATAAGATTTTGGGTTGGAATTGTATATGATCAAATGATTTAAATAAATGCACATTGAAAGCCTTTAAATACCACTAATAGCAAATAAAGACATGTAACTCTCTTGCTCCAAGTAGGAAGATTTCTAAAATGATTCTCTTTTTAATGCATAAGATTTTGTTTTGGAATTGTATATTGATCAAATGATTTAAATAAATGCACATTGAAAGCCTTTGAATACCACTAACAGCAAATAAAGACATGAAACATACATCCTAGGACAACTCATTGAGAAAGAAATGGATCCAAGTTAGCAAAATCTAAAATTTAGGGGGTCAATTCAATGGCGGAGGAAACAATAATTTTGATGTGGGGAGTGAATATGTGGACATGGAGAGAAATGATATATATTATAATTGTCAAATATATAAAAATGGACATGAATGAAAAATAAATGAATTGAAAAATGAAACTAACTTTAAACAAGAATGTATCAATTATCAATTATATTAAACCATTCTATCAAAATACACTCAAATCAAATAACAAAAAATGAAGATGCAAATTTCACCATTGTAAACATAAAACTCGCTGATAATAAAATAATGCCATCCAAAATCCTATTCACAAAATGACTTCATCTATTGTACTAGATATAGTTATCCATATCCAAAGGACAAGATGTTATAATTCCTTTGGTATTTCATGGCATTACCTTTGGTACGCCATATTCTTTGAGAAAATTCATATGGAAGCCTTATCTAATGAATTCTTGTCCTCCATTGTCCAATTCCTTCATCCTCTTGATAAATAATTTGTACAATATTCAAGCTCTGCAAACCATAAGTACAGCACTAGTCAAAAAATGTATAAAATGTATGTCAGTTGGTTTAAAGATTTAAAGAAATGACTGTTTCAAGTCTTAAAGGCGCTTCATAAGTTTTCCCAAAATCATCTTAAACATCTCCAGTAATCCTTCAGATATATGATTTAACGAGGAACTTCAAAAATGGTGGTATATATCTATACATGGAGAGTGGGTAAGGGGAGTTAGCTTTTAAGCTATTCGGTATTTAATTCTGGAAGGATATATTACTGGGATTTCAAGAATTTAGTAGCTTATGCTTTTCTATATCAGATAAGCAATAATAAGATTTCTATAAAATTGATGAATGTGAGACAGATTTATAGGAAAATTGTGTATTTCATTTTATATTAATGTTTAGACGAGAGTTGGGGCAGTGGGCCTAGTTTGATTGGCTAAAACATCTTGTTGCAGGTAAGAGGTCATGAGGTCTAGTTTTCCCATTGTGCCCATGGGTACCGAAGGGTGTGTTGCGCCAGCGCCACCAGCCACGTGAATTTTTTTTACCGAGTGCACTGCAGTTTATAGGGGGACGGATATTCGACCGATTCCTACAGTCTAAAAAATTAATCAATGCTCCACCCAAATATTTTATTTGGATACTATTTTGAATTAACATTCATTTAAGTAAAACAAACACTTTAATGTGGTATGTAAGCTATCAAAATCTTTAATTGAGAGATTTTTTTAAGTTAATATTCACTTAAGTAGGTAAAATATTTTAATGTGGTTTGTAGATGTATAATGGTGTATTGTGAATATATTGTAATAATTTCTTTATTTTTTATACATGATATAATAGAATTAGTTGTCTATTATTTGTAAGGATTTTTCATTCATTTGGTTGATGATATGTATATATGGAATAATTGGTAACTATTTTTATCATGTTGGTCAAAAATAGAACTTGCTTGCTTTGTTTTTTTAATCTTGATTTTGTTTATTGAGTCAGGTTTATTGTGCTTCTCTATTATGTCTTCTAATGTCTTTTGTCATTATTAATCTTATGCTTTATTTTGTGATTTTTCACTTTCACTTCATCTTCTATATTATGTCTTATGTTATTGTTGAATTTATGCTTTGTTATGTGATATTTTCATTCTCATTTCACCTTCTATATTATGTTTTGTCACTTGATTTGTATGACTTTTACATATTACATTTTGGTTTATAATCTATGCTATGTTGAGGACATCCTCTTCATGTTACTTGTATTATTATCTCTGATGACATTCACTTAGATCTTGCATGCTATTACACTTGCATGCCAATGTTTCATGCTTACATCTTACTAAACACAAGCTTACACTTTCATGCATACTTCTTGTTTGACATTATTACATGCTTTGTACTTACATGATGACATTTTACATCACTTTTACATATTCTCACATGTTTATGTCTAGCATTTTGGCTATTATCATTTGGTCATTGTCCACACTATTGGGGAAACATTTCTAGACATATTGTTTCCTTTCTTATATGAGATTTTATGATCACATCTTACTTTATGTTTGCCAAGCATGATGATATTTATGACATGGTTGCATGATTCTTGTGCCTAAAATGATTGCATCTTTTACATATTACTTTTTCTTATTTCCTTCAACTTATTATGTCATTTGTGTGCAACTAGTTGGAGGGGTATATAATATTACATTTTGATTGGTGGCTCCTTCACAACCCTACATTTTATTTGATAGCTTCTTCATAACCCTATATCATAGTTAGTCAATATTTTTATCAATTTGATCATGTATATTTTTTCTTCATAGCCCTATATCACTTTTTGTTGATGGCTACTTCATAGTCCTATATCACTTTTATTAATGGCCTCTTTGCAAACTTGTATCAATTTTTTTAAAGATCCTTCAAATCCTCATATGTTTGTTTTTACTTTTACACATTTGTTGACAATGTTAAGTAGTTGTTCATGTGT
Source organism: Sequoia sempervirens (assembly GCA_007258455.2). Lineage (NCBI taxonomy): Eukaryota > Viridiplantae > Streptophyta > Pinopsida > Cupressales > Cupressaceae > Sequoia > Sequoia sempervirens. The sequence goes on from VDFB02281492.1 coordinate 636,952,339, forward strand.
GTTTTACATTTATCTTATATGTTACTCATAAAATTTTGTGCTTGGAGATTTGAAGATGGAGTTATTGTTACAAGGAGCATGCACATATCATCATACATTTACATATACATTTGCTATTTTTGTCTTGATTTCTTGTATTATTTGACATACATGATGTGTAGTAATTCACATGCAAAGTCCAAAATGTAATGGTAACAAGTATATACATAACAGTTTTCATCATTCATTTTGGATTCACTTTAACCTATTTTTCATGGATGTAATAAGTAGTGTCCAAGTGATATATGTACATGCAAGATCTGGTATCTAGCTTGTACCTTATCAAATTTTAAGTCTTTATCCCCTAGTGGTCCAAAATTAACCTTCATTTCATTTACTTATTACATTGATTTAAAATTGTAGATATGACCTTAACTTGGTTCAAGACTACAAGTGCAAGATTGATTCCTAGTTCCCAAATTTAAATCATGGCCAAAGTAAACTTGAGCATGAAATATACTAATGTAGGGGCATCATACATTTTCTAGTTTTAATTTTCCTCAACTACCACCATGTATGAGTCGTTAAACTTTAAAATTTGACTTTGTTTATTTTTGGGGCAGCAAATACCTACCTGCACACTCACTAATGAACAACAACAAAGAAAAATGGAGAAGAACAAGCCTAAGTGGGAATTTTAAACTCAAAATTAGACAGTTGGGAATTAATGATGAATTTTGAAGGCAATACCTAGTTTTAGGCAAGATTTTGGGATTTTTGGAAAAGAGAAAAGGGAAGGAACAAAAGCAATAAAGAAAAAATAAGAATAGAGAGGACAACAAAGGAATATAAAGATAAAAAGTTCATAAAATAGAAGAAGGACAATAGGAGAAAAAGAAAAGAGGAAGACTTGGAGGGGTTCATGACAAACCAAGGGGAAGAAAGAGGAAATAAGGGAATCTTAGTTTTTCCCAATGCTTTTGTAAATGATTGTAAAAAAATTATTTTGAGTTTAAAATATAATAGAATATTATTCTCCCAAAACTTGTTGTCTTTTGAGTTTGTGTGTGTGATTATAAATGATAAGTTTATGAATCGATCCTCAAAAGGGTTATTTTTTGTGTGAATATTGGAATAATATGATTTGGGTATTGTGTGTTCAAGAACCTATAGCTTACACTTTTATTGTTCTAGCAACATCTAACTATGCATCTACAACTTAGGTTTGTTTTCCTGCAACATAGTGTTTTATCCATGTAAAGTGGTTTTGTGCTCCCTCCGACTAAGGTTTGACTTGCAACAAGTGTTACACCTTTGCAGAGATTGTGTAAGTTGTTTGCAACAATACAACCTCCCTTCTTCACCTATTAGCATCGGTTTGGTTGAGTTCTTGGGAACCTACAAGGGGGTGGGTGTCATCATCTTGGTATCAGAGTGCAACGACTCTTGGAAGGAAGAGGGTGACTTTGGATTGAGGTTGAAGGAAGCCTTTCAAGTTGTGACTATGGGTGTATCCCTATAGTAATGGATATTGTAGACAAGAGGACTATAGTAAAAAGAAAAAAGGAAAAAAAAAGAGATTTAGGGCAGCAAGATGCCACCAAGGAGAAGGATGGTAGAGGTTGTAGTTGTAGAAGTAACATAAAGGATAGATGAGGTAGTAGAGGCTCTAAGGGAAGTGAAAGAAAGAATGGATGCAATTGAAGGTGGGATGAGAAGAGGTGGGGCACATGAATATATTGATAGTGAGAATGAAGGAGCATAAATGGTAGGGTAGGAAGGTGAAAATGCAAATGGAGATATGGATGTGGGAGAAAAAAGGATTATAAGAGCTATTTCTAACATCGGGAAAGGAACAAGGATGGATCTACCAAGCTTCTTAGGAAGTTTAGAACTAGATGAGTTAATAGATTGGATAATAAAGATGGAGGAATATTTTGAATATGATGAAATGGAGGACCCTAAAAGAGTGAAGGTTGCTCAAGCAAGATTGAAAATGCATGCAACACTTTGGTGGAAAGAGGTGTAGGCTAAGAGAAGAATAAATGTAAGGATAAGATCACTCAATGGGATCAAATGGTAAGCAAGATGAAGGTTAAATTTCTACCTGGTGATTATCAAATTTAACTTCTCAATAAACTACATAATTTAAGGCAAATAGAGTAAGGCTTCTATAGAGGGATTTTAATGAGTTTCCATGATCTGGCCATAATGAATTAGATCATGAAAAGGTTGCTAGATATGTTAATGGAATGGGGTTGAATATTCAAGATGAGTTATGTATGGTAAGGTTGTGAATTGTTGAAAGAAGCATTCAGTATTCTCTAAAGGCAAAGGAGAAATTGGAAAGAAAGCAAGGAACAATCAAAGGAAGAGGTGGATTTAACAAAGGAAAAGGACAACAAAATAAAAACTATAGTCATGGCAAGGAGGCAAACCCTTCTAAAATTCAAAAGGAGAGAGATGAAACAAGACCAAGACCATACCCTTGTTAAATAGGCGTAGGAAAACTGAGAGGGGGGGTGAATCAATTGTCACAAAATTCAAGCTTAAGACATCAAAACTTGTTAATTCCACAACCACACTATTCTATTATTAAGTAAGATCATGAAACACAAATAATATAAAGTAAATAAACACAATGAACACCAGATTTTTATGTGGAAAACCCAATAAAGGAAAAACCACGGTGAGGGTTAACTCACAATATAAAGAGATTATAAAATTGAATACAGAGGCTCATTGCCAAGAGCTCACTGCCTAGAAGAGGACTCACTATCCAAGTACAAAGGCTCACTACCTATAGAAAGGACTCACTTTCCAACAGGGAGGCTCACTACCTACAAATAAAAAAGAGAACAAAAGATCCACCACAACAATTAACACACATCCATAGCTTTGAATAAGGATTACAAAAACCTTTAGCTCACTACCTTCAAGAATCCAACACAATGAAGTACTACTGTCTCAAATCATTTACACAAACACTTTTGTTCTTATGATTTGTGGCTCACTTTCATCACTTTGCATCATATTGTCATACAATTCTTCACAATTCGACTTGCATTTATACCATCCTTAACCTTAGAAACTTTCTCCATGTTTAGCCAAAAATACCTCATTCCATAAATTCAAATTAGGTCAACAACTCAACATTCTCGTAGTGGAAAGGAATGAGAGTGGACCAACAAAAACATTTTAAAAATATATATATATATATCTTGAATCCACCACACGCTTCTTTTATTAAATTTTATTCTTTGAATGAAGTGTAAAAACTAGGTCATCCAAACCTAATGAGAACAAAAATGAACATTGATGTGCACACTTCCCAACAAGAAGATGACATGTGGACTCCACAACATGCTTCATTATGCAAGAGAATACATCTCAGATTTCTTCAGATACATCTGCAGTAAATGAAATATGCTTCAAACTTTGAACACCTTTCCCCAGTTCATCCAGATTATGCAAACTCATACTGAAACACTAAAGATGACTTCCGGATCACCAAACTTCAACCTTATTTTCCTAAACCCAAAGAACACCATCTCAATACATATCCCAAATTCGCAAGATCTGAAACAAAACAACAAAGGATTGTGGAGCAAAAACATTTCTCTCAGTCCATAGAAGATCAACTCTTCCAGAACAATTCACATGCCGGTGAACGTAACTTTCATGTACTATCACACCAAAAGCTAAAACTCAGAATATATCACCACGAGATCACCATTATCAAATATTCAGATCCGCACAAGCATAGGATCAACATAGGAGAAACATAGAGCACATACCGAAGCACATTATGAACACATTCATCACTCTGACTTCTCTTCTTTATTAATTTTCTCAAAAGAACTTGGAAACTCATCAACACAACACACCTACAGTGACATAAAGATAGCTCCATGTACTCACAACATCTTAGCAGCATCTCAACTATACATGTACAATCTACAACATACTGAACTATGTTGACATCAATGACAACATTAATGACAACACCACCAAACTAGCTCATACTTGCAACAACCCTAGGAGAGACAAAGGTGGATATGGAAGAGGCAAAGGTAGAGGCTTCCAAGGTACGTATTTTACATATGGATAGTCAAACCATATATTTTATGAATGCCTAAAACACAGACTAGAAGGATCAAGGAGAACAAAGGCTACAAGTGCACACATAGCCAAGGGGGATACCGAGTTTGTAGGGTTTTTTAGTCAACCAAATGAGCCTAAAAGAGGAGAAACACTTATGAAGAGTACATTGAAGCCAACCAAAAGGGAAGATGAATCTTTCGAAAGAAAAAGTTTTTTAGGAAAACATATAAGTTGGTTGGAGAATGTTGCAAGGTCATAATAGATAGTGGCGACACTAATAATTTAGTTTTAGTTGAAATGATGGATAAGTTGGGGCTAATAAAATAGCTCACCCTACCCCTTCCAAGGTGTCATGAATACAAAAATGGCATCAAGTATTGGTTGATCGATAATGCCTAGTGAATTTTTGAATAGACACTTATGAAGATGAGGTGTGGTGTGATATCATGCCTATGGACGTATGCCACTTGCTCTTAGGGAGATTGATAGTTTGATAGGAAGAAAATCCATTATAGGAGAGAAAATACTTACACTATGGAGAAAATGGAAGAAAACATACTCTTACACCATTAGTAACTAAGGAAGAGGTGGAAAGTGGTCCAAGAACATTGCTATGATAGGAAAGAAAAATTTGAAGGAGATTAAGGGGGAAAAACTATCTTTTGCAATGGTTCCCAAGGCACTATAGGTAGATGCGGGAACTAATAGTAGTGGTATGCATTTAAAAGTAAAGGGGCTACTTGAAGAATTTGATCGAATTGTTTCCAAGGAGTTACTAGGACTACCACCTATGAGGAGCATTAGCCATCATATTGATTTGATTCCAAAGGTGATTTTACCCAACAAGGTTGCTTATAGAATGACACCTGTGGAAAACGAAGAGGTGAACAAGCAGGTGCAACAATCATTGGAAAGATGACTAATTAGAGAAAACCTTAGCCCATGCGTAGTACCAACTATGTTAGCACCAAAGAAGGATGGTGAGTGGAAGATATGCATGGACTCAAGAGCCATCAATGAAATAAAAATCAAGTATCATTTTCTTTTACCAAGAACGGATGATCTCATGGTATTTTTAGGGAAGGATAAGTATTTTACAAAAGATTATTTTAAAAGTGGGTATCACCAAATTAGGATAAGAGAGGGTGATGAGTGGAAGAATGCTTTAATACCAAGGAGGGGCTATATGATTGGTTGATAATGCCCTTAGGATCAACAAATACACCCAACATGTTTATGTGATTCATGAATGAAGTGTTGAAACTATTTTTGAGAAAATTTGTGATTGTTTTTTCTTGATGATATTATATTTTTTAGTAATAGCAAGGAGGAACATTTATTGCATATTAGATAAGTCTTACAAAGGGTCAAGAATGAAAATTTATTGGTGAATTTTAAAAAGTACAGTTTTATGAAGGATAAATTGGTTTATTTAGAATATGTTATCTCCTCGCAAGGGATGCAAATGGATCCGAAAAGGTATGTGCTATAATTAAATAGAAGGAGTGGACACATGAGGTTCAAAGTTTTCATGGTCTAGTTAGCTTCTATCATATATTTATTTGAAATTTCAATGGGATATGTGCACCCATAACATAAACCATAAGGGGAGAGAAAAGAGAGTTTAAGTGGACAACAACAATAAATAGAAGTTTTGAGTTTTTTAAAAAGAAGGTCACTGAAGAATCGATATTAGCACTACCCAATTTTGCAGAAGTGCTTCAAGTGGATCTTGTGATGTGAATGGGGCAGCCATAGGAACAATTCTTAGTTAGGAGGGCATACCTATTGCATATTTTAGTGAAAATATTAATGGTTCCAAGAAGATTTAATCTATTAATGATCAAAAAAATTATGTAATTATGCAATCTTTAAAGAAGTGGCAACATTATTTTCTTCCTAAGGAGTTTATTCTTTACACGGATCATCATGCTTTACAATTTATTAATAGTCAAACCAAGCTTATCTAGCAACACATGAAGTGGGTAGAATTCCTACAAGGGTATACTTTTGTTCTCAAGCATAGAAATAGAAGTTCAAACAAAGTAGCATATGCATTAAGTATTAGAGCAACACTGGTGACTGAAATGAGAGTTGAAGTAGTTGGGTTTGATATTATGAAAAAGTTATACAAAGATGATTTAGACTTTAAAGATGAATCAACATGTATGGAGCCTACTAATATGGATATGACATGATGGATGGATTACTTTATACAAGATGGATTGTTATTCAAAGGGAAACAACTATGCATACATGAAGGATCAATTAGGCATAATTAAATAAGAGAAAAACATTGTGGTGGTTTAGCTAGAAATTTTGGAGCTAATAAAACTATGGCATGGCTTAGTGAAATATACTGTTGGCCAAGGATGAGGGAAGAAATTACAAAATTTGTGCAAGGATGTCAAGTTTGTCAATATGCCAAAGGAGTGAGTCAAAATACAAGATTATACCAACCATTACCCATGCTAGAGAAATAGTGAGAGGATGTAAGCATGGATTTTGTGCTTGGACTACCAAGAACACAATGAGTTAAGGATTCTATTTTTGTAGTTGTTGATAGTTTTTCAAAAATGACTCTTTATAGCATGCAAGAAGATAGATGATGCCACACATGTAGAAAACTTATTTTTCATCGAGGTTGTTAGATTACATCACTTACCAAAAAGTATTGTTTTAGATTGTGATACTAAGTTTGTAAGATATTTTTGGAGGACACTTTAGAAGAAATTAGGTATTGATTTAAATTTTAGCTCTACATACCATCCTCAGACGGATGGACTAGTTGAAGTTGTTAATTAGAGCTTAGGAAATTTGCTGAGATGTTTAGTTGGTGATCAACCTAGGCAATGAGATTTAATATCACCTTAAGTTGAGTTTGCTTATAATGACACAGTCAACAAAAGTACATGTAAGACTCCATTTCAAATTATTTATGGATACAACCTTAGGGGTATTTCATAATTAAGACAACTTGAAAATACTAAGGGATATAAGAGAAGTGTTAAAGGGGAAGAATTTTCCAAACACATGCAAGATTTACAACAACGGGTAAGAGGAAAACTCAATTGGAGTAGCTAGCAATATAAAGAGAGTTGACTTGAAAAGGTGAGAAAAGAATTTTGAAGTGGGAGATATGGTATTGGAACATCTATGAAAGGAAATATTTCCCAACCATGCCTATAACAAGTTTAATTGGAAGAAGATTGGATTGTGTAAGATTATTAATAATTTTTCACCAAATGCTTAGGAATTAGAACTACGTACAGGTTTGAAAATCTCTCCAAATTTTAATGTTTTTTATTTATATCCTTACTATGAGGGAGAGACATCACAACAAAAAGAAAAATAGAAAACATTTCCAAAAGATTGGAAGGAGTAGCTATCCAAGAGAGCACAAAAAGAGATTGAATGCATTTTAGATTCTAGAGTGGTTAGATGAACAAGGGGCAAGGCGTACAATGAGTATTTAGTGAAATGGAAGGATAGACTAGTGGAGGATGCCACGTGGCTAAGCCCAGTAGAGTTGGAGTCATTTTAGTTAACCCAAGACAATAGATTTTCTAACCCATAGCAACAAGATCATTAACCTACAACAACAAATAGTTTTACTCAGTGAGCAGAGGCTCACAATTTTTTATAGCTCAATAGTTTGATGTAGGGGCATTGTTCATTTGGATTTTTTATTTTCCTTAACCCCCATCGTCTATGAATTGTTAAAATTTAAAATTTGATTTTGTTTGTTTTTGGGGCAACAAATACCTACTCTCATGCTCATTAATGAACAATGGTAAAGGGAAATGGAGAAGAACAAGCCTAAGCAGGAATTTCAAACTCAAAATCAAATAGTTGGACATTAATGGCAAATTTTGAAGGTGACACCCGATTTTAGGCAAGATTTTGGGGAAGGAAACTTCCAAATTTTGGAATGTTTGGAAAAAATAATAGGGAAAAAAAGAGAACATAAGCAACATAGAAAAAAGAAGAATAGAGATGACAGTAGAGGCATATTTAAAGATAAAAAAAATTGAAGACAGGAGAAGGACAGCAGGAGAAAAAAGAAGAGGAAGATTTAGAGGTGTACACGACAAACCAAGAGGAAGAAAGACGAAACAAAGGAATCCCAGTTCTGTCCAATGCTTTTGTAATGCATGTAAATGATTGTAAAAGTTGCATTTTGAGTTTAAAATGTAATAGAATATTATTCTCCCAAAAGTTGCCTCCTAAGATTATGTGTGTGATTGTAAATGATAATTTTATGAATTGTTGCTCAAAAGGGTTATTTTCTATGTGAATATTGAAGTATTTTATGATTTGGGTATTCAAGAACTTGTAGCATATACTTATGTTGTTCTAGCAGTATCTAACTATGCATCTATAACTTAGGTTTGTTTTCCTACAACATAATGTTTGATCCCTGTAAAGTGTTTTTGTGCTCCCTTAGACTAAGGTTTTACTTGCAGCAAGTGTTAGACCTCTACAGATATTGTGTAAGTTGCTTGTAGCAACACAACCTCCACTCTTCACTTGCTAGCTCCAGTTTGGTCAAGTTCTTGGGTGCCTATGAGGGGGTGGGGTCCATCATATACAAATTGTGATGTTAAGGTGTTATATAAAAGGATAAATCTCTAGTTCATTTCAAAAATCAAAACATCCATAAAGAGCTCTCAAATGTCACTAGAGCATCATCTAAGGAGCATCACATCATTTCTTGAGAAAATAAGGAGAATATAGACATTTTTATTTCTACATGGCATGTCTCCCAAATTTTTGAAATGTTAAATTGATTGAAGGGTGCGACCAAGCCAAAAGGTGGGAGGTCGGTTGCCATCCTCTCATAACACGACACACTCTATTGGTGCTTATGAGCAACAAATTTTCAAATAGCAAAGGTGAACTAATTTTTGAAGGCTAAAAGTGCAAAGAAAGACTATAATAAAATTTTAGAATTGTTGTACAAGAGGTTGAATCCACATGAGTGCAATTAGTTTTATAGGTGTGAGATTAAACAAAAACAAAATCATAGGTCATCTTTGAATTGTCAAAGCTTTACAATCTTAAATTTGATAGAAAGAATGAGAGTTAGAACACTAAGTGTAAGCTATAATAAAAAATCATCTTATCATATTTGAAGCTAAATATTTTAATCTTCCTTATCAATTTTGCAAACATATTATAATATTTGAAGACTCAAACTCTTTTATTTAGAACAATTTTTATGAAACTAATGGTTATTATAATTTATTTATTCTAAATAATTATTATTTTGTTAATGATTAGTAGGAAATATGTATATATAGTGAAAAGGGAAGCTAATTTTTAAGTTGTATCTATTAATGTTAGGATATATATATAGGGGTTAAGGTAGAAGTTTTAGGAGTTTTTATAAGGAAGGAATCCCGTGAATTTTGTAATGATGGACAAACTTTATGCTCCAAATTTTTTTAAAGTTTATGTTCTCATGATTAATTTTTAGCAACAAAGAATACTAAATGTATAATTAAATCTGCAACTAAATAGCTAAATTTTAAATAGTATTGATATGAATTAAGAAAATTACAAATGAATGACACTTGCATCAAAATTTTAAAACATTAGCATGAGGAACTTTCAACCCCACCCCAAAAAGACCCCTTTAAAATCTAGATCTAAAAAATAGGAACTCTATTTTCTTGTACAAGATTCTAATTTATCTTCTTTTGAAAAAGCCACTAATCCACAAAAATATCTCTATAAAAACTCCATAAATCCACTTCCTAAACTAAAATGTCTTAAAATTATACATACTTAACTGAAATGATGTTATTACAATAAACTACCAATGACACCTTGGTGCGCAATGGGTACGTCAAAGAGGTGTGGAAGGTTAATTAGAAAAAAAAATTGATTTATTTTCTTTTGCATACATTTTTGTAATACATGAGGTCAATTGGTAGGTCATTTAGAAAATAATTTTGTTTATATTATTATTATTATATTTTTGTATTACGAAGTAATATAATAATATTTGTATATTATATTATACTGTATTAATATTTATTATATTATATTATATTTATATTATTATATTGTAATATATCATATGGCTAATTGAATTCTATTAGCAATATACATATAATATATATAGGTTTAATTAAAAATTTAAATAAATAATGACAATGTGAGAGGGGGAGATGGAGAGAGAAAAATAAAGATATAGGAATCATAGAGATTGGGATATAGAGAGGAATGGAGGGAGAGATGACATAAAATAAAAATATATATAAATAAAACAAATTCATTACATATTATATTATATTTAATAATTTATATAATATAAATTAATAAATATATAGAGATAGATTGATAGCAAGAGAGATGGAAAGAGAGACTTCTTCCGGGCGAGGATCTCACCCACAAGGGGCTAGTCTCACACTAGCTCGCCCTAGGTACCCAAGGTATGGGTTGCTGCCACTGGGCTAGGTCGTAGGGACACCCTTGTTGTAAAGAAAAGAAAATCATTACATATTATATTATATTTAATAATGTATATAATATAAGATAATAAATATAATTGTATTTTTAAAATAATACATAATTAAATAATATATAATTTAAGATTTAACATATAATATTTAAAAATATATATATATTATTTTCAAATATATTTAATGATATTAATTAAAAAAATAAAATAAAATAATAAAATAATTTCATTACATATTATATTATTAATAATGTACATTATATAAAATTAATCTAAATATAAAATATACTAATAAAATAAATTTCTTACATATTATATAAATTTGTATAATATAATATAATATAATATAATATAATTAAAATATAATTTTATATATAAAATAAAAACATAATTTATATATATATAATATTGTAATAAATTTAAATTATATAATAAAATATTATTTATAAAATTTATTTAATAATTTAAATGATATAGAATAAAAAATGTATAATGATGCAATAAATATAAATGCATTTTATTTATGTATTTTAAATTATCTCTATTTGAAGACCAGACAAATCTACAAATTCACGTCATAAGGTTACTTATTTTTTACGCAACAAAATAGAATTCTTATGTTCTACCTATTATGAATCAATGCGTACTAGCAGTTGTTACCTAATTTAGCTTCCAGCTCAATTAGGTAGAGCTATGATTGTTTTGCAAAGTAAAGATAAAAGGTACACATTGATTTTTGCTATTTTCCATTCATATGCACAAAGAATTATCAAATTGATTGCATTTTATTATGCAAATGTACACAAGAGAAAGATTGCAAAAAATATATGCATAGATTCTATTTTCATTGATAATTACAAATGTATATTTTCCCACACAAGCCGTGGGATTAAATCCTCCAATGCAATACAAAAAGTAGGCTATACATTTGAAGAAAATAATAGCATATAAAAGAAAAGGTATCCATCATTGTCTAGATGGCGAGAATGGACGTTGATCTGTTGCATCTCCAGAGAGCTCCTGAGTCCTCCAGAAGGTTGCTTCATCGCTCCAAAATCCCCTCAAGAGTTGAGAAAATATGGTGTTAGAGATCAGGATATGTTTTCTCATCATTGCAATTCAATTTCAACAAACATATAATGTACTATCATATGACATTGAAACAATTTGGCAACATCTCAAATGTCCAGAAGAGCAGAGGAGTATCATCAAATCATGAAGCATCATTGGAAGCTTTTGGCTTCATTGTTTTATCTAACATTGTTTGTTCACTATGCAGGTATAGGTTGAATATCATTGCAAGATCTATTTGTTAAACATCACAGCATATGGAGTGAAATGGGCTCCCACAAGGGTTGAACCCAACATGTTTCCTTCTCGGTTCACTTGAGAGGGATGATCACAAGTTAGACTATCCATGAAATCCTTGAGGATAAGCTTTGCATAAGCATGCTAATATTGATAATGAACAACCACCTTATTAGGAAAATATTTATTTTATTAATAGGGACTTTCCATTATGTCAATGCAACCATGGTTAGAAAACCGATCATCAAAGGTTTCATGATAATCCTAAGGAGAAGTCAAAAGGCATGATTCCATAAGCAATGAAGATTTGATTTAATGAGGATTTGGTAGCATGTGTGAAGTAATACAGTAGCTGCAAAGTAAATAGTGTCTTTAAACCTCCAATAACACGTGAAAATCATGATGGTGAATTTTAGGTGAAAACTCAACCATATATTGATAAGGAATAAAGAGAACTTCTTGACAGTGTATGAGGGAGTGCTCTTGGAAAATGCCTCAATGCTCTTGCCCAGAACAGATCACATGTTCCTATTAGAGATTTTGAATTGAAAAGAAATTCATGATGCACCATAAAGCTTATCATTGAAAATCCAAAGAGACCATTGAGAGAGAGATCTGTCACCTTTTCATTAGGTTTTCCACGGCTGTGTAGAAAGGTAAAAGTTGCAATGACAAACAATTTGGTCATGGATAGTAAGTCAAATAGCAACATGCTCATTTCATTCATGAAATTGAAAAATGCAATGCTACAATATGCAATGAACAGGTTAGTAACCCTTCATGACAAAGGTTGATGGAGATAGATTTTGCATTACCAAAAAACATCAAGAGTAGTCACATTCATAAGTGATGGTTTAAATGCAAAATGATAGTTATAAAAGTAATTTCATGTGATGAGGGGTGGTGTATAGGACAACAAAGAATGATAGAGTTTGAGTTTCATAATGGACGATGGAGCAATCACAGTCCTTGGCTTCATGAAAGGAAAAAAGCTTGAAGCTCAAGCTGCAACAACAATAATTGGGGTTCCTGGCTTTATTTACAAATCAGATCATTTTAAGCTTTTTCTTTGAGCTTTTCATTAAGACAAAACTCTAAAGCAATAGTAAGTGGTAGTAAATAAAAGCTTGGTCCCTCATAATTGAGAGTGAATGCAAAAAAAAACAAATATATTCATCCTTTTTGAATAAGGTAAACCACAACTTGAATACAACTAAAACCTCTAGTCATGAAGAAAATAAAGCTAAATGTTCTTCCCACAGTCTATCTAAGTCATAAGGTAGAATGGAGGTATCCCCTTTGTATTTTCTAGAAATCACAAGCAGTGGGTCTACAACTAGGGTTGGTGAATATTAAAAAGCCCTAGTTATATTTTGCACATAAGTAAACCCAGAAGTAGATAGTTTAATGACTAAGTCACGACCATGAAGAAATGTCAAAGATGCTCCAAAAAGGCAGAGACCATAACAGAAGATGGAGAAGTCATGGCCTATTGAAGATGAAACCATGAAACCCTCAACCAAGAAAGCTAAATGCTTATGGAAACCCAGAATGTTCATCACATAAGTCAAAGTGGAAAAGCCGAGCATAGGAAACAATGTACAGAGAAATCATGGAGTCACGAGTTACACAACAGAGAAGGTACAACATGAAATCCACGGCCTGTGGATTTTTTGTTAAAATCTTCAAATTTTTGCATAAAAGAAACATCGAGCATATGGAGTACACAGAGATTTTGAAGGAATACAGCTTGAAATGAGCACTTTATCTACAAAAAATAGAAGAGAAAAGAAAAGTCAACTAAAACAGAGAGTTTACCTAGCACGACCTCGAGTTTTTCACAGATTTGACTTCTAGAAATGAGTTTCATCAAACGCGGATGCAGGAAGACATGGTGGTGCCTCATAGAGAGTAGAAGCTCCCAGAACAATGGAAGTGTAAAATGAATATTCAACATATGTTTTAGGGTTCTTTTGTGCCCTAGAACATTTGATGCCACTTAATGCATTTTTTTCCTTGGTTTTAATTTTTTTTTGCATAACTAATACCCAATACAAGTGTGTTTTCCTTGTGTATGTGACAAGGCAATAATCCAAATGTCCCGAAGCTTTTTTTTTTGTTTTTACAGCAAGTGCAAATGTTAAGCTTTATTTAAATGATGGTTTATGAATCATTTAAATAATGTTATAGTTGCAAAATTAAAATAATAGGTCATGTGCTTCCTAGATACAGTTAAAGGAGGTTATGGTTGAAATTTATGATCCCAAGCATATAGGGGGAAGTTAGGGAAGTTAGTCAACCTTTGGAGAGAATATAGGCTTGTTTGACTCAGTCTGGAGCAAATTTAGGGTCTTTCAAAGCATGGATGACTCATGTGTTTGCTTTTCTTGCATCAATTTGAAAATGTGAAAATATTATTAAAGTGATAAAATTATAAATCACTTTATTTAATGTTTTGTATATGTAAGATAGAGGTGTGTTGAACACACCAAAGGTATGAGTCAAAACAGTTTGGAGATATGGTTGAATAATGATGACTTGTGCCAAACATGTGGAAAGTATGTAGGTTGTTTTTTACTGGGTTTTTGGAGGGAATGAGAGCATCTAGGGGCAGTTTCTCATGCTTTTATGATGGGTAAGGACAAGGCTTGACTTTTCTTCACTTTGGAGTCATTTTGGAGGGGTTTTGGGAGCTATTTTTAGGGCTTTTTGGTTATACACGACCAAGAAGCTTCTACAAGTATATGTGTGGGGAAAGCTTCAAAAAAGCATAAGTAACCTCAAACATCAGTTTGGAAGGTGGTTCTTTCTTTTTCTAGCAGACATTGTAACTCATTTTGGAGTTTTCTTTCAATAGGAGACAATATTGTAACTCTTTTACAGGCATGTATAGCAGTGTTTTCACCTTTTTAGATCAATGAAGATAAGAATTTTGGCCTTCTCAATTTCTATTTTATTGTGTGAATCTTGATGATTGATGCAATTACATGTGAATTTATCATATTCCTTGTTATTGTGTCTCATTAGCATCACCTTTGTGTAGAAGTATATGTGTTGCATGTTGTAAGTTGTGTTAAGTTGCAAGTAATTCAAGTTGTGTAAGTTCTTTTCCTTCTTGAATTGTATGCATTGGAACCTTCTTATGAAATATTTATGCAAAGCATATAAATATTGAGTTGTGCATGTTAAGCTTTCTATTGATTGAAACTGTGTGTATAAGCAACTTTAGAGGTTTTAGATAACATTTAGGTGCATCAACATAGGAGTTTAGTTTCACTTCATGTTGCCTCCTTACCCTTTTCCCAACAAGAAGTAGATTAGGTGAGTACCTTAGGAGCCAACCTTTTTTGGAGATTCATTCCATGTTTAGGCAACCCACAGGCCTAGGAATGTTCCCATGTTTCTCCAAAATTCTAAGTTCTACAACTTAGCAAGGGTCCAATTTTAGGAGAACAACTTTTGGCACGCTCAGTGGGACTGAGAAATGATTTCCAGTTCATTGAAGACCTTATATTATTATTGTTTGGTGTGTACAACAATAGTTTCAACCTTTTTGAGGCAACCAAATCACATACCTGGCGACTTTGAACTCAAGTGTACTAGTTTCAACAGTTCAAGTGCTAGTATGTTCCAAAGAAAATATGATTTTTTCTTACTTTTTAGCTCTTTGAATGTTTCAATATGTCAAAATTTCTCAGAAACATGGCTTACCATTCTCCATTCCATGAAAGTGCTCCCCATGTATCTTCCTACCAACCATATCAAGAAATATACACTGTTGATTTTTCCCAAAATAATCTAAATATCTTTACTACAACAAGTAGCCAGCATGTTCATCATGCTCACCACCCACCCACCCCTGCTCAAGATTCTTGGTAGCCTACCCATGTTTACAGCTAGTCTCAAGAAGGTTATTTAATGCCAAGTCAGTAGTACTACCTTCCTAACCAGATTCAAAATAATGAAGAAATGGAGATTGCAAATATTAGAAGTGTATTGCTTGATTTCACAAGACAATTGAATGAAATCAAGAGAGAACAAGAGTATCAAATGCAATAGGAGGAGGTGGCTCATCAGGTTCACTATCATCAACGGGAGATGGAGGCACAAGTAAGGTATGAGGAAGAGAAAATGAAGCTAATGCTTGTTCAAGTTCAAAAGTTAGAAGCAGATTCAACACTTTCTTTTCCAAACCCATTCTTTGAGGAAGGGGTTATGAGGTTCAATGTATTAAACTTCAAACAAGATGAACCTTCTTTTGAAGAGAAATTAGAAGTGTCGTAGCAGATAGATGAGCATAATAAGTTAGAGCAGTTGAAGGCTCTTAAGAGAGAGCATGAGTATGGGTTGCAACATGAAGAAGAAGCCCAATAAGCCTATCAAATTTCCCCATCTTCCAAGTCATCTTGTCCTAGTTCTGTTTCATTACTTCTAGATGAACCTATCATTTGGCCAAAGTTTTGGTTTGATGACCAAGAGAACGTGGAACTTGAAGGAGATCAGGAAGAAACTATTGTTGAAGAGTGCTCTTATATTTTAAGAGCCAACAAATCAAACTTGTTACAAGAACAAGATGATCATATAGAGCTTGGGCAATAGTATGAAGAACAAGAAGAGGGCGGTGAAAAGGAGGATGCTACAATATGGTTCAATGAGCTTCCTCCTTTTGTTGAATATGATACATGAAAAATAGTTGTGGACACATCACCAGTAGGATTGGAGCAGCAAGAGGTTCTTAAACATAGTGATGAGTTGCTCATCCTCAAAGATCAATATGATTATAGGACCTTGATTCATGAGAAAGAACACAAAGATGATTTCATTTTTGAGTTTAAGGATTTGGAAGAAAGTTGTCATGGTGATAAAATTAGTCTTGTTATTCAGAGAAATGAAGAAGACTTGTTCTAGGATAATCTTGAGATTTTTTGTTCAAATATGGATGATAAAGCAACAAAAGTTGAAGAACATATTCATGAGTAGCAGGAGCAAGTGGAGGAACAAACATGTTTTATCTTGCATCTTATTTATCAATTCTTTCCAATCGACAAGATGATATCAAAGAGATAGCTTATAAGTATGAACCACACTGTCCCAACCAGCAAGAGGAGGAAAATGAACATGAGGAACTTGGTGGAAAAGATGCTAATATGTTTTGGTATGATAGGATACCTCATTTGTTGAACAAAATGAAGAAGGTATGCTTGTGATAACATAAGATTTGGGACAGTTGCAAGATGTTAAACAATGTAATGAGTTGTTTTTTTGTGAAAGTCAAAATGAGAATGAAGCTTTGGCTCATGAGGTGTTTTCTTTTTGGGATGATCTAAAGTTTGTTTTGACTCATGAGGAAGCCTCTTTTTTCCCAACTTTGGATATTGAACTAGCACCATTTGTAGCAAAAGATCAACAACATGATTTGGAACAACAACAAACCAACATGGAGAGTTTTGAATTCACTCTTTCTAGAGGATTCCCAATTAGGCATCTAGCCATAATGAAGGACAACAAGAATATTCCTATCTTGCTTGCACCCACACATGAAGGTACAACTAAGGAAGAGCAGATTCAAGTCACCTTTCAACCTCAGGACAGGAATGTTTATTCCATATGAAAAGGATAATGAACTTGTGTATGTTCTTCAAGAGGTATTCATCTCTTTTGTATGTTTCATCTCTTTTTAGTTGTCCTCAAGCATGGAAAACATTGTAAATTGTGTAGAAAAGGTATCTACTTCACCTAATCAGTGAATGGTTTTTTTTGAGTTAGTATTTTTCTTGGTTAGTGTAGATAAGGGTTAGTTCTAGATGCAATTTCATTTCCTCTAAGTGTTGTTTTTCATAGTTAGACAATCAATTTTTTTTTAGTCTTTTGGTGGGAATAAGTTTTCAAGGTGTCATGCACTGTTATGATGAGTTGTAGTAATGTACAAGACTACTTTTCAAGTCTTGTCAATTTTCTATTGACTCCATTCCTAATGAATAGCTTCAGTAAATTGGTCAAGATGTTTATCAAGAAAACATATAGTAGATGTTGCCAAAAATGTTACCTAATTTAGCTTCCAACTCAATTAGGTAGAGTTGTGATTGTTTTTCAAAGTAAAGATAAAAGGTACACATTGAGTTCTACTATTTTCCATTTATATGCATAAGGAATTATCAAATTGATTGCATTTATTATGCAAATGTACACAAGAGAAATATTGTAAAAAGTGTTTGCATAGATTCCATTTTCATTGATAATTACAAGTGTATAGTTTCTCACACAAGTTGTGGGATTAACTCCTTCAATGCAATACATAAATTAGGCTATACATTTGATGAAACAAACAACATATAAAAGAAAAGGCATTCATCATTTCCTAGATGGTGAGGATGGAAGTTGATTTGTTGCATAACTAGAGAGCTCTTGAGTCCTCTAGAAGGTTGCTTCATCGCTCTAGAATCCCTACAAGAGTTGAAAAAAATTGGTGTTAGACCTTAGGATATGTTTTCTCATCATATGCAATTCAATTTCAACAAACATATAGTGTACTATGATATGACATTGAAACAGTTTGTTAGCATCTCAAATATCTAGAAGAGTAGTGGAGTATTATCAAATCATGAAGCATCATTGGAAGCTTTTGGCTTTGTTGTTTTATCTAACATTGTTTGTTCACTGTGTCGGTACAGGTTGAATATCATCACAAGATCTATTTGTTAAACATCACAGCATGTGGAGTGAAATGGGCTCCCACAAGGGTTGAACCCAACATGTTGCCTTCTCGGTTCACTTGAGAGGGATGATCACAAGTTAGACTATCCATGAAAGCCTTGAGGATAAGCTTTGTATAAGCATGATTATATTGATAAAGAAAAATCACCTTATTAATAAAAGATTTATTTTATTAATAGGTACTTTCCATTATGTCAATGTAACCATGGTTAGAAAACTAATCATCAAAGGTTTCATGGTAATCCTAAGGAGCAATCAAAAGGCATGATTCCATAAGTAATGAAAATTTGATTTAATGAGGATTTGGTATCCTGTGTGAAGGAATACAATAGCTGCAAAGTAAATAGCGTCTTTAGACCTCCAATAATAGGTGAAAATCATGATGGTGAATTTTAGGTGAAAACTCAACCATATAGTGATAAGGAATAAAGAGAACTTCTTGACAGTGTATGAGGGAGTGCTCTTGGAAAATGCCTCAATGCTCTTTCCTAGAACAAATCACATGTGCCTATTAGAGATTCTGAATTGAAAAGAAAGTCATGATGCACCATAAAGCTTATCATTGAAAATCCAAAGAGACCATTGAGAGAGAGATTTGTCACCTTTTCATTAGGCTTTCCATGGTTGTGTACAAGGGTAAAAGTTGTAGTGACAAGCAATTCGGTCGTGGATAGTAAGTCAAATAGCAACATGCTCTTTTCATTCATGAAATTGGAAAATTCAATGCTACAATATGCGATGAACAGGTTAGTAACCCTTCATGACAAAGGTTGATGGAGATAGATTTTGCATTACCAAAAGACATCAAGAGTAATCACATTCATAAGAGATGGTTTAAATGC
Source organism: Sequoia sempervirens (assembly GCA_007258455.2). Classification (NCBI taxonomy): domain Eukaryota; kingdom Viridiplantae; phylum Streptophyta; class Pinopsida; order Cupressales; family Cupressaceae; genus Sequoia; species Sequoia sempervirens. The sequence continues at coordinate 636,971,755 of VDFB02281492.1, forward strand.
AAAATGATAGTTATAAAAGTAATTTCATGTGATGAGGGGTGGTGTATAGGACAACATAGCATGATAGAGTTTGAGTTTCATAATGCACAATGGAGCAATCACAGTCCTTGGCTTCATGAAAGGAAAAAAGCTTGAAGCTCAAGTTGCAACAACAGTAATTGGGATTTCTGGTTTTATTTACAAATCATGTCATTTTAAGCTTTTTCTTTGATCTTTTCATTAAGACAAAAATCTAAAGCAATAGTAAGTGGCAGTAAATAAAAGCTCGGTCCCTCATAACAAAGAGTGAATGCACAGAAAAAAAATATATATTCATCCTTTTTGCATCAGGTAAACCACAGCTTGAATACAACTAAAACCTTTAGTCATGAAGAAAATAAAGCTAAATGTTCTTCCCACGGTCTATCTGAGTCACAAGGCAGAATGGAGGTAACTCCTTTGTATTTTCCAAAAATCACAAGCAATCGGTCTACAACCAAGGTTGGTGAATATTAAAAATCCCTATTTATATTTTGCACATAAGTAAACTCAAAAGTAGATAGTTCAATGACCGAGCCACGACCATGAAGAAATGTCAAATATGCCCCAAAAAGGCAGAGACCATAACAAACGATGGAGAAGCCACAACCTATTGAAGATGAAACCATGAAACCCTTAGCCAAGAAAGCTAAATGCTTATGGAAACCTAGAATGTTCATCATAGAAGTCAAAGTGGAAAATTCAAGCATAGGAAACAATGTACAGAGTGAATCAAAGATTTTTGGGATAGGGGGACTCTCTTACACTTCTAGGGTTTTGCACCTAAAAGGAGAGAGAAATCCCAAAAATCTTGATGGCTCACTCAATAATAAGCCCTTGAGATTCCAATGCAAAGATGATTAAAATTTGTCTAAGGGGAATGTCTTAGATGCAAAGAACTGATAAAAATAATTAAATACTAATGCAAAACTAAGAAAATGCACTTTGTTTAAAAACACACTATGATATGCAAAATGAACTAAAATTGAAAGTAAACTATAACAGAACTTAATGAGATTGAAGAGGTGCACCTGGAAACTGGAAAGTGATTGAGAGGAGCTCTGGAATCCTACAAAAATCACTGTTGAAGCCTACTAGGACACTTATGCCATGCCAGGCGACTTAGTCCTGTTTAGGGGAAATTCTACCGGAACAGGTTTTAGACAAAAGGGTACTCAAAATTAAAGAAACCACTTTTCAAGTCTGGCAGTGGGACTAATTTTCCACTGATGGTGAGTTAGTCCACCTCCATATTTTGGGAAATTCAAAGATGCAATATGTAGCTTTCAGTCTGCACTTCAACTCCTAACAAGTTTTTGAATCCGAAACTGCATAATCTGACCTGTAGGTGTTCTCCAAGCTTTTTTAAGGGCTTTGACCACTTTGAATAACTTTGAAAAATTGTTGACAACTTTTCACACCTTGCTCTTTGACAAATCTACATACAAGACTTGCAAAACACATGCAAAGATGGGAAAAAGTGTTAAGGGTTAGTAAATAGGGGTTTGCCTTGGTTAAACCCTGGTTTGGTAATTAAACCCTTGAAAATGAAATGAAATGAAAAGAGAATGATGAATGAACATGCAATGCTACAACTCACCAAACCCTTGAAGTATAAATATGAAGATATGCAAGTAGAAGCTCCAATGGATGTAGACTTTGAAATGCCTAGAATGCTTAAGGATGATTAATAATTGCTTGGATGATTGAGTGAATGAATGGGGGTGAAATGATAGGAAAAACTCTATATTTATACATGATTATACAAAATTTCCTAAAAATACCACATCGCAGGTCGACCTCAAGGCTTAGGAAATAATATCCTGCTATAATTTTGAAAATTTTGTTTTTTGAGCCAAGTGGGACTAAGTCACCCCTATTGGCGACTTGGTCCCACTTAGGTATTTTAAGTGGGTGTTAGGAATTAAAGTGTATTAAATGATGTTTAATGGGATTATTCTCAAAAATACACTTAAGTAGGGCCTGTAAGTGTACAAAGGGGCCATTTAAACATAAGAAAGGGTCAAATTATTGGTGAAAATCCTAGAAAAGCATGAAAGTTTGTTGCAACACTTTGAAATAAGGCTTGGTAAGTGATAAAAAGAGGTTATTTAAGTGAATTATATTGAAAAGGTCCTAGAAAAGTGTGAAAGTGGGTTACAACACTTCACAACACTTTTGCAAGGCATCATAAAGTTCTTATTGATTCACAAGGGTCTGAGACCTAATGTGAATGTGTTGACAACATTACAACATTAAATCTACATAAAACTAGGCCAACATCCATAAGAAAGACCCAAATAAGCATGATAATGTACAAAGATACATTTTTCTATGCTACATAGAGAAATCATGGAGTCATGAGTTACACAACAGAGAAGGTACAAAGTGAAAGCCATGACCTATGGCTTTTTTGTTAAAATCTTCAATTTTTTGCATAAGAGAAACATCAAGCATATGGAGTACATAGATATTTTGAAGGAATAGAGCTTGAAATGAGCACTTTATCTACCAAAAATGGAAGAGAAAAGAAAATTCAACTGAAACAAAGAGTTTATTGTTGATGCGGTGTTTTGCACACTTTCTCAACACAAGTAATACATAAATGCACTACCTCTCTTGAAAGGAAATCTCCAACAAGTTGTTGAAAATCACCCCAAGGTCTCTCGGGTGTCAGGTCATGACTTGCATGGAATTCCTCAATTGATATTTGATGTGATTTTGCTGGTAATCATAGGGCAGAGTTACGAAGCTGGATGAAACAAAGTGGATCTTGAAATGGAGCTCCTAAGATAGGAAGTTGATGTGCACTTTGCTACAGGTTCGAACAACAGTCTGGAACTCCAATATTTTCTTAAGGTTTGGCTTTACAATGTGCAATGAACCTTAGCATAGGCTATTTCAAAAAAAAGAAAGAAAAAAGGTAGGGAAGAGGAGAGGTTCCTGGATCTGCAACTAACCATGAATAGTGATCATGGAGGTTTCTACTGTGGACAACTTCCTTAAAACAAAATTTCACTTAACCAGAAAATTCACAGTGTAATGAAATTTGTGCTATCTTCTAAGGACTGCAAATATTTTACCATTCATTCACCATACACATGCATGAATAAAGATAAAAGTCTGGGGCAGCTTTGAATTCAAGTTGAGACTAACTTTACATAGCCATTTACCAGCAGCAAACAATAAAGAGTATGGACAAGAAAGGCATGATCTACACAATAGAAATCTTCACAACCATATAACAACATTACCAAGTCTATCAAAGCAAGCTAAAATTAACTGAAACAATAAAGTAAATCTAACTAAATCATCTAACTATGAGAGATGAATCATGAAACATGCAAAGAAACTCAAAAATGCACCAAAGTCAATGTATTTCTATTATAATTTTAGCAACATGTCATTACAACAACTCAACCCTCCCTTGAAAATGAGAGGAGACCCCCTATTTATAGTGTCCAAAAAGTAGAATGAATGGCCAGGATTGATTAACATTGTGTGGCCAAGATTCACTAAAAACTAGGGTTCTACCTACCCCACAATATACTACATTTTAAAATACATTCTTGTCCTTATCCCTATTTTGTCTTCTAGTGGCAACACTGTAGTGTTTTGTCTTTTTACTAATTGCATTTGTTGCAACTATTATGTTAGGAATTCTTCATCAATAATGGGGTTGCCTTCCTGCTTCTTCAAAGCAGCATACTCCATGAACTTCAAAATCAACGGCTGGAGCTTATCAACTTCTGAAATTTCAGACCACAACATTTGGTAACTCCACTCCCTGGATCTATTGGTGAGCTTTTCCCAGTCTTCATCGTATTTGGCAGCATGGTCTCTGAATAGCTTAGATTGGGAAAAGGCTCAGGCAACAAAACTCATGAAGTCTGTAGTGATCTTGCCCGACATCCCATCCTCCATCTTCTTCTGGAAATGAGACTTTATCTTCTCTGGATCAATTTGGACAACAGGCATATCATATCCCATCATTAGCTTCAAATATCGAATGCAATCAGTCCAAACATCCCTGGCCCAATTGATATCTAGATCCACCTTGTCAAGCACTTGCTCCAGCCTCTCTTTTTAGTTTTCAAAATTCTGCTTCCACACATCCATTAGCCAATGATCATCCCTCTTGAATGCAAGCACTTTTTCCCAAGTCCCACTCAGCAGTTTGAGTATAGCTTCAATCTTTGGGTAGGTAGACTCATACCTCCTCGGGAAGTCAGTGCAGAGTTTCCTTGTGCTCTCAAGAGACTTTTGTACATCCAATAATTTGTTTGTTGTCCTAACAGCATGGCCGATGCCCATGTTTCCAACGTACAAGACCTTCCAGAACTAGTTTTCCATGGTCTTATCCAAGTTCTTTCTTTTCTCGATCTTGTCTATTTGTTCTTTGGACAACAATTGTGGTGGAGTTGAAGACATGGTAGGCAGTTCTTCTTCTAATGACCACTACTGGATATAGGTCGTCAGATCATCCACTTGTGTCTTGAGCTCATCCTTGCAGATCTTATCTTATTGGATCAAGTGCACCATCATGGCCACAGACTCCTGAGGATGGTCTACCTTTTGCTCCCTTGAAGCAATTCCCAAGTTGATGGTGGAGACGTAGCTGATTGCTTCTTCTCCCACCACTAGCGTAGCTACTTGCACTGTTCTGGATCCAGAGACATCCATCGTCACCTTTGATCTAATTTTAGGATTTTTCTCCTTTTTAGTGTTGATCTAAGCTCAAGCCAATATGGCCTCCAATATTGTTCTTGGATCTTTTGGGACAGGAGTTTTCCTCTCCAGTTTCTTTTCTAACCAATCGGGCGTTGAGGACTTTTCTTTAGGTGACTCTTGATCTCCCTGCTCTCTATCTTTCCTAATTTCAATCTCCTTATCCTTGGGAGCTTCTTTCTCTTCCCCTGTATCCTCTTTTTCCTCATCAAATTCCTTGATTAACACCGTGCATTTGATAGGGGACTTAGCGGGCAGGCATTCACAGGCTTGTCCTATTCCTTATTCTCTTCTTCCTCACGTGGAGGCGGACATCTTCATGTTTTTCCTCTTCTTGTTCTTCTTGCCCTTTTGAGAGAGGAATCTCTTCATCGTGCTTGGGGCCTTATTTTTGTTCACCGGCTAAAAGTTCAGTGTTTTCTTCCACTTTGTCATTTTTTCGCCCTTCTTCGGGAGGTGGCCTTTCCATTTCTTCTCCAAAATCCTTCAATTGTCGGGCTAGTTCCTCCTCAAGATCAACATCAAATATTTGTATAATTTTAGTACCGACATCCCTTTCTTCATCATTCTCAAAAGACTTTATCTCCTCTCCTTCACGAACTACCTTATCAATTTGCAGACGTTGATGTTTTGGATACTCATGGTAGTTGTCTGCTTCCTCCTCCAATGCCTTTGTGGCTTCCCTCTCTTGTCGTTCCCATTCCTCAAATATTTCCATTGTGGCTTTCATCTCTGGTGGTTTGGTTGGAGGCTTTGAAATAGGAACATTGGCAAGAACCTGGGCCAAGGTAGCCTGGATGGTCGAATTCATCAACACTTCAGAAATTTTGAAGGGGACACTCTGCATATGCCTAGAGAATGCTTCAAGAAGGGAGAGCGTCGGTATAGGCACTATCACTACGGCTAAGGACATGGTTGGTGACATGGAAGCAGAAGAAAGTGAGGAGGTAGTGGCCGAAGAAGAATCAACCACCATGATGGGTCTAGTTGGCAAAAAAGCAGCAAGGTGGACTGAAATGTCCACCACAGGTGGGGAGGTAGCCACCATGGCTTGAGAAGTTAGTGAGAAAGTGGCAGTAGTGGAGGCGGTTGGTGGGGACTTGGGTTGATCAACCTCCATGTCTTCTCCCTCATGGAGTGGATCCTCTTGTATAATAGGCATTTCAGTGATGCTGACCGATTTCTTATGTCTCTTGGAAGGCTCACCTTCTGAGGCCTTTCTTGCATATACCTTAGGATTAGGTTGTTACTTCTCAATCTCATTCCTTTTCCTTGACAATGTGATTGGAAGGGATTTCGAGGTTCCTCATATTGAGCTCGTAGCTGCTTCATCATCTGTTACATTTGGCTCATTGTCGAGCCTCTCATAGGTCAGGACGACCCCTTGTTGCTTCAATTGGGCAACTTTCCCATTAACCCATTCTTTTGTATGAGCCTCGACAGGCTTGGTTATAATGTCGACGTCATCGACCTCTTGCTCGTCCCAATCTATCAATGGTAGCAACAGGATAACAATTGCGTTGTATCGAGGATCCATGATGGTTCTCTCATCTTCTTCCACTTGATCGGGCATAGAGAATAGATTTACCCTCTTTGTAAAGTATGCAGTTATCTGCATATAATGCCTCATCTCCACCTCTTTGTCAACTTTGCAGTTTTCCCAAAAATATTCAACGTTGTGCAAATGTGCATACTCGGGTCCAAGCGCCTTCCTTATATGTTCATAAGGATCCATCCATGGGCAAGCGGTGTGAAGTCTAAAATGGTACTCGGCCAACTCCTTTTATGAATTACTTGCACATTGCGAGGTATGAAGCTCATACATCCCTTGGCCGAAAGAAAGGGGATAAGAGATCCCTACCAGGTGTTTTCTACTCAAAAGAGTGTGCACATTTTGCAGCTACTGAGAAAGCCCTAGCAATATTAACCAGTCATTGGAATACCGGGTCAACTTGTTCGGTCTTTCTAAGAAGCCTTGAGCACGGATGTATGTAAACTTAGGGTATTGAATGAATAAGAAAGCATATTTTTTTAGGAAGGTGTTAGCACTGTGGGAGACTCACCTCTCAAATTCACCCCCAATCAATTTGATGATATGACCTATGAAAGCATCACTAACCCTGCAGTAGTCTTTCTTGTAGTTTTTGAATTGAAGCTGAGGGTACCTATCAACTTTCAGCTCCCTGCCTTGCTCTTCATTCAAAGCTCTGAACAAGCCACTATATTTCCTCCGCTCAGCTAGTGAATAGACTAGGTAGGATGTCATATAAAACCTGGAGGTCTTCTTGACGTTTATGAATTTCTCGTGAAAGCAATCGCTTATTATTCCTCCCAAGTAAAATGCAGTCTCTGTGGTATCATCCTCTTTTCTATGAAGAATCTTCTCAACAAAGTAGACCATCCATTCTTGAAAGTATGCAGTGGTAGGAAGGCCCATTACTCTACTTAGCAGGGTTACTAGATCATGGTAGTCTTCATAGAAATCATTGCGGAAGAGCTTCTAAGGAACTTTTGCAACATTTCCCCTCTTCTCCTTGAGCCAATATTGAATTATAAGTTTTTTACATCTAACTGGGTCCTCGTCCCACATTTCCTTACACTCCTTTATGGTTGGAAATCCCATCTCCCTGAAGGTAGGGATATGGAAGGTCTTCGTTATTGCTTTGCCTAACATGTTTGCCAACACATTCCCATCTTTGTCCACGATTGTTCTGGTTTTTGGCTAGTATGCCTCCTTGCAGGCCATCACTAGTTTAGGGGCGATAAGAGTGGCAGGAAAAACTTGCAGCTTTGGCTATCCCACTGCTTCTGATCAATCTGGCATTTTCAGTCTTAGGGTTGATTCTGACTCTTTGTGTGAATTCATCAATGTCCACATGCCCTATATTGGTGTCAGAGACCTCCTTCCAATCAGTGGTGATTTTGGATTGCAATGGTTCCCCTTGGAACTGGTATTTCATTTGATCTTTATCTTCCTTTCCACAAGGAGCTTTACTTGTTTTCTTCCCTTTGTCTTTCTTTGCAACTGCCCCCGAGGGTCCTGCACCTGATTCCATATATTATGAAAACAGAGGCAAGGTGAGCATAAACAAGCATGCAAACACAAAAGGTTAGCCAAATCCCTACAAATGGCATTAGATTGGACAATACATCAATCGAGAAATCTAACATTTATTCTAAATGGTCATTAGCAATTCACATGAGGGAATTTGGATGGTCCGGGCTCTAGGGGTTGAATTTCCCTGGCTAGAATGTTGTTTTGAAGGGCGAACAGAGCAAGGCAATCCATATGATTTATTCCTCCTTTAGATTTAGATGATTTGAAAATTCCATAGGGAAGAGGGTCCAATTTGAACATGTGGGTCAAAGTTTGTTTCCAGATTGGAAAGCATCTAGACCATCATTAGGGCATTCAGAGTCAAGAGGAGGGAAAGTCGCTTGGGGTTTTCCATTTGGAACGGCTCTGGTGAAACAACATTTCAAGAATGGAGTTCCGGAGTCCGGAACCCGTGAGCTTGAGAGACGGTCGATAATACTCCTTGATTGTTTAAGTGTTTGGGCCAAAGAGGACATGAAGCTGCTCGAGAATTGTCGTTTTGAAACGGCGAGCAGTGAGCAGAAATCTGATGGGAGGAACCAGGTGGACCAGACCTAAGATTGAGCTTGGCATCCATATGTTCTAAGGTGAGTTATATCGGTAATTGAGGTACTGGGCCCTAGAGGTCAGATGAACGGGCCTGATTTTCTTTTCACGACGATCGAGACGGGATGGAGTACAGACGGCGAAAGTCTGGTGGTGGGGACCCAACGAAGGCTATGACACTTAAGTTCATCATTTTACTCCATACGACCAAAAAGTGATTGAGGCCCGAAGAGCAGAAATTAGCTATCCAACAACCGTGAGAAATGACAAAGTTACAACGACGACCCGTTAACGGAAGTCTGCGGACCAGGACCTGGAAAATGCTAGGTCATGGCAATTTCATCTTCTAACTCAGGCGACAGACAAAAGGGTGGATCTCGAGGCCCGGACGGAAGGAGTCAGGATGCCGTTTGGAAATGGCAGATGATAGGTAGCACCTTGGGGAGGGAATCCCGGAGGAGTGGGCCCAGAGATCATGAATGGGGTCATGGAATCCAAATCTCGTTAAGTCCAAACGGTGAAAAGATGACAACGTTTTGAGATGGTGGACCCGAGAGGGCACTTCATCGTTTTAAAGTTGTCTTCAGTTTTCATGTTTTATCGATGGAAAAGGGGGGTCCCGAGCCCGAAGAGTTTCAAAGCTCTGTTTGAAGAACAACATTGGGGAAGTGAAGTTCCAAATTTATTTCAAGGGCAATTTGATGGTTTTCTAAATTTTTAAGCTCATGGGTTTTGATTGTAGGACCCTTCTCTATCCAAGGCTCATTTTTTTTATCCTTCTAGTTTATTCATTTTAGCAAAAATCAAGAAAAACACAAGATGAGGCATGGAGGGAAAACTTACCACAAGAATCTGGTGAATGAAGATGGTGAAATCGCCAACGAATGTGAGGAACCAGTGAAGGATGGATGTGGATTTAAGGGCAGCACACGACGAAGGCTCTGGAATCACTTTGAACTTCTCTGATCTTTTGGCTAACCTGACATATGAAAATGATAGATCAACTGGCCTATTTATAGGATTTTATGACATTAAATTCCATTAATGAATGTGTGTACGGTCAATCCCAAGGTTGGTGAATTTGAAATTTGGAATTGATTACGGGCGAGCCAGAGTCTGGTGTTCAAAAAGTCATTGGCAAATGACCGTTTGAAACTTTGTTGAGAAACAAGGGCAGCATCGAGGATGTCAGACTCTGAGCGGCGGGAAGCCATTGAAGGACGGTCATTAGAAACGGTGAAAGATCAACAGAAGTCCGGCAGGAAAATCCTGGCAGGTCGGGTCTGAGAGGTCTCAAAGCCACACATTTAAACTTAGTCGCCAAAGACACAAAGAAACAGCGAATGAAGCATCGGGTCGTAGGACGAGGAAGGACGAGGTCCTTCGGCCATTTGGAATGGCTAATACCAAAGGGAAACTAGCGAGGGTGGGCCCGGAGGGTGCCAAGGATGCTAGCAGAGGCAAACTACCAAGGGAACTCCGTAAGGACCTAGGACTTAGAAAATTTGGAGGGGTGAAACATGGTCAATTTAAGATAGGACCTTAAAGGTACACAAACCATATAGGAAACTAAAACGGGGAATGCAACACGAGGTGGTGACAAAAAAAATGACCTGGCGAGGTGAAGGAAACAGAGGTCCTTGTTCCGAACGGGGTGTGTGAGCTGAGGGCACAACATTTACCTAGCTTGGCCTCGAGTTTTTCACAGAGTTGATTGCTAGAAATGAGTTTCATCAAACTCAAATGTAGGAAGACATGGCGGCGCCTCAGAGAGAGTAGAAGCTCCCAGAACAATGGAAGTGTAAAATGAATAGTCAACGTATGTTTTAGGGCTCTTTTTGTGCCCTAAAATATTTGATACCACTTAATGCATTTTTTGCCTTGGTTTTAAAAAATATTTGCATAACTAATACCTGATACAAGTGTGCTTTCCTTGTATATGTCACAAGGAAATAATCCAAATGTCCCAGAGCTTTTGTTTTGTTTTTTGCAGTAAGTGCAAATGTTAAGCTTTATTTAAATGATGGATTATGAATCATTTAAATAATGTTATAGTTGCAAAATTAAAATAATAGGCCATGTGCTTCCTAGATATAGTTAAAGGAGGTTATGGTTGAAATTTATGATCCCAAGCATATAGGGGGAAGTTGGGGAGGTTAGTCGACCTTTGGAGAGAATAGAGGCTTGTTTGACTCAGTTTGGAGCAAATTTAGGGTCTTTCAAAGCATGGATGACTCATGTGTTTGTTTTTCTTGCATCAATTTGAAAATGTGAAAATATTATTAAAGTGATAAAATTATAAATCACTTTATTTATTTTTTTGTATATGCAAGATAGAGGTGCGTTGAACACACCAAAGGTATGAGTCAAAATAGTTTGGAGATATGGTTGAATAATGATGACTTGTGTCAAACATGTGGAAAGTATGTAGGTTTTTTTTACTGGGTTTTTGGAAGGAACGAGAGTATCTAGGGGCAGTTTCTCATGCTTTTATGATGGGTAAGGACAAGGCTTGACTTTCCTTCACTTTGGAGGGGTTTTGGGGGCTATTTTTAGGGTTTTTTGGTTATACATGACCAAGAAGCTTCTAGAAATATATGTGTGGGGAAAGCTTCAAAAAGGCATAAGTAACTTCAAACATCAGTTTGGAGGGAAATTCTTTCTTTTTCCAGCAGACATTGTAACTCATTTTGGTTTTTTCTTTCAATAGGAGATAGTATTGTAACTCTTTTACAAGCATGTATAGCAGTGTTTTTACCTTTTTAGATCAATGAAGATAAGCATTTTGTCTTCTCATTTTTTGTTTTATTGTGTGAATCTTGGTGATTGATGCAATTACATGTGAAGTTATCATATTCCTTGTTATTGTGTCTCATTAGCATCACCTTTGTGTAGAAGTATATATGTGTTGCAAGTTGTAAGTTGTGTTATGTGGCAAGTAATTCAAGTTGTGTAAATTCTTTTCCTTCTTGAATTGTATGCATTGGAACCTTCTTATGAAATATTTATGCAAAGCATATAAATATTAAGTTGTGCATGTTAAGCTTACTGTTGATTGAAACTGTGTGTATAATCAACTTTAAAGGTTTTAGAAAACATTTAGGTGCATCACCATAGGAGTTTAGTTTCATTTCATGTTGCCTCCTTACCCTTTTCCCAACAAGAAGTAGATTAGGTGAGTACCTTAGGATCCAGCCTTTTCTAGAAGTTCATTCCAAGTTTAGGCAACCCACAGGCCTAGGAATGTTCCCATGTTTCTCCAAAATGCTAAGTTCTGCAACTTAGCAAGGGTGCAATTTTAGGAGATAACAATAGTAAAACAAATCTATGAAAAATTTTTGTGCTATACAATTTCTTTTAATTACGCCGAAGGCGTTTCCTTATTTGAGCTTCACGAGCTCATTTTTTCCAGACATCAACAGATAAACCTTGCAAGGGGGTTGAAGCAATCATAGCCATTGATGTTTTTTTGCCATTTTTCAGCTATTTTTTGCCTTTTTATGGCTATTTTTCATCGTTTTTTGTTGCTTTCCCCACCAATTTAGAGATATGCGTCAGGGAAACCACATAAATTTGTGCTCGAAACTCATGGTTGGGACGAGTGCAGTGTGGAAGCCACCAGGCTAGAAGCACGCCACATTCAAGATTTTTATATTTTCATGAGATTGTACCTTTTTCTTAATGTCATATTGATTCAGGTTAGGGAGTGCCCATCTACATCAAGCTTGAATTAGATTAATTTTGATGGATCTCAGCTGAATATGATTTTTCTACTCTTCCTTGTTGGTATTGAGCTTTCACTTCTCTAATTTGGCGAGTTGTAGCCTAAAGGTTTGGACGATGGTTTTAGAGGATGTTTATTAAAATGAAAATTATGGCCAAGATCCTAATAATGAGCACATTTAGGTCTTTTTTTATTGAAAAATGTTGATTACAAATAAAGAATGCAGTTAAAACTGCAAAAGAACTATTCACTGGACCAACAACAACAGCCTAAAAACTATCTATATCAGCAATTTGGTTACAAAATGCATAATGCAAAAGTTGATTAGAAAAACAATGTACAGCTTGGCAACAAAATGTTGAATCTAGTAGGACAACAACAATACACCACCAACAGCTCCTCAGAAAACCAACATATTGGTTACAAAATACATAATGCAAAAGTTGATTACAAAGACAATGTACATCTCAGTAACAAATTGTTGATTCCAGTAGAACAACAACAATACATAAGATTAGGATGTTTGAAATAGCAGCAAGTAACCATAACCAGGAGATCAACATACTTAAAATTACAACATCCTTTCCCTTAAGTATTTAGCATACTTAAAATATAATGTATATTTTATATAGTAAAAAATAAATTATTAATTATTATATATAATAGTATATATATAGGTTATATTATTATTATATATTATATTCTATAATAAAAATTATTAAATATAAATATGAAATTATTATAATTAATATATTTTTATATAGAATAAGTTAAATTAATATATAAAAAATCTAATAGTTTAATTGATCTTTGAAGAGATTGGAAAAAATAAAGAGATAGAGAGGGAGACAATTCTATATAGAGAGGTTCAAGGATTACATCAATAAAAAACTATATGTATGTTAATATGTTAGAGAGTATCTATTTGTGTATGGATGCACTGCAAATTATAGCTACATGTGGCTAGATTAAACAATTAATAATAAAAGTGCTAAATAATGGAATGAAATAAATTTAGACAAATCTATATTTTTTCTTTAAAGAAATTAAGTATTATTTGATTATGAAATATTTGCATACAGATCTAATACATAAAGCAATGCAAATGAAAAAAGAAGTTGCCATCAAACTGACAAAAAATACTACAAATGGAAATAAAATGTTCCCATCTAGCTATCCAATCAATATTTATCTAGCTTTTATGTGATAAGTGAGATTTTGTAGGCTTTTACCTAATATTTTAGAGGATTTTACCATTAAACAATAGTTCGTTTACCATTAAATGGAAGCTGAAACTTATTTTCCAATGAATCAATAGTGGTTTGCAGGCGTGAGATTTGTTTAGGCTCAAATCTCACAGTATATGTAGCCTATCGGCTAATAAAGAGAGAGAAACTCAAAAATAGAGAATGAGAGAAAGAGACAATTTAGATAGAGAGATATCGAGAGAGAGAGAGAGGAATGAACAAAGAGAGAGCATGAGAGAGAAATGTAAGAGATAGAAAGGAAAAGAAAGAAAAGAGAAACTAACTTTTGATTGGTTGCTTCATGGCAACAATCCAAGGATGCCATGTGTCTTTGGGGAGTTATGCTCAAGGTAGCATGTCATTTGATTAAGGATATGATAATTCACCTTTAAGACCTCTTCAATGTATCCATTGCACACTTAAGGAGACAAACATATAGAAAGAGAAAGAGAGAAAGAGAAAAGAAGTGAAAAGGGAGAGGAAGATAGGTGGCGAGAGAAAAAAGAGAGAGCAAGAGAGGGAACAAAACGAGACGAAGATAGAGAAAGAGAGAGAGAGAGAGAGAGAGAGAGAGAGAGCATGAGAGAGAGAAATGTAAGAGATAGAAAGGAAAAGAGAGAAAAGAGAAACTAACTTTTGATTGGTTGCTTCATGTCAACAATCCAAGGATGCCATGTGTCTTTGGGGAGTTATGCTCAAGGTAGCATGTCATTTGATTAAGGATATGATAATTCACCTTTAAGACCTATTCAATGTATCCATTGCACACTTAAGGAGACAAACATATAGAAAGAGAAAGAGAGAAAGAGAAAAGAAGTGAAAAGGGAGAGGAAGATAGGTGGCGAGAGAAAAAAGAGAGCAAGAGAGAGGGACAAAACGAGACGAAGATAGAGAGAGAGAGAGAGAGAGAGAGAGGGATGAAAAGAGGGATAGGGAGAAAAAAAGAGAGGAGAAAGAAACAAAGACAGAGATAGAGATAGAGAGAGAGAGAGAGAGAGAGAGAGAAAATGAGATAATATAAATAGAGAGATAAAGAGGGAGACAAAGAGATATAGAGAGAGATATATAGAGAGATAGGTAGAGATATAGAGGAATAAAGAGGGACAGAGAAAGAGGTAGAGATAGTGAGGGAGATAGAGAAAAATAGATAAAGGAAAAGAGAAAAGAGAAGAGGAGAGAGACATAGATAGAGATAAAGTCACATAAAGAGATAGGGAGATAAAGATAAATAGAGGGAAGAAAAGATATATAGAGAGAGAGGGAGATAATGAGAAACATAACAAATAGAGAGAGGAAGACAAAGAGATAGAGGTAGAGAGATAGATAAATAAAAATGAATAGATAAAGATATAGGGAGGGTTTCTCTCTCTCCTCCTCTACCTCTCTCTCCCTTTTTCTCCCTCCCTCTCTCTATCTATCCCCATCTCTCCCTCCCTCACTACCTTCCTATCCTCTATCTATCTCTCTATCTCTACCTCTCTCTACCTTTCTCTTCCCATATATCTTAAACTCTCTCTTTCTCTTCCCATCTGTAATTCTCTATGTTTGTCTATCTCTTTGTCCCTCTCTCCCTCTCCTCCTTTCTCTATATTTCCTTATGTCTCTATCTCTCTATCACTCTATCTCACCATCTATATCTCTCTATCTCTCACTCTCACTCTTCTTCTATATCTCTCTATCTCCCTGTCTCTCTTTGCATTCTCTTTTATCTATTTGTCTCCCTCTTCATCTCTACCTCTATTTTCATCTCTCCCCCTTTATCTCTAGACATGTCTCCCTCTCTCTATCCATCCATCTATCTCCCTCTCTATCCCTCCCTATATATTTATCTCTTCAATCTCTATCTATCCCTCTCTCCTCTCTCTCTCTCTTTATCTCCCTCTCCTTCTCTCGTTCTCTCCATATCCCTCTCCTTCTCCATCTCCATCTCCATCTCCTTACCACTCTCTCGCTCTTCCCCTATCTCTCCCTCTTTCTATCCCTATCTCTACCCCTCTTTCTCTCTTTCTCTCTCCCTCTTCATATTGAAAACATAACATGAGCCTATTGGTAATGGAGCCTGATTAGCTTCCTGATTTAGAGGTTTAATTTCAATCATGCTTGGATCCCTATAGATGGATGCATAGTTGATTTGAAGCTATTAGTTCTCCATTGAGACATTTGTTGTACAAGCAACATCATTTGCTAAATGGCCTCCCGATTGACCTCATGTACTGCATAAATGTATGCAAAAATAGACCAAATTTACCCTAATTGACCTTCCACACATCTTCGACGTACCCATTGCACACTAAGGTGCGATTGCTAGTTAATACATCTTTACCATGGTCAAAACAGATATATTGGCCGCTCTTTAACGGGCATGTGCAAATTGACAATGTAGCCTGTCAGGTTGTCCATTTAAGACATTTAAGAAGTTTATCATGCAACAAAATGTGAGTCGGCCAAAAGCTGAAACGCGTTTCAATGCCTTTGCCAATACACATGAAAGGTCATGACAAAGATGGGATGCAATAGTGGAAAGTAGAAAACGATCGACAGTTGAAATTGTTTCAACCTTATTACCTTCTTTTCTTTCTCCAACAGATCAGCCATTGGTAGACAAATGAAGCTATGCAAACTTCAAATAAAGAAATGCCTTCGGTGTAAAAATTTGAACCTAACTTCTTTTTAATATTAAATCTGAATAATGAATAAAAAATCCAATTTGATTTGGGCAAACCGCTGTGAGTTATGATGATATTCAACCAACCTCCCAGTTTTACCAATATTCAAGTCAGGTAAGGTACGCCCTACAGTTAGGTATGCAGAAGGGCACAGGCTATCGAACACTGAGGATCCACAGTACCTATAATCATTTACCCACAACTTCTATCCAGTCAAACGCTGAGCAAAACTATGGTCATCCGGGTGCAGCCTGTCCTTATTAACATTTTACTAACTTAATTATATATATATATATATAAATATAAAATTAAATACTCTATGTTAATCTAACCAACTCAATTTAAAGGACAGTTGTGCTAGGCCAGGACATTGATGGCTTGTGACCTGTTGTTTTCGTTTTAGGCCGTAAACTGCTCATAGATGGTGACGGTCAGTTTATTAGTTCCCATTTTTTTATTGGATTAAGATGAAAAGAAGTCAAACTATTATCAGAAATAACAATCAAAACAGCAAAAGTTGATGAGGTTTCAGTCTTAAAGCTCGTGCTCCCATAAGCGATAGCTATAATTGTTTGTGTATCATATAAAATCCTCCAAAAAAAAAACCAACCAGTCAGATGGAGGTTGTGATGCCCAGCAAGGACACTGATAAAGAGCAACAGCTGCTGCTGCAGCAATACAAACAACAGAGGAAATCACCTCCAGAAATGGTGAAAATTGAAGAGTTGAATTGAAAAGACCAGCCTTGAAACGATGAACAACAGGGAAATGAGCTGCCAGTT
This sequence comes from Sequoia sempervirens, assembly GCA_007258455.2. Lineage (NCBI taxonomy): Eukaryota > Viridiplantae > Streptophyta > Pinopsida > Cupressales > Cupressaceae > Sequoia > Sequoia sempervirens. Next base: position 636,988,563 of record VDFB02281492.1, read on the forward strand.
ATGAAGTAAATTACCGCTGTCACTATCTTGAAAACAGGAGAGAAACAGCAGCAATAATAAAACTGGAGAGGACACCCAGGCATCTCCAAAGCCACCGAAACAAGGCCAGCCAACAGCAGATCCAAAAGAGCTGGCGAAAAAACTCGATAAACTCCAAACCCACCTCCTTAATAAGCCAATCTGTCTATCCTTCAACCAACTGCAGTAGTGCTTGAAGATAGATGTTTTAAGATCATTGTTAGTTTGCAAATAATCTTGAAGAAGAACAGACAAATTTGTAGTGAAATATTCCAACAAATCGTTTGAATTTAATCTTGTTTGTGAAGGTAGTTTTTTCGATTAGCAAAACTATACATTTTTTATTAAGGTTAAAAAATATTTTTTGACAGGGTTCAATTATTTTTATAACAGAACAGTCTTAAGTTACACAGAGATTTAAGAGGAATGGAACAGTCAAATAGGATAGAAACAGCACAATTGCAATAAAAAATCTAGCCTGATTGATGCCAGGCCCTACCCTAACCAACTGCATACCTTTAACCCTGTTGTATGATCGAGAGATGAATTTTTGGAAAGATTGAATGACTGAAAGATGGACTTGGGAATACTTTCTTCCACCTTTGAACAATTGGCCAAGAAGCACAGTTATCCAGGTCCTCAGCCCGAAGAGAAGAAGGGGAAACCCACAGGGGGCCCAGCCTGGGATGCCACGCGAATAGAAGAATGTCTAGTCGAAGATATTGATCGTGGAACACTGGGGGCAAATTAGAAGCAATGGAAAGGGAAAAATTCATTGCTTGTTTGATCTTACTATTGGATAATGTTTGGAGGACAGGTTGAGAAAATTCATCCACAAATCCTCCATTAATACTTTCATTTTCTTTTTTAATTATGTTATTATTACCATGTTCGTTGAAAAATCATTTTGTAACTTGGATGCCAGAATGATAAAATATATTGGCTCTAGATATCTATATGGTGATCCCCACATTGAGCAAAGTCAGTCAAAGAATATAAGACAATTAATAACCATATATTCTTACATACAGAACAAATTTGGTAGAATAACGACCAAAATCAAAGAGGACAAATTTGATCATATTTTCCCAAGAAATTTGGGAAATTAAAGTAGTCTTAACTTATATGTTCCACTGAATCCAAATAGAAAAACTTCAACAGTACCACAGAAAAACATTTCAACCCTTGATTACTTGTCAAGTTTATCAATTTCATTGTGTTTGTATAATTTATGTTCTAAAATTCCTTTTTGTGAAGAAAATTTTAACTTTTGTGGAAGATCATAATATAGATTAAGAACTTGTTAATAAGTATAAAACAAAATAACTGTCGTCCAACATGGATGAGCTCTCTTAAGTGGCATAACATATTAATTGTAATTGTTTTCAAGGAAGGGGTACTTCGCAGAAGAGAACAGAGAAATGCATATTTATATCACGATATTGCTCTGTTATTTATGTCCAGCTTATGTGCAGTCTGCAGACAAAAAATTGGAAAATTTAAGTACTTATATGTCCACAAGAATAAACAATATCTACAATAATTTTCTTCATTGGTAATTGTTTCGAAGGAGTAGTTGCAGACGAAAAATTCCTTTTATTTATGTGAGCAGGAATGAGAAACAAATTTTACCAGACCTTGACACCCCAAAATTTGAATCGAAGTGTATTGTAAACTCCTCTTTCTGTGTTCGTTCATTTATTTTGCCGCTCTCAACAAATTATCCATTTCTCATCAATCGTGCCTGTAAACCTGGGACCACACTAGGGTACATGAATTTTTTATTCAATTCACACCATCAGCCCTACTTTTTTGGGTTGGTACTGTTCTTCTAGACACAGAGATGCTAGAAGCAATTTATTGTATTTTACATTTTTCAGATTCTTTAATTGCATTCTGACCCTCGTACAGACTAATATTTCCTTTTGCTACTAGGAGAAAGGACTCCGGTCAATTACAGCTAGATGCAACTAACATTTTGTTCTGCAGGGTTCAATAAGTACAGTACACCTAATGACTTTCTACTTCAAGAATTGCACTGTTAGGTTTTACTTTTTACGATAGCCCTGAACTAGTCCCTTTCCACATGTTTTTTCATGCCAAATATTACTTCCCTTTCATTTTGGGGTATAAAAAGAACCATATTTACAGACACATAACAGATAATCCTACTCTTTCAAAATGGTAAGCCTTGCATACTCAAACCCACAAGTATAGGATCCACTCATACCCAGTTCATTCATTGTTCGCGATCTAAAATGTTATGTGAATATTCCAAAACATGGTGGACATGATTTTTGATTATTCACAATCTAGATGCTCTCATGAAACTTTCAAGGTTGCTAGGCAAACAATGGGAATAAAATTTGCACATTTTACCAGCATTTCCTGATGTGCAGGCATTAAAAGTTTAAACAAAAGACCACATTCGACCTAGGGTCTGGACCATTAAATGATACATCAACCATCATTTCAACTCAGAAAACTCTTCTTTTCCAAAATGAATATCAAAGGGGAAAACAAAGCCCAGAAAAGGAACCAATATTTTTGTCAGATGGTTTGTGTGGTGTAATGATAACTCAACAGACATAAGGGTGTGATACAGGTTCAAATCTACTCCCTACAATAAGACAGTAAATAATTATACATTTGTCTTGAAGGCAGCCTATAGCCTCACCCCAAACCAAAACTCACAGTGAAAGTTGAAACAATTAAAAGTTCCCAAAGTAGTTTGCGTTATCCACCAATGCTGGAAATGTTCAGACTAAATATTGCAATCCTTTAGATGCTTGAGACTTCATACAAGATAGAGCGGAATTGGCTTTTAATTCATCAATAAATTCAAAATGTAATAAATAAGGAAAAAACTGATAACAAGGCAGACAACTGTACAAGAAGAGAAATAAGTAGCTGACCAAGGTAAAAAGTACTTATCTGTACAAGTCGCTGAGATTACCTGATTTTTTTTATTAAGCAGAAAACTACATACATGCTACAGCCAGGAGGAACTGTTTGAAATACAAAAAAAGGAAACTAAAAGGACAGTGAATCAGAAAAGAAAGTAATGATAATATAGACAACTGATTTAGCCTCTAACACAAAATTTCTCACAGAAATGTTAAGCAGGACTAGTTAATTGAGGTGAAATAAATGTGCATATACAATTCTAGATTGGCACGGATACAAAAAAACATTTTAAATTATAATTATATTAGAAAACATGTCTAAGGTCATACAGAACACTTTTCAAACATTTCACACGAAAGGAAGGAATTGGCCATATAAATTCAAAACCCTATACTAGAGTTTCCATGGGACTTAATTTTCAATAAAATGAATTAAAAAAACGGTCTCCATGTTGCTTTATTAGAAATACATGGAGTGCATCTCATTAGTTCGTGATCAAATATGGTACCCGAAATCTGGCCAATGCGAGTCAGAATTCGCAATGCCAACGTCCCATACTGTTAAAATTGATATAGAAATTCTGAAAAAAAATGTGTAATAAAAAAAGGTCCTGGTAATTTTATTAAACATGAATTGAATCACAAGCAATCTTTCAGATTGTTTCAATCGGTGTCAAAATTCAATGCAGCTCTGGAATTTAGAATTTCTACATTATATTAGTCTCATCAAGATAAGGACCCAAAAAGCTCAGTACAGGTTCTGTTACCTGCTAAAAAAAGTAAATAATATCTGCTGGATTCAATAAAAGGAAATTAAAGAACAGTGCCATCTTCAGAAGGAGAATATTTGTCTTGAGTCTTAATCTCCAATGCAGCTCTAAAATTTGGGAAATTTCCAATATCATATCCTAATCAAGGCAAGGATCCAAAAACCTCAGAATAAATCCTACATCTGAAAAGAATATCTCAACAATTTCAACAAAAACAAATCTAAGTAACAAGGTTTTAGATGGAATCTATCATCCCCAACACTGAATGTGCTATAACAATCAGGATTTTTACATTAATATACTATATCGTAATTGATAGATACATCATAGCATCTGTGGAAAAAAGAAAATTCAATGTGGTTTTGAGATTAATCCCCTTTAAGATTCATATCATCTAAAACAGTTTGGTCTGTGCTGTCTAAAGCAAAAATTAAATGTTGTTAGGTACTTAAAAAAGGGAAACCCAGAAAAGAGATAATGCACAGGTTTGATCAAGAAATCTCCTACACAGTGACAGAGCGCACAGGAAACATCAAATAAAAAGACAATGCAAATTTTACAAAATCACATACATCATAAATATCAGTCCTCGGTAAAAATAATAATCACATCCAAAAGAAAATGCCTCAAGAACTCCATGTTACCCAAAGGTCATCAAATACTCATGTAACCCAATTCAAATCTTTGCAACACTCAAACGAAGCCAGATAAACTCACTGTCTTCCAATAAAAATCTTAATTAAACAAAGGATTTCTACCTTGAATCAACTTTTACCCTGATAATCCATATTATTTGCAAGTTTTAAAAATATTGAACATGATGCCATCTTTCAGATGGAAGCATCGGTCCCATTATCCAAGACGGCTTTTTAAATTTGGGATAAAATTCCCCTACACAAAAAAGTAAAGATATCAAAGATAACAATAAACCTAGCAAGAAAAAGATCCAAAACCACAGATGGGCTTCTATCACCTACACAAAAACCCTAGCTTATCTTAAGAATTAATTGAAGCATTATGACATCCATCAGATGGAACCAATCAGTACCAATGTCCAGTAAATCTAAATAACAATTTTGGATTTCCCACATTATCATGTCCGTATCAAAACTAAAGTTCCACACAGTACACATATCTGCAGATTAAGCTACCTAACTTGAATAAGCATAACTTTAGGTACAATGTTAAAATTCAGAGAACCCAAATGAGCAATGCATCTCTAAAAGAATATTGATTTCTTACATTATCATTATCCTATTCAAAGTAAAGATCCAAAATGTTCATAATAAATTCCACCACCAGAATATAAATCTGACAAACTCCAATAAGAATAAATCTGGCAATGCCTCAATGTCCAGCGCAACTCAAAGAATCGAGGATTTTACATTATTACATTCGAATCCAATAAAATCGGGATAAATCTTATCAAATTTTTCGGATGAAACCCCAATCTGCCTACGTTATCCAATGATTCGGGATTTTTTAATTATTACATCATAATGGAATAAACTCTGTATAAAACATCTGCAAAAAAAATAAAAAATTCAATGCTATTTTTTCAAATCAAGCCCCAGTCAGTTCACATCGTGCAATGCAGCTCTTTCCCAGCACATCTAAACGCTACCCTAAAGCTATTTTCCCTAGTACTAAATGCCCATAACAGTAAAAAAGTGAAATAAATCAAAATCACTGCACCCATCAAAGCAGATCTCGGCGTGTTGCAAATCCATACTGTGCTCTGCGTATATTCTCCTGCCTCTTCCTGTATATCACATACACTAGTCCACCCAAGGCTACTCCAAACATAACACCAACAACAACACCAGCCTTCTTGCCCGCGCTCATTCCCTTTGAAGAAGATGAAGAAGACTCTGAGCCAGTCCCTATCTTTGAATCTTCTGTTTCAGCTGACGGATCTGGGGCAGGGGCAGGGACAGGTGCAATTGACGGAGATACTGACGGAGGCGCCGTAGGAGACGGACTCGGTGCAGAATCTGGAGTAAATGAAGGGCTTTCAGAAGGGCTGCTTGACGGTGAACTTTCAGGGCTGGGACTAGGAGTGTCTACACCATTGTCAGGGCTCGGCGAAGGTCCAGAGCTTGCAGCGTATGGAGATGGAGCAGGGGATTTAGCATGAGAGCTAGCATTAGATTTAGCAAGAGAGCCAACATTAGATTTAGCAAGAGATTCATCCTTAGCAGCATTGCAAAACGCTATAAGCAAGGTTGTTATGACCAAAAACTGAGCTAAAACTCTCGCCATGGATACAATTGGGATACTCTAGAATACAATGCTGCTTTTCTTTCTTCCTCTGACTGATTGCAGATCGCTTTCCTGATACCCAGAAGAACTGCCAGTAGAAGGTTTAATGGGTCTGAAGTAGAAGTTAATTTAGAGAATTCGGCGGATCTGGGCATGCAAATCTGGGATTAAATTATGGATCAAGAGTTGCACACGACAGCAGTCACGTTCTTGATTGCGCTAAATGCAAGGCTTGTTTGCATGCTTTTTGTCTCTTTAGGTGATAAATAGAACGCTTTTGCGTATTTGAATAGAACAGAAGGGCAGTGGATCTCTGGAAGGCTTTAAATATGCTTGGTCTGTGAGCTTATTGCCTTTAAGAGTAAGCCATCTGAGATTATTTGAATTTATTCTTTTGAGGAGGTTGAATTTATTCTACCCAGCTGGAATGAGCTGTGTGATGGAAGATTTGCACCTCCGTGAAAAGGGCGTGTCTCTAACATGAGTGAAGTCTCTCCATTTGAGGATGAGATTGCGTCATCTCGTGGGGAAAGGGATTGGAATGTTTATATTAATCCCATTTTAAAGCAATTATTTACATTCTATTTTAAGATATTTTCAGTATTTTATTAATATTAAAAAGATTTATTGTATTATATATTACTAAATTTTAGTGAGATTTTTTAAGATTTATTATATTATATTTAATTAAATTTTAGTGAGATTTTTTCTATAAATTGTTCATTAGACATTGAGGGTGTGTTTTTTTATCACTATTAATTTTTATATTATTATTTTTTAAAATTAATAAAAGATTAAATAAGATTTAACTTAAAAAGTAAAAAAATTGAAAAAAGTTTATCAGTCGCACTAAATTAATAAAGAGGCTACCCTATTGCAGTTTATATATATATATATATATATATATATATATATATATATATATATATATATATATATATATATATATATATATATATATTTTAAGGACATCTATTTAATATATAGACACTTTAAATATTTATGAATAAAAGAAATATAAAATATATTTCAAAATTTTAACTCCTAAATGTTTTTAATATGTTTTGAATATTAAGGCTAAAATGTAAAGTTTAAATTATAAATATATTTAAAATATATATTTTATTATTATTGATTTTATTGCTGTATATATAATTGTAATAGTAAAATCTGTTATTTGTGTTATTTTTGTTTTAATTTTTTGTTAATATATAAATAAGTAACAGATTTTTACTAGGTTTTGGTTCATGGCTTGATGTTAATTGTAACCATTCTATCTTTATTTATATGTATCCACATTCTTGAACACTTACTCACCATTTATTTGTTCTTATTGTTGGAAATTAAGGTGTCTCAACCTTTGCAAGTTCCTAACATTGATTTATTTAATTAATTATTCTATGTTTGTTTGTAATTTTATGTTCATCGAATGATGTCACTTTGCAGGACCTACTTCAATAAGGTGGCAACTTACATGCTAGGTGAGTAGGATGACATACATCCTAAATTGATGGAAATAGGCATCCTACTTTATGGACCCCACTATATAGCATAATTTATGGCATGTGTCATTAGGTGTAAGTGATTATGATTGATTGTGACAGATCATGTCATATGACAAATTATGATAGTGTAAGAGTTGGAAATAGAAGTGACTATGACAAATGGGACTCTTTGCATGAAGGAGGCATGTTGCATGTCAAGTGAGACCATTTGCATGTTGATATTGAAGCCATTTTATAAAAGTGGGTGAAGATAGGCATCTTGCATGTTCATCTTTAGGTTTGCATGCATGTAGTGAAGATGATGATTACATGTGGCATTTATAGGTGTCCATCTTGTAGCTTTATAAGTATGGGTGTTTGCTTAAGGAGTGTAGAGAAGAGAATTATTCATTACAAGGCTATGTTGTCGAATTTCCTCAAGAAGAACAAGATGCAATATCCATGTTAAGGCTTTGAGCCTACAAGTGTATTGTAACATGTTTGTTGTTACAAAATAATACATTGGTTTGATGCTTTAGAGTGTCCTAGAGTTTTTATCTGAAAGGGTTTTCCTCATGTATATTAGTGTTTGTTCTTTTCTATCTATATTTCTTCTATTCTTCTTCTTTCATGTTCTTAAAATGCTAATTTATATGTCATGCTACCAAAATTTACTTAGATCTACAAACTACATTATCTTTCCTCTAAGAGTGATGTGATGGGAAATAAACTATATATTTTTGCTTTAAAGACATAGTAGTATGTGCTTGTATCAATTTATTGAATAATTGTTTAAGAAAAAGAAATAAAGGATAATGTAAAAGTGCATACTAGTGATCATTTTGGGATATTCTTATTTTCCCCCTTAACCCATTTACACTTAATTTTGTATATTTTCCCCATTCTTCAAGATTAAAATTTATTGATGCTATAAGGAGTCATTCCTTTCCATTGATCAAATAAATTTGAAGTCTCTTCTAGATAAGAGTGCTAAATCTATTATAATTTCAACCTAGAAGCAATAACTAGACCTTAAAAAAATTAAAAATAAAGAAAAGAAGGCAACATGAATGCTAATAAGGACATGAAGAAGCTTGAAATTACCCAAGAAGAACAAATACCACCTAAAAAACTAAGGACACTTGTAATTCTCACACTCAAGAATCTTAAGATACAAAATTAATTAGCGCATTTGATAGAGGAGATGCTTTTATTAATTTAAGAGACCATTACTAGTATATTTATGATGATTTTTTTAACAATATGTTAAGAATGACTAGAAGGTTGCATTTATGTAAATATTAAATAAGGAGAAGCGATACATTTATAAGTAGAATACACATAATTTGTTAAAGTGATCAACCCAAGATCATCAATCTGCAACACCAAAGAACCTCCATAAGAGATAGAGAGAAGCAACAATGGAAGATGTTATTCCACCAAACAAGGATTGCAATATGATACAATATGATCAATGCAATACTATACAATGCTATGCTATACAAAATATGCTAGAGATGCCTTTCTTATAAAGGCAAGGATGAGAGATAGGATAAGACAAGATCATGACAAGTGTCTTAATCCTATCACATAAGATAACTAACTCATAACTACCTAGGAAAGCGTAAAGTCTAGATAAGACAACTAAGACTTCTAAAAGATACAAATAATATCCTAAGTAAACTTAACATGTGAATTAAGTCCCCTAAGTCCCTAGTAAAGGAATACCTGAAGCATCTGAAAATTTTTGAGGATCATCTGAAACAACATGACTCAAAAGACTGATTCCTAAAGTCTGAGAACGAGTGCAGCGAGTGTCTGTGGGATCACCAACAAGAGGACCAACCTCCTCAAGAGCAACTTGAGCCCATCATGGCCTAGTGGCTGACTGAGGAGGAGGTGCATCAAGACCATCATCAAAATCATCCTCAAGTAGCAAAGCATCATCAATTAAAGAAGACTGAGTAGGTTGTGATGAAGAAGAAGGCGAAGGAGGATTTGACTAGGTGAAGGTCTCAGCAAACTGAACATCACGTCAGAAATGAACCTCTCGTGTGTCAGGATCAAATAATTTGTATGCCTTCACATCCTCACAATAGCCAACAAAGATGTACTACTGACTCTTCTTCTCCATAGATTTACGCTGACCATTCAAAATGAATGCCCAAGCCTCACTACCAAATACTCTGAAGAAGGATACATTAGGCTTGTGATGAGACCAAGCCTCCTCAGGGATCATATTCTGCATTGCCTTGTGGGGCATATAGTTCTGAATATAGTTGGCACAACTGACAGCTTCGGCCCAAAATGTTGGTGTCATGGACCTAGATTGAATCATATAATTGGTCATTTCCCTGAGAGTCCTATTCTTTCTCTCTGCCACACCATTCTATTGAGGAGTGTAACGTATTATGTGCTGATGAAGAATACCATGCTCATTGCAAAAATCCTGAAATGCCTGATTGACATACTCCCCCCATTATCTGTGTGTATCTGTCGAAGAGAAAAACCTGACTGCTTCTCCACAAATTTTTTGAAGGTCTTGAAGTTGGTGAGGACTTCACTCTTAAGCTTCAGAAAATAGACCCATGTCTGGCAGGAAAAATCATCAATGAATGTGAGCACATACTTAGCCCCTGAAAAAGGAGTTGGAAATGACATGAGATGACTATGGACCAACTCAAGGGGTGTGGTTGCATGCGTAGCTTGAACCTTAGGAAAAGGATCTTGATGTTTCTTTCCAAGAACACAACCTTGACAAACACCATTTGTGCAAGTGATCTTTGGAAGACCAACCACTAAGTTATGTGCTTGCATCTGCTGAAGATATCCATAGTTCAAGCGCCCAAATCTATCATGCCAAAGCTTGCTCATTGAATCAGCATGAGCAACAAAAAATGAACCCAATGAAGACTCAAATCCATCAAATCAATACAAATGGTTCTCATGATAACTATCCCTATAGCAACAACCTTCTCAGGATCCTGCAACTATCTAATAGTCACATTATGTGGAGTAAACTCAACTGTCTTCCTATCCCCAGAATGACAAATTTGATATATGGAAAGTAGATTCGCTGAAATATCAGGAACAAGAAGAACATCCTCAATCCACCCATCTAGCATCTGAATGGATCCTGTCCCCAAAACTGGAATCTGTGAAGAGTTCCCAATTGCAATTTGAGAAGTAGAAGTATGATCAATGGAATCAAGAAGATCACGTGAATTGGTCATGTGATGTGAAGCACTTGAATCAAGAATCCAACTGTCTGAAGATGAATGCATGGCCTGTGTTGAAAGAGCTTGCCCTTTTCCCATGGAAGAAGGCTTAGCCACTAAAATGTTGTGCTTTTTCATAGCTTCCTCCAAGGCTTCTAATCTCTTAAAACCATGAGTTGCATTATGCCCAGTTTTTCCACAAAATGAACAAGGTTCTCCTTTCTTTTTCTTGGACTTGGAAGAAGAATCTCCAGAGGTAGAAGGAAAAGGAGATGGAGTGGACTTCTGATTGTTCTTCAGCTTTAGTTTGGAGGGATTCTCACTACCTGAAGATGATTATGCTTTGGGCTTCTTCTTGTTCTTTCCTTTACCCTTAGATGATTGAGCCATGAGAGCATGATTCTTAGAATTAGGTAAGACATCCAACTGAATCAACTTGGCCTCCCCCCTAGTAAGACGCTCACAAAACAACTCAAATGTAGGCATTTTGTAATCTTTCCCCATTGCATCCATAGTTGAATAGAAAGTAGAAGAAAACACTTGATAAGGGCCCTTTAACTTAGACGGAATCAAGAAGATACATTCATCACTAGATTTATCTTTCCCACATCCTTTCAACTGTGGCAAAATCAACTTGAATTGTGCAAGGAGATCTTGAATTGAAGGAAATGCATCTGGAGAGAGTGATTGTAGATCTGCTTGAAGTTGCAAGACTTAGAATTGATTTGGTTTTCCATATAATTCTTCAAGTTTATCCTAAACATTCTTAGGTGTTTTGCACTCCGAAATATGAAACAACAAATTATCAAATACATGTAAGCCAATGAGCCATTTTGCTTCATCCATTTTACATATATGGACAAAAAAATTATAATCCCTTGTAAATTCAAGTTGTTCTGCATCTAACATTGGCCATAGACCCTTAGATTGAAACAATTGAGTCATTTTTAGCTTCCATGTATGATAATTGTGTAGAGTGAGTGGTTCAATTTGTTGTAGGTCCGCCATGAACACCAAAAGAAAGAAGACAATGTGGCACTTAAATTTTTCCTTTCACCCCCCAAGAATGTATTAAAACTGATTTTGCAACCCCCCTAGCAAATTACAATGAAGAAATTTTGCAATTTTTACAAGTGACAAGCTCAAATCAACTGTTTATAACACATGTTGATTTTTACAATTTTTAGAAGAAAGAACTTGCCAAAACTGAAAACAAAGGTTACAAACAAATTCCTTGTGATTTTCTGAGCAATTTCAAAAAAAAGTTTGCCAAATTTCAACTTCGTTTGCAAAAGTTACGCTAAGAACAAACAATAAATGCACTTGTACCTTCAAGCTGAAAAAACTGGCAAAAAATGTCAAAATCTAGAAAAATCACCTACACCACTACCAAGTTCATCAAACTAGCTTTCTGACGATATCTCGTTTGCGAAAATTTGACGTCGTGGTGAAAAGTTATGCAAAATTGAAAAAAAGCCCTATTTTAAGCACCTTCAATGCTAAACAGGAACAAAACTTGAACACTAACTAGGCGCAAAATATTAGCACCTGGGGGCTGGCCTTTTGTCCTCCATATGACCTAGCGTTGGGCAAAGGAAAAACACCGGTGGATCAGAAAACTGCTAGCGGCTTCGCTTGTGTTGGTCACATGTGGTTGATAAACACCTGGCGGTTTTGGGTGACGACGGGCAGTCACTATCAACGACTTAAAAGCCACAACTTATTATGCTAACTGCTACGGTTGGCAACATTTTGAGGACCACAACGGCCCTTGGTTGTGGGCTTAAACTCCTTGGCGCAACGCTTGTAATAAGCACTAAGCGTTTATTTACAACACTTCATTTTTTTTTAATATATATATTTTTTGAAAATTTTTGTAAAAGATTGCCAAAATAAAAATATGCAGAAAATTTTAAATTTTATATTCTAACGAAGATGTGTACCTTCGACCTAGGAGGTCGTACGGCCTCTCGGGTAAAACAAATTTTCCGCAGAAACAACTTTTGCCTAATATAAGAAAATTATATATCAAAAAACTCAAAAATGGCCACTCGAATGCATTGGAAGGCTTTATTTTTACCCAAAATGCTCTTGTAAAAATTTGTTCACCAAATCTGAGCTCCAAACCCTTCTTGCCAAAGTTGTAAATGGTGACGAAATTGAGTGAAACAAAATCCAAATCTGACTTTTTCGAGCCTCCTAGATGCAATGGGATAGCCTAAAATATTGCCACTATAGCCAAAAGCGTTGCAATCACCAGATCTCACCAAAAATACATACATGCAATATAGGATACAAGAAACTCAAATCACAATAGAAATTGGTGGAAAATTTCTAATAAAGAAATGGAAGGGGCTTTCTAGATTCAAAGCTCTGATACCATGTTGAAGTGATCAACCCAAGATCTTCAATCTGCAACACCAAAGAACCTCCACAAGAGATAGAGAGAAGCAAAAATGGAAGATGCTATTCCACCAAACAAGGATTGCAATATGATACAATATGATCAATGCAATACTATACAATGCTATGCTATACAAAATATGTTAGAGATGCCTTGCTTATAAAGGCAAGGATGAGAGATAGGATAAGACAAGATCATAACAAGTGTCTTAATCCTATCACATGAGACAACTAACTCATAGCTACCTAGAAAAGTGTAAAGTCTAGATAAGACAACTAATACTTCTAGAAGATACAACTAATATCCTAAGTAAACTTAACATGTGAATTAAGTCCCCTAAGTCCCTAGTAAAGGAATAAACTAGGTACAAGACTTATTTACACCAACAGAATTGACATTCTTAATGCATAAGTACATGATCATGGTAATGGAAATGATATTGTAGAACTAATTGCTCACCTATGCACTACTCCTAGTGCATCATAGACAGATGAAATGGAACAAGAGCATCATTTCCTTGATATTGATATAGTCATGTAGTCCAAAAATGAGAGAAGGGAGAGGGAAGTAGATGAAATGCTTGATCTAATAGATCATCTAAGAGAAATATAGAGAAATTAAAGCTTAGATTGCTTTGCAACAAGTTCAACTTGCACAAAATTCCCAACTACTAAAGAAAAATAAACACATTCAAAATGTTTAGCAACATAACCAACAAAGGAGCTCACATAATACCCCTAATTTTCAACATCAGAACATTCTCAATTGGGTCATCTCACAATAATGGGTCCCAAACTTGGTACATCCTATTTTTTTCTTGAAATCACATATTTTTAGAAAAACTAATGATTTAAATCTTGAGAAATTCCATCTAAATGGTTTTAATTGAAGAGGGCTAGATAAGACCCCCTTAGATAGAACCCATCGAGTATTAAATCACACCCACAATGGAGTCTCCTTTGCACCTATCAAGATGCTGGAAAAAAAAAACACTTTTTCTTTATCTTTTGAGGGATTAAATAAATTCATTTAGAAATTATGTTTTATAAGTATGTAGACCTTATTATAAGCTTCCCAAAAAGTATAATTTTAAATATTTTTAATTTTATTATTATATTTATATTTTATTTCTTGTGAATGTTTATTTTTCACTAAACATCAAGGTATTTGTTTCACACAAGTGAAAAAATAGAAAAATAGAGAAAATAATTCTAAAAAATATGTGTGCACTAAGTATTGATGTTCTTGCTTCATACAAAAATAAAATAAAAAAATAATTTTAATACATAAAAAATAAGTTATTCATGACGACATAGACCTATGTCTAGATTATAATTACTTTGAATTCAAAATGATTAAAAAAATATATCCAACAAAAAATTATGAAAAAATATCCATGCACTAGATATTGATGTTAAAAATCTATATTTTAAAAATTATAATTTTATCCTTTCAATAAAAAAAAGTTATGCATGATGCCATAAACATCACTTTTTAAAAAATGTTGTTAACTATAAAAAATAAGTTATTAAAAGTTATGTATAATCTACACAAATCCTCACAAATCACTAGTTCACATCATCTCTAAATTATTAATGGTTTAGTTGCTATAGGTTAAAGTGAAATTTTGTAAAAAAATGTTAATATTAATGTCTAACTTGGCCAAAAAGTGGGACATAGTATTGAGGGGTGACCCAACTAGCAAGAAGGATAGTATGGTAGTAATCATATGGATGTGAGGCAAAATATAAGATTAAATCCTAAGAGGATAGCTAAGATATTTCCTCTACTTAAATAACATATTATGACTAATAGGTATAAGCAGTTAGTTTTCTTTGGTATTCCTAGTTATCTAAATTCTATCCCAAATAAAAATAGGGGAAACATACCAAGGGTCCAAGGAAATAATATAGTCACAAGTGGGGAGTATCTTAGGAACTCAAACAATTTCATTAATGAGTATGAACTTAAAGATTATGCAATGATGAAGTTGTTTGTGTGATCCCTAGAGGAAAGTACAAAGGAATGGTATAGGAGCCTCCCAAATAGTTATATTAATAGTTGAGAGGAGTTCATGATAGTTTTTAGATTATAATATGGTTAACCCTAAGTTTACTATTCATGAGCTTACAACCATTAAAAATGGAGTAAATAAAATGATGGTTGACTTTAATATTATGTCAATGAGAAAGGTACCACCATTGAAAATGGAGGCAATTATGTAGCCTAATACTTTGTAAAACTATGAGATTGTAGATCTAATTAAGTTATCTTTGTTAAAAATATATATATATATATATATATATATATATATATATGATTATCTGCTTAGATTCATTTTACCAATTGTAGAAGTAGACAAAAGATTGTATAAGAATAAGACCAGGAGATAGAAGTGACACAACATATACTATGGAGAAACCCTTTCGAGAAAAAACTCCACCACCAGAATCAATAGTGCTTGTATTATTTAACCTTAGAACAACATTACAATAATTCTTTATCAATCCTTGCTTGAGATGTTTCTTTTTCCTTCAACAACTCTTCTTCACAACCTACAATAAAATTTGCCAAACCTCTCTTCAACTTGATGCAATTTATAGACAATAATGAGCCTTGTAAACTCCAAATTACAAAGCACAAAGCTTATCTCTCAAAACCTACGCCTATTATTTGCAAGTAGAGTTCTTCCATGAAAAATAAAGTCAAACCAAGTCCTCCATCAATTTGGGCATCCAAAACTAAAGTCATAACTCAACATTGATTCCAAAGATATCTTGTAGGCTTCTCCTCAAAGTTGGCACCCAAGAATGGGCCCACTTAACTCAGCCTTATAAAATATCTTGTCATGCAAAAGTGTTAACTCCAAGATGCCAACTTGGGTGCCCAAGGTGGGTCCAAGTCTATCTCTATTAATTGAAACATATCTCTCCACCATTCATGCAAATATCATGCATGATTGATCATCCCCTATTAATTGTAAGTAGTCACCTATTATTTGTCATGCAACTTAAGTCATTAGCATGCAATTCAAGTCAACTAGAATCAACTAACATGCAACTCAAACTAACTGCTTGCAACTGAAGATAAGTGAACCATAATTGAACTGAACTGAACTAAACTGGATTGAACTAAATTGAACTAAACTGAACTAATACTGAACTAAACTAAACTAAACTAATTTGAACTGAATTGAACTGAACTCCATGCATGTAAACATCAACCCCTGACTTCTAGGATTTGTACATACATTACTGAAGTTTTATCTTTCTCCAAAGAGTTAACTTAACTCAAGGTGGGTTCCACCTTCCATGTGGGTGCCCCATGTGCTCCTATTTTGTAGGAGTTCTTCTTAGGCATCCCCATATGTTCCTATCATTTAGAATTAATTACAAATGTCAATTTACATGTTCATTTCATTCAAATTTAATCTCTTTCTAATCCTAGTGTTGGGGAACACTTTCCAAGGACTTAGGAGATACATGAAATATGTTTAGGATTGCAATTAAATGGTATCTTATTCCCAAAAACCACACTATTTAATACCTAATGATTCTATGTGTCTTGTGTCAAGTACTATAAAAAACTAGAGTTCATTAAATAATAATTCTATCAAATTAATGTATTTTTTTGTATAGATGATATTAATAGACATGTTTAAAACTAAAATATCACCTATACACATTAATAATCATGCATCATTATAAGCTCAATAAGAAATATTTCCCTTTTAATAAACTCATGTCATCTTTAGATTTAGGTACAAATCAATTGTGAAGTATATAAGTATTTATGTCAATCAAGTATACACATTCAAGCACATAAAATTTACATCCATTCAAGTATACATGGTACTACAAAGAGTCTTTTCATGATCAAGTCTTACGACCACCATACAAGCTCATTCTTCAGAGACTTAAGTGACTTTAAAAAAACATGCGATTAATTGGCTCGCCTAGTTAGCAAAATAAAAGGACAGGTTGAAAACAAGACCAAAGACATAGAAATATAACTTAAGTGATCCACAGTGGGCCAAGCTAGTCAAAAGAGAAATGTAAGATAAAGCTCATGCCATACATTAAGGGTTTAAGGTTTTATCTTGAATGAATAAAATTTTATAAGAAATGCACTAAAACCATAGAAAATAGACCAATATCAACAAGTGGAACAAAGTATTGACAATTTCTTAACTACATCATCAACAATAATAATGTTTTCTCCAAGAACTAGCTCACCAACTTTGAAATTAAGAATAATTATATCCCCATCAACATTGGTTGATAAAATCTCAATTAAAAGTGTTGATTGAACAACACTAATCCACTCAAACATTATGCTCAAACTTTTTGGTTTCTATTCAAGGAAAATCAAGCTTGCACTAGGGTAGAAAGCCTCACAATATATGTATATGAAATTTTTTAGGAGGCTTACATTCATGAGGAAGCCATTAATAGGAGCAACAAACCTAGTATGAAAATTTAAGATTGATTATCTATCCTACCTTCTAAGGTATTCTAAATATTGATAAGGGAAAGGGTCATAAACATGTGCATATAGCTAATTTAAATCAACCATAAATTCATTTTTTACCATTAAACACTATTTTTGCAATATTTTGGGTTCTTGTAGAGGAAAACTAATCATTAATATGCCCACAACTAAGGTCAAACATGTATACGTGGCTCACTTAATCAACAAGCACCTATGTGGAGGGGATGGAGAAATATGCAACTTAACTTTTAAAATTTAAAGTGCACAACCAATTATGCATGTAAATGAATAATTATTATAATAATTAGGATGATCTATGATTACGATACATAACTCATGCTAGAAGAGGACTACACTCTATCCATAAAGAAATATCTTTTCATAACAAAATCATGCTCGAGAGGGAAATGAAGAAAAATGGTTTTGTGTACCTTGAAAAAATTGTGCATTGAATTAGAATAAGACTTGAAGAATAAGAAATAAGCATGTGTAAAAAATAATTAAGATCGTGATTGTAGAGTTGTCATATCATCAAATAAGTTAATACTTGGAGAAAATAGAACTATCAAGGATAAAAAAAAAATAGATTTTCTCACAAATATAATATTAAATTTATTTTAAACCTCGTGATTTCGTTTGAGTTGGTAGCCCACTAACTTATTCCCACAAAATTCTTTCATGGAAACAATGCCAATTTGATGGTGTGAATTTTTAGATAAGAAAACTAGCCCAAAAAAATACACAATTATAAAAACCTTGTGAAAATCACCAAGGTTTTTAAATTATGCACTAGGTTCACTCTTCATAATAAACAACCAAAATATTCTTATCTCTAGCAATGATGCCAATTTGTTGGCATGGAATGCTAGCCTAGAAAACTTGCCTAAAAAGATGAGCCTAGCCACAAATATAAATTTAATTATGTGTTACAAAGGTCTTCAAAATATGAATGAAAATATTATATCTGTCAGGAATAGGATGCCATCTAATTGCAATCCTAAACATATTTCATGTATCTCCTAAGTCCTTGGAAAGTGTTCCCCAACACTAGGATTAGATTAAATTCAAATGAAATGAACATGTAAATTGAAATTTCTAATTATTTCTAAATGGTAGGAACATGTGGGAATGCCCAAGAAGAGATCCTACAAAATAGGAGCACATGGGGCACCCACATGGAAGGTGGTACCCACCTTGAGTTTAGTTAACTATTTGGAGAAAAGATAACACTTTAGTAATACATGTAAAGATTCTAGAAGTTAGGGATTGATTTTACATGAGTGGAGTTTAGTTTAGTCTAGTTTCGGTTCAGTTCAGTTCAGTTCAGTCCAGTTCAGTCCAGTTCAGTTTAGTTTAGTTTAGTTTAGTTTAGTATCAGTTTAGTTCAGTTTAGTTCAATTATGGTTCAGTTATCTTCAGTTGCATGTAGTTAGTTTGAGTTGCATGTTAGTTGAGTTCAATTGAATTGAATTGCATGCTAATGACTTGAGTTGCATGACAAATAACAGGTGGTACATTTAGTTAAGTGGGGATGATCAATCATGCATAATGTTTGCATGAATTGATGGAGAGATGTGATTATGTTAACAAAGATTGACTCAGACCCACCTTGGGCACCCAAGTTGGCATCTTGGAGTTAACACCTTTTGCATGAGAAGATATTTACAAGGCTGAGTTAAGTGGGAACATTCTTGGGCGCCAACTTTGAGGAGAAGCTTGGAAGATATTTTCTTGACCAACGATCAATTAGGAGTTCAGTTTGGGGCACCTAAACTGAGGAGATATTGGTTTTGAATTCATGTTACAAGATGAAACTTGAATTGCACAAAATAGGAATAGGTTTTTGATAGGAGCTTCAAGCTCTTGTAATTGACAATTCTTTGGAGTTTTCAATGCTCATAATTGTCTATTAATTGCAGCAAGTTGAAGAGAGTTTTATTAGAGTTGATTGCAAGTTGTGAAGAAGAATTGTTGAAGGCAAAAGAAGCATATAAGTCAAGCATTGATACAATGTTATTGTAATCTTGTTCTAAGGTTAAATAATACAAGCACTATTGATTCTGGTGGTGGAGCTTTTTCTCGAAAGGGTTTCTCCAGGTATATGTTGTGTCACTTCTATCTTCTTGTCTCATTCTTCTACAATCTGTTGTTGCCTTCTACAATTGGTAAAATTGATGTAAACAGATAATCATACACAAAGAATTTGTAACAAAGAACACTTAATTAGGTCTACAATCGCACATTTTTACAAGTTTTAAAGCTACATAATTACCTCCATTTTCAACAATATCCCTAACAATGGTACCAATTTGTTGGTGAACTAATTTGTAAGCCACATATTATTAAAATTGAATCCCCTCCCAAAATTTAGGCGGGTCTATAATAAGGTGAAAATAGATATAGGCTAAACACCCTAACCTAAGTCAACCATTCTACCTTAAACTTTAAGGGACACAAAATTAACCATGATCAGGTCTTGTTTGGCTACTATCCTCAAAGGAGAACCAAACATATTGGTCATGGTTTTGGTCCGTTTATTATGTGTGGTGTGTAATAATTGATGACAAGATGCAATGAACTAATTGAATTAGGATCAAAGTGGCAAATTATAACAACATATGGAAATTAAAGAAAAAAAGACAAAAATAGAAGGTAAATTTAGAGAGTGTAGACAAAGAAGAACCTAGCATTGAAATTTGGAGTTGAATTGGCAGGATAGGGTGTTGGGTGCCCTAGTTTAGAAGTGCTAGAATCTAAGGTTTTAAAGCTAACATAGGTGTACCAGTATCTAAAGGTCTCTAACACTTGTGATTAGGCTTCAAAGTTTAACAATGTGTGAATAATCACCAAGCCCTATTTTGTTGATGATAGGTACTTGAATGCATGAATTAGGGTTTTGAAGCCTTGAGATCTCAAATCCACTTCAATCAATAGTAGAACTATAACCTGGAAAATAAATAGAGGCAAAAGGGTTGTGCCATATCGGGGCTTGCCTTGCTCAAATCCCATTTTGGTGTTTCCATCTCCACAATAACTATGATGATAAATGATAAAGAGTGTGTGCTCTTTGGGGAAGAAAAGGAAAAACAATAAATATGAATGATAATGAACACAAATGGAACTTACCACTCAAATTTGAAACCCTTGTTGGATTGAAGTCACTTTTCTCATCACACACAAGGAGAAAGATGAGGATGCTTTGAGATCCTGCAAGTTTTAGCTCACATTATAATAGCAAACATAAAAATGAAACATCTTATAATGCATGAACATGAATTTTCTAATGTTTTGGATATTGTAATTGATTGTAATTATGCCTTTGATATTCTTTGCATTCTACTCTTGATATTGCATTAATTTCCTTTAGGATGCTAGAGTTCTCAAATTTCTTAGTAGTTGAAATGGAGGGAAGAACTTATATTTATATGAATTTAAGCATATTTCACATTCATCGTTAAGATAGGTTGACAAAAGATTTGCAATTCTTAAATATATTGAGGCTAACAATCAGATTTGAGATTTAGGACTTGATTATATGGGATTGGGGCATTGGGTGCCCTAGTCTAGGCGCTTTTAGCTTTTTCAAAGTTTGATAAGTAAGGATTTAATTAAATTCCTAAAAATTAAAATTAAACAGGTAAATCATAAGAATAATTAACACATGCACTTAAGAGGGTGACAAACCTAGTGTGAAATTGTCAAGGGTAAAAATTTATGACACTACATTTAGCCCCCACTTTAGTGAGGGTATGAACTTATACTCATACTTACACTAAAGTATGGAGAATCCAAAGAGTACTTTCGTCAAAATGCTAAAAAGGTAAGATAACACTAAGCTAAGATATGTGATAGCCCCCAAACTTAGGATCCTATTGAACTACAATGTCAAGACAAAAGAACCACACACACATGTAAGACATGATGCAATAAAACACATAGTAATCCAAAATGTACAAAGCATTTACAAAGCAAAAATGAAGCAAATACGAAGAAAAGACAAAGCATACATGAAGAAAACATGAAGCATACACGAAACATGGACCATATAACAACAATGTCAACACATAATATCTTAAACAAATACTCTTTGAGTCAATAAGTTAAGGATACCTTAGTGTGAAAGGTTGTCTCAATACCAAACATCATCTCTTGAATGCAAAAACACATAGAGGAATTCTAACAGAGAAGATAAGAATGTAGAGAGTTGATCAATTATTACAAAGGAAGAATGCATACAAATAGACAAGGAGCAATCAATATAAACAAAGGACGGTACATGACATATACACTAGTTTTCTCTATCACTAAGGGTCATGCACATTATAAAGCTCCCATGGACCACATGATATCAAGTTTCATTATGCTAGGTGACCATGGATGTCACAAATAAAGCACACAACACTACAGTAGAACAAGAAAATAACGCCTAAAATAGCGCTAGATTTCAGTGTATTTTAGTCCATGAATTGGGCGAGTTGGTCAGCGCTAAACTCGACACAAACATGCATGATCATCTCGGTGCTAACTTTTACGCCAACTTTTGTGTCAAACATAACACCGAAGCTAGCGTCGTATTTAGTGCTAAAAAATCACAACACCCCCGTTAGCGCCTAAAATAGCGTTGAAAATAGCACCTCTGCTAACGACTAAAATAGCACTAGGAAATAGTGCCTAAATTAGCACCCAATTAGGCTTCCAGTTTTGCTTCTATGTCTACTCCCATTTTTGCTTCTAGTTTTGCTTCCAGTTTTGCTTCCGGTTTTGCTTCTAGTTTTGCCTTCAATTTTGCTTCCAGGTTTGCTTCTAGTTTTGCTTCCAGTTTTGCTTTCAGTTTTGCTTCCAATTTTGCTTCCCGTTTTTCTTCCAGTTTTGCTTCCCTTTTTGCTTCTAGTTTTGCTTCCAAGTTTGCTTCCAATTTTGCTTCCACGTTTGCTTTCGGTTTTGCTTCCAATTTTTCTTCCAAGATTGCTTCTAGTTTGGCTTCCATTGTTGCTTCTTTTTTTACTTCTAAAAATGTTTCTTGTTTTGCTTCTAAAAATGCTTCTTGTTTTGCTTCCTTTTTTGCTTCTAAAAATGTTTTTTGTTTTGCTTCCTTTTATTAATTTAATATGTTTTATTTCAATTTAATTAGTTAAATATACCGTGCCTCTTAAATAACTCATATGATTATAGACTAAGTAATAAAATATTTAACTCAAATGATTAAATAACAAGACAATTATTTTTTTTGGGTTGGTAACACAAAAATTTTATATTGCTTGTAAAGATAAAAAAGCACATCTATTGTTCAGTGTCATTACCCACCAAAATTCCATAGCAAACGACAAAAACCAAAGGCACCTTAACATGTAGAGTAAAACATTAAATAAACCTCATAACTCCTATAACTGTTTACCAACAAAATCTTTATAAAAAATAACCACCATTAACAATGTTTAGAGTTACGCATTTTAATACAACAAAAGCGAAGGGAGAATTCAAAATCAGACAGACAAACATGACCATTCTTAATGAGCTCCACCCAGACCCAACAGACACCTGGCTATCTCCTTTAGAGGCTTCTTCTTCCACCGCTTCCTTGACTTCTTCTTCTAGCACTTACTTTTCGCTTCCAATCCCTGCATCTCTGCCTTTGCTTGTTCAATGAAGAGTTTGAGTGCTTTCCATCCCAAACAAACTTCCTCATGGCAACGAGCTTTGTATTTTCCTTTGGGCCAATGAATAAAGGGTTTCAGCCCTGGTCTCCCATAGAGCTCCTCAATTTCATCATCTACTAGTCCTTTAGAATAATCTAAACCTACACCCGAAACTACCCATTCGAGAATGGACTCCATGCCTACTAGAAAATCTTCATGCATAATTTTATGCATCACCATCCTCACCATTTCCATGGTTTCACCTAAATCCAAGCCCCAAACCACAATTAAGGAGTAAACGTCCATGTTGGTTCAGTATCTACGTTTCAGAGAGCCGAAATCCTTGCCACAAATCATTTTTGCACATTGCACTAGCCGCTCGTTGTCAACAAGGAAAAGGCCCTCCAGTCATTTTCTGGATGCCTCTTCATAAAATGGGCCCAAAGATCTTCATGATCAGAAGGTGAAATTGGCTTCCATTTCTCCTAACAACCAGCGCTGCTACCACCAAAGTTTGTTGCAGATTTTTTCTCAACCCTTTCCAAATGCAATTAACACATCTTAATAGAGGGCTTGCATTTAACACCATCTTGGATTGCCCACACTTTCTATTAATGAAGTACTACTTCACCACCTCCTGCCACCTCTGCCTTCACTTGTCATTTAAGGCATTGCCCTCTCTTGTGTTTTCACCTAAGTCCGCTAACTTAACACCTCTAAAATCCTCCAACCTAAATTCCCCTGTTTCACCAAAATTTAAAGCCCATTTAGATAAGACATCCACTTCCACATTACCACCTCTTTTAATGTGGCTCACTGCAAAACTTTCAATTACATTCTGGAGGTGCCAAGCATTAATTTTACCTTTCATTACCACTTGAACTATTATTGTAACATGATCATCATCTATAATTAAAAAAAGTGAGTCAAATATCTATAATTTAATTGAATTTGACAACATCCATCCTGAGAAATAAATTAAAATCATCATACGTAATAAATATCCATCCAAAAATCATTGACCACTTTTAATATATATAAATTGACAAGTCAATACTGATAAGATCATCATCATATATAACTAAAACAATCGAAAATCAAATATGACAATACATCAAAAACATGTCAAAATGATACATGTCCAACAGTCAACATAAGTGAAAATGATACATGGACAAATCATATAAATAAAATTGATAAATTATGTAACTCAGACTGATACAAGTCAAGATGATACATGTCCAAATGACATAGTGAAATTTTGAAAATGATAAATGTCAATATGATACAACTCAATAATATAGTATTGTAGGCCATGAAAATGATAAATATGATAGTAACCATGAAAAGAGTCATCATAACGATATATCAGTAATGATCCATGATGCAGTCTATATGATCATGAATGTCACTAGTTACTATCGCCAACTATCTCATCATCATCATCACCATTGTGATCGTCGTCATCGGCGTTGCCATCATCATTGTCATTGGCCTCAGTGTCTTCTGCATCTGTGTCATCATTGTCCTCTGACATGTGATTTGTACTAGAAAAACCAATATTTTGTTGATCTATATCATGTTGAGAATCATCTTGATCTTTTGGAAGACTCGTGTTCTACAAAAAAAAACATTTAGAATGAAAAGTTATTATTTATTTCATGCAATAATTTATTTTTCTATTATATATCTAATATTACAACATATAAGATGAAACCATAATCATATTACATCATATCAAAGTGCACATACCATAATAAAATTTCAAATTCCTTAGCTAACACTTGAGATTGAGATTGTTAACCTTGAGAGAGTATGACTTGGGAAAAAGGCAATTGATATGGCTATTATTTTCAAAGACTTCAAGTGGGATGTACTCCGCATTGACGCCATTCCTCAATCTTCACTTGATGGCATCAAGGAATGGCTGAACTCCATGGATATAAAGTATTATGAAAGCATAATGAACTTGAATTGGCAGCCAATTTTGAAGAGCATTACTGTGATCCAAATAAATTTTTTGAAGATGGTGGTTGGGAATTTTTGAATATGGAAGATAGTGATTCTGATTCTGATAATTTAGAAGAGTCGGATCAAGGATATTAACCCTTTGATGTAGAAGAAGAATCAGAATCAGATTTCATGTAGCCACCATCAAGAGTGTTACAAGCCAACAAGATGGAGGGAATTCTTATATAAGGATAATTTTCAATGTTGCAAGTACCAACTTTAATGCCAACTACAATGGCAACATTGAAATTCCCTAGCAGTATTTATGTTAAGGAAATTTCCTGTAGATGCAAGGATTCAAAGCACATCAACCATGTATTATAGATGATTAAATCCTAGAGATGATCTGTAGCAATGAAAGAGTCTGAAAAGGAAGAGAGAGCTACACTAGTGACTTAGGAGAAACTTCAACTTTCAAAAACAAAGCCAATTAGGCTGGTAGACTTGTGGATCAGGCCAACATTTGGTGGAAGAGGAAGAAAGATGACTAGAACTCTAGAGGCCCACCATACTAGATTTCGGTATTCAACCATGAGAGCAGAAGAGAGAGCTAATATCATGTATCAAAAAATTATGCATGCATTCTTCCAACCAGCGGAGAAGGAGATGATTACTTTGCTTCATTTTCATTTGCATAACCATATCACGACATGGGAACCAAGAAGACCAAGGATGTCCAATTTTATGTGGAGGTAATGGATGTGGTCCAAACTTTAGGAGGGGTAGGAAGGTAAATGTATGATCCTGATGAAATTGAGGAAGAACAACAAGAGAGGGACAGGAAAAATAAAATCAATACAAAGTTTCAAGGATTTTTCAAAGTGAGTAAGAGAGCTATGGGAGCAACGTCATCTAAAAGATTTTGAACTAGAGTTTGATATACCATTTAGAGAGCTTGTTTTTTATGGAGTTCCTTTCAAAGCCTCTACTTTTATTGTTCCTACAGTAAAATATTTGGTAGAGTTGGTGGAATTACCTTTCTTAGTAATCACTATTAGTGAGATTGAGATTGTTAACCTTGAGAGAGTATGACTTGGGAAAAAGGCATTTGATATGGCTATTATTTTGAAAGACTTCAAGTGAGATGTACTCCACGTTGACACCATTCCTCAATCTTCACTTGATGGCATCAAGGAATGGCTAAACTCCATGGATATAAAGTATTATGAAAGCAAAATGAACTTAAACTAGCGACCAATTTTGAAGAGTATTACTGATGATCCAAATAATTTTTTTGAAGATGGTGGTTGGGAATTTTTGAATATGGAAGCTATTGATTCTAATTCTGATAATTCATAAGAATAAGATCAAGGATATGAACCTTCTGATGTAGAAGAGGAATCAAAATCAGATTTCATGTAGCCACCATCAAGAGTGTTACAAGCCAACAAGATGGAGATGGAGGAAATTCTTATATAAGGATAATTTTCAATGTTGCAAGTACCAGCTTTAATGCCAACTACAATGGCAACATTTAAATTCCCTAGTAGTATTTATGTTAAGGAAATTTCCTTTAGATGCAAGGATTCAAAGCACATCAACCATGTGGTATAGATGATTAAATCCTAGAGATGATTTGTAGCAATGAAAGAGTTTGAAAAGGTAGAGAGAGCTACATTGGTGACTCAAGAGAAACTTCAGCTTTCAAAAACAAAGCCAATTAGGCTGGCAGATGTGTGGATCAAGCCAACATTTGGTGGAAGAGGAAGAAAGATGACTGGAACTCTGGAGGCCCACCATACTGGATTTCGATATTCAACCATGAGAGCATAAGAGAGAGTTGATATCATGTATCAAAACATTAAGCATGCATTCTTCCAGCCAACAAAGAAGGAGATGATTACTTTGCTTCATTTTCATTTGCATAACCATATCATGGTTTGGGAACCAAGAAGACCAAGGATGTCCAATTTTATGTGGAGGTAATGGATGTGGTCCAAACATTAGGAGGGGAAAGAAGGTCAATGTATGATCCTAATGAAATTGAGGAAGAACAACAAGAGAGGGATAGGAAAAATAAAATCAATACAAAGTTTCAAGGATTTATCAAGCGAGTAAGAGAGCTTATATGGGAGCAACCTCATCTAAAAGATTGTGAATGAGAGTTTGATATACCATTTAGAGAGCTTAGTTTTCATGGAGTTCCTTTCAAAGCCTCTACTTTTATAATTCCTATAGTAGACTATTTGGTAGAGTTGGTGGAATTACCTTTCTTAGTAATCACTATTAGTGAGATTGAGATTGTTAACCTTGGGAGAGTATGACTTGGGGAAAGGGAATTTGATATGGCTATTATTTTCAAATACTTCAAGTGAGATGTACTCCACATTGACACAATTCCTCAATCTTCACTTGATGGCATTAAGGGATGGCTGAACTCCATGGATATAAAGTATTATTAAAGCAGAATGAACTTGAACTAGCGGCCAATTTTGAAGAGTATTGCTGATGATCTAGATAAATTTATTGAAGATGTTGGTTGGGAATTCTTGAATATGGAAGCTAGTGATTCTGATTTTGATAATTCAGAAGAGTCAAATCAAGGATATGTTCCTTCTGGTGTAGAAGAGGAATAAGAATCAGATGAGGAAGGTTCAGAAGATGAATCTCTTGTGGAGTCAGAGGAGGACGAAGAAGAAGAATATTTTGAAGAGGAGGAAGGTAAAACATGGGATGAATTAGAAGCCAAAGCCAAAAATGCATATACGGAAAAAAGAGATAAGTCTTACAGTGAAGAGGAAAAGTGGAAACGAAAGGTAAAAGCTATAGGGAAGTCTCAGGCACCTGATATTAGAGATTCAAGAGGAATTCCTACCAAGAGGCATAAAGTCATATGAATTGAGTTCATCTACATTCTTCTACTATTTATTCATGCACATAAACGGTCATCTTGTAATCAATTTGAGCTCTATTTACTCATCCTATGCATCAATAAACAACTCAACACAAGAGATGCAAATTGACATATTAACACAACAATATCCAACTAAGTTATTGAAACTCAATTATTGATACCTTGTTCTCCATCCAGATGGAAAAATCATTCCATTTTTTGTTTTGTAACATATTATTTTTAAATTGCTTTGGATGGCGGCCATATTTCTCCTCCTATATAAATCATGGCACATGGACTAGTTAAACTAATTTATATGCAATCATTTACTTTTTCCAATGAAAAAAATAAATATCATTTAACATATTAAATATACTTACAAATGTATAGATCAAGGCCTGTAAACCTTTTTGGCCACTGCAATGCATGGCATGAAGTTTCTCAAGCCTAGCCTTGGAGGCCTTGTCCTGAAACATATACTAATTCAATTTAACTATGCACAAATAAAATTTAAATATCGTTTAATAAATTTGATATGATCTTATGAGAAAATTCAAATACCTACATACTCTCCTCACTAGACTTCCTTCGTGCATTGGAATTCTCATATGATTTTACAAGCTCTCTCCATACTTTCACACTTGCATCAATTGGCCTTTTTTTTGCCTTAGCTCAAGAAGGATTTTTTTTATCTTCTTTGTTTGGTTGCACCGAAATCTCTTGCAGTTTTGAGACATTCGTAGGTTTATCTTCTTTATAGACCAACTTGTGCCAAAATAAATCTCCATGTCATGGATAACTGCTTTTTTCAGGTGCATGGGTATCTTTGAGAATGGTAAATGTAGATGATCTTTGAACCGTTGAAGGCATGATTCCTTCAACCTATTCACAAACGTTTTCCCAACATCCATCATTTAGACTTCCCCTAAAACCACCTCGTATTCTATCTTTGTATTGTAGCTACCAATGCAAGATTGAAAACATGGTGTGGTGGAACTTTGTGTCCCATGAGTGGAAGTCTCTGCTCCCCATTCCACATTATTAGAGTTTATTGTCAATGATTTCCTCTTGGATCTTTGCTCAATCCAAGACTAGTTGGGGAATCAATTGATTCCCTTTGACACAATTGATTCGTTTGCAATGTTTTAGGGGCATTAATGGATTGTTTTTCTATGTATCTAGCAAGTGTTGTCCAGTCCACATTAACCAAATTGTTCACTACCTCTACCCCCAATATGGAAGTCAATTCATCTTTATCTTTGTCAGTATCATGTTCCTATATATATATTTTTAAATTTAGAAATAAAAAAGTAAAAATAAAATTCAAAGAAACAATGGAAACATTTACAAATCTATAAATTGACAATGAATTACCTCATTGTGGCCAGAGTTTGTTGTCAATGCCCACTTCCCTCCATTGCTTGACATTTTGAGGTGACATAGGGAAAATTATTTTTGTCTAGTCTATGGAGGCAAACAAAGTACACACTGTCAGGTATGAAATTTTTCGTCCAGTTTGTGGTATGAAAGTTTTGTTTTGTGGGAAAATATGTTCGTTGGGTTTGCTTAGTGTTGATAACCTAGGGAAAATATGTTCACTCGGTTTGCTTAGTGTTAATAACCTTATCATGAAAAATCTTTCATAATGCAATCTTGTACAAATTTTTCATGGCATTGGTGACTATGGCACAACTAGGCAAAACCAAGCTATTTATGCATTTATTTTCAATAGTTGCTCAGTAGTGACCGACCCAATTCCCATATTTTCCAAGCAGTTCACTATTTCCTTGATACCTAGGTTAGGGAAATAATACGGAGGCATCCTCGCTTCATGTTATAATATTTTGAGCCAAAGCTCAAATGGGTAGGGTAAATTTTTTTGTTGGTTTCTTAAAGGTTTTACAATTTATAATGATGGGACAATTTAGAGGTTGACTGGACTGGTTAGGCCATGAACCAGTAAACAATCACAAATTCAAGCAAGAAAAAAAAATTGTAACCTTACCTATGGTGTCGCAAACTAAATTGAATTTCTCATAAAAGTTTAACTTAAATGCTGACAATCTGCATGAGTTATTTGAGGAGGAGAAGATCAACAAGACAACTAGTTTTTTGGTCAAAATTCATAAAAGAAGGTCCAACATGGAAAAGAGTTTGGAGATTCCTTAGATTTTTGGTTCTCAGTCCCTTGGGCTGCTTGGTCTCGTGGACGTCATTAAAATCTCTCATTCATTCATTCATTGGTTGCTGGTAGCGCCCTGCTCTCTTCCTTCGCACGACGTTTTCCCCTTTTTTGTCATCTGATTTCTTCCTTCACAAGGGAAAGTTTTAAATTTTTGATTTTGATTCATTAGTCGTGCTTTAGTTGGTGTTAGTTAATGCCAAATTTAGCGTTGACTTTTGGTCGTTAATGTAATCTATTTGGGATGTATAAAGTGGCATCAAGTGCACCTAATTTAGCACCTATCATTGTTGTATAGTGACTATTTTCATTTTGGTGTATCACAAGACCTAGAGTGTTGGAAATAATTCCAACACCTACCTTGTTTTTGTGACCACCACTATTCCGTGGCTCCTTCATCAGCTCGGTGCGGTAGAGGGGTTTTTACCGCAGTCTCATAAGGTGCTTCATCCTTCTCAGCAATAGTGAGGTGAAAGCTTCTATGGTAGCATGCAAGTCTTCCTTTTATTCTTGGTGGTGTTGCAGTGACTCTCATAGTCCCGAAAGTCTTCTACCATTGGCGTGTGGTAGTGTGGTGACCACCGCTATCTCACGGCTCCTTCATCAGCTCAGCGCAGTAGAGCAGTTTTTACCGCGGTCTTGCAAGTTGCTTTTTCTTCTCAGTGGTAGTGTGGTGAAAGCTACTATGGCAACATTTTTATTCACAGAGGAGGCCATGGAGAGAGGACATGGATGACATATAAATACTAAATTGTTGAGAGGAAAGTGGGTGGAAATAGATGAGACAACAAAATCTACAGATACAATAGAGGTAAGAAGAGAAAGCAACCTCAACCAAAGGAGGGAGGTGTTTATGAAATCACAAATGCTACAAGGTAGAGGAGATAAAGTCATTTTTTTGTCCATGAGGCCTCTAAGGTTAAACTTATTGGTTGAAAATGCACAAGAATGGTGATTAAATGTGATTCTATGGTCAAGGGAACAGTTTGAAAATTACGATAGCCAAAACATGATATCAATATGCCAAATATATGACTAAAGTGAGGTTTTGTGTTGGATATCATATTCATTGAAATGATATAATTGGTGTACTAAACATTATTTACTATGTTGTGTATTATAGGGGTGAGACGAGGCCATGGCAATAGATTGTGTCATATCAAATGAGGACACAACGGATGAAGTGGGACATTAGGTACTCAAATTTTGACTTAACTTAGGAAAAAAAGATCTGATGGAATTTTGTGATACGTCCATCTTTTTTCATAGTATTATTGAAATTTATAATGTATTATCCAATCTTGACATAAATTAATGCATGTTGTTGATAATTTTAGATGAAGATTGGAGTAAATGCAGAGCCTAAGCGTTCAACTAGCAAAAGAACAAGATATGTACATGGACGTGGACCTAAAATTGTTAAATCACATAGACGACAGTGGGTGGAAGAGGATATGACAATGGATACTGTAGACACAAAAAATTATTGCACTGAAGAAGAGGTAGGTCGGGACTATAGTACATGGGATGAATACTTTGAGAAAATTGTTGTTTGTGGATGTTTTGTATGTCATGGAAAGAAACAATTCAAACGAGCAATTGTACAAAGAAATTACATATATGATGAGCTTTCTGTTGGTAGTATGCCTCCTATAATTGATTCAAATCCAATAGGAATTGTGGTGAGGAATTTTCCAATTTGATATAAATAACATGTATAGTTTGTTTAAACATTGTTTTATATTATTTAAATAACTATTTTTTTATTAATGGATACTTGTAGGATAAAGTTCTTGGTTTAAAGTTTCCTGGATCACCGACTTCCAACCTAGAGGGCAATGATCATTTATTAGATGATACATCTAAAAAAAATATGTGCCAATATACCATCTCAAAAGATGAGGAATTGACGAAAACAAGTAACAAAACAAGAACTAGTGTGAAGATGCATAGTTTGTTGAAAGACAAGGGGAAGGTGGACTACATACCCTATGAAAATGAATGTGATGGAGATGATGACTTTCCCCTGAGTTTGAGATTGATTTAAAAAGAGACATTTGATCGTTGACTATATTGTGCTTGGCCTAGTGGTCAACAACTACCTAGAGTGTACGAGGTGTTTCAATTTTGGGGATACATGTACATGATACGAACCTCCAATATTCATGGAGCAAATCTAGGCCTCTTTATTGTCCAAAATGTACATGTGGGATCCAAACATAGAAACAATTCAAAACAAACCACTAGGAGATTAATTCCATATTATGGTCCATCATATTATAGTGGTGAATGGAGAAGGCTAGTAGAATATAAGCCTAGCATGTCAGCATATGGTCTAAATTCGAATATGTATACGCATCGTCTCCAATTGGAAAGTGGAAAAGAAATGAATAGAGGTCATCTTATGTATATATATGGATGTACATACACAGAAAATATTGCAGGATTTATAAATAGTAGTAAGGGAATGGACCCTAATGTAAGGCCAAATTGTCAATTTGTTGAGGTTATAAATGATAAAGATGGAGATATGGAAAGAGAGGTTGATAGATTGATAATGGTTGAGGCTATTATGGACCTTACCATTGGGGATGAGTTATTGATTGATTACCCCTTCTTAAAACTCACTCTTGCGCAAAAGAAGAGGGAATAACAAGGTCTCCCTAAGGATGTTCTTAAGGGCAGAAAACCAAAGAATAATAAATGAGTGTGGATTGATGTCTTATAAACTTTGTAAAAATTGTGTTTTATAGAAATTATTGTATAAAAAAGGTAGTCTATAAACTAATGTTCCATTATTCAATTGATGTATATATGTTCATACAATTTATATAATGTCTAATATATGTATGTCGTTCATGTGCAAGTATTTTTCTATGAAGATATTTTGGACCCGAAATGGATATTTTTCATACATTATGATCTAAGGTTAAGGCATGTATTTGATGATGCATTAGTGGATACTAAGCAAAAAAATGATGGCCAACAAAATGAGAGAGATGGATTATAGAACATCGAAGAAATTGACATCCATGATGATGTTGAAGATGGTTATGTTCAGGCACAAGAAGACAACAATCTAGAGTTAGATGATGTTATGGAAGAAAACAATATGGATGGTATAGAAAATGATGATCCAAATACATCTGGTAACAATATAGATGGTCTACAGTCAAATTTCAATGATGATGAAGATGATGCAGGTCAAGATGAGGATGGTGATAATATTAAATACTTGAAAGAACATATGAACATTGACAATGATACACTGAATGACATTGTAGTAGACAATAATGTTAATGACAAGACTTCCAAATTTTTACAATTATTTGCAATCCATGTTTAAAAAAGGATGACTCTTATGGCCTAAACTTTGAAATGCTTCAGTAATATTATGTTGTACTTGGAAAATTGAAAACCTATTTTATTCTCCTAGCAGTCTTTTTTATTTTCCATTATAATTCTAGATCAAACAACATTTGCGGGGATGGCCTTTTACACCAATATTAATTTGTCTAAAGTTCACAAACCTATTGTTAAGCAACAAATTCCTTTCATAGACAGGAAATGTAAAGGCTTCATTAAGAAAAGATAAGTAGTCTCTCTGAGGGTAATCCACATGCAAAAAGTAAAAAGCACATAAAAAAAATTGTATAGAAGAAAATCAAATTCAATCAATTATGTCTTGTTTCAATTGCACACTTATCTGAAAGACATAGGGTATTCACCACAAATTTCCCTTGACAAAGCAAACATGTGCTTTCATTTATTTTTACTGTATATCTTAGAAGTAAAATTGTTGTTACATAATGATGCACTAAGAAAATAATATATACAAAAAAATGCATAGAAAATGTTTGAAATTTAACATGCAACCTACTGTGTTGTGCTGAAAGGAATCAAGATTAACTGGGACAAGAAATAAAAATAAAATTTTGATGATTGTACTTAAAAGTGAATAGGATATGAAAAGTATGGACAATGATGGTGCTGAAATTGAAAACCCTAATTCTCATGATATTACTGTTTTATGTCATTTGAGATAAAGAGCACATACAATTTTATATACACAACAAATGAAGATTTGAAACTAGTAAACTGAAAATGTAAACACTGTAATATTTTTCCTTAAACAATAATTCACATACTCACTTACAAAAAAGGGTGAAGCATTTTTTATTCAAACTTTGTTTTATTTAATAAACACAACAATAAAAGAATATTTATAAGTACAAGAATATATACACTATATCATAGAAAATAAGGAATGTTTCATAGAACATACAAGTACAAGAATATATCATCATCATATCCTTAATTAATACCTATTGCAATATCCTTCAATTGTTCAATCTTTGGTATGAATTGTTGGCAGAAAAAATTAGGATTACTTGGATGCTTCTTCCATTCATTTTGTATCAACATATGTTCGTGAAGACACAAAGTTAATAAAATATTAATGCACGTAACTCACAATTATTTAAATAAGCAACTTTGTTAACTTTATTATTTTTAAATAGTTTCCATTTTTATGTTGAACATGTAACAAGGAAAAATAAGCTCAATTTTTTAAAAAAATTAGCAGCTCTACCAACATCCACAATAAATGCTTTACTACATCAACATATTCATTCACATAAGCACAATATTGAGGCTCAATAATTGATATTCATTCAAATATAAGAAGAAATAAGTATGGAAAACATAAGAAAAATACATAATGATAACATAGTCATGGAGAATCTCTTATAATAAGATGTTCTCCATTATATTGCTTCAATTGATATATACCAATAACATAAGTCTTCAAAATGGAAATGGTATATGATGATGATGATTTAAAACTAGGCCTTGGCTTCCTATTTATATAGGAAGCAACAAGCTACAAGCCTTTTACAAAAATAAACGACCTTTCATAACTACTTCTTTTACTAACAACTATTTAATTAGCATAATTAAGGAAATGACAAGACTTAAGACATTTTGACATATGGTTCCATTATTCAATGTAGAAGACCTGTGATCATTGATCTGGAAAAGTCTTCCTCTCCATGATGAACGTCCAAATTCTCTCGCCTTAGTGTCCTATTCTTCTAAAACCAAATACTTTTCCTCCCATTGATACACCGTAAAATTTGATGGCCACTTATATTCCTAGATCTTTTGCATGTTTTCAAGATGATTTTTCCATTGACTATCTATTAATGCCTTTGTATCATTAACAAACTTTAGGTATCCTACATCAAGAACAATCAACCCATCCATGTTTTGATTTAGCCTGGGAAGACTGGTATCATCATCCTCATGTATATGAGTTACACACTTATGAACAACCTAACTGAATTCTTTCTTCCACTTATCTAAGTCCTCCAACTGATCACCATCTCTCACGATTTCAGGTATATACCACTATTTGCAGGTATGGAATAAATCCATTCCTGTTACAATATTTTTATCAAACCCTTGTACATACTAAAATTCATCAATAATCATCTTCACAGTTTGTTCAATTGGCTTTAATGTTGTGGGTGCATCAAGACTTCTTTGTAGAACTTTGCATAACTTAGCCAAAGTGTGGTGAATAGGCTACCACCTTTTGAACAAAGGACCTAATACAAGCATATGTGTCTTTATTTGATCCATTGCCTATTGAAGTGTTTTATAACTATCATGCACATTCTCCAGTTTATCCATAACTGATTTTATCCTATTGCTCAAGAATCTTTTCCATAACTTCACAAATTCATCTTTTCACTTCATCTTGGGTTTGATTGCTGGACTTCTTTACATCATCCACTTCCTTCTCTGGAGTTTTTACCTGTTCTGCAGAAATGTTCTTCACAATATCCATTGGAGCAATAGGAGGCCTATATAACACCATCTCCTTGCTTTGTGAGGGTCCTGCTCCTGATATTAATTTTTCTTTCAATTTGATATTCTCCATGAATATTTTATTAACTTCATCATTTAGGAACCTTTGTTCCTTTTCATACTCCTTCAATATGTCTTCTAATCCCTTTATAGTTGCTTGAGTGAACATGGTTGAATGCATGGTCATTGTGGCTGCCTCCAAAGGGGTGGTATCTTTTATTGTCCTTACCATCGCTACCCCTTTCATCCCTTGAATTATATCCAATAATTTTGTCTTTTGTGTATTTTTCTGTTTGATCCATATGGCCAAGGTTTCAATCTTTGGGTTATACCCAGTTCCACTCACACCTTCATCATAGTGAAATTTGGCAACTAGCATTGGATCTTCCCGAGCCCGCACTTGATCAAGCAAAAACATTTTCTTTAATTCCAAGCCAGGGAAAATGAGCATATTGCTCTTCAAGACCATTTCTCTAACCTTTTGGGGGCTAGTTTGTCAACTCTTAATTCCTAGAAAGTATGTGCTATCATTTCATTTTTCTCTGATTCTTCAATTCCTGCTTCAACTAATTCCATCCTCTCTTGAAATTATTTTATCTTCATCTTCATCTAGAAATCCTTAAACTCAGGAGTATTAATGAATTCATCATCTTCTATGAATCTCTTGGTTGCAATTTCCCTTTCATCTTCATGTACCTATATACTTGTTTTTTCTACATCACCCATCCTTTCCTCATGTTTATGGGCACTGGTCTCAAGGATGGGTTGATCAACTTCAATATCACCTTTCAATGATTACAGTACTATAGCCACTTCCTCAGTATCACCCACCTCTTCAGTATCCTTATAAGGTACTAATTTTTCAACACTTCATGTCTTCTTTCTTTTGGGAGGTAACTACTCCATGGGAGGCTCAAAGGTTTCACCTGGGGTATGCTCTACGGTTACACCACTATGATGTTCTTCGAGATATGCTTCCTTCTTTTTGTACAAGTCTTCAAATCTACCAATTATCAATTCTATCCTCTTGATGGGGTCCTTTTCCTCAACGGAGTATCCTAGGAAATCCTTGGACCTCCACTTCATCCTTTCTTCAACCTTCTTCATATATTCCCATTTTTTTCTTCTACTAAGTACATCATTATAAGTAATGAAATTCCTTATGACATCTTCAAAATATACTTGGTGTGGCACTCTCATTTTGGTAAGAAGATTGTGCCTTATGTTGTTCATATGATTTTCAAGGTCAAAGGCTCTTTCTTTTCCATATTTTAATGCATATATTGTCTTCAAATAATACTATAACTCCTCTAGTTTGTTTGAGCCTATAGTCCAATCTTCACACTTTGTTTGGTTTGGTAGGAAAGTGCCTTTCTTCTACTTGTGCATTCCATCTTTCTCCATCCACATCATTTGCCACATAAATTCAAGAAATGCTAATCTAAGTGGCACAAATTTTGGCAGTATGTGTGGAGCAACAAGGCATTCATAAATTCTTATTATCGTAACTTCTGGGAGGAAGAATCGATCTCCAAAATTGTGTGTATGACCCTACTATGGTCTTAAAGCAAAAGGTCTCACTAGTTGCAACATTTTGGTTGACAATCTTGGTATTGCATACCCAAGAACTTGAAGGATTATGTGTACAAAGTCTTCATAGAATACAACAAAGCTTGAATTCTTGCACCAATTGTCCCAAATATAGCACCATTTCTAGACAGGTGCAGGATTCCCTTGCTCATCTACTATAGCCAAGTCCATTGGTCCTTATTATGGTACAATATCAGATGACACAGTAGGGAATAGTGTCTGAATGTAATCGATGCTCTATCCTCTATAACTTGGGAGAATTCATCATCTAACACCTTCTCAAGGTATGAAGCAAAGTCATATTCAATATTAGTTTCAAGGTATTGAATTCTCATGGCCATCATCATTAGGCCTATTGGAATTTTATCTTGAGAATCTATCTCCAACACATGGCAAAGAGCCAAATATGTATTCACAAAGTAATACTAAAAATTTGTCACATTAAATGGTTAAGTAGTGGTAGTAGAGATGGGGAATGTTCTGTTACCAATGCCTCTTTTCATATATAGGGGTACCTCATCACTTCTATAAGTATTTTTTAACCTAGTATAATCCTCCTCACTTTTTTGCAGGTTTATCTTGGTCATAGCCTGCTTGTTTAAGCCAAAACACTCAATGATGGCTTTTCTGGTTACTTCTACTAATACTGT
Organism: Sequoia sempervirens; assembly: GCA_007258455.2. Lineage (NCBI taxonomy): Eukaryota > Viridiplantae > Streptophyta > Pinopsida > Cupressales > Cupressaceae > Sequoia > Sequoia sempervirens. Next base: position 637,026,888 of record VDFB02281492.1, read on the forward strand.
GTCGTTTGGAAACCTTACTGTTTTGGTAGTTGAGTGATAGTGTTTGGCTAGCAGTTTGATAAATTCTACATCAACAAACACATTTGGGACAATCAACCTTGCTATAGCCAACATCCAAGCATTTGACACTGGAATCTTCTCATGTATCTTACTGTAAAAATACCAAAATAGGTCCCATCTAGATTTGGAAATGAGGGCATCCTACAACTTTATGCAGTGTCCACGAGAAACTTCTTATTACCCTCTTTAGTAGACCCTAGAAGTATATCTAATATGGATTGATGGAGTGGTCTCTTCTTTACTTTAGGTTCTTCATCATTAATTTTAGGCTGACTTTCTTTTAATTCTAATTGTTTTCTTTTAGGAGGCATGTTTCAATTTTCTCTACTATGGCTTCAGATGAAAAAACCTTGAAAGATTTTTTATATTAACAGAGCTCTTTCAAAGAGTTTTCATGCACTTACCCGAGTATTTCATGCTTGTAGGACTTCTTCTTGTATCCTTAGCTCCTTCCACGCTAGTGCATTGCAATTGAGTGTGATATTGGGAAAACTCACTTATCTTTGGATGGCACTGTATTCAGTCATATTAGTTTTGGCAACCCTTAATAGTTTAATAGAATTTGATTTTGGCCACTGATGTGATTTGTTGTAAACCATAATGATGCCACATTTACCGCACTACCTCCTTGCTCAAGGCTTCTTGCTACGGGGTTGCGATGTATACCACTTTACCGCATATGTTGCTCACCTTCCCTATAGTATAGCAGTGTATGATTTTGATCATTACTTGAAGAGTGTCGATGACAAAATCTTATTTGTCTTACCAATATCTCAATGTCTCATCAACATTAGATCTTATGTTCCTCTGATGTTGGTTGTTGGTGTCGATGAGACAAGTTAATATCTCTTGCTGATATGCCACTGTCTCATCGATATTTTCCTTCGACAGTATTTCTTTATATATCGGTGTAACTCTGCCATGTCGAGGAGACTTGTGATTATCACTGCAGTATAGCGGTGTTTTTCTCTTCCCTTCTATTTTTTACTACATTATTTCCTTGCTCAAGGCTTCTTGATGTGGGGTTGTGGTGTATACGCTCTATCGCATATGTTGCTCACCTTCCCAATGATATAGCGGTGTATGCTTTTGATCATTACTTGAAGAGTGTCGATGAGACAATCTTATTTGTCTTATCGATATCTCAATGTCTCATCGACATTACTTCATTATATCCAAGAGTTGTGTTCCACTGAGAACTTGTAGATATACCTTGTCAATGTGACATAATTGATTCTCTCCTCAATATGCCCATATCTTGTTGACATTTCATTATTTTGCATCATCAATGAGACATATAAATAAGTCTCTTCGACATAGGGGTGTCTAAATCAACGCTAAACCCGAAGCTAAACTCAAAGCTAAAGTTAGAGCTAAAAGTGGCGCTACACTCTAAGCTAATATTGGTGCTAAAGACAGTGTTACTTTAGGCACTAATTAGTGCCAACTTGTACTAATTGGTATAATAAACGCCAAAAAATATGCCATCTCGATAAATAGCACCAACATTTTCAAAAAATTGCCAAAAAATACATTAAAATAGTGGGTGGAAGCAAAAAGTGGAGCAAATCATAGGGATTTTTTGTAGTGTAGGCTATCAAGTTTTGTTATGCTAGGTGGCTAGTAAACTAATATTCATAGGCTAGCAAGTTGCATTATGCTAGGTGACTTATAAAGTACACAGATTCACAGGCTAGCAAGTTGCAATATGATAGGTGACCATGGATTGTTAACACCTCAAGGAGCACATAAATAAATTTTGTATCAGGGGAATCAAAATCACGCCTTAGAAAGTGCATAAAATAATTAACGTCTTAGGGAACAAATTGATAATCATACCTTAGAGAGTGCATAAACAACATCTCATGGGATGAATTGACAACTATGGCTCAAGGGGAGCTATGAAAAATACCACCATGAAGGGGGAACATAATTAAGACAAAGCTCAAGAAGCATGAAGGAAGAAGGATGCACGTGTGGATGCACAAATAGATAGGGTGATAGCTCCCCTTAAAATGTTATTATATTTACTATGCTGATATTTTAAGGAAAATAAGGGGAAAAGAAATAACATAAGGGATCCTCAAGGAGGATGCATAGCTCCAAAACCAATTATCCTTGGCCCCTAAGTGTGTAGGAAAGGACAACCATGCTAGAGACCATTATGTTGCCACCATAGATGAAGTATGGTATGTACGTAAGATTGTACCATTGAATGGTAATGAGAAAACACATAGAGCTACAAATGCCACATAATGAGGAGAAACACAAATAAAAAAAAGTTTATGATTTAGAAGGAACATGACAAAGGTGAAACCCAATTCCACTTGTCAGGTGATGAACCAATAGGTGCATTAGAAAATTAAAGAATGGTGGCACTAGAGTTAATAAATTGTTACATTTCATTGCCCAATGCTTGACCATCAATGGAATGGCCAAACACTTGATGATATGCATAGAAAGAAGAATTTTATTGATTTTTTCTATGAATTTTCTTACATGTTGAAAGAGGAAGAGTAATCAAGTGGGCTTTAAGAAGCCTCACAAAAATATACTATTTCTTAGATAGAGGGTGAGGAGTATGAAGTAATCCTTTTTCATGTGAAGGAAGGTTTGACAAGGGAGGAAGGAATGTAGATAAAGGAGGAGGCGGGTAACCTAAACATTCTTTAGAAGAGTGCAACGTTGGTTTCACAAGAACCTTAACTCCTTGTTCCATACGCCCTAAACTATTTCCATTGTATCCAAGTTTAGAAAGAATTTTTAGTCTAGGCCCATAATGTGTCACCCAATTATACAGAGGAGAATCAACATTACCAATCTTGTCTAAATGAGAAGTATGATCACTTTTTGAATTAGCAATTGACATGAGAAGAATTGATTCTTATTTAGGAATGTGGATCCTTATTGAGTGTTGAGATGTCAAGATGATGAGGGTCAATCTTAGATTTAATCAGTACCTGAGGGATGAAAGCTAAAGAGCCCCTAGTGTTAGAGGAAGAAGGCATGTTATCATTGAATGATGGTGTTATAATTTTTATTATAGGTTTTGTGGGAATTGGAAATGTAAATTGTATTTATCAGATTTTGATTAATATCTAACCTTGGTGGATTAGGTTCTACATAAGTTTGGATAAGTGTTAACTATACTTGCCATGTTGTTAAGAGGAAGATTAGTTGAATGAGGAGTTGGTAAAGTGGTTTTAAGAAAGATATCAATGATTGTATCCTATTTCACCAAGATATCCTCACAAGTAGGAGGTATACTAGGAGAGGAATAAGCATGAGCCTTTATCATCATTTGAAGAAAGGCTACTGGAAAGGAATGAAAGGAAATGTATATCAATGATATAAGAAAAAAGAACATTTTTAGAAGCAAATTGGAAGAAAGGTGATGGAAAGATGAATATGATAATGATGTGTTTTAGTTTATGCTTTGTAATAACAAAAGAGAACAAACATTCAAATGCTTTGCTTTCTAATGTAACATACAATGTTTGCATATGAAAATGAGATATTCAATTAATCTAATTCCTTAATCAAGTAAAATATGTGCATTCAAATAACCTAATGCCTTGATTAGATTATATAATACATGATTTTAAATCAAAATAAATACAATTGTAAGAGATGTTGGGTTCACCAAAATGTAATAGGGTGAAATGGGATCTAAGCTAAACACCCTAACCTAAACCAATCATTCCACCTTAAACATTAAGGGACACAAAATTAGCCATGAGATCTTATTTGGATGATGTCCTCAAGGGAGAGCCAAATAGGCTTATCAAGGTTTTGGTCCCTTTTTTTTGTGTGGTGTGTAATGATTGATGACAAGATGCAACCGACTAAGTGAATTAGGATCAAAGTGGAAAATTATAACAAAATATAGAAATTATAGAACATAAACTCAAAAATAAAAGACAATTCTAGAGAGTACAAATGGAGAAGAATTGGGCATTGAAACCTGGAGTTGTGATGCAAGAGCATCCAATGGTGTAGGGAAATCTTGCATCACCCAAAAAAAATTGTTTTCTTTATTTTCTTTAGTTGTTTTGAGTCCCATGATGGCACTTAGGGGGTATAAGACTATCAAGCATTGAAAATAGCAAAAAAATGAGCATGTACTATTTTTAGTAAGTTGACCTAAATGGGCTCGTATGGACGTGAAAATTTACCCCAAGGAGAAAAGTTGAAAAAAATTTCCGGTCGTGAAAGAATCACCTCAATACCCTGCACGATTTGGGAGAAATTAAAGTTTCTATCTTGAGAAATTTCTCCAATGCAGCTTCAAATTCAAATATAAAACTTTAGAGGCCCTGAGATAGCTCAAAAAGTGGTTGAACCAACCTACAATGGTTCAATGTTGTAGAGCTCGTCTTTCCAACGGTATGCAATAATAGCAAATCAGACATGCAGATCAAAAGTTATGGCCCCACAAAGTTGGTCCTCTAAAAAGTGAATTTCATAAAAAAATTCTTCTTAGGCCATAAATCAAATGATAAGACTTTTAGCGCCAAAACAAAAAGGGGAAATTTGAACTTTCTAGAACATTCTAGAACATTCTATGGTGGTTATTGGAGAAAATAAAAAAGGTTAAGTGGGGGTTGTAGAAGGTGGCCTTGAAAGTGCAGATTGTGGCTCCAAATAGTAGATTTTCTTTTCAAAGTTGATTTTGTTGTAATGAATCAAGTCCATGAGGCTGTAGCATGTAAGCTTTGAATCTATAATTTCATTTTATGAAAATAATTGAAAGTGATTCATTTTTCTATCTTGCATCTTCTATGTTGGTATCTATTGTTGTGATTTCTATGGGTTTTGGGTAGTGTGGTCCTCATCAAGTTGAATTGACAAGACAAGGGTGTTGGGTGCACTAGTCTAGAAGTGTTGAAATCTAAGGTTTCAAAGCTTGCATAAGTGTAGCAATATTTGAAGGTCTTTGACAGCTGAGATCATGTTCTAAAGTCTGATAGTGTGTGAATAATCAACAAGCCCTAGTTTGTTGATGATAGGTACATGGATGCACAGATTAAGGTTTTGAAGCCTTGAGACCTCAAATCCACTTCAATTAGTAGCAGACTTGTAACTTGCAAAATAAATAGAGGGAGAAAGGTTGTTCCATATAGGGGTTTTCCTTAGTCAAACCCCATTTTGGTGTTTTCACCTCCACAATGACTATGATGATAAATGATAAAGAGTGTGTGCTCTCATAGGAGTAGAGGAAAAACATTAAATATGAATGATAATGAACACAAATGGAGCTTACCACTTAGATTTGAAACCCTTATTGCAAAGAAGGCACTTTGATCATCACACACAAGGAGAAAGAGGAGGATGCTTGGAGATCTTGCAAGTGTTAGTGTACATAATAATAACAAACATATAAATGAAACATCTTACAATGCATGATCATGAATTTTTTGATGTATTGCAGACTGTAATTGACTATAATTGTACCTTGAACAAGATCTTCTGCTTATTCTACTCTTGATATTGCATTAATTTCCTTTAGGATGCTAGAGTTCTCAAAATTGCTTAAAAGTTGAAATGGAGGGAAGAACTTATATTTATATGGATTTAAACATATTTCAAATTAATCATTAAGATAGGTTTACAAATGATTTTTAATTCTTAAATATATTGAGGCTGGTGCAATCAAATTTGAGGTATAGGACCTTATTAGATGGGACGGGCACTCTAGTCTAGGCATTTTTAGCTCTATCAAAGTCCAATTAATAAGGATTTAATTAAATTTTTGAAAATGAAAAAAAAATGGGTAAATTAGAATTATAACTAGGAAAATGCACTTAAGAGGGTGCCAAACCTAGTGTGAAATTATTAAGAGTGACAATTTCTGACACTATAGGGTCAAATTTGGGGAAAAAAACCACACTTTTGATCAAGCTTGGGAAATTGAGGATCAATTATTGAGGTGGGTAAATTTTCTATCTCTTGTGGCTCTATTAAACCAAGAGGGTTTCCCTGAGGTATTATAATAGATATCACAATAGAAACTAAACACCTACCCTAACACAAACCATACCCATTGCATAGTGCACCACTATTTCGGTTGTCACTTTCTACCTACATGTTGGTTTGCAATATTTAGGTTCAAGCACCTTATTAAATAAAACAATCTTCCATGTATAAGTTTATGAATTTGTTTTATGATAACCCCTTATATTATTATACACATTTAGACATGGTAGTGAGAACACACTATATTAGATAAAATTGAAAATATAATTAAATTATTTAATTGTGAATGTGTTGGGATGATGGGGAGGTGGATCTAGAAGTAGACCAACATGTCTATATCTAGTTAAGAAACAACCATTAATTTTATACAAAATATGTAAAAATTGAAACCAATGGTGATACCTTAATGAAGATATCACAAAAGACTGTCTTTCAAAATGTACAAGAAAAATAGGTTCTACACATGCATTTAAAAAGATAATAGCTATGCGTAGAATATCAAATGAGTCTATTTAGTAATCCATTAGCATGCCCATATGTTTCCTTTATTTTCATGAAAAGATACCTTGCAAAATATTTGTGAAGATTTACAATTGTTTGTTTGGCCAACTAATCAACATCACGTCTAAAAATGTACACCATACATAGGGAGACACTCAATCAAGGTCAATTAATCTTTTAAATCACTCACTCTTCAAGGTTTATAGGTGTTTTCCCTTTAGATGAATACTTTCACCCCTTTAATAGAAAATATTATAAACATAGTTCCCACATATGGGTGACACTTGTCACAAGATGAAATTCTCTAGAACAATGGCCAACCTCTTGCACCAATTCCCAAGGAAAATCTTGTGAGGTTCACTATAATGGAGATGTTGAAGATCATGTTGAATTATAGGTTGTGTGGTTGTTTCCCTCTATCATGGCTACATGTGAATAGCATCACACCCCAAAATTCAAAGTTGAAATAGAAAAGAACAAAAGGTACAATCATATATTTTTTGTGAACAATGTATTATATTTTTGGTTTAATATATTCAATAAAAAATATAATACATTGTTCACAAAAAATGGGTGGAATGGCATCACACACCAAAAGTCAAAGTTGAAACAAGAAAAATAATAAAAAGGTAATCACATTGATAAGCATTAGGGCTATATGAGTAGGAGAAGGAGGAGGATCCTTATCAAGGATGAACCCCAACCATCTAGGAGACCATAGCCATCAAGAAATGGATCCTAACATGTGATAGTATCATCATATTTTTCTTCTTCTTGTTTGGAATCTCACAAGAGAAATAAAAAATTATAGGTAGAGAAACTTTCCACAATTAGGCTAACTAGAATGTCCATGATTGTGCTAGAATATAGAAGAATAACCACATTGTGGGGGAGACTAGCCACAACATCAATGATGAGGAAAACCTTGCAAACCATGAGAGCCATGTCTAGAAGCGCAACCCTACAACTATGGCGATACCAATGTAAAGAGGAAGCATCTTGACTTGTAGGAAAAGATGACACATAAACAAAAGTACAAGGGGCATTGGCTCAATGCTCTATGAGTATTTGTAGGCGAGAAATTTCCAAAACCACGTTATTAGCTTGGACATATATCTATAACATGACTTTAAAGCATATAACTGCTTTATTATAAACAAAAAAAGAAATGTCCATAACAAATCTTGAAAAATAAAGTCAATTTTTTATCTTTTCATATTGTAAAATGAATCTCCACTCAAAAAGTATGTCAAATCTGATTTTATCTCATAGACTTTTTTGTCAATCACTCAAAAAAATATACACTAAAAGAAAGTCTCTTACTAAAAAGATTTATAAAATCACGAATCCAGCTTCAAATAACTTAGACTCTTAAATAAAACTAAAAGAAAAATATCAAAAATTACTAAATATAAATTTAAAAAACCAAAAAAAAAAAACAAAGAGTATATAAATATCCAAATTGATAAGATGAAATTCAAACCCTAACATAAAAACATAAAAGACATCAAACAAAATGGAATAAATATAGAGAGCTCTCTCCCATTTCAACTTAACCCACAATGGAAGTGTAGCAACAAGTAACTTCTACTATCACAATATTTGGATCCTCCCATTTTTTTAAGACTTTTTAAGCCTACCCATCTCAAGTATGGTAAAATCCAAGCAGTTTAGTTTAGGTACATACCATTATCCCATTGAGACTCAATAATTTTATTCTAATTTATGTTAGTTGATTTGATCTTAGGGTCCTTAAACTTAAACTTTTTGAGTGCTATATTAAAATAGCAGAAGGGAGGATCAAATGGGTGTTGTTTATTCAAATAAATATTGTATCTGAGATTTGATCATTTGTGCCATTGAATCCGCCATGGCTTGTTTCTTTGCAAATTTTTTATTCCCTAACAAACCCTGAGATGGAATTTAACAAACAAAGATGGAGATGAAAAATAAAGTATATGTTTGCATGTTTTTGGCTGCACGCATTTTGCTACCTCAATCCACGTCTACACCATTTATTTCTTCTAATCTTTGTGTTTATCTTTGCATCATTCACACCCAAATGTATCATAACCATTAACAGGTGGAGAAGAGGAGACGTCGTTAGAAATGGGCAATCTTCAGTTATCTCTAGTTTACAATATGTAACTGTAAATGTAAGTTGAGATGTGAGGACACATTAATTCTGGGGCGAAAAATATGAATATTTTAAAAATTTGAATCTTAGGGTTAATTTTGAGAGGAAACCCAAAATTTGTATAAAAATACAATAAATTAAAATATTGTAATATATGAAATGTGGACAAAATTTGTATAGTCAAATATTTTGAATTTTTAAATTCAGCGATTTCAATGAAGTCATATCTATTAATTGAAAAAGTTAAAATGTTTTAAATTGCAATTGTTGGATGATATTAAAGAACATTGCAATCATGATATTAAAAAGCAAGTGTAAGTGTTTGAATAGTGAACATCTCTTTAAACTCAAAAGCAAAGTTTAAATTATGAGCTTTCACCTAGTGAGATGGAGTTTGTTGTTCAAGAGCTAATAGTAACTTTGGAACCATATTCTTTAAATAAATTCCTTCAAATTCACATATTTTTAAAATTTGAATTCTTGAATTAATTTTGAGAAGGAAAACATAACTTGTTTAAAAATATTTTAAACTTAAATCTCTTAATGTGAAAAATGTGGATGAAATTTGTATTGTCAAATATTTTATTCATCGATATGAATGAATTCATATCTATTAATGAAAGAAGCTCAAATAGTTTAAATTGCAATCATTAATTATAACATTATAATTCATCTCTAACGAAAATATAATAAATTATGATTAAAATAAAAAATTTCATACATAATGTTATATAAAAACTATAATAAATAGATAATAATAATTAGAATCTCCATTTAAAATTTAATTATCTATTATTAATTATCTTTTTATCATTTATTCTAACATAATCTAATCTTATTCCCTTAAAATTTCAAACTATAAAAATCAGTTAACTGACTTACCCATCTCAAATACAAATAAACCTAATTGCAATCCAATCATACATTTAAAATAAATAAATAATTCCTCTCTCTTTAACCATTCTAATTTGTTTGTCCTTCAAACTAGTCATGGACTATAATTCTTCTCTTAATGGAGATACAACATAGAAAAATAAGGAACAATAAATTTCACATTCGAATCAAATCATAACTTTTTCCCTTCACCATCACCATTAAGAAAACCTGATCTAAATCCCTATAAATACAAAGGTTAAACACAACTAACACTTATTTTTTCCTAAGTGAGAACCTTACAAAAAGTCACGACACATGCCCTTCATCCAAAGAGCAATTATACAAACATAACCAGTCATCTACTCTTCAATTTCAACCAAACAGACCTATCTTCTTTAATCACTATAAACTCAATACAAATAACTGAAAAGACCAGCAGGATTAATCTCTAACTAGACCAAAACTAATAATAAAAAACAGCCCATTAAAGCTCCACCTCACGAGGCATATAACCACGAGCTCTTCTTATATTAGTCCTCCTCTTCCTGTAAATCATAAACACAAATCCACCCAAGGCCACTGCTAATAGAACTCCAATAACAACTCCAGCCTTTTGACCAGAACTCATTCTCCTTGAAGAGGACCTAGAATGGGAAATGTTGCCTGGATTTGATGAGGCAGGGGCATTTGGAGGAGAAAGAGGAGGAGGAGAAAGAGGGGGAGGAGAAAGGGGAGGAGAAGAAGGAGGAGAAGAAGGAGGAGGAGAAAGAGGAGAATCTGATCCTACAGAGTTAGCATAAGATGCATGCAGAAGGAGAACTGTTATGACTATAATATAATCTAAACCCTGTACTATGGAGGCCATTTTTGAGACAAATGAGCTTTTAATGCTCACAAGGCTGGGGTGATTCTTCTTATGCTTTGGACTGTTTCTTAATCCTGGAGATGGCTTTGTGGGTATTCCCTGTTCACCTGCTAGAGATTGGGAATTGAATTGAGTATTTCTAGTGGATAAGAAGATAATCCAAACCAGTTAGTTAGATTATCTCTTCTTGCAATTTGGAGTGTTCCAAAATCCTCCTTGGAAGGCCTAGTTATAACCAGCAACTAAAGATTGCAAATTGAATTCAGAGTCCAATACAGATTACTGTGCTGGTAGCCTTGGATTTGAATGTGAATTTATAAGAGCCTTAGTTTGTCAAATGGGTATGTTTCTTGAAGTTGGACAGAAATTTCTTTGAAGTATTTTGTTTGAAAAATTAAATATTCCTGCTTTGGTGTTTCTTGTTTTAATCGCTTTGTGTGTATTGCAAGAGCTTTCTAGTTGCAGTCGCCTTGGCATGTCGGTTTATGAGCATCGGACTTGGAAATGGAGGTGGCGGAGATTGCAATGTGTATTTATTGCCCATGACGAGCTTCCAATTGGAGGCATTTAGCCTACATTTTTTAAGTCAAAATGGAGGATCCAGTTGGGACAATGCCATATAATTTATATGGCATTTTAATCAGTATTATTATGCCCTGGCGCGCTGGCTTACACCAGCAATCGATATGTCATTGTATTATTTATTTGTTAAGAAAATTTATTCAAACTATTTTTATCTAGAAGGAAAGTTTATATGATGAACCTTGTTCAAACAAGAAAGAACATGGAACAAATAGCATTAAGGTTGTTGATAACAACAAACAATAAGTAAAAGAATTAAATGCGTCAAACTCGAGGCTAATCATCCGAGGATCAAAGGAGATTAGCTGAATTAGGGTGATTTGAAATCAAAATGCTCTTAGAAGCATTTGACAACCTCTTCCTTCTTTTCTTTGATGCAAAAATCTTTCTAAGTTGTTTCCTCTTCTTTAAATGTTACTCTTGAATCAAAAGCACCCAAAGGGCTACAAGAAATCCTCTCTCCCATCTCAATCTCTCATTTTTTTTTAAAAGGGGTTTCACCCAAACTCTTACCATTCTCAAATTCCTTCCCCTTACAATCCTCCTTCGACACCTCTTTAGGAAGGGTCTTGCATGTATGTTCCTTTTTCCTAAAAAATATTGCTCTCTATTGTTATTTCTGAGCATTCCATTGTCACATGACCAACTTTGAGACAACAATGACAAATAATTATGGTATTCTCAAAGACTATCTAGTGTACCCATTCACCCAAATTACAGGATAAGGTAATTGTAGAAGGGGGCACCTTATACACTTTTGCATAAGCACAACACCTTGCAAACAACAATTGTTTATAAGATTTGGTGATAACATCCATTGTAATAAGTTGTCCAAAAGAGTTGGCAATGCCCATCAAGATCTCCTCCTCCTAATACTCTAATGTCAACCTAGGAAGTCCGGTCCATACCAAAATATTGTTCATGAATTATTTTCTCAAGATCATATTTTGACATTCATTTTTTTAATAATAGAACATTCTTACCTAAAAAACATAGATTATCCAAGAGGGTTCATAAATAGTCTTCATAATTCATGAAATAGATAAAAATAAATAAACCCTTCAACACAGTTGAAATCTCAAATTGGCCCTTGAGTTTCAATTTACATTAAGCCCACTTTTTGAGCACATCAATATCTAGTTTAGCTCCAATAATAGAATATCAGACATTGAGCAAAAGACCCTTACCATCCACTCAAGGATTGAGCAAGAATGGAATAGTATGAGCCTTTGATAGCATCAACTCATGAATTCACTAAAAAACCACCACTAATAGCTCTAGAATCCAAAGCCAACCCTCCAACCACTAAGGTCTAAGCCAAAGGATTGGAAAAACCCAACAAAGAATTAGGCTCGAGGAAAGAATCCCAACCATTTTCCTAAGTAGAAACCCCAAAGGTAGGGCACTTCATGGAACCAATAGGAAGAGTGCTTTCAATATTGAACACATGTGAACAAGGGGCATGGAAAGAATAGACACCCACATTGACATGCAAAAAACAAAGCCTATTTTTGGTCATCCCAACAACTCCTAGGGCTGCCTAACTTGGAGCATCCATGTTTCTACCCATTGGAAAGAGGAAGTTGTATTTTGGTCCTTTTTTGAGGCTAATGTCATCAAAGGAAACTCGGTCAACAACAACCAAACTTAGAATTGCAATAGTAGGGAATTTCATTGAGGAAGTTTTGTACCCAAAGTTTGCCCCCATGCTTCATACCATAAATCTTGCTGGTGACTTGAGTTATAGATCCCAAATACCTAAAGCAAGAAGTCTCCTAAGCAAGGTTGTCAAACTCAGGAAGAATACCACAAAACCTATTATCACATTGAGCAACTAAGAACCAATTGTTGAGGTTGATAAGGCCTCCTTCACTTTTGACTTTGTTAAACCAAGGGGGGTTTCCCTAAGGCATTGAAATAGATATTACCAAAAAATTTAACTACTTACCCAGGTGCAAACCATACTTTTTATATTTTAGGGTTAAAAAAATTTATAAAGCAAATAATCTACCATACAATTAGTCTAGAATGTGATTAAGGATATCCCCTAATTTTATTGTATATATTTTAGGCATGGCAATCAATAAAACTAGTTACACCATAAATTGAAAGATGCTTAAATTGATTCTTTCTTGGGTGTGAAAGGACGATGAGGAGATGGAGCTAGTAGTAGATTGGTGCCTATATCTAGTTGGGTAGTAGAGTCTCTAATTTCATACATAACATGCAATAGATGTAACCAAAGATGATATCTTAATGAAGATATCACAAAATATTGTGTTTCAAAATGCACAAGCAAGCTAGGCTCTACACATACATTTAAAAAATAATAGATAGTTACAAAATATTAAATGAGTCTACTTAATAATCCATGAGCATACCCATACATTTCCTTTATTGTTTTGAGAAGATAATATTAGGATAAGGTGGTATTAACCTTGTAATCCTATGTTATTTATGTCTCCATGTTCCTTGGAATGTCTTCTAGAGGGCGAAAGAAATTTATTAAATATTCACATATTGCAATTGCATTTTCAAGAGGGAATTTAATGTCAATGGAGGTTACAAATCAAAATGGATAGAGTCTCCCTCCTAGGCATCCACGTTGGGAATGTGAAAGGACAAGTGGGGCACCAAGTTTGGAGGGATAAAGGTGTTTGTTGGTGTTCCACCAGGAAGCAGAAGAGTCATTGGAGCATCCAAAAAGATAGGAGTTGAAAAGGCTATGGGTTAGGTGCCCATGTTGGACCCTTGTGCATTTTATTTAATATTTTATCATGAATTCTGGTCTTCCAAGAAGGGGGTGTGAGGTTTTGCAAGTAGTTTTGGTACCTCTTGTCTTGGTTTAGCATTGTGGTTTTACCTCCCACAAGTTCTATATATTGGAGCCATTGGATGTTAGTTTCATGTTGAGTTATTTTCAAGTATCAAGGTGCTACCAAATTGCTTAGAGATCAGCAGTGAAGTGTATTATGGTGTATCTCTGTTGTGAATATTAATAATATACTTGTCCTCTTTTCTCGTGTGGAGTTTCTTATGGAAAGGGTTTCTCCACATAAATCCAATGTCATATTTTTTAATATTTTTTCTATTGTGATGAATGTGTAATCACATACATATAATCTGATTTAGTAATCTTATTTTCAAATTTAAATTCACATACACAAGTTAATAATATTGCATCTTAGTTTCAACTTATTTTAATATTTGGTATCAAAATTAATGGTTTTGTTTAGAATGAGATTCATTTCTCTTAAGTTTTTAAGTTTTTTTGGGTGTAGTGGGAGCTTTTATTTTGTGGTATATTGTAAATTTGTGAAGAGGATTGTATAACATGGATTCTACCTCTCATCAAGATATTGAGAAATTCAATGGCACAAGCTACAAGATGTGAAAATTAAAGATGATCTCCTTGAAGAGATAGATCAATGATTGTTAGTTTCACAAGAAACCGAACCTACTGCAATTTTTGATGAAGATTGAAAAAATTTAGACAAGAAGGCATGAGGAACCATTTGGTTGTCTTGCAGATTCATCCTTTTGAATGTCTCCACTAAAGACACTGCATACGAGTTATGGAAAAGGAAAGGTGATATATATCAAACTAAAAGTTTGCTTAACAAGTTGTATCTCAAAAGACGATTATATTCTTTAAAAATGAAAGATGGAGACTCTATTATAGATCATTTAAATGCATTTAATTTTATTATAATTCAATTTGCATCTATAGATGTTAAATTAGAAGATGAAGATAAATGTATCTTGTTTCTTTGTTCTTTTCCTGAATCTTGGAAAAATCTAATTGTTTCCATAAGTAGCGACAATGCACAGCCAAAGATGGATAACATGATTTTCATATTAATTTTAGAGGAGATGAGGAAAATTTCCATGATTGTTGGCTCCCAAGATGCCTTGCATGTGCGAGGAAGGTCTAAAGGGAAAGGGCTTAAAGGGGATTAAAAGAGGGATAAGTCTAAAGGACATTCTCAAACCATCAAAAAGAGAAGAGTAAAGTGTTAGAACTGTGGAAAAAGAGGGCATGAGATGGAGCGTAAGAACAAGAAAAATTAATTTTGATTCAGGTCCACAAAAAATTCCTCTAATGATGATTTTGATGCTTTGTTTATTTCAGCTAACTCTATTAGTAATGACGCTTTCCTTATTGATTCAATTTGCTCCTACCACATGACTCCTCATAATGAGTGGTTTAAACTACTTACAAAGCATATGATGGGGGAGATGTTTTCCTTAGTGATAACAACACTAAAAAGATTGTTGGTAAGGGAAAGGTAAAGTTTTGTTTCATTGATGGGACCTTATTAAAAATCTTGATAATGTTTTGTATATTCCAGGACTTGTGACAAATTTACTTTCAACATCCAAGTTGAATTATTATGGAATGCATGTGACATTTGATAAATCTAGTTGTAGGTTGGTTAGAGGGAGTTTAGTGATAGTTGAAGGATCTCATATAAGGAATTTTTTTAGATTACATGTCTCTACTTTATGTAACTCTTCCAATGTAACTAGCATTGAAAATGCATGTCTATTGTGGCACCATAAATTGGGTCACATTGGTGAAAAAGGTCTTAAGACCATTCTTAATAAAAATTTGGTTGACGGTATTTGTGATTATTTTGTTGGAAAAAATGATTTATGTGAGAATTGTGTGTTTGGTAAACATAATAGATCATCATTTCCTAATGGAATTAATAAGGCAAAGAGATTATTAGAGATCATTCATTCGGATGCATATGGACCAGTGGATGTTGACTCTTTGTGTAAATCTCAATATTATGTCTATTTTATTGATGATGTCTCAAGATACACATGGATTTATTTTATGCATTCAAAATTTTAAGTTTTCACTAAGTTTAAGAAATTCAACGCGTTAGTTGAGAAGAAATCAGATTATAAGATAAAAGTGTTGAGATTTAACAATGGAGATGAATATTGTTCTAGTGAATTTGATGAGTTATGTAAGCATGTAGGTATTGTTCGACAAGAGACTACTCCTTATACTCCCCAACAAAATGTGGTAGCAGAAAGAATGAACCAAACTGTAGAGTCTAAACTAGTATATTGTAAACTTGGTAGAAACCACATAATTTAGAGGTATGACTAGTTGAATAGTCCACTCAAAATTGCGAAGACTACATTAAATTGTCAACTAATGTTTGTAAACTTGTGAAAATGTTGCACTATATGTTCCTTCAGAGACTTGAGGTTACCCAAGTTATCCCGTTAAAGGTATTCTACTTGCTGGAAAATCACATAATTGCATAACAGTGCAAGAAGCAAACTATCTCTAATGGCTATGGATGCCTATAGCTTAACCTATAACTGAATTGATGTTAACATAGAATTACTGAAACTAACTCAAAACTACTCAAATTGGTAACTAAACTTATTCTAACCTTCAAAGTATTATAGGTTAACTAAATGTATTCAGGCACATGGACATTCATTATTGATAATCAAACTATGAGAATTTATTCTAACTTACATACAATTCATGAAGTAATGATAAACGGAAATAATTACTGAATAGAAATAAACAACTACAAATATAGTGAAGAACAGTTACCTTGAGTGGCCTACTCAAGTGGTTGTCTTCACTTAACTAAACCAAATAATCTAATGAATAGGATGCCATCTAATTGTAATCCTAAACATATTTCATGTATCTCCTAAGTCCTTGGAAAGTGTTCCCCAACACTAGGATTAGAAAGGGATTAAATTCAAATGAAATGAACATGTAGATTGAAATTTGTAATTATTTCTAAATGGTAGGAACATGTGGGGATGCCCAAGAAGAGCTCCTACAAAATAGGAGCACATGGGGCACCCACATGGAAGGTGGTACCCACCTTGAGTTCAGTTAACTGTTTGGAGGAAAGATAACACTTCAGTAATGCATGTAAAGATCCTAGAAGTTAGGGATTGATATTTACATGAGTGGAGTTTAGTTTAGTCCATTTCGGTTCAGTTCAGTTTAGTTTAGTTCAATATCAGTTCAGTTCAATTTAGTTTAGTTATGGTTCAGTTATCTTCAATTACATGTAGTTAGTTTGAGTTGCATGTTAGTTGACTTCAGTAGACTTGAATTGCATGCTAATGACTTGAGTTGCATGATAGATAATAGGTGGTACATTCAGTTAAGTGGGGATGATCAACCATGCATAATGTTTGCATGAATTGATGGAGAGATGATTTTGTTAACAAAGATTGACTTTGACCCAGCTTGGGTGCCCAAGTTGGCATCTTGGAGTTAACACCTTTTGAATGAGAATATATTTACAAGGCTGAGTTAAGTGGGCCCATTCTTGGGCGCCAACTTTGAGAAGAAGCTTGGAAGATATTTTCTTGACCAACGATCAGTTAGGAGTTCAGTTTGGGGCACCTAAATTGAGGAGATATTGGTTTTGAATTCATGTTACAAGATGAAACTCTACTTTCACAAAATAGGCATAGGTTTTTTAGAGGAGCTTCAAGCTCTTGTATTTGACAATTCTTTGGAGTTTTCAATGATCATAATTGTCTATTAATTGCAACAAGTTGAAGAGAGTTTTATCAGAGTTTATTGCAGGTTTTGAAGAAGAATTATTGAAGGAAAAATAAGCATATCAGTCAAGCATTGATACATTGTTATTGTAATCTTGTTCTAAGGTTAAACAATACAAGCACTATTGATTTTGGTGGTGGAGTTTTTTCTCAAAAGGGTTTCTCCACGTATATGTTGTCACTTCTATCTTCTTGCCTCATTCTTCTACAATCTTCTATCACCTTCTACAATTGGTAAAATTGATCTAAATAGATAATCATACACAAAGAATTTGTAACAAAGAACACTTAATTAGGTCTACAATCTCATAGTTTACAAGTTTTAAAGCTACATAATTACCTCCATTTTCAACAATATCCCTAGCAATGGTACCAATTTGTTGGTGAACTAATTTGTAAACCACAAATTCTTAAAATTGAATCCCCTCCCAAATTTTAGGGGGGTCTATAATAAGGTGAAATTAAATATAGGCTAAACACCCTAACCTAAGTCAATCATTCTACCTTAAACATTAAGGGACACAAAATTAACCATGAGGTCTTGTTTGGCTACTATCCTCAAAGGAGAACCAAACATATTGGTCGTGGTTTTGGTCTATTTATTATGTGTGGTGTGTAATGATTGATGACAAGATGCAATGAAATAATTGAATTAGGATCAAAGTGGTGAATTGTAACAAGATATGGAAATTAAAGAAAAAAAGACAAAAATAGAAAACGAATTTAGAGAGTGCAGACAAAGAAGAACCTAACATTGAAATTTGGAGTTGAATTGGCAGGATAGGGTGTTGGGTGCCCTAGTTCAAAAGTGCTAGAATCTAAGGTTTTAAAGCTAACATAGGTGTACCAATATCTGAAGGTCTCTAACACCTGTGATTAGGCTTCAAAGTTTAACAATGTGTGAATAATCACCAAGCCCTATTTTGTTGATGATAGGTAATTGAATGCATGAATTAGGGTTTTGAAGCCTTGAGAACTCAAATCCACTTCAATCAATAGTAGACCTATAACCTGAAAAATAAACAGAGGCAAAAGGGTTGTGCCATATCGGGGCTTGCCTTGCTCAAATTCTATTTTGATGTTTCCACCTCCACAATAACTATGATGATAAATGATAAAGAGTGTGTGCTCTAGGGGGAGAAAATGAAAAACAATAAATATGAATGATAATGAACACAAATGGAACTTACCACTCAAATTTGAAACCCTTGTTGGACTGAAGTCACTTTTCTCATCACACACAAGGAGAAAGAGGAGGATGCTTTGAGATCCTACAAGTTTTAGCTCACATTATAATAACAAACATAAAAATGAAACATCTTATAATGCATGAACATGAATTTTCTAATGTTTTGGATATTGTAATTGATTGTAATTATGCCTTTCATCTTCTTTTTATTATGCTCTTGATATTACATTAATTTCCTTTAGGATGCTAGAGTTCTCAAATTTCTTAGTAGTTGAAATGGAGGGAAGAACTTATATTTATATGGATTTAAGCATATTTCACATTCACCGCTAAGATAGGCTGACAAAAGATTTGTAATTCTTAAATATATTGAGGATGACAATCATATTTGAGATTTAGGACTTGATTAGATGGGATTGGGGCATTGGGTGCCTAGTTTAGGAATTTTTAGCTTTTCCAAAGTTTGATAAGTAAGGATTTAATTAAATTCCTAAAAATGAAAATTAAACAAGTAAATCATAAGAATAATTAACACATGCACTTAAGAGGGTGGCAAACCTAGTGTGAAATTGTCAAGGGTAAAAATTTACGACACTACATTTAGCCCCCACTTTAGTGAGGGTATGAACTTATGCTCATACTTACACTAAAGTATGGAGAATCCAAAGAGTACTTTCGTCAAAATGCTAAAAAGGTAAGATAAAACTAAGCTAAGAGATGTGATAGCCCCCAAACTTAGGACCCTATTGAACTACAATGTCACGACAAAAGAACCACACACACATGTAAGACATGATGCAATAAAACAAATAGTAATCCAAACATGTCCAAAGCATTTACAAAGCAAAAATGAAGCAAATACGAAGAAAACACAAAGCATACATGAAGAAAACATGAAGCATACATGGAACATTGACCATATAACAACAATGTCAACACATAATATCTTAAACAAATACTCTTTGAGTCAATAAGTTAAGGATACCTTAGTGTGAAAGGTTGTCTCAATACCAAACATCATCTCTTGAATGCAAAAACACATAGATGAATTCTAACAGAGAAGATAAGAATGTAGAGAGTTGATCAATTATTGCAAAGGAAGAATGCATACAAATAGACAGGGAGAAATCAATATAAACAAAGGAGGGTACATGACATATACACTAGTGTTCTCTATCGCTAGGGGTCATGCACATTATAAAGCTCCCATGGACCACTTGATATCAAGTTTCGTTATGCTAGATGACCATGGATGTCATAAATAAAGCACACAAGCTATCAAGTTCTATTATGCTAAGTGGCTAGTAAACTAATATTCATAGGCTAGCATGTTGCATTATGCAAGGTGACTTGTAAAGTACATGAATTCACAGGCTAGCAAGTTGCATTATGATAGGTGACCATGGATTGTTAACACCTCAAGGAGTACATAAATAAATAGTGTATCAGGGGAATCAAAATCATGCCTCAAAAAGTGCATAAAATAATTAACATCTCAGGGAACAAATTGATAATCATACCTTAGAGAGTGCATAAATAACATCTCAGCGGATGAATTGGTAACCATGGCTCAAGGGGAGTTATGAAAAATACCACCGTGAAGGGGGAACATCATTAAGCCAAAGCTCAAGAAGAATGTGTGGATGCACAAAAAGATAGGGTGATAGCTCCCCTTAAAATGTTATTATATTTTCTATGTTGATATTTCAAACAAAATAACAGGAAAAGAAATAAGAGAGGGGATCCTCAAGGAGGATGTACACCTCCAAAACCAATTATCCTTGGCCCCCAAGTGTGTAGGAAAGGACAACCATGCTAGAGATCATTATGTTGCCATCATAGATGAAGTATGGTATGCACGTAAGATTGTACCATTGAATGGTAATGAGAAAACACATAGAGCTACAAATGCCAGATAATGAGGAGAAACACAAATAAAAATAAATTTATGATTTAGAAGGAACATTACAAAGGTAAAACCCAATGCCACTTGTCAGGTGATGAACCAACAGGTGCATTAGCAAATTAAAGAATGGTGGCACTAGAGTTAATAAATTGTTACATTTCATTGCCCAATGCTTGACCATCAATGGAATGGCCAAACACTTGATGATATGGATAGAAAGAAGAATTTTATAAGAGTAATCAAGTGGGATTTAAGAAGCCTCACAAAAATATACTCTTTCTTAGATAGAGGGTGAGGAGTACGAAGTAATCCTTTTTCGTGTGAAGCAAGGTTTGACTACTCAGAAGAGGAAGACATAAATATTTGAGATGAGGAGGGAATGTAGATAAAAGAGGAGGCAGGTAACCTAAACATTCTTTAGAAGAGTGCAACGTTGGTTTCACAAGAACCTTAACTCCTTGTTCCATATGCCCTAAACTATTTCCATTGTATCCAAGTTTAGAAAGAAATGTTAGTCTAGGCCCATAATGTGTCACCCAATTATACAGAGGAGAGTCAACATTACCAATCTTGTCTAAATGAGAAGTATGGTCAATTTTTGAATAAGAAATAGCATTGACATGAGAATAATCAATTCTTATTTAGGATTGTGGATCCTTATTGAGTGTTGAGATGTCAAGATGATGAGGGTCAACCTTAGATTTAACCAGTACTCGAGGGATGAAAGCTAAAGATCCCCTAGTGTTAGAGGAAGAAGGCATGTTATCATTGAATGATGGTGTTATAAGTTTTATTATAGGTTTTGTGGGAATTGGA
This sequence comes from Sequoia sempervirens, assembly GCA_007258455.2. Lineage (NCBI taxonomy): Eukaryota > Viridiplantae > Streptophyta > Pinopsida > Cupressales > Cupressaceae > Sequoia > Sequoia sempervirens. The sequence continues at coordinate 637,048,360 of VDFB02281492.1, forward strand.
AATGTAAATTGTATTTATCAGATTTTGATTAATATCTAACCTTGGTGGATTAGGTTCTACATAAGTTTGGATAAGTGTTAACTATACTTGCCATGTTGTTAAGAGGAAGATTAGTTGAATGAGGAGTTGGTAAAGTAGTTTTAAGAAAGATATAAATGATTGTATCCTCTTTCACCAAGATATCCTCACAAGTAGGAGGTATTCTAGGAGAGGAATAAGCATGAGCCTTATCATGATTTGAAGAAAGGCTACTGGAAAGGAACAAAAGGAAATGTATATCAATGATTTAAGAAAAAAGAACATTTTTAGAAGGAAATTGGAAGGAAGGTGATGGAAAGATGAATATGCTAATGATATGTTAGAAGAATATGCTAAAGCTGAATATGCTAATGATGGAAAGATGAATATGCTAATGATGTGTTTTAAGTTTATGCTTTGTAATAACAAAAGAGAACAAAAATTCAAATGCTTTGCTTTCTAATGTAACATACAATGTTTGCATATGAAAATGAGATATTCAATGAATCTAATTCCTTAATAAAGTAAAATATGTGCATTCAAATAACCTAATGCCTTGATCAGATTATATAATACATGCTTTTAAATCAAAATAAATACAATTGTAAGAGATGTTGGGTTCACCAAAATGTAATAGGATGAAATGGGATCTAAGCTAAACACCCTAACCTAAACCAATCATTCCACCTTAAACATTAAGGGACACAAAATTAGCCATGAGATCTTATTTGGATGATGTCCTCAAGGGAGAGCCAAATAGGCTTGTCAAGGTTTTGGTCCCTTTTTTATGTGTGGTGTGTAATGATTGATGGCAAGATGCAACAGACTAAGTGAATTAGGATCAAAGTGGAAAATTATAACAAAATATAGAAATTACAAAGTTCATAAATTCAAAAATAAAAGACAAATCTACATAGTACAAATGGAGAATAACTGGGCATTGAAACCAGGAGTTGTGATGCAGGAGCATCCAACAGTGTAGGGAAATCTTGCATCATCCAAAAAAAATGTTTTCTTTATTTTCTTTAGTTGTTTTGAGTCCCATGATGGCACTTAGGGGGTATAAGACTATCAGGCATCAAAAATAGCGAAAAAATGGGCACTTAATATTTTTAGTAAGTCGGACTAAATGGGCTCGTATGGATGTGAAAATTTACCCCAAGGACCAAAGTTGAAAAACATTTCCATTCATGAAAGAATCACCTCAATACCCTGCATGATTTGGGAGAAATTAAATTTTCCGCCTGTTATGCCTTGCATAACCACCCCATTTTATTTTTGGAACAAAATAGGTCCCCCTTGTTTTTGTTTTTGTCTTTGGTTTTTTTTGGGTCTTAGGAGTTGTTTGTTTTACTCCTAAGTCTTTCTTTCTTTTTGCTCTGTCGGAAGCGGAGCCAGAAATGAAACTAGACTTGGAACTTTGTAAAAGTTCCAGTTCAGGTTCTGTTGTAACTTTAGGTCTGCCTTCTTTTCTTGTTCCTTTCGTTGTCTGTTGGCGTGTTTTGGCCTTTTGGGGTTGTTATTTCCCCACGTTGTTTTTCATTTTCCTTGTGTTTTGTTTAAGCCCGAGCGGAAGTGAAATCGGGGTTGGAAGTGAACTAGAACTTGTTCAAAGTTTCAGTTCTTGTTTCCATTTCGATTTTGATTTCGCTCGTTTGCTTTGTCTTGTTGTTTCCATTGGTGTTTGGGCCAATTCCGGATTTCACTCTGGTCTTGCTTCCCTTCATATTTGTTTTTCCTTATTTCGTTTCTTTTTTTTCGGTTGGGAGTGGAACCGAAATCAGAACCAAAACTTTGAACTTTGTGAAAGTTCTAGTTCCGGTTTCGGTTCTGATTCTGTCCCTGTTTCTTTTCTTTGTCGTTTGTCTTTGTTGTGGGACTGAAGCTAGATTCAAAACTAGGTAAGGGACTTGCTAAAAGTTTTTTTATGTTGTCTTGGATCTGGGTCCGCGTCCACTCTATCTGTGGTGTCTACGGGAGTTAACTGTCTGTTCGTGTTATTCACTCCACCTGACCTACCACCTTTATTGCATTAATTACAGGTTCTTCACACACACAAAATCATTTTTTAAACCATAATTAAGATTAACTGGCTCATTATCCTTATTTATCTAAAACTTTTTTAGCAAACCAGAGCCGAGAGAACTACAAGAGAAGTGATTTGATTGCGGAGGTGTGTCGCAGGGCGAATCTTTATCAGATTTTAGTCTTTCCTAGAGAATGTTTTAAGGTAGGACTCTTTTCCCTTCTTCCCTTTTTTGCGTTATTGTGTCGTCGTCTCCTTGTGGTTTGTTTTGTTCTCGCGTTTTCACAGAATTTGCTTCTGTGAATTCTTCGCTTGTTGCTATTTTCTTTGGTTTGTTTGTTGTTGTCCTTTATGGTTTTCCCTTTCAGTTTTGTTTGTTTTCTATTTGTTGTTTTTCATTTGCTGTCGCTTTCGTGGTAGGTGTGTTTTTGTCGTGCCCTAGTTCTTAACTAGGGTTTCAATTTGTGAGGGTTTCCTGTACTTGAATGTTTTGGATTTTGTTTGGAAATCCTTTCTCATTTTTATTATGTGTTGACTTTGTGATTACTGTGATGGGTTTGTGATGCCTAAATTTATGAGTCAATGTATCGTGCAAACTAGGGTTTGCTCGATAACCTTTACAAAATAATGTTCCTTTAGGGTTAAATATGGTTTTTATATGGTTAGGGTGTGGGGTTAAGCCCCTTTATTTGGTTTTTCTTGTAAACCCATGTGACCCAAGTCCTTAGTTTCATATGATCATGTCTTCAGAAAATATGCTCTATTTTTCTTACTAAGTTGGCAGGAGCGGACTCGGGGATGAACTTGTCCCAAAGTTATGTTTGATTGGGATTCATTTTCAAAAATGGTTTCACTTCCAGTTGTTAATGGTTTTGGTCTTTGTGCTTATCCTTAAGCAAAAGCGTAACTGGAGTGGAGGTTGAACTTGGAACTAGCGATTAATTTCTGGTTTAGTTTCCATTTTGGTCCCAATTCTGGTCTTGTCTTGGTTCTGGTTCCGATCCCACTAGGTGTTAAAACTGTGCCATATTCTTGTTTCTTTGGTGACTCTACTTCTGATGAGGTTGAAGTTTGCTTAAGTATAAACGTTGTTTCGGAGAGGTAGAAATGGATGTCGATTGATGTATTGACTTTTATGTCTTTTGTTCATTTAATACAAGAGTTTATTGCAGAGATTGAAAAATGTCTAGAGCATCAGAAGAGGCTTCCCAAAGGAGCCAACCTATAGAAACTTCAAGGAAGGAGTACAAGCCAAAGAAGGTTAAATTCGAGCAGCTCCCCTACACTCTGAGAGGCAAACATAGAGAAGCTACTCTCACTGTTAGTAAGATTGATTCTGACTAGGCATATATCACAGATACCAACTTAGGCCCCTTTAACTCTAAGGAATTGGTGGATGAAACCTTCAATGTAGATGTGACACCAAGGGCACAAAGGATTGCTCAGTTAGGATTAGCACATGTTGCATTATTTCCTTTGTCTGTTCAATTTCTGGAATTGATATTAGCAGCTGTTGGAGCCTATAATCCTACTACCAGGTAGTGTGTGGATTCGCAGGGAAATGTTATTGTTGATTTAACATCCCAAATGATCAGGTTTATGTTTGATGCACATGCTCATCAAAATCCTAAGTAGTTAAATGAAGTAGAAGCTCTGAAGCTTTATAGTGGCAACACAGAAATCAACAGATCCCACATAAACAAGCACTGGATGAGGGTAGAGAAGAAGTCTCTAACTAAGCTTCCTGACCAACCAAAAAGGGCATATTTCAACAAAGAAATTAGGGATATAATCATGCTGCTCTCTAGGGTATTTGGAAAAAGAGATGCTTCACAATTTAAAGAATGGATGTTCCCATTCATCCAAGCTATTTTGGATGGTAGGCAATAGTTTGACTGGCCTATGGTGGTATCATAGAGCATACATAATCATATGCTTAGATTGAGATAAACCAAGAGTTTCTTCATGACCTCTTATGTGATCTATGTTGCTGCTAGGATGGGGATCTTTCTTGGACTCAATACAGTAGGAATATTGGGAGAAGCCCAAAGAAAAAAGAAGGTGTGGGAGCACTATAATCAACTTACCTTGCAAGCATCAGAGTCACATTATAGGAGGGTTAATGATACATTCATTTATGTTATCATGAATAGGCTCACTGGAGATGCTGGATACGAATTGAGTAGGGAGGCAATGACCTTCATCAATGAATGGGGACACTGGTTTATTGAATACCCCATTTTTACTTACTTTAGATTGGGAGGTTTTGATGGTCATCCACACTTGCTCCCTAGGTGTTGTAACAATAGAATTGTGTTAATTGAATTCATTTACCAAGCTCTTGCTGTTAATTTCAAATTTGGTACCAAACACAAAACGAGTTGTCATAAGTTCCCCATGAAGTTGGGTGAGTTTAGCTGTCCACACATTGTGGTAGCTAAGGCTATATGTGATGAGTTGATTTATTTAAAATTGGGTTTATACACTTCTAGGAAGCATTATGACCTCAGGCACAAGATGTAGGATTTGATTCCCAATCTCTTTGACAAGCATTTCAATCTATTGGACGACTTTTGCGTGGATTTGCAAGACAAATATGATCTTAGGAGGAGAAATTATGAAAGATTACCTATCCCACTCATGGTTGAGTATGGGATAAAGGAGGGCATTCCAGAGATGTTGTCTAATGATGGGGTAACTTTAGATCCCCAATATGATGCAAATAAGATAGGCACCAAGGATCTTGATCCAGTGGATTGGAATGTTGAAGAGTCAATTGATATAAAACAAGTTGCAAGACCAGTCTTGGATAGAAGCGTGCACCGGGTTAGCTTAAGAGTTAACCAGCTTGAAGCTCAGTCATCCAAAAAAAGGAAAGCTACAGGTACCACTCAAGGTTACAAGAGGACAAAGAGAAGGATGGCTCCTAAGGAACCCTTAGAGTTTATTCCTTCTAATGCAAAAGAGGAGGTGGTTTCCCAAGACTTTCCAGAGATACAAGAAGGTGAGACCATTATAGAAGCTGGGGCTTCAACATCTGTTGTAGAAGGAGCATCCACTCAACCCCTTGTTACAAAGAAACCAAGTGAGGGAATGCCCATGGGAACCCTCCATAAAGAAGTTGAGTTGTTGAAGGAGAAGGAGCCTAAAATAGAAATACATGATGTTGCAACAGATTCTGAGGCTACTCCATTTGATAAAGAAACTCATGTAGTGGCTTCCCATGATGTAACAGATGATGCAAGAATAGAGTATGTGTTAACAGAAGAGGATCAATGGAAACTCTTTGAGGATGCTAAAAGGGAAGCAAATGCCAAGGCACAAGTTAAGGCATTGGCTAAACAACGAGAAGATGCTACTAAGGCACAATCTGTTGTATCAATCAAACAACAAGAATTGGAAGCTCAAGCTACTGTTGATGAATTGGCCAAGCAGCAACAACAAAAGGAGCAGGAGCTTAGGATGAAAGAAGAAAGGGATAAATTGGTTTTGCAGTAAAGGATGCATGATCTTGAGGAGGAAAAGGCTAATTAGAGAAGAGAGAAAGAAGCCCTTGAAGCCAAATTTAAGGCTGTGGAGGAGGCTCATAAGAAGAAGGTAGAACAAGAACGCTTGGAAAGGGAAAAGGAGGCTGTTGAGCTTCTTGAATATGAGAAGAAGTCCAAGGAAGCATGGGATTATGTTAAGGAACTGAAGAAGCAAAGAGATAAGATGCTTGAAGAGAAGAGTTTGGAAGAGGAATGTCTGAAGCAGGAGGTGGAAGCTAAGAAATAGTAATAACAGAAGAATAAAGAAGAGGCTAAAAAGCTTGCACAAGAAGAGGCACAAAAAGAGCAGCAACATGTGCAAGAGGTTGACTCTCGGCCTAAGAATACAATATTGCAACCTTTATCTTCTACTACTGTTGTTTCTTCTTCAGGACAAGTAGCTACTACTCCTACAACTCCTACATGGTTAAAGTTGGACTTGGAAAAGAAACAAATAGTTCAACCTCAACCTCTTAATTGGGATGAGATGATGAAGGAAATTGAGAAGGAGAGACCCAAAAAGAAAGCCAGGGTTCTTCACTCCACCAAACTTATAGACACAGGAGAAATCATTGTGGAATGTGCAATACCAATGGTGGATAAGAATCGAGAGGATATTCAAATGACTAATTATTAACTGGGTATTGTGAACTTGGGAAGACCTACAAGAAATCAACAAATGAACTTAATTGATATTGTAGCTTCCTCTACCAAGTCCAGGATGATCAAATACAAACAAAAGAAAGATGAGCTTAAGGCTCAATTGGATCAATTGCATAAGTTTGTGAAAGATGTTTCAACTCCTATTTCTCAACAAGATGTTGCTCCTGAGTCTCCAATATTATTAACAAAGAAGGAAGCCGATGACTTGGTGCATATGAAGAGTAAGGTGGGAATGCTGGAAAGATGGATTGATAAGCTCAATCAAGAGGTTGATGAAGTATTAATTGATAGCTTCAAGGTTCATGGAACAACACTTGAGTTGGAAAGGGATTTGAACCAATATGCTGAAGGTCTATACAAGCAAGATGAAGAATGCAAAGTACATATTAAAAAGCTTAAAGACATTAGCAAGATACCTAAGTCAACTCTGCTTGAATAGTCGATTCTTGAGGATGATAATGTAGATTTTGTTGAGAAAAATGTGAGTATAATAGGATACAAATCCAAGTCTATTTATGGGCATAAAAATGAGATTCAAGAGGTGAGTAAAGATTTGAATCAACAAATTGATGAATTAGAGGCATTTGTGTCTATTTTAGTCAATCTAGATACCTCAGTCAAGGACGGTCTTTCTTTGGATAAGATGAGGGAGAAGTGGAGGAGTAGATTTGAAAAGGTGATGCAAAAAGGAGATGATGGAGAGTATTTGTTATTAGATAGGTTTATGGACATCAGGGAAGAAGCAAAAGCTGCTAGAAGAGAAGTGATCAAATTGAAGGAGGTACATAAATTGGTTTCAATAGAATTAAGGAGGATTAAATTTGAGGATGATTGGTTAGATGGGCCTAATTTGGATACCCTTCAACAAGTGTTCTCTAATTATGATGAGCACATCCTTGAGCATGAAACACAAAAGTGAGCTAGCAGTAGAACACCTTCTTCACTTGACACAACATCCTCTTCTCTCTTCTTTTGTAGGGTTTTGATATGAATTTGACTCCAGTTCTATCCATCAGTTCCATCTTCTTCTTTGGACGTTAGAATTTTGTGCAATGAAGCAATCCAACCTTGTAACTAAAGATCAACAGTCTAGTTCTTCATTTAGTTTTGGTTCCTTGATTTGTGGATCTGAGTTTTGATTGGGAGGAACTTATGCATAGCAATGTCTATATGTATCTCTTGGTTCTATTTTGTAAAGGTGGGCTAATTGAAGAAAGTTTAGCCACCCGATGATAGCAATAGGAATCATAGTTTTTAGATTTTGAGAGTTAGCAAAGATACTTTGAGAAGTTCATTTGAACTTGGTTACAGTTTTACATTTTTATATACAATTTTTTTTTATGTTGTTATTAAGTTTGGACCTATCTGATAAGATTAATGATTCATGATCAATCCATATGCTAGTGGTTTGTTGTGCCTAAATGTTTTCTATTTGGTGAAAGTCAATAGAGAAAACTAGATTTAAAGATTATCTCATTGAATTATCTATGAATGAAAGTGTTGTTATATTTATTTGATCTGTGTTTTGATGATGAGTGGATGGTTTGTCTTAAAGTTTCTGAAATAAAGTTTAGTGAATAGTTGTGATTGTTGAATTAGCACTATGGATATATGCAATAGTATAGATTATTCTATGGATTGCATCATGTTGTGGTTATGGTTGGATGAAGAAACACTCATTATTAATATGCATGTCTAGATATAAAGTTGTTTGGTTCATGATCTTTTGTTTCAAAGCTCTGATCTATCTTTTTTCATTTATCTAAACCCCCCCCACCCAAACTTATGTTAGTGGATCTAATGCAGTTTTGTTCCCCATTATCAACAAAGGCCCCATGCACATTACATTTACATTGACCATTAAGCCATATCAACACAGTTGAGAACCAACTACCAAGACCTTGGGAGTTAGATTACTATATGTTATCTTTCTCTTTCAGGAGAAATAGAATAGTGATACTCTGTTTAATGTTGTTGTGTTGTTTTAACCATCAACACATCTCGAGAAATTTCTCCAATGCAGCTTCAAATTCAGATATAAAAACTTTAGAGGCCCTGAAATAGCTCAAAAAGTGGTTGAACCAACCTACAATGGTTTGTGTGTTGTAGAGCTCGTCGAGAGCTTTCCAACGATATGCAATAATAGAAAATCAAATACTCAAATCAAAAGTTATGGCCCTGCGAAGTTGGTCCTCTAAAAAGTGAATTTCATAAAAAAATTCTTTGTAAGCCAAAAATCAAATGGCGAGACTTTTCGTGCCAAAACAAAAAGGGGAAATTTTAACTTTCTAGAACATTCTAGGGTGGTTATTAGGGAAAATAAAAAGGGTTAAGTGGGGGTTGTAGATGGTGGCCCTAATAGTGCAGATTGTGGCTCCAAACAGTAGATTTTCTTTTCAGAGTTGATTTTATTCTAATGAATCAAGCCCATGAGGTTGTAGCATGTAAGCTTTGAATCTGTAATTTCATTTTCTGAAAATAATTGAAAGTGAGTCATTTTTCTATCTCACATCTTTTGTGTTGGTATATGTTGTTGTGATTTCTGTGGGTTTTGGGCAGCGTGGCCCTCATCAAGTTGAACTGGCAAGACAAGGGTGTTGGGTGCACTAGTCTAGAAGTGTTGAAATCGAAGGTTTCAAAGCTTACATAAGTGTACCAATATTTGAAGGTCTTTGATAGCCGAGATCATGTTCGAAAGTTTGATAGTGTGTGAGTAACCAACAAGCCCTAGTTTGTTGATGATAGGTACATGGATGCACATATTAAGGTTTTGAAGCCTTGAGACCTCAAATCCACTTCAATCAATAGCAGGCTTGTAACCTGCAAAATAAATAGAAGGAGAAGGGTTGTTCCATATAGGGCCTTTCCTTAGTCAAACCCCATTTTGGTGTTTTCACCTCCACAATGACTATGATGATAAATGATAAAGAGTGTGTGCTCTCATGGGAGTAGAGGAAAAATATTAAATATGAATGATAATGAACACAAATGGAGCTTACCACTTAGATTTGAAACCCTTATTCGACAGAAGGCACTTTCATCATCACACACAAGGAGAAAGAGGAGGATGCTTGGAGATCTTGCAAGTGTTAGTGCACATAATAATAACAAACATAGAAATGAAACATCTTACAATGCATGATCATGAATTTTTTGATGTGTTGTAGACTATAATTGACTGTAATTGTACCTTGAAGAAGATCTTTTGCTTATTCTACTCTTGATATTGCATTAATTTCCTTTAGGATGCTAGAGTTCTCAAAATTGCTTAGAAGTTGAAATGGAGGGAAGAACTTATATTTATATGGACTTAAACATATTTCAAATTAATCATTAAGATAAGTTGAAAAATTATTTTGAATTTTTAAATATATTGAGACCGATGCAATCAAATTTGAGATATACGACCTGATTAGATGGGACAAGGGCATTGGGCACCCTAGTCTAGGCATTTTTAGCTCTTTCAAAGTCCAATTAATAAGGATTTAATTATTTTTTTGAAAATGAAAAATAAATGGGTAAATTAGAATTATAACTAGGAAAATGCACTTAAGAGGGTGCCAAACCTAGTGTGAAATTATTAAGAGTGACAATTTCTGACACTATAGGGTCACATTTGGGAAAAAAAACCACACTTTTGATCAAGCTTGGGAAATTGAGGATCAATTATTGAGGTGGGTAAATTTTCTTTCTCTTGTGGCTCTATTAAACCAAGGGGGTTTCCCTAAGGTATTGTAATAGATATCACAATAGAAACTAAACACCTACCCTAACACAAACCATACCCATTTCATAGTGCACCACTATTTTAGTTGTCACTTTGTGCCTACATGTTGGTTTGCAATATTTAGGTTCAACCACCTTATTAAATAAAACAATCTTCCACGTATAAGTTTATGAATGTGTTTTATGATAACCCCTTATATTATTATACACATTTAGACATGGTAGTGAGAACACACTATATTAGATAAAATTGAAAATATGATTAAATTATTTAATTATGAATGTGTTGGGATGATGGGGAGATGGATCTAGTAGTAGACCAACATTCCTATTTCTAGTTAAGAAACAACCATTAAATTCATACAAAATATGTAAAAATTGAAACCAATGGTGATACCTTAATGAAGATATCACAAAAGACTATGTCTTTCAAAATGTACAAGAAAATAGGTTATATGCATTCATTTAAAAAGATAATAGATATGCGTAGAATATCAAATGAGTCTATTTAGTAATCCATTAGCATGCCCATATGTTTCCTTTATTTTCATGAAAAGATACCTTGCAAAATATTTGTGAGGATTTACAATTGTTTGCTTGGCCAACTAATCAACATCACGTCTAGAAATGTACACCATACATAGGGAGACACTCAATCAAGGTCAATTAATCTTTTAAATCACTCACTCTTCAAGGTTTATAGGTGTTTCCCTTTAGATAAATACTTTCATCCCTTTAATAATTCCCACATATGGGTGACACTTGTCACAAGATAAAATTCTCTAGAACACTGGCCAACCTCTTGTACCAATTCCCAAGGAAAATCTTGTGAGATTCACTAGAATGGAGATGTTGAAGATCATGTTGAATTATAGGTTGTGTGGTTGTTTCCCTCTATCATGGCTACATGTGAATAGCATCATACCCCAAAATTCAAAGTTGAAATAGAAAAGAACAACAAAAGGTACAATCATATATTTTTTGTGAACAATGTATTATATTTTTAGTTTAATATATTAAATCAAAAATATAATACATTGTTCACAAAAAATGGGTGGAATGGCATCACACACCAAAAGTCAAAGTTGAAACAAGAAAAATAATAAAATGGTAATCAAATTGATAAGCCATTAGGGCTATATGAGTAGAAGGAGGAGGATCCTTATCAAGGATGAACCCCAACCATCTAGGAGACCCTAGCCATCAAGAAATGGATCCTAACATGCGATAGTATCATCATTTTCTTCTTCTTCTTGTTTGGGATCTCACAAGAGAAATAAAAAATTCCAGGTAGAAAAACTTTCCACAATTAGGCTAACTAGAATGTCCATGATTGTGCTAGAATATAGAAGAATAACCACATTGTGGGGGAGACTAGCCACAACATCAATGACGACGAAAACCTTGCAAACCATGAGAGCCATGTCTAGAAGCGCAACCCTACAACTATGCCGATACCAATGTAAAGAGGAAGCATCTTGGCTTGCAGGAAAAGATCACACATGAACAAAAGTACAAGGGGCATTGGCTCAATGCTCTATGAGTATTTGTAGGTGAGAAATTTTGAAAACCACTTTATTAGCTTGGACATATATCTGTAACATGACATTAAAGCATATAACTCCTTTATTATAAACAAAAAAAGAAGTGTCCATAACAAATTTTGAAAAATAAAGTCAATTTTTTATCTTTTCATATTGTAAAATGAATCTCCACTCAAAAAGTATGTCAAATCTGAGTATATCTCATAGACTTTTTTGTCAATCACTCAAAAAAATATACACTAAAAGAAAGTCTCTTACTAAAAAGATTTATAAAATCACGAATCCAACTTCAAATAACTCAAGACTCTTGAATAAAACTAAAAAAAAATCTGAAAAATTACTAAATATAATTTAAAAAACCAAAAAAAAAACAAAGAATATATAAATATCCAAATTGATAAGATGGGATTCAAACCCTAACATAAAAGACATCAAACAAAATGGAATAAATATAGAGAGCTCTCTCCAATTACAAGTAACTTCTACTATCACAGTATTTAGATCCTCCCATTTTTTTAAGACTTTTTAAGCCTACCCATCTCAAGTATGGTAAAACCCAAGCAGTTTAGTTTAGGTACATACCATTATCCCATTGAGACTCAATAATTTTATTCTAATTTATGTTAGTTGATTTGATCTTAGGGTCCTTAGACTTTTTGAGTGCTATATTAAAAGAGCAGAAGGGAGGATCAAATGGGTGTTGTTTATTCAAATAAATATTGTATCTGAGATTTGATCATTTGTGTCATTGAATCCGCCATGGCTTGTTTCTTTGCAAATTTTTTATTCCCTAACAAACCCTGAGATGGAATTTAACAAAGAAAGATGGAGATGAAAACTAAAGTATATGTTTGCATGTTTTTGGCTGCATGCATTTTGCTACCTCAATCCACGTCTACACCATTTATTTCTTCTAATCTTTGTGTTTATATTTTCATCATTCACACCCAAATATATCATAACCATTGACAGGTGGAGAAGAGAAGACGTCGTTAGAAATGGGCAATCTTCAGTTATCTCTAGTTTTTAACCAGAAGCTGCAGCCTTAACCATGCAGGTGATGAAATTTAAGTTCTTGTTCTTGTTTACAATATGTAACTGTAAATGTAAGTTGAGATGTGAGGACACATTAATTCTGGGGCGAAAAATATGTAATCTTTTTGTTGATAAAAATGATGGTGTGTCATTTTGTTTATTAAGGTAGAAATTTTTAAAATCATATTCTTTTATTTCTTTAACTTCATATATTTTAAAAATTTGAATCTTAGGGTTAATTTTGAGAGGAAACCCAAAATTTGTATAAAAATACAATAAACTAAAATATTGTAATATATGAAATGTGGACAAAATTTGTATAGTCAAATATTTTGAATTTTTAAATTCAGCGATTTCAATGAAGTTATATCTATTAATTAAAAAAGTTCAAATATTTTAAATTGCAATTGTTGGATGATATTAAAGAACATTACAATCACGGTATTAAAAAGCAAGTGTAAGTGTTTGAATAGTTAACATCTCTTTAAACTCAAAAGCGAAGTTTAAATTATGAGCTTTCACCTACTGAGATGGAGTTTGTTGTTTAAGAGCTAATAGTAACTTTGGAACCATATTCTTTAAATAAATTCCTTCAAATTCACATATTTTTAAAATTTGAATCCTTGAATTAATTTTGAGAAGGAAAACATAACTTTTTAAAAAATATTTTAAACTTAAATCTCTTAATGTGAAAAATGTGGATGAAATTTGTATTGTCAAATATTTTATTTATCCATATGAATGAATTCATATCTATTAATGAAAGAAGCTCAAATAGTTTAAATTGCAATCATTAATTATAACATTATAATTCATCTCTAACGAAAATATAATAAATTATGATTAAAATAAAAAATCTCATACATAATGTTATATAAAAACTATAATAAATAGATAATAATGATTAGAATCTCCATCTAAAATTTAATTATCTATTATTAATTATCTTTTTATCATTTATTCTAAAAATAATCTAATCTTATTCCCTGAAAATTTCAAACTAAAAAAATTAGTGAACTGACTTACCCATCTCAAATATAAATTAAACCTAATTGCAATCCAATCATACATTTAAAATAAATAAATAATTCCTCTCTCTTTAACCATTCTAATTTGTATGTCCTTCGAACTAGTCATGGACTATAACTCTTCTCTTAATGGAAATACAACATAGAAAAATAAAGAACAATAAATTTCACATTCGAATCAAATCATAACTTTTTCCCTTCACCATCACCATTAAGAAAACCTGATCTAAATCCCTATAAATACAAAGGTTAAACACAACTAACACTTATTTTTTCCTAAGTGAGAACCTTACAAAAAGTCACATGACACATGCCCTTCATCCAAAGAGCAATTATACAAACATAACCAGTCATCTACTCTTCAATTTCAACTAAACAGACATATCTTCTTTAATCACTATAAACTCAATACAAATAACTGAAAAGACCAGCAGGATTAATCTCTAACTAGACCAAAACTAATAATAAAAAACAGCCCATTAAAGCTCCACCTCACGAGGCATATAACCACGAGCTCTTCTTATATTACTCCTCTTCCTGAAAATCACAAACACAAATCCACCCAAGGCCACTGCTAATAGAACTCCAATAACAACTCCAGCCTTTTGACCAGAACTCATTCACCGTCAAGAGGACCTAGAATGGGAAATGTTGCCTGGATTCCCTTCTGGAGGAGGAGGAGAAAGAGGAGGAAGAGAAGAAGGAGGAGGAGAAGGAGGAGGAGAGAGAAGGAGGAGGAGAAAGAGGGGGAGGAGAGGAGGAGAGGGAGGAGGAGAACGGGGAGGAGGGAGAAAGAGAGGAGAAAGGGGAGGAGAAGGAGGAGAAAGAGGAGAATCTGATCCTACAGAGTTAGCATAAGATGCATGCAGAAGGAGAACTGTTATGACTATAATATAATCTAAACCCTGTACTATGGAGGCCATTTTTGAGACAAATGGGCTTTTAATGCTCACAAGGCTGGGGTGATTCTTCTTATGCTTTGGACTGTTTCTTAATCCTGGAGATGGCTTTGTGGGTATTCCCTGTTCACCTGCTAGAGATTGGGAATTGAATTGAGTATTTCTAAGAAGATAATCCAAACCAGTTAGTTAGATTATCTCTTCTTGCAATTTGGAGTGTTCCAAAATCCTCCTTGGAAGGCCTGGTTATATCCACCAACTAAAGATTGCAAATTGAATTCAGAGTCCAATACAGATTACTGTGCTGGTAGCCTTGGATTTGAATGTGAATTTATAAGAGCTAGAGATTGGGAATTGAATTGAGTATTTCTAGTGGATAAGAAGATAATCCAAACCAGTTAGTTAGATTATCTCTTCTTGCAATTTGGAGTGTTCCAAAATCCTCCTTGGAAGGCCTGGTTATATCCACCAACTAAAGATTGCAAATTGAATTCAGAGTCCAATACAGATTACTGTGCTGGTAGCCTTGGATTTGAATGTGAATTTATAAGAGCCTCAATTTGTCAACTGGGTATGTTTCTTGAAGATGGACAGAAATTTCTTTGGAGTATTTTGTTTGAAAAATTAAATATTCCTGCTTTGGTGTTACTTGTTTTAATCGCTTTGTGTGTATTGCAAAAGCTTTCTAGTTGCAGTCGCCTTGGCATGTCGGTTTATGAGCATCGGACTTGGAAATGGAGGTGGCGGAGATTGCAATGTGTATTTATTGCCCATGACGAGTTTCCAATTGGAGGCATTTAGCCTACATTTTTTAAGTCAAAATGGAGGATCCAGTTGGGACAATGCCATATAATTTAACATTTTAATCAGTATTATTATGCCCTGGCGCGCCGGCTTACAGCAGCAATCGATATGTCATTGTATTATTTATTTGTTAATAAAATTTATTCAAACTATTTTTATCTAGAAGGAAAGTTTATATGATGAACCTTGTTCAAACAAGAAAGAACATGGAACAAATAGCATTAAGGTTGTTGACAACAACAAACAATAATTAAAAGAGTTAAATGCATTAAACTTGAGGCTAACTATCCGAGGATCAAAGGAGATTAGCTGAATTAAGGCGATTTGAAATCAAAATGCTCTTAGAAGCATTTGACAACCTCTTCCTTATTTTCTTTGATGCAAAAATCTTTCCAAGTTGTTTCCTCTTCTTTAAATGTTACTCTTGAATCAAAAGCACCCAAAGGGCTACAAGAAATCCTCTCTCCCATCTCAATCTCTCATAAATAGTCTTCATTTTTTTAGTAATAGAACATTCTTACCTAAAAACCATAGATTATCCAAGAGGTTTCATAAATAGTCTTCATAATTCATGAAATAGATAAAAAAAAAAAACCCTTCAACACAGTTGAAATCTCAAATTGGCCCTTGAGTTTCAATTTACATTGAGCCCACTTTTTGAGCACATCAATATCTAGTTTAGCTCCAATAATAGAATATTAGACATTGAGTAGAAGGCCCTTACCATCCACTCAAGGATTGAGCAAGAATGGAATAGCATGAGCCTTTGATAGCATCAACTCATGAATTCATTAAAAAACCACCACTAATAGCTCTAGAATCCAAAGCCATCCCCAATATTAAGCCAACCCCCAACCACTAAGGTCTAAGCCAAAGGATTGGAAAAACCCAACAAAGAATTAGGCTTGGGGAAAGAATCCCAACCATTTTCCTAAGTAGAAACCCCAAAGTTAGGGCACTTCATGGAACCAATAGGAAGAGTGCTTTCAATATTGAACACATGTGAACAAGGGGCATGGAAAGAATAAACACCCAAATTGACATGCAAAAAACAAAGCCCATTTTTAATCATCCCAACAACTCCTAGGGCTGACCAACTTGGAGCATCCATGTTTCTACCCATTGGCAAGAGGAAGTTGTATTTTGGTCCTTTTTTGAGGCTAATGTCATGAAAGGAAACTCGCTCAATAACAACCAAACTTAGAATTGCAATAGTAGGGAATTTCATTGAGGAAGTTTTGTACCCAAAGTGTGCCCCCATGCTTCATACCATAAATCTTCCTGGCGACTTGAGTTATAGATCCCAAATACCTAAAGCAAGAAGTCTCCTAAGTGCCAAGGTTGTCAAACTCAGGAAGAATACCGCAAAACCTATTATCACATTGAGCAACTAAGAACCAATTGTTGAGGTTGATATGGCCTCCTTGACTTCTGACTTTGTGAAACCAAGGGGGGTTTCCCTAAGGCATTGAAATAGATATTACCAAAAAAATTAACTACTTACCCAAGCGCAAACCACACTTTGTATAATTTAGGGTTAAAAAACTTTATAAAGCAAATAATCTACCATGTGATTAATCTAGAATGTGATTAAGGATATCCCCTATTTCTATTGTATATATTTTAGGCATGGCAATCAATAAAACTACTTACACCATAAATTGAAAGATGCTTAAATTGATTATTTCTTGGGTGTGAAAGGACGATGAGGAGATGGAGCTAGTAGTAGATTGGTGCCTATATCTAGTTGGGTAGTAGAGTCTCTAATTTCATACATAACATTCAATAGATGTAACCAAAGATGATACCTTAATGAAGATATCACAAAATATTGTCTTTCAAAATGCACAAGCAAGCTAGGCTCTACACATACATTTAGAAAATAATAGATAGTTACAGAATATTAAATGAGTCTACTTAATAATCCATGAGCATACCCATACATTTCCTTTATTGTTCTGAGAAGATAATATTAGGATAAGGTGGTATTAACCTTGCAATCCTATGTTATTTATGTCTCCATGTTCCTTGGAATGTCTTCTAGAGGACATGAGAGAAATTTATTAAATATTCGCATATTGTAATTGCATTTTCAAGAGGGAATTTAATGTTAATGGAGGGTACAAATCAAAATGGATAGAGTCTCCCTCCTAGGCATCCACATTGGGAATGTGAAAGGACAAGTGGGGCACCAAGTTTGGAGGGATAAAGGTGTTTGTTGGTGTTCCATCAAGAAGTGGAAGAGTCATTGACGCATCCAAAAAGATAGGAGTTGAAAAGGCTATGGGTTAGGTGCCCATGTTGGACCCCTCTGCATTTTATTTAATATTTTATCATGAATTTTGGTCTTCCAAGAAGGGGGTGTGGGGTTTTGCAAGTGGTTTTGGTACCTCTTGTCTTGGTTTAGCATTGTGGTTTTACCTCCCACAAGTTCTATATATTGGAGCCATTGGATGTTAGTTTCATGTTGAGTTATTTTCAAGTATCAAGGTGCTACCAAATTGATTAGAGATCAGCAATGAAGTGTATTATGGTGTATCTCTCTTGTGAATATTAATAATATACTTGTCCTCTTTTCTCGTGTGGAGTTTCTTATGGAAAGGGTTTCTCCACATAAATCCAATGTCATATTTTTTAATATTTTTTCTATTGTGATGAATGTGTAATCACATACATATAATCTGATTTAGTAATCTTTTTTTCAAATTTAAATTCACATACACAAGTTAATAATATTGCATCTTAGTTTCAGCTTATTTTAATATTTGGTATCAAAATTAATGGTTTTGTTTAGAATGAGATTCATTCCTCTTAAGTTTTGATGTTTTTTTGGGTGTAGTGGGAGCATTTATTTTGTGGTATATTGTAAATTTGTGAAGAGGATTGTATAACATGGATTCTACCTCTCATCGAGATATTGAAAAATTCAATGGCACAAGCTACAAGATGTGAAAATTAAAGATGATCTCCTTGAAGAGATAGATCAATGATTGTCAGTTTCACAAGAAACCCAACCTACTGCAATTTTTGATGAAGATTGAAAAAAATTAGACAAAAAGGCACGAGGAACCATTTGGTTGTCTTGTGGATTCATCCTTTTGAATGTCTCCACTAAAGACATTGCATACACGTTATGGAAAAGGATAGGTGATATATATCAAACTAAAAGTTTGTTTAACAAGTTGTATCTCAAAAGATGATTATATTCTTTAAAAATGAAAGATAGAGACTCTATTATAGATCATTTAAATGCATTTAATTTTATTATAAGTCAATTTGCATCTATAGATGTTAAATTAGAAGATGAAGATAAATGTATCTTGTTTCTTTGTTCTTTTCTTGAATCTTGGAAAAACCTAATTGTTTCCATAAGTAGTGACAATGCATAGCCAAAGATGGGTAACATGATTTTCATATTAATTTTCGAGGAGATGAGGAAAATTTCCATGATTGTTGGCTCCCAAGATTCCTTGCATGTGCGAGGAAGGTCTAAAGGGAAAGGGCTTAAAGGGGATTAAAAGAGGGATAAGTCTAAAGGAAATTCTAAAACCATCAAAAAGAGAAGAGTAAAGTGTTGGAACTGTGGCAAGAGAGGGCATGTGATGAAGGAGCATAAGAACAAGAAAAATAATTTTGATTCAGGTCCACAAAAAATTCCTCTAATGATGATTTTGATGCTTTGTTTCACATTTAAGGGTTTTTGGTTGTGAGCCTCATGTTCACTTGCTTGAAGAGAAGCGATCTAAATTGGATCCAAAAGCTCAGAAATGCATCTTTGATGGTTATAGTGAGAATGTAAAAGGTTATAAGCTTTAGAATCCTCTAACTTGTAAAATAGTATTTTCTAGAGATGGGGTTTTCAAGGAGTTTAGAGCTTACTTAGGAGAACAACCAAAGGAGATAGATAAGACAAAGACAGTGCAATTCAAGACAAAGATTTAGAAGTAGGAAGTCTAGCATTGTAAAACCCAAGCAGTTTAGTTTAGGTACATACCATTATGCCATTGAGACTCAATAATTTTATTCTAATTTATGTTAGTTGATTTGATCTTAGGGTCTTTGGACTTTTTGAGTGCTATATTAAAAGAGCAGAAGGGAGGATCAAATGGGTGTTGTTTATTCAAATAAATATTGTATATGAGATTTGATCATTTGTGTCATTGAATCCGCCATGGCTTGTTTCTTTGCAATTTTTTTATTCCCTAACAAACCCTGAGATGGAGTTTAACAAACAAAGATGGAGATGAAATCTAAAGTATATGTTTGCATGTTTTTGGTTGCATGCATTTTGCTACCTCAATCCACATCTACACCATTTATTTCTTCTAATATTTGTGTTTATCTTTGCATCATTCACTCCCAAATATATCATAACCATGAATAGGTGGAGAAGAGGAGACGTTGTTAGAAATGGGCAATCTTCAGTTATCTCTAATTTTTAACCAGAAGCTGCAGCCTTATCCATGCAGGTGATGAAATTTAAGTTCTTGTTCTTGTTTACAATATGTAACTGTAAATGTAAGTTGAGATGTGAGGACACATTAATTCTAGGGCGAAAAATATGTAATCTTTTTGTTGGTAAAAATGATGGTGTTTCATTTTTTTTTATTAAGGTAGAAATTTTTAAAATCATATTCTTTTATTCCTTTAACTTCATATATTTTAAAATTTTGAATCTTAGGGTTAATTTTGAGAGGAAACCCAAAATTTGTATAAAAATACAATAAACTAAAATTGTTATATATGAAATGTGGACAAAATTTGTATAGTCAAATATTTTCAATTTTTAAATTCAGCGATTTCAATGAAGTCATATCTATTAATTGAAAAAGTTCAATTATTTTAAATTGCAATTGTTGAATGATATTAAAGAACATTACAATAATGGTATTAAAAAGCAAGTGTAAGTGTTTGAATAGTGAACATCTCTTTAAACTCAAAAGCAAAGTTTAAATTATGAGCTTTCACCTAGTGAGATGGAGTTTGTTGTTTAAGAGCTAATAGTAACTTTGGAACCATATTCTTTAAATAAATTCCTTCAAATTCACATATTTTTAAAATTTGAATCCTTGAATTAATTTTGAGAAGGAAAACATAACTTTTTAAAAAATATTTTAAACTTAAATCTCTTAATGTGAAAAATGTGGATGAAATTTGTATTGTCAAATATTTTATTCATCCATATGAATGAATTCATATCTATTAATGAAAGAAGCTCAAATATTTTAAATTGCAATCATTAGTTATAACATTATAATTCATCTCTAATGAAAATATAATAAATTATGATTAAAATAAAAAATCTCATACATAATGTTGTATAAAAACTATAATAAATAGATAATAATGATTAGAATCTGCATTTAAAATTTAATTATCTATTATTAATTATCTTTTTATCATTTATTTTAACATAATCTAATCTTATTCCCTGAAAATTTCAAACTAAAAAAATCAGTGAACTGACTTACGCATCTCAAATATAAATTAAACCTAATTGCAATCCAATCATACATTTAAAATAAATAAATAATTCCTCTCTCTTTAACCATTCTAATTTGTTTGTTCTTTGAACTAGTCATGGACTATAATTCTTCTCTTAGAGGAGATACAACATAGAAAAATAAGGAACAATAAATTTCACATTCGAATCAAATCATAACTTTTTCCCTTCACCATCACCATTAAGAAAACCTGATCTAAATCCCTATAAATACAAAGGTTAAACACAACTAACACTTATTTTTTCCTAAGTGAGGACCTTACAAAAAGTCACATGGCACATGCCCTTCATCCAAAGAGCAATTATACAAACATAACCAGTCATCTACTCTTCAATTTCAACCAAACAGACCCATCTTCTTTAATCACTATAAACTCAGTACAAATAACTGAAAAGACCAGCAGGATTAATCTCTAACTAGACCAAAACTAATAATAAAAAACAGCCCATTAAAGCTCCACCTCACGAGGCATATAACCACGAGCTCTTCGTATATTACTCCTCCTCTTCCTGTAAATCACAAACACAAATCCACCCAAGGCCACTGCTAATAGAACTCCAATAACAACTCCAGCCTTTTGACCATAACTCATTCTCCTTGAAGAGGACCTAGAATGGGAAATGTTGCCTGGATTTGATGAGGCAGGGGCATTTGGAGGAGGAGGAGGAGGAGGAGAAAGAGGAGGAGGAGAAAGAGGGGGAGGAGAAAGGGGAGGAGGAGAAGAAGGAGGAGGAGAAAGAGGGGGAGGAGAAAGGGGAGGAGGAGAAAGGGAAGGAGGAGAAGAAGGAGGAGGAGAAAGAGGGGGAGGAGAAAGGGGAGGAGAAAGAGGAGAATCTGATCCTACAGAGTTAGCATAAGATGCATGCAGAATGAGAACTGTTATGACTATAGGATTTGATGGGGCAGGGGCATTTGGAGGAGGAGGAGGACGAGAAAGAGGAGGACGAGAAAGGGGAGGAGGAGAAAGAGGGGGAGGAGAAAGGGGAGGAGGAGAAGAAGGAGGAGGAGAAAGAGGGGGAGGAGAAAGGGGAGGAGGAGAAAGAGGGGGAGGAGAAAGAGGGGGAGGAGAAAGGGGAGGAGGAGAAGAAGGAGGAGGAGAAAGAGGGGGAGGAGAAAGGGGAGGAGGAGAAGAAGGAGGAGGAGAAAGGGGAGGAGGAGAAGAAGGAGGAGGAGAAAGAGGGGGAGGAGAAAGGGGAGGAGAAAGAGGAGAATCTGATCCTACAGAGTTAGCATAAGATGCATGCAGAAGGAGAACTGTTATGACTATAATATAATCTAAACCCTGTACTATGGAGGCCATTTTTGAGAGAAATGGGCTTTTAATGCTCACAAGGCTGGGGTGATTCTTCTTATGCTTTGGACTGTTTCTTAATCCTGGAGATGGCTTTGTGGGTATTCTCTGTTCACCTGCTAGAGATTGGGAATTGAATTGAGTATTTCTAGTGGGTAAGAAGATAATCCAAACCAGTTAGTTAGATTATCTCTTCTTGCAATTTGGAGTGTTCCAAAATCCTCCTTGGAAGACCTGGTTATATCCACCAACTAAAGATTGCAAATTGAATTCAGAGTCCAATACAGATTACTGTGCTGGTAGCCTTGGATTTGAATGTGAATTTATAAGAGCCTCAGTTTGTCAATTGGGTATGTTTCTTGAAGATGGACATAAATTACTTTGTAAGTATTTTGTTTGAAAAATTAAATATTCCTGCTTTGGTGTTTCTTGTTTTAATCGCTTTGTGTGTATTGCATAACCTTTCAAGTTGCAGTCGCCTTGGCATGTCGGTTTATGAGCATCGGACTTGGAAATTGTTAATTTCTATAACCCAGCAACAGATTAATTGCACAATAAATTCACAGAAAGAAATCTAATTTATAACAATTAATACAACTGGGTTAATTAACAACTAATAATAGCGGAAGCAAAAATAACATGAAGCCAAACACAAAAAGACAATAACACAGATATACCTAGGAAACCCCAATGCGGGGAAAAACCTGCAAATGTTGGATCTTCTATTCAGCCTAACAGCAACCTTTTCTTTCAAAAATACAATATGAGTTTGCTACAACAATCTTGTATTTATAGAGCCTAGCTGCTTTACTTAGCGTGCAAGGAAAGAATCTTTCCTTGCTTTCTTTGGCTTTATTTACACATAAAATCACTCTAGGATTTATCTTATCCTCACAAACTCGGAAACATTCTATTAAAGAATAAAAATCCTGCTGTTGCTAAAAATCCAACTCGAATTGATTTAAAGAAAATCTTATCTTGAGTTGCTTTAAAGCAAATCCATATCCCACTTTTCTAGCTACAAAAATCAACACTCCATCTTAGCGAGGAAAGTGTTCTGCACTACACCCAACTTGTCCCTGAAGAATTCAAACTTGCTCTTCATCAAGGCCTTCGTCAGGATATCTGCTATCTGTTCATCCGTAGGAATGTAATTGAGCTTCACCATCCCCTTCTCCACACAATCTCTGATGAAGTGGTACTTGATCTCAATGTGCTTTGACTTGTCATGAAACACTAGATTCTCAGAGAGTTTGATGCAACTTTGATTATCATAGTAAATGACTATAGGATCCAACTCCTGATTAAAGAGCCCAGCTAGAAGTTTTCGAAGCCAGATAGCCTCACATGTAGCCATACTGGCTGCCATATACTCGGCCTCTGCAGAACTCAATGCAACTGACTTCTGTTTCCTACTGTACCAAGAGACTGCTCCTGATCCCAAACTGAAACTGCACCTTGAAGTGCTCTTTCGATCAGTTGTACTGCCTGCCCAATCTGCATCAGTAAACCCCTTGAGCTTCACTCCATCCTGCTGAACATACTTCAACCCATAATCAACTGTGCCTCGGAGATATCTCAAAACATGCTTCGCAGCTATCTAGTGCACACATTTAGGTTCCACCATAAACTGACTGAGTGAGTTCACTGCAAAACAAATGTCTGGCCTGGTGTTGACCAAATACATAAGAGAGCCTATCAACTGTCTGTATAAAGTAGGGTCCACTGCCTCTGATATAGAAGCATCAATCTTCTTCCAATTGGTCACAAGTGGCGTTGACATAGGCTTACAGTTTTCCATCCTGAATCGCTTCAAGATATCAATTAAGTACTTCCTTGTCCAAGGAAGAGCTCTCCCTCTTTCTGCCACAACTCCAATCCTAAAAAGTAGTGCATCAACCCCAAGTCCTTCATCTCAAACTCTCCTGCAAGATCCTGCTTGCAATGTGCTATGAGCTCCTCTGACCCTGTGAGAAATAGGTCATCAACATATAACAACAATATGAGAAGTTCACCCTTCACCTGAACATAGTATAGGTTTGAATTTTCCTCACTCTTGATGAAGCCCACACTCTGCAAGTCACTATCAATACGTGAATACCACGCCCTGGGAGCCTGCTTGAGTCCATACAGTGCTCTTTTCAACCTACATACATGAGAATCCCGCTCATGTGCTTCAAACCCTTATGGTTGCTCTATGTAAATCTCTTCCTCAATAACTCCGTTGAGGAAGGCCGTCTTTACATCCATCTGATGAATCCTCCAACCCATCTGTGCTGCTATAGAAATGATAGCTCTTATGGATGAGTACCTGGCTACTGGAGCGAAAGTCTCATCATAGTCGACTACCTCCTTCTGAGAAAACCATTTAGCCACAAATCGGGCTTTGAATTTTTCCACACTACCATCTGCAGCATGCTTAATCTTATACAGCCATCTCGAGCCCACCACAGACTTATCTTCTAGTCTTGGTACTACCTCCCACACACTGTTCTTCATGATGGAAGAATACTCTTCCACCATGGCATCTTTCCACACTTGGTGCTTGGATGCCTCCTGAAAGCTGGAAGGCTCTACTTCAATTAATTCACTCATAAGTGCCACATAATCTGAATAACGTCTGGGAGCCCTTCTTTGTCTGACTGAATCTTGAGGATCACCTACATATTCTTGAGCTTCTCTTAATGTTTGCTCAGCTGCCTTATTTCTTCTCTTCTCGCTAATAGGAATCTGAGGCTGAGGAATTATTTGTTCCTCTATCTGATCATCCTGCTTGTTCTGCTCTCCAGCTTGCGTGACTGAAGTTTGAGGAATTTGTGCTACCTCAACTGTGGATGTTTGTTCCTCCTCATTCATCAAGTTACTTGACTTCTGAAGAGCCCTCTCTTCCTCAAACTTCACATCTCTACGAACCACTGTTTTCCTGAGAGCAGGAATATAAACCCGATAAGCCTTAGAAGTTTCACTGTACCCAACAAGGATACCCTTCTCTGCAGTAGGTTCCAACTTGGTTCTCTTCTCAATAGGAATGTGACAATACACAAGGCATCCAAAGATACGAATATGCCCCAAATCTGGTTTCTTACCAATGAACGCCTCTTCTGGAGTCAATTTGCCCAACACTTTGTGAGGGCTCCTATTCTGCAAATACACAGCTGTGTTGCAAACTTCTGCCCATAAGAACCAAGGTAGATCCTGATCATGAAGCATGGCCTTGGCTGCTCCAACGATAGCTCTATTCTTCCGTTCAGCAACCCCATTCTGCTGAGGGTTGTACCAAACTGTCAACTCTTTCTTGATACCTTCCTAAGCACAAAAATCTTTGAAGGCATTCGAGTTATACTCGCCTCCATTATCAAACCTCAGTATCTTGATCTTCTTCCCAGTTTGGTTCTCCACGAGAGCCTTAAACTCTTTGAACCTACTGAAGACCTCATCTTTATTCTTCATGAAATATATCCACGTCTTCCTGGAGAAATCATCAATGAAGGTAACATAATACTCATATCCATTCAAGGATGTTGTTGACATAGGTCCACACACATCTGAGTGTACAAGATCCAAAATCCCTTCGGATCTAGTGTCGCTACTTGGAAAACTGGTCTTGGCATATTTCCCAAGAGCACAACCCTTGCACACCTCATGCTTTTCTGTCTTCATCCCAGGCAGCCCTGTCACTATTTCCTTAAGAATATTAAGTGCTCCATAGTGAAGGTGAGCCATCCTCCTATGCCACAATTCTCCTATCCCTTTACAGCTACTAACCAACGCATGTGCTGGCTCAAACTGTAACCGAAAAAAGCTGCCATGCCTGACACCAATCACTTTTGCAATCTTGGAATCTTTGGGACGAATATAGACTTTTCCCCTCTCAAAGGTCAGGATGTAACCCTTGTCTTCCAAGACAGAAACTGAGATTAAATTCTTTGTCATGCCAGGGACATACAACACATCCTCCACCAACAATGGTTTGCCAGACTCCCTCTGAAACTTGATGGTGCCAATACCAGTTGCATGGTACTTGGCATTGTCTCCGAGCTCAATATAGAAATCCAGCTTCTTCTCCTCCAACTTGGTGAAACATTCTTTGACTCCTGTCATGTGGCGAGAAGCCCCACTGTCAATATACCATACCCTGTTGGCAATTGAACTTGAGAGACAAGCAATGAGTGAAAACTCATTTTCAAATCGTGATGCAAAATCGTCCACCTCCACTGTAGCAGCAAATTGCTTCTTTTGCTTGTCCTTATTTTTCTTATTCGGACATTGACTAGCATAGTGACCCATCTGATGGCAGCAAAAACATTTAATCTTGCTTAGATCTTTCTTCTTCCCACTCTTGGAAGAACCTTCTGATTGCTCTTTATTGGACTTCTTCTTACCCTTGCTTGCAAGAGCAAGATTTTCTTCATCTTGACCCTTCTTCGTCTGATCTCCTCGATGAGCTCCTTCACAGATCTCCTCCTGAACAAAATCATCCCAAATTCTTGCCCAATCAGGTAACCGATCTCTGCCGACAACACATTTGACAAACACTTCCCAGTGCTTTGAAAAACCATTCAAGGCTATACGTACCAACTCATCTTCTTTAATCGTCTCTCCAACAGCAGCAAGCTCATCCCTGACCTGTGTCAGCTTGGACAAGTAAGAGGTCACACTCTCGCCTTTGGACATCTTGGTATTATGCAATTTGTCCTTGAGCATCATCTTACGACTCTGATAGTTGCTCTGATAAAGTTTTGTGAGCGTATCCCACATCTCCTTGGCAGTGTCTTTCCCCGATAAATGAGGAATTAAATGATCTCTTAATCCATCCAGGATAATCCTCTGAGCCTTGGCCTCTTTGACTTCATGCGAATCTAAGGCAACAAGATCATTTGTTGGTGGAGTCACTTCTGTGCTAGCATAGATCCATAGTCTGTTCTCCTTAAGAACAGATGTAATCCGAACCTTCCACTGCAAGAAGTTAGACGCACCCTCAAGCCTGTCCTCGTATCGAACACTGGTTGCCATAGCTACAAAAGAACTGGAGACAAAAATCGGATGACTTTTTTCTTCTTGAAATCTGTGTCACAAATCTTGGCTTCGTATTCAGAGTTTAGAGCTCTGATACCATGTTAATTTCTATAACCTAGCAACAGATTAATTGCACAATAAATTCACAGAAAGAAATCTGATTTATAACAATTAATACAATTGGGTTAATTAACAATTAATTAACAGTAATAACAGCGGAAGCAAAAATAACATGAAGCCAAACACAAAAAGACAATAACACAGATATACCCAGGAAACCCCAATGCGGGGAAAAACCTGCAATTGTTGGATCTTCTATTCAGCCTAACAGCAACCTTTTCTTTCAAAAATACAATATGAGTTTGCTACAACAATCTTGTATTTATAGAGCCTAGCTGCTTTACTTAGCGTGCAAGGAAAGAATCTTTCCTTGCTTTCTTTGGCTTTATTTACACATAAAATCACTCTAGGATTTATCTTATCCTCACAAACTCGGAAACATTCTATTAAAGAATAAAAATCCTGTTGTTGCTAAAAATCCAACTCGAATTGATTTAAAGCAAATCTTATCTTGAGTTGCTTTAAAGCAAATCCATATCCCACTTTTCTAGCTACAAAAATCAACAGAAATGGAGGTGGCGGAGATTGCAATGTGTATTTATTGCCCATAACGAGCTTCCACTTAGAGGCATTTAGCCTACATTTTTAAAGTCAAAATGGAGGATCCAGTTGGGACAATGCCATATAATTTAACATTTTAATTAGTATTATTATGCCCTGGCGCGCCGGTTTATAGCAGCAATCGATATGTCATTGTATTATTTATTTGTTAATAAAATTTATTCAAACTATTTTTATCTAGAAGGAAAGTTTATATGATGAACCTTGTTCAAACAAGAAAGAACATGGAACAAAGAGCATTAAGGTTGTTGACAACAACAAACAATAATTAAAAGAGTTAAATGCATTAAACTTGAGGCTAACTATCCGAGGATCAAAGGAGATTAGCTGAATTAAGGCGATTTGAAATCAAAATGCTCTTAGAAGCATTTGACAACCTCTTCCTTCTTTTCTTTGATGCAAAAATCTTTCCAAGTTGTTTCCTCTTCTTTAAATGTTACTCTTGAATCAAAAGCACCCAAAGGGCTACAAGAAATCCTCTCTCCCATCTCAATCTATCATTTTCCTTTAAAAGGGGTTTCACCCAAACTCTTACCATTCTCAAATTCCTTCCCCTTACAATCCTCCTTCGACACCTCTTTAGGAAGGGTCTTGCATGTATGTTCTTTTTTCCTAAAAAATATTGCTCTCTGTTGTTATTTCTGAGCATTCCATTGTCACATAACCAACTTTGAGACAACAATGACAAATAATTATGGTATTCTGAAAGACTATCTAGTGCACCCATTCACCCAAATTACAGGATAAGGTAATCGTAGAAGGGGGCACCTTATACACTTTTGCATAATCTCAACACCTTGCAAACGACAATTTTTTATAAGATTTGGTGATAACATCCATTGTAATAAGTTGTCCAAAAGAGTTGGCAATGCCCATCAAGATCTCCTCCTCCCAATACTCTAATGTCAACCTAGGAAGTCCGGTCCATACCAAAATATTGTTCATGAATTATTTTCTCAAGATCATATTTTGACATTCATTTTTTTAGTAATAGAACATTCTTACCTAAAAAACATAGATTATCCAAGAGGGTTCATAAATAGTCTTCATAATTCATGAAATAGATAATAAAAAAAAAACCCTTCAACACAGTTGAAATCTCAAATTGACCCTTGAGTTTCAATTTACATTGAGCCCACTTTTTGAGCACATCAATATCTAGTTTATCTCCAATAATAGAATATCAGACATTGAGCAAAAGACCCTTACCATCCACTCAAGGATTGAGCAAGAATGGAATAGTATGAGCCTTTCATAGCATCAACTCATGAATTCACTAAAAAAACACCACTAATAGCTCTAGAATCCAAAGCCATCCCCAATATTAAGCCAACCCCCCAACCACTAAGGTCTAAGCCAAAGGATTGGAAAAACCCAACAAAGAATTAGGTTCGGGGAAAGAATCCCAACCATTTTCCTAAGTAGAAACCCCAAAGGTAGGGCACTTCATGGAACCAATAGGAAGACTGCTTTCAATATTGAACACATGTGAACAAGGGGCATGGAAAGAATAGACACCCACATTGACATGCAAAAAAAAAAGCCTATTTTTGGTCATCCTAACAACTCCTAGGGCTGCCTAACTTGGAGCATCCATGTTTCTACCCATTGGCAAGAGGAATTTGTATTTTGGTCCTTTTTTGAGGCTAATGTCATCAAAGGAAACTCACTCAACAACAACCAAACTTAGAATTGCAATAGTAGGGAATTTCATTGAGGAAGTTTTGTACCCAAAGTGTGCCCGCATGCTTCATACCATAAATCTTGCTAGTGACTTGACTTATATGTCCCAAATACCTAAAGCAAGAAGTCTCCTAAGTGCCAAGGTTGTCAAACTTAGGAAGAATACCACAAAACCTATTATCACATTGAGCAACTAAGAACCAATTGTTGAGGTTGATAGGGCTTCCTTCACTTCTGAATTTGTTAAACCAAGGGGGGTTTCCCTAAGGCATTGAAATATATATTACCAACAAATTTAACTACTTACCTAGGTGCAAACCATACTTTGTATATTTTAGGGTTAAAAAACTTTATAAAGCAAATAATCTACCATACAATTAGTCTAGAATGTGATTAAGGATATCCCCTAATTCTATTGTATATATTGTATATATTTTAGGCATGGCAATCAATAAAACTACTTACACCATAAATTGAAAGATGCTTAAATTGATTCTTTCTTGGGTGTGAAAGGACGATGAGGAGATGGAGCTAGTAGTAGATTGGTGCCTATATCTAGTTGGGTAGTAGAGTCTCTAATTTCATACATAACATGCAAGATATGTAACCAAAGATGATACCTTAATGAAGATATCACAAAATATTGTCTTTCAAAATGCACAAGCAAGCTAGGGTCTACACATACATTTAAAAAATAATAGATAGTTACAGAATATTAAATGAGTCTACTTAATAATCCATGAGCATACCCATACATTTCCTTTATTGTTCTGAGAAGATAATATTAGGATAAGGTGGTATTAACCTTGTAATCCTATGTTATTTATGTCTCCATGTTCCTTGGAATGTCTTCTAGAGGACATGAGAGAAATTTATTAAATATTCGCATATTGTAATTGCATTTTCAAGAGGAAATTTAATGTTAATGGAGGTTACAAATCAAAATGGATAGAGTCTCCCTCCTAGGCATCCACATTGGGAATGTGAAAGGACAAGTGGGGCACCAAGTTTGGAGGGATAAAGGTGTTTGTTGGTGTTCCATTAGGAAGCAAAAGAGTCATTGGAGCATCCAAAGATAGGAGTTGAAAAGGCTATGGGTTAGGTGCCCATGTTGGACCCTTGTGCATTTTATTTAATATTTCATTATGAATTTTGGTCTTCCAAGAAGGGGGTGTGGGGTTTTGCAAGTGGTTTTGGTACCTCTTGTCTTGGTTTAGCATTGTGGTTTTACCTCCCACAAGTTCTATATATTGGAGCCATTGGATGGTAGTTTCATGTTGAGTTATTTTCAAGTATCAAGGTGCTACCAAATTGATTAGAGATCAGCAGTGAAGTGTATTATGGTGTATCTCTGTTGTGAATATTAATAATATACTTGTCCTCTTTTCTCGTGTGGAGTTTCTTATGGAAAGGGTTTCTCCACATAAATCCAATGTCATATTTTTTAATATTTTTTCTATTGTGATGAATGTGTAATCACATACATATAATATGATTTAGTAATCTTATTTTCAAATTTAAATTCACATACACAAGTTAATAATATTGCATCTTAGTTTCAACTTATTTTAATATTTGGTATCAAAATTAATGGTTTTGCTTAGAATGAGATTCATTTCTCTTAAGTTTTGAAGCTTTTTTGGGTGTAGTGGGAGCTTTTATTTTGTGGTATATTGTAAATTTGTGAAGAGGATTGTATAACATGGATTCTACCTCTCATCGAGATATTGAGAAATTTAATGGCAAAAGCTACAAGATGTGAAAATTAAAGATGATCTCCTTGAAGAGATAGATCAATGATTGTCAGTTTCACAAGAAACCCAACCTACTGCAATTTTTGATGAAGATTGAAAAAATTTAGACAAGAAGGCATGAGGAACCATTTGGTTGTCTTGCGGATTCATCCTTTTGAATGTCTCCACTAAAGACACTACATACGAGTTATGAAAAGGGATAGGTGATATATATCAAATTAAAAGTTTGTTTAACAAGTTGTATCTCAAAAGATGATTATATTCTTTAAAAATGAAAGATGGAGACTCTATTATAGATCATTTAAATGCATTTAATTTTATTATAATTCAATTTGCATCTATAGATGTTAAATTATAAGATGAAGATAAATGTATCTTTTTGCTTTGTTCTTTTACTAAATCTTGGAAAAATCTAATTATTTCCATAAGTAGCGACAATGCATAGCCAAAGATGGATAACATGATTTTCATATTAATTTTAGAGGAGATGAGGAAAATTTCCATGATTGTTGGCTCCCAAGATGCCTTGCATGTGCGAGGAAGGTCTAAAGGGAAAGGGATTAAAGGGGATTAATAGAGGGATAAGTCTAAAGGACATTCTAAAACCGTCAAAAAGAGAAGAGTAAAGTGTTGGAATTGTGGAAAAAGAGGGCATGTGATGAAGAAGCATAAGAACAAGAAAATTAATTTTGATTCAGGTCCACAGAAAATTCCTCTAATGATGATTTTGATGCTTTGTTTATTTCAGCTAACTCTATTAGTAATGATGCTTTCCTTATTGATTCAATTTGCTCCTACCAAATGACTCCTCATAATGAGTGGTTTACTACTTACAAAGCATATGATGGTGGAGATGTTTTCCTTAGTGATAACAACACTAAAAAGATTGTTGATAAGGGAAAGGTAAAGTTTAGTTTCATTGATGGGACCTGATTAAAAATCTTGATAATGTTTTGCATATTCCAGGACTTGTGACAAATTTACTTTCAACATCCAAGTTGAATTATTATGGAATGCATGTGACATTTGATAAATATAGTTGTTGGTTTGTAAGAGGGAGTTTAGTGATAGCTGAAGGATCTCAGATAAGGAATTTTTTTAGATTACATGTCTCTACTTTATATAACTCTTCCAATGTAACTAGCATTGAAAATGCATGTCTATTGTGGCACCATAATTGGGTCACATTGGTGAAAAAGGTCTTAAGACCATTCTTAATAAAAATTCGGTTGACGATATTTGTGATTATTTTGTTGGAAAAAATGATTTATGTGAGAATTGTGTGTTTGGTAAACATAACAGATCATCATTTCCTAATGGAATTAATAAGGCACATTGATTATTAGAGATCATTCATTCGGATGCATATGGACCAGTGGATGTTGACTCTTTGGGTAAAACTTAGTATTATGTCTATTTTATTGATGATGTCTCAAGATACACATGGATTTATTTTATGCATTCAAAATTTCAAGTTTTCACTAAGTTTAAGAAATTCAAGGCCTTAGTTGAGAAGAAATCAAATTATAAGATAAAAGTGTTGAGATTTAGCAATGGAGATGAATATTGTTCTAGTGAATTTGATGAGTTATGTAAGCATGTAGGTATTGTTTGACAAAAGACTACTCCTTATACTCCCCAACAAAATATGGTAGAAAAAAGAATGAACCAAACTGTAGAGTCTAAACTAGTATATTATAAACTTGGTAGAAACCACACAATTCAGAGGTATGACTAGTTGAATAGTCCCCTCAACATTGTGAAGACTACATTAAATTTTCAACCAAGGTTTGTAAACTTGTGACTGTGTTGCACTATATGTTCCTTCAGAGACTTGAGGTTACCCAAGTTATCCCGTTAAAGGTATTCTACTTGCTGCAAAATCACATAATTGCATAATAGTGCAAGAAGCAAACTATTGCTAATGGCTATGGATGCCTATAGCTTAACCTATAACTAAATTGATGTTAACAAAGAATTACTGAAACTAACTCAAAACTACTCAAACTGGTAACTAAACTTATTCTAACCTTCAAAGTATTATAGGTTAACTAAATGTATTCATGCACATGGAAATTCATTACTGATAATCAAACTATGAGAATTTATTCTAACTTACATGCAATTCATGAAGTAATGATAAACAAAAATAATTACTGAATAGAAATAAACAACTGCAAATATAGTGAAGAACAATTACCTTGAGTGGCCTACTCAAGTGGTTGTCTTCACTTAACTAAACCAAATCTAAATCTTTAGATTCTACACATTCATATGATCTTGAACTTCATTCATAACGCATCACAAAAGATTACACAAAATCCTCTTCATGGATTGTATTCAAAGAAATAATTTCTGAATAATCAACATGTTTGTAGATGATAATTGAAAAGTAAAAAGTAATTGATAATAAAATACTGAAATCAAATAACTTATCTAAGGACTCAACCACCAGCTATATATAAGAAGGGGGGAGTTTATTCTAACCACAACTCCTAACTGAAATCATTAACTACAACTCCTAGATATTAGAGTATATAGTTAAGATTGAACTGTTCAAACTGTAATTGAAAAGAGACAAGTTCTAATAGAATTAAAACTTTGCAAAACATGCATGTAAAACACACAAACAATTATCTAGAATCCTATCAATAAAAGAGTTCTTCTTCTCAACACCTTATTAACTATCATAATGATGCACGACTAACTCCATTAGGTTCCTCCACATGGTAGTTATTACATTCAAATTGATTTGGCACTTCCCTTGTTTTGCTGTCCAAGTCCTCCTTTTGTTGCGGGCTATAGTGTCTTCTTGGGCTGCAATAGGTTAATCCACAAAACATATACACAACACTAACTATCATAATTAAACACTGAATTCCATCGACATTACATACATACTCACACATAAACCATGCAATGCTACTATATCATAACTATATTTCCATTACTATAACTCAGGTCCAAGGTTGTATAATAAGCATGAAAAGACAGCATAGCATAGGAGTATTATCTAAAAGGATTGTCTGATAATGTCTGAAAGCATGCATAAAAAAAATAGAAAATAGGCTAATAGCTAAACCCATCACAAACCTTGATGGAAAGAGCTAGGAGCATGTTGAGTGGTGCTAAACTTGATAGATGTTTTTGGGTAGAAGCGGTTGGTACTACTTGTTATTTGATTAATAAATATCTCCTTCTTTAGCTCTTGTTACTAAAACTCCTTATGAAGTGCGGATAGATAGAAAGCCTTTTGTTTCACATTTAAGGGTTTTTGGTTGTGAGGCTCATGCTCATGTGCTTGAAGAGAAGCGATCTAAATTGGATCCAAAAGCTCAAAAATGCATCTTCGATGGTTACAGTGAGAATGTAAAAGGTTATAAGCTTTAGAATCCTCTAACTTGTAAAATAATATTTTCTAGAGATGGGATTTTCAAGGAGTTTAGAGCTTACTTAGGAGAACAACCAAAGGAGACAGATAAGACAAAGACAATGCAATTCAAGAAAAATATTTAGAAGTAGGAAGTCTAGCATTGTAAATTGTCACCCTTGACAATTTCACACTATGTTTTGCTCCCCCCTAAGTGCATGGACCTAATTGAACACCTAATTTCTTAAATTATGCATTTCATGGTCCATTTTAACATTTACCGATAAATTACATGTAGAAAACTAAAGCATTCATTTAATATTTTGTCCCCAACACCTTAAGTTTGTAAAATAGGGCTAGGACCTAGTCACCTAGGGTGACTTACTCCCCTATTTTTCCTACAAAATTGAATATGTCGGAGTTAGCATTTTATTATTTGAATTTCAAATGTCCAAATTCGACTATCAGGATTTAATTTTTGGGAAATTATAATTATTGTGTATAAATACCTAGTTATTGCATCATTTGAAATCTAACTAGCAATTATTGGAAATCAATAACACTATCAAGCAAGTCAAGAGAAATCATTGGAAGATTTATTGTAACAATTCAAGATCAAAGCATCATGTCAAAGTGTATGTAAGTTTGTTCATGTTTATGTTATCATATTGTTTATGAGATCTAACCCTTGTAGATCTTCAAGAAAATCAAGCCAACAACAATCAAGCCTTGAGGATATTTTGTATGACTTTAGTCCTTGAAGGAAGCCATTTTTGGGTGGTGAGTTGCATTCCATTGTTGATTCATCATTCCTTTGTCATTTAGCCTCTACCCATCAAAAGGATAAGCTCTCTTTCATTGACATTGCCATTGTGGAGGTGGAAACACCAACATGAGGTTTGACTGAGGTAAGCCCCTAAATGGCACAACCCTTCCTATCTCTTTGAATGTGCATGTTTCAGATCTAAAGAATATTGGGAGAAGCTTGAAGGTCAATTATTCACTGTTGTATTCAAACCATACACCTTGACAACTTACGCAAACTTAGTTATCTCTACACTCAATGAAGATCTGATAGTGCAACAAGTGGAAAAAAAGTCTCAGATCAGACATCAAAGGACTGCGAAATTAGATCCAAAATTCATCTACTAGGACATAGTCACCTAGGGTGACTTGGTCCTTAGGAATTAGATCCAAATTCATATCGCAGGCACACAATACTCTGCTAATTCCATTTCTAAAGTTTGAATTTCTCCGTGACTTTCTGGATCTGTTGTTTTTGCATCATAATAGTTATTTGCACCATTATCTTAGTCATTTCATTTCATTTCATTGTCAATTCCATTCCAAGTCTAGTCAAGGGAAAGTTGACTCACCTTTCAGGTTGCAAGTTAGACTTATACCTTGTCCAATCCATCAAACCCTTGCTACCTCAAATCTTAAATGAAATGTTATAAAAAAAGCACATACCATTGAAATCCTAGGGTGAAGCTCTAGGGTTTCACTTTTTCTTAATTTCAGGAAGATGCACATGTGGAAGAAAAATCAAATGGATCTAAGGATGGAGAAGAAGAATAGAATTCAAATAGTTCAGAGGATGTGCAAGATGAGCACATAGAAGATGAATAATAGGTAGAGCCCATTACTCCTACCTTGAGGAGGTCCACAAGGCAACAAAATCTAGTTGACAAGTATAGCCCACCTGATTTCCATTGTATATTTTCTTTGTTGAGTATTGAAGATGAACCTAGATCTTTTAGGGAGGCTCTCTCTTTAGAGGAAAGTGAGTCTTAGTTGTAAACCATGCAGGAGGAGATGATGGCTTTGGATAGTTGTGACACTTGAGATCTTCTTAGTTTTCCCAAAGGAAGAAAACCCATTGGTTGCAAGTGGGTATTTAAAAATAAATTTGATGCATATGATTGGTTAGAGCGGTACAAGTCCAGATTGATGGATAAGGGACACTCCTAGAGAGAGGGAGTTGATTTCAGTGAATTTTTCTCTCTTGTTGCTAAATGTTATGCCCTGTTTCTAAGTTACTAGATTACTTTTACCTTTATGAGTAAATATGATTTTAAATGCAAAATTAAATAACTTTAATATGTTTTATGGATGAATGAAATACACGAATATGCATTATGATGTAATTTATTTTTAATGCTTTAATGATACAAATAATATATGATGAATATGATTTTCATGTGATCGGCTAACTTTGTCCATGATGCACTAAGCTTGATGCAAGAAAGAATCGAGCTCTCCAGTAAGAAGAGGGAGAGTATCACCCAAGAGAGGAGTTTGGTATAGCAACCACTAATGTATCTACTTGAGCTATCACACACTCATGACCTAGGTTAGATAAGTTAAGTCAAGTTAGTCTACATATGTGTCGGTAAGTAAACCCTTGATCATAACTTTTGGGATGATTGGAATGTTTGAGTAATTGTCTTTGATTTCTTTTGGTTGTTTCTTTGTTTTGTGTCATAGAGACTAAATATTTGTATAGAGTATATTTTCTACTTCATATATTTAATATATATGAATGGATAAGTATATACATTAAATGTATATATGTATATATGTATATCTACGATAACTCACATACATGAGCATATACGTGTGTGAGCATACATAGATAGAAATAACTATGTATAATCATACATGGATACATCATACATATGGGTAATCGGTTGGACATATATATATATACACACACTTTATATATATACTTATCAATAAATAAATAAATATATATATATACATATTATAAGATGTTAAAATAATAATATATATGTATATATGTATATATTTATGTAATAAATAATATGTACATACATACATACATACGTATATGTTAATTTATACATATATATTTATAAATATATATAATTAGAAAATGAATTATTTTAATATATATGTTTTGATTATATTGGAAAACTAGGTTTTGAAGGGACCTGAAACCCTTTACATTGCATTACAACAAAATGTTGTTGAGAGAGATAAACACATTATAGCATAAGCAATAGCCAAAAGTCAACCAATTGCCAAAAAGCAACGACCCAACAATAGGAAAGTAGAAACAAAAAAAATAACACAAAGACACAAAAATCACTTCATATTCTTGAAGGTGTTGGCCACCTCAATCTCCTAATTGTAGTACAGGCTAACCATATCCATTAACTTGTTTTTCTTCTTCAAATGTTTTCCTAAGGCTCCCCATTGTTCTAGTGCTTAGGCCTTTAGCCTCATCTTTGACAATCTTCTTCCCCTTTCCTTTGGAGGTATGAACCTTCTCAAGCATGTCTGTGAAGTACAAATGATCCTCTTGGAGCTAACTGATCTTACCAAATAGAACCTTAAGGGACTTCACACTGTTCTTAATGAAACTATACTAACCTGCAGTAATTTCTTGATATCCTTATTTGTTTCCTTAATCTTTTCCTCCATTTCACCAAAGGTTCTTTTCATATTTGGCTTTGAAATCAGAAAACAAGCTTTCTAAATCCACCAACCTCTCAATAAGCAGGTCCAATGAAGACCCCTTTGGCTAGTTCGACATGTTCTCCTTCAAGCCCCTAATTTTAAAGTTGACCTTGGTAAATTCCTACAACACCCATTTAGAAAGTTTAAAGGTGCACATGGCACTTGATTGAGCCATATCCAACAAATCATACATGGTAGTATTATCATCATTAAGATAAGAAAAATCCTTAGAAAGAGGATTAACATTTAAAGGCCAAGGTTCGGATTCACACCATCATCCTCCCGCACAATCCTCTCACCCAAGGCCTCCTCACTACCCAATTCCCCAACACCTTCCACAAGAGGAGAAGTCTTCCAAACAGAGGAAT
Source organism: Sequoia sempervirens (assembly GCA_007258455.2). Classification (NCBI taxonomy): domain Eukaryota; kingdom Viridiplantae; phylum Streptophyta; class Pinopsida; order Cupressales; family Cupressaceae; genus Sequoia; species Sequoia sempervirens. Next base: position 637,086,780 of record VDFB02281492.1, read on the forward strand.
CGTCAATATCAATGGTATTATCCGTCGTGACCTTTACCTGTTCCGAAGTAACATTCTTACCCTTCCCACCACCTTTAGACGCCAATATTTGCAATTTAGCAATGCTTCTAGAAGTCCTCCACAAAATCCCATAATCCACATTGTCCCTAACCTCAATTGACTGCTCCTTTTCTTAGAGGGGTGGCCACGGGGGATGAGGGAACCCCCATAGTATTATCCTCATCCTCATTCCATTCTACATCACCATCAACACTCGTCTCTGAACTGGACGAAGAAGAATCCTCATTTATGGCCTTTTCTTTCCCTTTAATAGACTTAGCTAATGTATGAGCTCTCATATGCTCCATGATGAGAAAAATTAGGCCTTCATGAAGTATGGGGGACCTACGATTCTTTAAGTGGGAATAAACTAAAAATTCTATGGAAGAAAGAAGAAAAATGAAAAAAGATACATGCAACCCATGTCTAAAATGGTTTAGCAGAGTAAAATGATGCCCCTAGAATAGCAGTAAACCATCCATCAAGAGTAACATACTGCATTAAAACTTCTGCCACATTAGCCTAGATTCACTTTAGTGATACCCGTTCATAACCCCATGAGGGGAGCTTCACTAGTTTAGCTCTTTCATTATCCTTGAAGAACTGATCCATAACATCATCATTGCTCTTCCTTTCTTTATGAAACTTGTGAAAATATATCGGCAACCCAATAATTAAAGCAATAAAGTCTTCATTGATGATGAACTACACACCTTTTACCTTCATACATCTATTGTATCGGCATCGAAAAAACTCTGCAGAGGCTTTGGGGTCATGGCCATGAAGCCTTTCCAAATAGGGTGTGAAATGCCCATGTCTCATAATCCTCCAAATTCTACGCTTATTTTTCCACTTCTTGTAGGATAGGGGTTCAATCTTGCTCCTATCTACACCCATTTCAATTTCCAACATTAACAGTTACCAAAGTCGAACCACACTCATAGGATTACAATTGAGCATGGGAATGGGCATTACATAACCTATAAAACGTGTGGTAATTAAGAAGGCGATAATTACTTGATCACCCCAAATCACAAGCCCAAATTTAGCTATCATCTCACAGTAAAAGCTTGGCCTTCTTAGGAAGGGAAGAGTACTCCTCCCATGCCTTGAAATGATTGAGGCTAACAGCTTTGTTTGCAAAAAATTTACAAGGGAATTACCTTCCCTATAGGTATGTGTGACATGGGTTTCATCAAAGGATCTGAGCATCACGATTGAATCAACAATAAGATGTTTGACTATCCAACTCAACTTTTGACTTCCAAGCAAGCAATTAACAATGTTAAGGGAGTCCCCCTCAACCCATAACTTAGAAAAGCCTGTATCCAACGTAGACGATGGTCATGTAAGCAACTTCAGCCTCAGTGTGGTGATTAGTCTGGTTTCCCAATGGGAGTGCCACTTCACCTAAGAACCTACCATCTTAATTCCTCAACACCCCCATAGCCTGCAATCCCAGGATTCCCCTTGTTTGCCCCATCAAAATTAACTTTGACCCACCCTAGGGGTGGGCACTTCCACTTTGTATTCATTCTAACATTATTGTTGGATTTAGCTATACCAGAAGGAAAATAAGTAAAATTCCAATTATAAACCACGAGGATATCATAGCCAACCAGAAAGGAAGATGGATCACACTGGGGAGAGTCTAGAAACTAAAGAGAAAAGTTTTCAGCAATGGCCCTCCGAATTTTGAGAAAGACAATATCCTCTTTAAGTTTGGAGTCTCAAAAAAATATGTTATTTCTTTCTTTCCATAAGCCCCAAGCAATATGAGGAGCCATGAGTACCCAGAGCATCTGAAGAGAGGGGGAAGAAGAATGGAATTTCCATTCATCAACAAAGGTACTAAGAGAATTAGGGAAAACCCAATCTAGGTTTCAGAGAGCAATGAACTTGCTCCAAATGAGAGAGGAAAATTTGCAACCAAGAAGGAGATGAAAATTACTTTATGCATTGCACTCACAAAGCACATATCTATTAGGAATAGAAAATTCTCTTCTACAAAGATTATCTTGAGTCAAAACCTTACTTTGCATTAAGAGCTAGAAAAAGATATTTACTTTAGGGATGAACATCTTGTTCCACAACTTTCCCAAAAAAGGATAGGGTTCAAGATTTACCAAAGAGTTGAAAAACACCAAAGAAACAAAAAAGAATCCATTTTCTTGGGGGGGCCAAATAACATGATCAAAATTTGGGAATTGAAGAACATGCATTTGAGCAAGGAAATTCTAAAGAACAATCAACGAAGGGTCCCAATTATGCAAATCTTTCCATGAACCATTGTGAATATAATCAACAACCATATGAAAAAAGTTACGCTTGTAGAAGACAACCAGGGGAGGAGCCCAAGGCAGATTCATCAACGAACCACCATCACACCACATCCTCCCAAAATAAAATCCTGGTGTAGAACCGAGATCCTAGCACCTGCAAAACACAACACACACATTAGAAGATTGAAATGCAAGTTATAATCTAAGTTCCCCATGAAATCCATTTACAAAGATTAAATTAGGAAATGGAATGAATAACACAATAAGAAAGCAATAAAAGAGATTTAATCCTAATTAAACAAGAAAACTCTTGATCCTATAGGGGAATTGGTGCCAATTTGATGTGAAAATTGGCCCTTTCCCAACTCCAATGATGTAGTGTTGATTGGTGGTGAAGAGTGATCCACTTTGTTGAAGATTCAATGAAGCTCCATGATGAAAAACCTGCATAACCTAGCTAAGATTTGATGAAAATTGATGAAAGTCGCTAAGCTTGAGGATGGATTTGAGTATAGTAAGTTTTCTCAAATTGTGGATGATGAAATGAGGAATGAAGCCTCTTATTTATAAAATGACAAGTTGGAGAAATGCCCAAAATGAAGCAATGTGGGACTAACATTCAACCAATGGAAAGGTGCCACTTGTCAAGAGATGGATGGATGAAGGATGTGCACATTTTGATGAATGTGCCCATAAATGCATTATTTGAAATTTGAAAATGGTGAAATGACAAGGTGGATGAAGATTCAAATGGAGTAATAGCCACTTAGATCAATGCAAAAGGACTTCTAAGATGAAATAAATGCCTTGTTGGAAGGAAAAAGTCCACTTGGATTTGAATTCAAATTTGAAGGAATATTCTCTATTATGCCATGTTGAGAGAAAATAGGGATTTAATAAATGAATTAAATCTATTTTCATGTGCAAGTGGCAAACACTAGAGGATGGGGCATGGAAGAGGATTAAATTAATCAAGGGTCAATTAATTTAATGAAGGATTAGATGATGTGACAAATTTGACTTAGATTTATGGGTTAATTTAAATCAAAGATGAGAAGAATGTAATAAAAGGATTAATTAAATAGAGATTTTTGATTTATTTAATTAAAGGAGCTGAAGTTAGATTAAATCAAATAGGGTTTTAATTTATTTAATTTAATGAGATAGACATTAGAAATTAATTAAATAAAATTGGTTTATTTAATTAATAAAGAGCTAGGGTTAATTAGATCAGATTGATTGATTTAATTAACGAGGGAGAATGACTTAATCAAATAAATGATTTATTTAATTAAGAGAGGAATATTGATGAATTTAATCAAATAAGGGTATTCGATTAAATGGTTAGACCAAGGGAAGATTTAGGATGAAATGATGTTAGTAGTCGAGATCAGATGTGCAATGTCAATCGGTACATTTTCCATGTTTACATTTTGCCCCTCTTTGAAGCGATGCACTTGTTGCATTGTTTCAAAGAATAAAATGTCTTGATCAAAAAGTGAAAAAAAAATTGATTTCAAAATTTGCCCCACTGTTGCCTCAGCGAGAGAAAACATGCCATTATATTTCCCCCTCGAGAGATCAGACGAAAATTATGATTTTTGGGTGATCTCACGAAAAAAAGAGGGCAAGATGCCCGATAGGTCCAAAAGGGCTCCGAGAGGCCAAAAAATGAGGTAAAATGCAAAAAATAGTGCAAAACGGCCTTCAGATGGACACAAGATTGGGGGACCAAAGCCCTAGTAGGACATCCAAATGGGGTAAAAAAACCATAATTTTCAAGCTTAAATAGGCCTTGAGGGGCCACTTCCAATTCATTTTCACATTTAGCCTTGAGAGATTCTACAATTTTGAGCTCTGACACCTTGGAGAAATGGTGCAACAACAACTCCCCATGCACATTTCCGACAGAGTACAGACACACCAGAGACTTCCCGACACTGGAGCACCGGTGAGTCAACTTGACCCAAGCTTGATTTTTGATTTTTATGCGCATTTATGACGTTTAAAAATTAGGTTTTTAGGAGCGGCGCTATATAGGCCCGTTGAATTTTCAAACAACGATGCTTGATGTTTAAACTATGCCACTGTTGCAAGGTCCAATGTTGTGGTGTAGTTTTGAATTTAGGGTTAAATTCCAAACTCCACTGCCTTTGTAGATTGCACTGTTGTGGTGCTCTTTAGAGCTAGGGTTTATTGCTAAACTTCAACGCCTTTGCAAACTGAACTGCCGCAGTGCAGTTTGAAATTTGCAAACTTCAATGCCTTCATAGGTAGTGATGTTGGAGTTAATTTTGGGACATCGAGACAAGCCAGGATCAATATTTTTTCAATGAATTTTAACACAGTGGCTTTCCTAATGTAGGAGGAGGCTAGGGAGATCTACTCTCGCGAGCATAGGTCCCAAGAGATTTTTGACCTTTTTAGGGATTTGACCGATTGAGAGCAGGAGTTCCTAGGAGAGATGTGACTTTGGTATGTTGCCTATGCACCACCCGTGTAGACGCACTTGGGAATGATGACAACTCTTGCTGAGAGGTGGCACAGTGACCTCTTCATTCCACCTTCCGATAGGTGAGGCCACAATCACGCTGGAGGACGTGTGACAGATCTTGAGATTGCCAATCCACAGCGAGCGGGTCATCTACGATATGGAGGCTGGGAGGAATGCATGTTATGTCGTCATGGATACTGACCAAATTTTATTCTACGAGGGTCAGATCGAGTTAGAGCGCCACAGGCCTATCGTGTCGCCCTACCGTTTAGTCATTATAGCCATCATATCTGGTCTTGTCGCACTAGATTGGCGGGGTTGATATTTCAGTCTAGGATGGGGGCTTTGCTAGGAGCGCATGGTCCAGTGACGATCGACACTGTTTGCATGGGGGCCAATTTTGTTGGCCTCACTTTACAGGGATCTTCACGAGTTTGTCTACTTAGACAATAGAGCACTTGGTGCAGGGGTCACACTCCTACATATTTGGCCGTGGGAACACATTCATTTGCTTTAGCCAAGAGTTGTTCTAGTACTGATGGAGCTAGATGATATGATGGTCTAGCGATACAAAGGAGGCCTCTCATTCACCCACACCAGACAACACAAGATTCCTCACTGGAGGAGGGTCCTTGACGATATGAGAGTGTTCAGTTGGCAGTCATACCTTGGGCAGCTAGCCTGGTTCAATGATGCACAACAACTTTTCTTCGCCCACCAAGACAAAATTATGCAGGGGCGAGAGCACATGATCATTGAGATGTACTTGTTGGGCATGGTTCAAATACAGTTTGGAGAGCCACATGATAGGCCCAAAGATTAGTACATGGATATTTTTGCAAGGACAGTGAGCCAAAGCTCCTGGGGCCGGTACATACCTGCCCATGAGGTAGTTCGAAGTTTCATGCAGTTGGTGGCCAGGCCATGGCCATATGACCAGGGACAGGCGAATCCAAGGACCACGAGAGCCTACATAGATTGGTTTAGGCCATTGCTTTGGCTTACAGTTCTAAGGGTACCATCTGCTTGATGGAGAGCCAGAGGCAGGAGAGTAGGACAGGGCCGGGGGGCTTAGGATCAGGGAGGCAGGGGGGCAACACCAGATCAACCAGTTCAAGTTCAAGTACTCCCAGATCAGCAGGAGGGAGAGCAGAGACAAGATGCCCCCCGAAAGGATCAGGATCTAGGACATCAGGACGGGCACCATGATAGGACCCCGACACCACACAGAGATGGGGACCAGGATCAGCCTTGCGTGTAGCCGCCCCTATAGCCAGATCCTAGAGATGGGCATATTTTGCAGTTGCAAGCCTAGGTACAAGCACTGATAGCTGAGAGGGATCAGTAACGGGCAAAGCAAGATCAGGCAATTTTACAAAGACAGGTTGTAGAGTTACAGGCAACAGCCGAGATGGGTCGCTGATAGTAGATAAAGAGCATGTACGCCTCTTCCTCTCGGAGCATAGTATCGCTTCGAGCATATAGGGAGGCTGTTGAGGAGGCCGATTATTATAGGATGCACTACCACTAGGCTATGTCGAGACCAGGCCAAGTCCCAGATTTTTCACAGAGGACCAACCACAGACAATAGAGCAACACGAGGAGAGAGCAGGTGGCAAGGGCAGCAGCCAGCAGGGCTAGCCCTTACTTTGATCGAGATAGGATTCTTTTTGTGTCTGATGGGCTCATTTTTTATAGCCCTAGTGGCCATTTTGTACTTATTAAAATTACATGCGTACATTGATCCAATTTTTGTACCATAATAGTGTATATTTTGATGATATATATGATATGAGATGACGATGTTGCGATGCGATGTTCTATCTTTACTTTGATACATTATGGATGGTTCTTATTTCTATGTGTTGTGCAATGATTCTATCTTATGATGCCATGATATTTATGGGATGGATGATGTATGGATGCATTTCTTTTTCAGTACCTTTTCTTATGCATTTTTTAATGATGTATGCAAAATGTTATGATGTGAAAATGCGTAGACTAACAAATCTATATTATGTAGTGATGGATGGTATGATATAATGTACTTTTTCTATGTATGATATGTACTTATGATGATGTGATATGAATATGATGTGATGAAATGATATATATGGAATATGATGGTTATGAGATGCAAATGGATGCTTTTAATGTATGATGTGTGGGTGCTTATATGTGTTATGGGATGATTATGTAATGTTATGATAGAATGAATTCAAATGATGTTATGATGATGTAGATGTTTATAATGCTATGGGATGTTTTATGATATAATGGATGCAAACGATGCTTAGAATAACTAATCTATATTATGTATAATGGAAATGCAATGTTATGATATGATTTAATGTTTTCTATATGCTATGCAACATGCAATGTGCAATGTGCTGACGGTTTGTGGATGCAGGATGGATGCATTGATGATGATGAATTTTGATTAACTGTCATAGTACCATGTTAGTGCGAAAAGCAAGAGATAGAAGAAAATAAGAGATTCCAACAAGACATGAGATGATGATGATGATGATGATTATTATTTGCTGAGGAGTTGGGATTTTCAAAGGACCAATTATCTTATGTTTGATTACACATATAAGTACGATGCATCAAAGTATGAAGAACTAGGATGGCATTGTACCTAGTGTGATGGAATTTGACTCGACAATAGGAGTACTCCTGTTCACACCTAGCGTATGAAAATTTATTTAGAGTGCAGTTTGGATATTTCAATGGCATTGTACCTAGTGTGATAGAATTTGACTCGATAATAGGAGTACTCCTATTCACACCTGGCGTACGAAAATTTATTCAGAGTGCAATTTGGATATTTCAAACATCTCAGGCCAAACCATAGGAAAGCAAGCCTTCCCATGTGGTCAACAAGATACCTAAAACACCCTCCCTACACCTTAACAAAGCACACACGACCAAGGTTATATTACAAGAATATTCAACAAGCACATCAAATAGAAGATAATGATCATTTCCCCATTCCTATCTCTCTAAATATTTTGATTAGATATCATCGAGAGGTCCTTGGAATGAGCACAATAAGATAAATCAAAAGATAAAGATAAAGTAAACAAACAAGCTAATGTTCTTCAATACCGCTAGCCAAGACTAAACTACGGTGATCCCTGATGTTGATGTCCATTGTAGGAAGGATGCATCCTAGGACATGACGATATCAAATGATTTGATATGGGACTGATTGGATGATAGGCTATTGACACAAAGAGTTGACTAACTTGCTTACGTACTAACCTAGATATAAGATTTTGACGTTTCGAGTTTTCACTTTTGAACTGCTAGACTTTTTTTTGATTGTTTTACCAAAGGTTGGGGATGATGATTGATTTATTGTGAGTGATATTTATTATGGGTGAAAGCGAGATGAGACAGATGGATTTTTAAAATATTTGGATGTTTTTGGAGTTTTCTAAAATGTTTTGAGGTTGTTTTTGGTATTTTTGAGATTTTGCGAATGTTATGATTTGTTTGAATTTTCAAATGTTTTGGGGTTTTATGAAATTTTGACTTAGAGACTAACCTAAAGACCTATCCTAGGGGCCTCAGGGGATGATCAACATATTAGCCTTGCCTACGTTATACACGCAGAGACCACGTAGTTTGACTGACATAGACTCGATTATTTGATGAGATATGAACAAATGGACTGCCAATTTATTATGACAGACTCCTAAAGGACTGAACTAAGTGTCTCGAGGGATGATCATAGATCAACCTTGCCTACGTTCAAGGCTCAGAGACCTGTAGTTCGACAAGATGAGTCTGTTTTGAATTTTTTGACTGAATTTTTGACCTATTTTTGGATTTTGATATGATTTGAATTTTTTTGGATTTTTTTATTTTTTGATGTTTTTGGATTTTTTGGATTTTTGGATTTTATGATGTTTTTGGATTTTTGGATTTTCTGATGTTATTGGATTTTTGGATTTTTTGATGTTTTTGAATTTTTTGATTTAGGGACTTCAAGAATATACACAAATCCAATCTGATGAGAATGCTCCCTCAACGTGATGTAATAGACTACTTCGATAAAGGTAGGACAAACTGACCTTGAGGATGGGCTGAGTAGTACTAGGAGGGATCATGACATGAACACAAGACCAAGCTATGATGTGGACATGGTTGGATGATGGATGAAGATATGGATAGCGATGGATGATGAAAGCATGATGGAGGGATGATGCAGAATAACTCGTGAAGATCCCAATGGATGGAAAGTACTTATTTACACAAGGCGCCTGTTTTCTAGGTTTTCACCAAGGTACTTTCCCAAAGCGCCATCGAAGTGGTTTTCACTAGAGGATGATTTTTCTCTTTACTTTTTTTGATCATTTTTTGATTTTTTTTGGATTTTTTGCTTTTTTGATTTTTTTTGTTGTCACCAAGACACCTGTTTTCCAGGTTTTCATTAGGGTAACCATTTTTTCAAGACATTTTCTAATTTTTTGGTTCTATACCTTGAAAGATTAGGCATAATTTTTTTTAAGATGGGAACTATTCATGGGCTTCTGCAGAGGCTAGCCTTCAAGTGTTGATAACTGATATGCCCCTGAATTATAGCTTGTTGTAATGACAAATGGTCCCAACCAGTTGGGTTCAAATTTTTCTTTGTTGTTTGGATTTGGGACATTCTTCTAATTTTCCTTTAGGACAAGTTCTCCAACTTGGAAGCTCCTACTCCTAATCTTCTTGTCATAACTCCTTTTAAGCCGATTTTGATATACTTGCAAATGATTTAAGGTGTTCATACGCCGCTCATCCAGCAGCTCCAGCTCATTTAGTCTTGATACTTGGTATTCTTCATTCGTGATGAGCTTTTGCAATGATACTCTCAGTGATGGGAGCTCGATCTCAATGGGCAGTATGGCTTTTGATCCATAGAACAAGGAGAATGGGGTGGCGCCTATGGGTGTGCAGATGCTATTTTGATAGGCCCAGAGGGTGAGATTTAGTTGCAGATGCCAGTCACAACCTATGTCATTGACTGTATTTTTGAGGATTTTCAAAATGGTTTTATTGGTGGCTTCTGCTTGGCCATTGCCTTGGGGATAATAAGGAGTGGAAAAGCAATGCTAGATTTTGAATTTTTCACATAGGTCACAAACATCCTAATTTTTGAAAAGTGTCTCATTATCTGAGATAATAGCTTGGGGAACACCATATCGACATATTAAGTAGTTTAGAATGAACTTTGATATCTTCTTTCCAGTGATGTATGTCATGGGGATGGCTTCCACCCACTTGGTAAAGTACTCAGTGGCGGTTATGATGAACTTGTGACCATTGGATGAGGTAGGAGTTATTTTTCTGATGAGATCGAGCCCCCACTGTGAAAAGGGCCATGGTGTGATGATGGGATGAAGTTCTTGAGCTGGAGCATGGATGAGGTCCCCATGCTGCTGACATTGTAGGAACCTTTTGATGTACAGTCATGTGCTTCTCTTTCCATTGTAGGTCAATAATACCCGTCCTCAACAATTTCTTAGCCAGGGTCATTCCACTCAAGTGTGAACCACAAATACCATTATGCACCTCAGTTAAAGCGGTCAATGCCTCCTCAACATTTAGGCAGCGTAATAAGGTTCCTTCTATGCTCCTACGGTAAAGAGTGTTTCCTAGGATGACGAACCAGGATGCTTTCTTGACAAAGGTTCGTTTTAGGCTTGAGGGTAAGTTAGTGGGTAGGAACCCTATTCACAAGTAGGTATAAATTTCATGGTACCAGGGATCACTGGGACCAACGATTGTGCAAATAAATTTTTGACTCTGGTACCTCAAATGTAGGCATGAGAAGCTACTCTACCAAAAATTCATGTTTTGCGACGTTGTGAGGAATGTCCAGTAAGGATCCAATCATTGCCATCGCGTTTACTGCTCTGTTGTTGGCTCTGGGAATCTACTCAAATATGATATTAATGAATTATTCTTTGAGGCTCTCTACCAATTTTTTGTATGGAGTCATCTTATCATCCTTTGTTTGGTACTCATCATTCACTTGATTTATTATCAGCTAGGAGTCTCCATAAACTTTGAGGGTCATGATGTGCCACTGCACTACTATTCTAAGACCTATGGTTAAAGCCTCATATTCCGCAATGTTGTTAGTGCAAGGGAATGCCAGTTTGTAGGATCTAGGTATATAGTCCCCCTATGGGGCGATGAAGAAAACATAGGCTCCTGATCCATGTTGTGTATAGGAACCATCAAAGTAGAGTTTCCAATGGTTGGCTATGCTGAGATTGAAGATGGATTCATCTGGAAACTTTGATATAAGTGGATTCTCTGAATAGATGGGTGCTTCTGCAAGCTGATCTGCTATGACTTGGCCTTTGATTGCTTTCCTCTCCACATATTCAATGTCATACTCTGATAGTATCATGACCCATTTGTCCATCCTTCCTGTGAGAATTGCCTTTAACAATAGGTATTTTAAGGGGTCAATTTTGGCAATGAGTTTGATTTTGTGTGCCAACATGTAATGTCTGGATTTCTATGAAGCAAACACTACTACTAGTCATGCTTTTTCAATGAATGAGTAGTTTAACTGATGCCCAACCATTGTGTGATTGATGTAATAGATGGCCCTTTCTATCCCATTTTCATCATGCTATGCTAAGAGAGCTCCAAGGGTTGTTGTTGTTGTTGACATATAGAGGATTAATGGATTTCTTGGGATGGGTGGCATGAGGACTGGCAGTGTGAGCAGATATTCTTTGATTTTTTTGAAGGTTTCTTCACACTTGTCATCCCACTTGTATGCTACCCCCTTGTGGAGTAGGTGAGAATAAGGGATTTTCTTGTCTGCCAGTTGTGCTATGAATCTATGGATCGACTTAAGCCTACCTTGGAGGCCTCTCAATTGTTTTAATGTTTTGGGTGCCTTCATCTCTAGGATTGTTTTCACTTTTGCTAGATCTATTTCAATACCCCTCATTGACACTATGTATCCCAATAGCTTTCTTGATTGTACACCGAAGACACACTTCTTTGGACTTAAGTGGACCTTGTATTCCTCCAGCCTATCAAAGATAGCGCTCAAGGTTGCTATGTGATCTCTCCTCTTCCTGGATTTTGATAGTATGTCATCAACATAATCTTCAACAGTTTTGTGGATCATGTCATGGAATATTAATGTCATGGCTCTTTGGTAGGTGGCCCCAACATTCTTTAGACCGAATGGCATCATATTCCAGTAATAATTCCCCCATGGACAAGTGAAGGTTGTTTTGTGTTGGTCTTCTTTGGAAATCATTATTAGGTTGTACCCAGAGAGACCATCCATCAGAGCAAGCATCTCATGTCCCATTGTCATGTCTACAATCATGTCAATGTTAGGCAACGAGAAATCATCCTTTGGACATGCTTTGTTTAGGTCTTTGAAATCCGTGCAGATTCAGATGCCCCCATCAGGTTTTGAAATAGGAACCAGATTTGATACCCACTTAGGGTAGTCAATTGGTCATATGAATCCTGCGTCAAGTAGCTTTTTCATTTCCATTTTGACTAGCAGGGCGATCTGAGGATGCATTTTTCTTAATTTTTATCTAAAAAGCTTCGCTTCAGGATAAACTGCTAGATGATGGACCACAATCTTTGGATCGAGCCCAAGCATGTCGACATAGCTCCATGCAAAATTGATTTATCTCTCTCTCAAGAAGGCTGCTAGAAGCTCTTGTTCCTCTGATAGTAATGACTACATAGAATGTGATGTGTGGGGTCTCCTCTATTCCCAAGTTAGCTAGATTGCATCTTTTGGCTAGGACCGCTGATTTTTCTTGATGGAGGGATCTGAGAGGAAGATTGAATCCCCAATCCTCAGGTGCCTCATAGAGGTTTTCACTATTGGATGCATCCTTTCTTTTTACTATTTTTGAGTTAGAGAGTGCCACAGTGTGGTTTTCACTCAAGGACCTAGAGATTATTCTCAGTTTTTCACTTTTGTGACTGAGGGATTCAATCGTTTCCCCATAATATGCATGTGTATCCAACTCGATGATGAATCCTGATTTATGATCCCAAGATGGAATATTATCCCACAATCCCATGAATTCTGAGAGCACCTCATCGTTTTCGAATGTGTCAAGAATTAGTGGTCCTCGTTGCTCATAATCGATGAGTTGTGGGTAGACTAGACAGATTTCATGGTTTTGATGGTCAATGGGCTCAAATGACATAGTACTAATCATGAGAAGGGTGGTTTCCTCGAAGAGCATGGGTAGGTTGGTTATGGGATCTTCATCATCAGTACTACTACAAACATTAGTTATGTCAAATGTGAAGTTGTCTATGACTTGACCTGTAGATACGGGTAAGCGAAGTTCGACTGCTAATTGCTGAGGAGTTTTGACTTTCCTAACTAGGGGATTTCGACCACGCATGGTTATACTCGGAGGGGTACATCCAAGGCCAATATTTCTCATTTGCATCTCCAAAATGATGGCTATTAGAAGCCCGCTGTCATTTTTCCCCAGTTTCTGGGTTTTGTCATAGCCCATTGCCAACATCATTTGCAAACCCTTACTACTGTCGTCCATAGGTAGATCGGTTGTTAGTCTATTGTCTTGGTATAGGAGATTGGATAGTTCCTCCTCTATTATTTCTCAGCCGAGATCTCCCCAACTTCTGAAGTTGGAATATCCTTCAATGGATTTTTGGGATGTGGAGGCTTCATTTGATTGTGGTCATCCTCATGATCTAGGAGATTGTGGTAACTCTCCTACCACAAAATCATTTTTGGGAATTGTATAGTTTTCACAACCATTGTCTTGGATGATGACTTTGATATCAGAGATAATGGGGATGGCGGGAGTGGTGGGTGTCTCTGTCGCAAAAGTGGAAGCGAGAGTGGCTGGATCAATGTATGGTGTTGATGGGCCTTCATCGTTTTTAGGCACTTGAGGGATTTTATAGTATTTTGCCTCTAGGTTCTTGCAGTAAGAGAATGGTTTAGGATCTCCATGGATGGTGACCTCTTGGCCTTCATATGTGAATTTGACACATTGATGGAAGCTTGATGCTACTTCTTGCATTGCATGGATCCAAAGACATCCTAGGAGAATGTTATAAGGCAAGTCGAGGTCGAGGACCTGACATGTTTTTTCCATGATAGCTGGCCCTACTTGAATAGGGAGTTGAATTATGCCATGGGACACTCTTTCTTGATCATCATATGCTCTGATTGTAATACCTTTTCCTTTGTTGGTGGAATCCTCTGATATTTTTAGGTTCTTAATGAGCTTGAGGGAACAAATGTTCAAGCCTGCACCTCCATCCACCAAGACTTGCTTGACTTTATTTTTACGCACTAGGACCTCTAAATGGAGTGCACAGTTATGAGATGGTTGAGCAGGAAAGTCCTGATCAGAGAATGTAAGGAGATTCAAAGTGATTATGTTTTCGACCATAGTTTGGAATTGTTTTGCATCAAGATCTGGGAGGATGGTTGATGAAGCCAATGCTTCCTCAAGGATTTTCTTGTGGGCAGATGAAATTTTTAGCAACTCCATGATGGAGATTTGTGCTGGAGTTCTCTTCAGCTGATCAAGGACATTGTAGCCACTAGGGATAGATCTTGGGTTGGGCACAGGTGCTCTATTTGGTTGAGATGACCCTACAATGGTAATTTTCCCACCTCTTTTGGTGACTCCACAATCAACATGGGCTCCTTTGATGGTGATAGTAGCACAGTAGTCATCCAAGGATACGATGACATGGTCATACACATGATTCACACTCTTGAAGGTCCCTTTCCCCTTATCAGTGTTATTGTTCCCTTTATTGTTATGGTTAGGCATCAGATTCGTGTATATTTTGAGGTTCTGATTTCTTGCTGGCTGCTCCACATTTATGATTTTTTCATCAATGAGGTCTTGGATTAGGTTTTTCAACCTTGTGCAATTGTTAGTGGTATTCTCTTTGATTTTGTGGAAGTCACAGAGTTGATTTTCATTGTACTAGGGTGGTTTCACATCTGGTTCTTGGTAATTCTCATAGGTGGTAGCCTTGATGAGGTTTTTGTTTATCAATTTCTACATGATGACCTTGAGTGGTTCCCCAAGGGTAGTGTACTTCTACTTGGGGGAGTTCTTGTTTCATTGGGGTGGTCTCCTTTGATCGTTAACGTTGTTGATCGCTTGATTGTTTGGCTGTTGTGTTGTTGTGTTAGCTTGATGGTTGTTTTGATGATGGTTTTGGGGTTGTTGTTGTTGTACGGGTGTGGTTTGTCGAGGGGCACTGATGGCAACTTTGGCATCAACAACACCATCATTGGTAAAATTTATGTTCTTTTCCCATGTGCGAGGTTTATCATTATAACTGGTGGATGTGCAATTTGTCTACTGTTTAGGATATGCAGGTGGTCCTCCAGGTTGTGTCATAAGGGATCATTCGATGTTGAGCATCTTGGAGATCAATTGGTCGTATGTGGCGATACCTTGGACTTTAAGATGGAATGCCAAGGCTCCATTGAGGTTGGATATGATAGTGCACACTTGTTGTTCCTTAGGCATGACCCATTTGCTTTGATTAGCCTTGGATCACCATCATTGTAGGAATGAAGCAAATGATTCATTCTTTCCTTGTTTCAGAGCCGATAGTTCCTCTAGACTAACATCCATTCCAATATTGAATGTGTAATTTTTGATGAATGTGTCCACTATTTCTTGGAACTTCTTGATGCTAGGAGGAAGGCGAGAGAACCATTCCATGGTGTGGCCAACCAAAATTCTAGGAAACAACCGCATCAGATAAGTATCGTCATACGTGACTTCCATGCAATTAACCTGGAATTCCTTGATGTGATCTTCAGGGTTTCCTGTCCCATGGTATTTATCAAATTTAGGGATCTCAAATCCCTTTGGGAACAGTTTCATTACAAGGCTCCTATCAAATGGATAAGGACACAAGTTGTTGGGTGTTCTCGTGGTTCTCCTTGATTGAACGTCAAGCACCTATTGGGAGAGCAACTTGATTTGTGCCATCACATCATTTTGTGGATCAGGGGGTGGAATGAAAGTGTTCTGAGGTGGTTCAATTGTTGATGGGATGGGCGGATTGGTTGGTATGTTGATTGATGGTGTTTGCACATTCTGTTGTGCCAAGTATGCTTGCATTTTTTGTTGTACCAACAACGCTTGTTGTTGGCCCTGTTGATGTTGCACAAATAGTGCTTGTTGTTGAGCTTGTTGTTGGGCTACTAATCGAGTTGCTTCTTGTTCTTGGTATTTCTTTAGCGCTTGTTGATATGCTTGTTGTTGGGCTGCTTGTTGTTGTGCAAGGTATTTTGCTTGTGCATGTGCTTGCGCTTGTGCTTGAGCTTGTTGGGCTTGTGCCTGAGCCTGACCTTGTGCTTGAGCTTGAACCTGTGCTTGGGCTTGAGCCTGTGCTTGTGCTTGTTGGGCAGATTTTGCGACTTCTTGTTGTTGTTGCAATAAGGCTTGGGCTCGTGCAGCTTGCTATGCTTGTAGCGCTTGTTGTAAGGCTTGAGCAGCTTGGGCGACTTGTTGAGTGGCTAACTGTGCAACCTATTGCTTTTGGATTTGTTGTAATGCCTTCTGATAAGTAGCCTGCTAAGTGGCTTACAACGCAATACTATATTGGCTTGATGTATTCGAGTTTGGTGGCGGTGGTGGAGGAGGTGGATTTGGAATGGTGCTTGTCATGGTAATGAGAGGCACCATTGTATTGATGATTGGGATGGTGGT
This sequence comes from Sequoia sempervirens, assembly GCA_007258455.2. Lineage (NCBI taxonomy): Eukaryota > Viridiplantae > Streptophyta > Pinopsida > Cupressales > Cupressaceae > Sequoia > Sequoia sempervirens. The sequence goes on from VDFB02281492.1 coordinate 637,103,330, forward strand.
GGATGGTGTGATTGATATGCTTGGTACCTAAGAGACCATGTTTTGAGATTTTTGGGAGAAGGTTGATGATGTGATGGTGGTGGTTTGCGTTATCTAGATGGTTTCCATCTGTTGTTACGATATCAATGGCAAGGTGGGAGGATTCGGTATGATGCTCTGATTGATGCTTGGTGGGTTGATCTGATTTTGTTGATTGATGCTTGGTAAAGGGGGAAGTCCTAAACCAAGAGGTGATATGGATATTGATGGAAATAGTGGAAGTGGTGGAAATGTGAGGGGCGTAATCTCTTGAGGAAATGGTGTAGTGTCAAAAATGCCCCTTGGTCCAAATATGTCACCCTCTCCTTGCGAGGTTATGGGGAGAGAAGTTTGGGGTGTTGTGCGAAATGATGATGATGGGTCATTTGGATCATGAAAGGTGAGAGGGACATATGGATGTGATGGATTTTGGGGTACAGATTGTCCCAAGATGGTGTTTGTGTCCAAATCCTGATTATTTACGAGGGGATGTGTTTGCAATGCATTGAGAAATGCACTTCCCTTGTCAATAATGGGATGTGTTGGAGCGACAGATGATGTAATTTGTGGGATGTTTTGAGTGATGCTTTGAAATGGAGGTGTAGATGAAATGGGGATGGTGGATGAGATTAGGGGCATGACCCAAAAATATGGTTCCACAATAGTACTCACATCAAAATCGGAGGGGAGTTTAGCCCCTTGCTTTGCTAATTCGAGCATGTATAGTGAAGGATTGAGTCTCATCATGATGTTGATAATCTTATGATTTTATGGATTTTGAACCATTTCGGTGATTTCCTCATGTGACATCCCAAAGGGATTATTGGTAAGATCCTCCACTTGACCTTCATCTTGTTGATTCTGTGATGATGAAGGAAATTTAGTTAAAGGATTGCTCGATCCAACGAGATTTATTTCGGAATTTTTTTGGCTTAGGTCACTTGAAGTGGATGTTTCTTTGTTGGCTTCCATGTTCCTCTTGTGTTGAGATCTAGTTTGCACCATAAAATAGGGATCAATTTTCAAGAATATTGGAGATGAATCTCTAATTCTTTGGAATGATCTAACTTTAGGTACAAAAGAGAAAATTTAGGATGCTTTAAGGATCAAAGATGAAATGATGAAGATGTGTAAAAATATGGATGATGTGGATGATTTAGAACCTTTTAGAAGATCTTGAGGGGATGATAGAATTTTAGGACTTTTTGGATGTTGTTTTGGATTTTGATTTTTGGGTTGACCTTGATTTGATTTTGCTTTGGTTTTTTGGATAATGAACAAATAAATCTCAAGATGTTGGATGTTATCTATGGGATAAATTTTATCAAAGGATGATAATTTGAGTAGGTGTAGGGAGAAGGAAGCATCTACCCACACCTATTCAAACAAGATGATAATTCAGCCAAGTATATGGAGAAGGATGCATCTACATATACCTAGCTAAACAAGATGATTTTATGACAATTTTACTAAGCACATGAAGAAGGATGCATCTACACATACCTATCCAAAGATGATTTGATGTTTGATTCAAGGATTTCAAGGATTTTGATTTTGTTTCAAGGATTTTGATGATTCTGATTTGTTGAAAATCCTAGCATGAAGGATTGTTTCAAGATTTTCAAAAGTTGATGGTGAGATGATTTTGGTTTGATGTTCAAAGATGGATGAAGGTTTGATTTTGATCCTATGTTTACCTAAAAAGACACTTGCTTACTAGACCTCGGTTTTGAAGAACATGCTTTACTCTAGACAAGGTGTACAAATTCCCGAAAGAGATTTGGATTCTGACAATAATAAAATGAGTACAATTTGGGATTGTTTCTTGAAGCTTTTTTGTAAAAGTTAAAAAAAAATCTTCGTCTGAATTCATATAGCGTTGAGAGACACTTTTGGTGATCTTTTGGACTAAGAGCTTTTACCTTTGGTTTCTTGATCTTGATCTTGCGTGAAATCATTGGAGACACATATATGGGATTCAATTGTTTTTTAGTCTTTGCTTAAAGACTTTGTTTTACCACAAACACTTCTTGATTAGTTTTTCAAACTAGATGTCCAATATCTTAACTTCTTCTCATCCCACAAAGTATATCATGTGGAATTTTGATGAAATCAAGACAAGGGTTACCTATTGTTATCTTTAGTAAGCGAATTGAGATATAAATCCAAGTGTTTAGAAACCTCTAAGGATATAATCCCAAGGGAAAGCAATAACACATGAATTTGGTCAATTGTATTTGCTTCCTAAAGGGTTTGAAGTTTTGATGAAAAATGTTAAATGTTTGTTTTCCAATGTTTGTGAGCAAGCTAAGTGTTTTGTAACCAAGAACAAGTACAATCCGATGGATATGAAAGACTATATTTGTTGAGTCCCCACTTGGACAAGTCTAGCTACACTTATTTTTAGCGAATGGTTAGATGTTTGACCCCACTGGCTCCCCTCCACGACACTCACTTATACAAGGCAGCCAAGAATCAACACCCATGAAACTCCCATGACATACTTTCCATTTCTTCTAAAAACTGTAAAAGTGTGGGGCAGCTTCAGAACGACCGTTCTTGCACCAACAAATAAATAGGGATTTTGGCCTTTCTACACAAGGGTTTTAGTTCAGACTTTCCATTCATAGGGATTGATCCATGCGGTGAGAGACCATTGCTTCCCTTCTCGTTAGAACCAACCACGTGATACTGGCCTTTGTTCCAGTACCCACTTTTATATCCCGACTGGAAATACACTTGGCTTTAGTGTGTTACCAGTTGAGTCATTCCCTTGGGTGAGTACTTTTTCCCCAAGGCAGGCCCTCTAAAATAAACAAAAGTGAGCAAACATATTCATAGTTCGATCAACCTTCATTTAGAAACAAAGGGAGAACACACACAACATGTTCCACTCACACTTGCAAGATGTGTTCAATTTTAATCCCAAAATGAAGTGTGGAGGCAATTACTTTACCCAACTTAAGACCATCAAAAAACCTTTTGATTCTCAAGATCGATGTGAGGCACGAGAGAACCGCATACGTCTTTTCAATGGTATTACTTTGAGTAAGCAATTACAAAACAAAGTAGCACATGTTCTTTTTAAGCCCACAAAGTAATAATGACTTCTTTTTAAGCACCAAAGGAAATGTGAAAATTTGCCTTGTTCAATTGTTAGTCCTTAAACCAAATCTAGTGAGTTTGTGTCCTAAAGTTCATTTTAAGCCCTTTTGTAGCAAAATTGAAATGTTCCTTTTAGAGCCCAAAAGAAATCTAGTAGGTCATAAGCATGAAAGATAAAAAAAATTCTTAAGAGAAAATGTGAGTTCTCTAAGAGTGTTAAACAAACACTAAAGTGTTTAAAAACACTTGGTATTTTGAGAAAGTGATGTCATCATGTTTCTTTTCTCCTTCACCTTTGATCAAGTCAGCCTACAAGAAAACTAATCAGATCTGCAAAACAAAGGTCAGGAAATCAGGTAACAATCCAAATGATTAGAATTTGAAAAAAAGGCACGTCATAAAACTAAATTTCACTTTTTTTACTTCCCTTCAGTTGTGGAACCTACATAGGCGATGCAGTTTGAAATCTCCAGTGGTGCTATATAGTGCCGCTTACCAGTCAATGTCATTTTGCAGCAGGGACAAAGACTGTGAAGGCGTCACTCTTTTGATCAATGGTGGAGTTTGAAATTTAAAATTTCCAATGTGCAGTAAAAGACCCAGCGGTGTAGTTTGAGATTTTGAATTCTGGGTGGAAACACTTGAGCGTCGTTGTTTGGATTTTGCAGTGGGGCTATATGGCGACGCTAGGATGCCAACGGTTCTAAATAGCGATGATGATCTGCAAGCGGTGGAGTTTCCTGTAGACACAAAATTAGAGAAAAAAAGCACATAATTTGGTGAAAAAATGTGATTAGAACTTCTAGTTAGCCCTCCTTCTACTGCCAAAATGTAGAACCAAGATCCTAGCACCTATAAAACACAACAAACACACACATTAGAAGATTGAAATACAAGTTAGAATCTAAGTTCCCCATAAAATCCATTTACAAAGCTTAAATTAGGAAATGAAATGAAGAACACAATAAGAAAGCAATAAAAGAGATTGAATCCTAATTAAACAAGCAAACTCTTGATCCCATGGGGGAATTGGTGCCAATTTGATGTGAAAATTGGCCCTTTCCCAACTCCAATGATGTAGTGTTGATTGGTGGTGAAGAGTGATCCACTTTGTTGAAGATTCAATGAAGCTCCATGATGAAAAACCTGCATAACCTAGTAAGATTTGATGAAAATTGATGAAATTTGCTAAGCTTGAGGATGGATTTGAGTATAGTAAGTTTGCTCAAACTGTGGATGATGAAATGAGGAATGAAGCCTTTTATTTATCGAACGACAAGTTGGAGAAATGCCCAAAATGAAGCAATGTGGCACTAACATTCAACCAATAGCAAGGTGCCACTTGTCAAGAGATGGATGGATGAAGGATGTGCACATTTTGATGAATGTGCCCATAAATGCATTATTTGAAATTTGAAAATGGTGAAATGACAAGGTGGATGAAGAGTCAAATGGAGTAATGGCCACTTGGCTCAATGCAAAAGGACTTATGAGATGAAATAAATATCTTGTTGGAAGGACAAAGTCCACTTGGATTTAAATTCAAATTTGAAGGAATATTCTCTATTATGCCATGTTGAGAGAAAATAGGGATTTAATAAATGAATTAAATCTATTTTCATGTGCAAGTGGCAAAAGCTAGATGATGGGACATGAAAGAGGATTAAATTAATCAAGGGTCAATTAATTTAATGAAGGATTAGATGATGTGACAAATTTGACTTAGATTTATGGGTTAATTTAAATCAAAGATGAGAAGAATGTAATAAAAGGATTAATTAAATAGAGATTTTTGATTTATTTAATTAAAGGAGCTGAAGTTAGATTAGATCAAATAGGGTTTTAATTTATTTAATTTAATGAGATAGACATTAGAAATTAATTAAATAAAATTGATTTATTTAATTAATAAAGAGCTAGGTTAATTAGATCAGATTGATTGATTTAATTAATGAGGGAGAATGCCTTAATCAGTTAAATGATTTATTTAATTAAGAGAGGAATATTGATGAATTTAATCAAATAAGGGTATTCGATTAAATGGTTAGACCGAGGGACGATTTAGGATGAAATGGTGTTAGTAGTCGAGATTAGATGTGCAATGTCAATTGGTGCATTTTCCATGCCTACACCTGGTACCATCACCCAATAGCCACTTAATACCTTTGGAAATGAGGTCCTTGCAGGGCACGATATTCTTCCGTAAGTAGGAGCCCATAGGAATAGAATCAGCTTGAAGGAAGTCCCAAACTCTCCCCACCCCAGTCAGATACTTGTTCTTGACGAGAGAGGACCAACTAGCTTCACCATTGAGGAGCCTCTAGATGTTCTTCGAGAGGAAGGCCTTATTGAAGGATCTGATGCTTCTCAAACCCAGCTCGCCCCACTTCTTCGGCTTACAAACAAGGTCCCAAGCAACAAGAGGAATTATTGAATTTTTTCTTTCACTCCCGACCACAAAAATAGTCTCATAATTTTCTCCATTAATACATATATATTATAGTAATAAAGAATAATAATAAATAAATAAATATATATATATATATTGAAAGATATAATAATATATCAAACACATATATAATACGAGGGAGTAAACAATGTTTAAACTAAATACTACACACTTATAATACAATAAAGTGAATAAAGCCTAAGCTGAATATTATGTATATACCATGCACATATAATAACATGGTATCACATACTTAAAAGATAGAGTTTGCACCTATTTATTGCAGCGTAATAATAAAGTTGTGATAATACATTTGTTCAAGGAAAATAAAGTTGAGTTAAACGTGCCACACATGAATGACCATTAGAAGGGTTGAATGAGTCAAAGTGCCATGAATTGGCAAGGAAAAAAATAGAGTTTGTTTTTTTTTTTTGGCAAAGCAACCTCCATTTTAGGCATCATGAGTAGCAATCTGAGAGCCACGATGGGAATTAGAAAGCAAGTTGGAAACCATTGCAATAGTTGACCTGGTAAATAACCACGAGATGGTAGAATTGAGGCGACTCAATCATGTGTTTGGAACTGATTTTAACTTAGGACTATAAATGTGTCAAGTTATTGAGATTCTTTTTGCTGCCATGTTTCACCTAGTTTGCTTAGTCGACCAACTTAGAGGTAGAATTGGTTTTGAGTTTGTGATTTCAATTTTAGAGGTGGCATTAGAGGAAGTTGATCTATAACATTATTTTTCTCAACATCTCTTATAAATAGAGGGCAGCCTCTTAGTTTTTGGTATCCAACTAGAATTCATTTGTTGTCCATTGTTATTGTTCAACTATATATTTCTTTATATAGAGTACTGTTTTTGGGTGCAAGTTGTGAGAAGTAAGAGTGATTACATTTAGTGTTTAAGAGCTATTTGTTTGTGAGATTTGAGTGTTGGGAAAGAGGTTAGAATTAGAGATAAGCTAAAAGTGGAAGGAGTAGTAGGTGGAGTTTTTGGTATTAAGCTTTGAGAGAAAATTCTTCATTGGAAGCTACATTTTCAAGCATGCTATTCTTTATTATCCATCATTCTTTTTTATTTGATACTGTGTTTGTTTGCAAGTGCTTTTGAAAATGATGATTGCATTTTATATAGAGCTTGAATGCATATTGATTGGAGTAATCTTATTAGTTTGATATGCATATAACTACTATGTTTGAAGCATGTGGTTGTATTAGTTAAATAAAGATAACTAGAAGGTATTATCATAATATCAAGGATATCATAAGCTAAATGTATGCTTGCATTAATTATGATATTAGAAATTGGTATTAAATGTTTTCATCATTATTAGGATATGATGTTGAGTAAAACTATATTGGTAATCTATCCTTGGGTGGAGAACCTATGTTCTCGATTTCTCATATTTCCTTGAAAGTTGGAAGATAGTTTATCCCCTAGGGTTAGGGTGTATACTTGATTATGTTTATATTGACATGCAAAAATAAGGTTTAAAATTATATTAGAAGCATAAACATTCTAACTACCTTTCACATGATATTATACTATACTAAACCAAGAGTCTATACCTATTCACGGTATTTTAGCCTTGAACAAGAGGACTTTACATAGTGGCAACTAAAGTCGTAGTACGAGGAGACTTTAACGTGCAAAAGCACAAACTCCTCTCAAGCTGGAAATGTCCTCCAAATTTGTTATGAACTTAACATACATTGTAAACTTGTGAATATATGTGCTATATTAAATAGGAAAGGATATATGATTGTACAAACATAGGAACCTTATATAAATAACTTGGAACGAACCATGAGGAAATTGGAGAGTGGTTGAAGGGTCTTAGTTGAATTTACTATAAGTTAAATATCTTTTTATGTTGATTTATTATTATTAGACATTACTATGAACTTGAAGTTTTATATGAAATCTAATTTCAAGGATAACCAGATTGATTATGGCATCCAAGAAGGATGGAGCCATATTAGATATGAAAACAAAGAGTTTGAAACCCATTATGAGGAAGTAAACTTTTAATCAAGTTTAATTTTTGATTATTATGTTTATTTATAAAACTTTGGATTGAGACCAAATGTGTCCAGTCGATGACATGGTGTCATCAAAGTTATCTAGTTATGTATAAATTAGGAAGGTCATTAATTAAAAGAAAGAACTTAAATAAAAGGTAGTTGTCAGGTCCATGAATGTTACAAATATGTAAACATGGTATTTAAGAGGTTGGGTTAAACCTAATTTGTTAGCTAGATCAATATATATATCATATCAATTTTTGGAATGGAATCATGTTATATTATTATGTCCAGTAAAATTTCCAATCAAGAGTAACTTATGGTGATATGGTTTCCAAGTTGAGCGAGGGGATGGGTGAACATATGACTACACTCAAACTATTGAGTGATTGTATATATATGAAATATTTGGCCAAAGTAAGTGTAAGCAACCATTGCGTACACTTGTCAGTTCACTATGAACCAGTATTGCATAGATAGTAGGGAGTGTCATGCATGTAGGTGGGTATCCACTATATGACAACACTAGTTATGTAGGACACAACACCATGCTTAGGTAGGCTTTTATATTAGATGGTTTCCATACCAATCTCTTCATTGAAGAGTAGGGCCATCTTACCGGTTAGGAAGATGTGAGGGGGACCGCTTAAAGTTTGTGGTAGGAGGAAAAGCACTTGGGTGATGCTCTCCCTTGTGCAGTTGGTGGCAGAGACTTGAGGATGTATGCTCCAACAGGGGACATCTTGACTAATTGTACTCTTGATCCATTTAGCTCGTGAAAGCCATGTAAGCTCTTATAAGCTATGTTTTGTAATTATGATCATGCATATATATGTAAATTGTATATGAAAGATGAATTCATTACTCAAGATTATGTTTAGTGGAGCCAATCTATAACTATTTTTTTAGGTAGGAGTGGTTGCTATATTTTTTTACCTAATAAATAGGTATCTTACATCAACTCTTATTGATAAGATGCACATGGAGGTATGGACAAGAAAAAAAAACCTTCATTGAGATATCTTAGGATTTTTTACTACAAGGCATATGCTCATGTTCCTAGGAAGAAGAGACCTCAAAGTTAGAGAACAAGGATGTAAAGGGTGTTTACATTAGCTATGGTATTGGCATAAAAAGGTACAAGCTTTGGGATCTTGTGGCTGGGATATTTTATATAATAGAACTATTATCTTTAATTAAACTAATTCTTTTTCCATCATATTATATCTAGAAAGTGATGAAAATAAAATTGTGATTCAACTACCCCCAAAGACCTAGAAATTTGAACTAGAAGCCCATAAAGTATCTAAAGAGGAGGATAGCTCAAATATTTTAGATAATTCTAAAGAGGAGGTAGAACCTCCACCTCATCTCTTGAGGAGATCCACACAAGACATAAAACAACTAATAGGTATAATCCTCTTGATTAGAGATGTATTTTTATTTGAATACTAAGACTGATGAGTCTAAGACTATAAAGGATGCTATATGTATAAATTATGCGATCTTAGAAAGTGGTCATGAATTAGGAGATGATTGCATTGAAGAAAAATGACACATGGGACCTTTTCCCTTGGCATAATGGATGTAAACTCATTGGATGCAAATGGTGTTAGAGTAATAGGTTGTTTACTTGATTAATTTAATCATATTGTTTAACTAATTATATCACCTTTACTTTATTTCACTTAAGCTAAACTTATGAATCTTTATTTTGCATTATTAAATTAGTCATGTTGTCTCATTCATTATGATCTTGACAATTGTCACATGTTAATTTAATCCTCATCCTAGGGTTCTCACTTTAGGGTTTTGATCTCCTTTCATAAGGATTGATCTCTTTGTAATTATTAACTTCTTGGGTAATGCATCTTTTGCTTCATGTTTTGCAGAGCACCATTCTTGTGTCTCTTGATCTCCTTTGGTGACAGGTTATTTGCTTGCAGGTGTACATTGGGATTTGTGAGGTTGGATTATCAACTTCTACACGGTATCAAATTTAAGCTAGCATGTCATTGATGTCAACGTGACATCATCTATATGGCAAAATCTCTAGCCCCCATCCTAGACCTAATTTTCCATAAAGGAGCTATTTTTTTCTTTTTGGCATAACTTGGTCATACAGCGTCGAAATCGGGCAAACGAGATATTGTCAGAAAGCCGGTTCTATAAAATTTCTAGTGGTGCAGGTCTCATCATCAGATTTTGTCAGTGGTTCATGTTATTCTTAATCAAAGTTAGATCTTCATTTTTTGCTTTCGAGCTCGTAACTTTTTGCCTGTATCTCTGACTTTCGCGATCCAAGCGACATTGGAAAGGTATTTCAAAGCTCTTCAGATCTATTCATGCGCTTTTTCTAGAATTTTCCCCAGGTATTTTTTTAAATTTTTTTTTATAAAAAACATTTTTTTTCAATAAGCCAAATTGTGTGAATGTTATGATGGCCATATGGCCGTCATTTTTAGGCTCACAGTTTTACTGTGACGGCCATTTGGCTATCAAATTCAATGTTGTGGATTGTGGTTTTTTTTCCCTTTGAGAGTTGTTTTCTTCGAAAGGCCATAACTTTTTCCCACGGTGTCAAAATCGAGCAAACGAGATATCGCCAGAAAGAGGACTTATAGTACTTTCCAGTGATGTAGGTATTTTTTAGAGATTTTGTCTCAGGTTCCTGTTATTTCCAGTCAAAGTCAGATCTTATTTTCTATAGTTTTCTTTAGTGTTTTCAACAAAAAATTTGCATACGATGTTGAAAATGGGCAAATAAGATATCGTCAAAAAGCTTGTTTCGAGCTCTTTGCAATGGTGTAGTTGGTTTCTAGATTTGATTTTTGGTTTTTTCTAGAAATCCTTCTTCTCAGTTGTAATCCTTTTTGGACCTTATGGGCTCACATTGCATGTTTTTATCATCTGTAAATGCAATGAAATAAAGTGCCTCAACTTTGTATGTGTAGTATTGGGATTCTTGCACATCACTTTGTGCCTTGTTGTACTCACACTATGATATAAAGTGCTATGGGGGTTGATGTTTTCCTTTGTTTTTCCTTCATACCTTTCTCATGTGTGTGTGACTTTAGTTTTCACATCCTTTATATTTGCTTGTACTTTCATGTCTGCACCTTCAGATGTTCTTGGTTTTGTGTTGGTGTCGAGCGTAATTAGTCTCCAAGTGGGAGATTGTTGGTATGTGGCGACTGATCATGCTATATTGTACACCATGGCATGTATCCTTTTCCTCCTACTTTTTCGTGTCATCACCGGAAAAGGAAAAATCAACGAAAAAGGAAAGAAAACCGACTTTGTAGAACCCTAATCTGGAAGCTTCTAAGCTTGTTAAAAAGGGGTTCAGATGGGGGTTACAGTATGATGAAAAATTTTATTATTCGCAAGATTGTAATAGGTTTTTGCACTAGATAATAAAATCCTTGGATGGCTGCAGTTTGGTGGATGTATCCCGAATTGGGTGAACCATGTTAAATTCTCCGTGTTATAATTTATTCTATGTGTGTGTTAGTTTCTCTGTTTATTAACTAAATCTAAATTTAATTGTTAGATATCTGTCTTTCTAACCCTAATAGGTTCCTCTTCATGAACTATTTTCAAGCATTTAGTTTCAGTGTACCTGTCATACCTCTCCCTTGTCAACATTATGGGGGGGTTTCTACTATTGGTGCTAATGCTTCCTTGGTTTCGCATTGGAGTGAGCCATGTTTACAATATTTGTTCCTATGTACTAGGTGGATGTAGTGGCTGGTTACCCATGCATTTTGGTGAGATGGGGCACTTACCATATGGACACTCTTGCATTCCTATTTTTGGAGGCGACCTTCCATTTTCACTTGATTAGTTTTCCAGACTATTGGTACTTGTTCCATCTATATCTTCGAGTTCCAGATGTTTTTTCCTTGGTGTTCCATCGGATTCGAGTAGTGTCATTGAGGGAACTTGTGCAAATTCTTGTCTTCTTGATCCTAATCATCATTTGTTTCAAAGGGTTTTTCTTTTAGCATCTCAATAGTCATTCTAGGATAGTGTTTGCAGATTTTTCATGCTTCAGTGGTGTTTTCCATGTTCATCCTTTGTTCCTATATTTTGGGACAATTTCTTCTTGATTGGAGGCTTCTCCGTCCTTCACTCTTGTTTGGAGGCTTCTTATTCCTTGACTTGTATTTCTCTCTTTTGGAGAGGAGTTTTTCCCACAAGGTTTTCTCCTTTTCTCCTGTTGTGAGAGATCTTTTACATTTGTACATGGGTACCTCATCTGACCTTGTTTACCAGGACCCATCTTTGCTTTCATGCATTTTTTCCTTAGTTTCTTAGCTTCTCCCTAATTTCATCTTATGGGGGGTGTTAGAGTAATAGGTTGTTTACTTGATTAATTTAATCATATTGATCAATTAATTAAGTCACCTTTACTTTATTTCACTTAAGCTAAACTTAAGAATCTTTATTTTGCATTATTAAATTAGTCATGTCATCTTGTTCATTATGATCTTGACACTTGTCACATGCTAATTTAATCCTCTTGATAGGGTTCTCACTTTAGGGTTTTGATCTCCTTTCATAAGGAATGATCTCTTTGTAATTATTAACTTCTCAGGTAATGCATCTTTTGCTTGATGTTTTGTAGAGCACCATTTTTGTGTTTCTTGATCTCCTTTGGTGACAAATTATTTTCTTGCAGGTGTTCATTGAGTATGTGAGATTGGATTATCAACTTCTACAAATGGGTGTTCAAAAATAAAATCATTTCATATGGCAGTGTTGAGAAGTACAAGGTGAGATAGGGTGTAAAGTGTTATTCCTATGTTGAGGTAATCGATTATGGTGATTTTTTCTCCCCAATTACCAATTTGAATTCTATTCAATTCCTATTATATATTGCAATGATGTTTGATCTTGAGATTGATCAAATGGATGTGAAGACAAATTTTGTTCATGGCGATTTCAAGGAAGATATTTATATATGACAACCAAAGCACTACATCAAGAAAGAAGAAACTTTGGTTTTTAAGTTGAATAAATCTTTGTACAGTCTTAAGAAATCATAGGATGTGGTAAAATATTGATGATTTATGGTGAAATTGGGATTCCTAAGGTCCAAATAATATTATTGAATCTATTATAATATGGATGGTTATTGTTTCCTTATTATTGCATTATATGTTGATGATATGGTATTTTTTAATAGCAAGAAGAGTATGATTTATTATTTGAATTCTTAGATTTCAATAGCTTTATGAAGGAATTAGCAGTAGCCAATTTCATTCTAGGGATGTAGATATGAAGAGATAGAGCTAATAGAAATTGTTGGTTGGGCTTGTGAAAGTATCTAAACTTAGTGTTGGAGAGATTCAACATGTCATCTTGTAAACCTTTGTGTGTTACTATTTCAATGGGGACTAAGTTATTAGTTGAGAAATTTCTAACTTATCCTAGTGAGTACAAGATATGGGTGTAGTTCCTTATGCTAGTGGAGTTTGGATCTTAATGTATGTTATGGTCTATACAAGACTAGTCATTTCCCAAGTTGTGGGAGTCCTTAGTTGTTTCATGGCTAATCCTAGATGAGTGCATTGGGATGTAGTGAAGAGGGTATTTAGATATTCATGAGGTACTTCTAAGTACTCCATTTTTTATCATGCTAAATCTACAAGGGACCAACACTCGATGATTATTTTTGGATTTTTGGATTTTAATTGGGATGGGTGAAAGGAAAATGAGCAATGGAAAGTACTAACTAATGAGAATTGTTTGAAGGAAAGAGATTACCAAGAAATAGAGAATCCAAACCAAGCACCACAAAATGCAAAGGAGACACAAGAAGTTGATAAGGGGAAAAAATAAGAAAAACCCCAAATATTATGAATGGAGGAAAAATGCCTAAGAATGATACAAAGAGAGAGAGAGAGAGAAAGAGAGAGAGAGAGAGAGAGAGAGAGAGATAGAGAGAGCACTTAAGCCTTAAGCTTTCTTGCTTAGATGAAGAATGAGAGGAGAGGAACCTCAATATATAGAGGTGAGAAGAGGAGTTAGAATTAGAAAGTTACTCCCAACTCAATGAATGCCACCATTCATCTATGTGTGTGCAAGTTGTCAAGAACCTCTTAGAGAGGTGGATACAAATATTCCTTGATAAAGGAATTAAAAATAAAATGAGTCATCCTCACACATGTGTGAAAATACAAAAAAGAAAAAGACTTGTAGGGATTCCTTTGAAATATTCCTACAAGTTAATAAATAATTATAATTAAAGAATAACCTTTACCAAGTAAAGATTAATCTTCTAACAATGGGCATGTTGACAATAAGAGATCCATTAGTGGATATGTTTTCACATTGTTTGGCGGTGTTATCAATTGGATGGGAAAGTGATAAGATATGGCCTCTTTGTCCACTCTAGAAGAAAATTATATGGTAGCCACTCAATCTTGTAATGAAGCCATATATCATAAGCAATAATCTTCATATGTGGGGTTTATTCATGGAGCTATTACAATTCTATGTGATAATCAAAGTTTCAATTTTTTTTCAAAGAACCTAATATTTCATGGAAGGAAAAAGTATATTGATGTCAAATTCCATTTTTTGTGGCATGGTAGAGTATGGGAGGGTGATGACAAAGAAAGTTGTCACTTTGTAGAATGCTGGAGATGCATTGGAAATGTCAGTGAACACAATAAAGTTTAAGTGGTGCTAAGAGTCTATGGGTCTCTCATCCCATAGCAATTAGTTCATGAGTATTATTACTTTCTCTACTCTTGTAAGATGTTCAAAAAGTGGGAGAATTTTAGGAAAGGTGTCTCAACCTGGCTCCTAATGTTAAGTATATAAATAATACAAATTTTGAACTATGTAATATAAAAACTTATTTTTTAGACTATAGAATTTATTTTGAAAAAATAATAAAAATTGGGTTGCTTGGCATCACTTTTAGGGGTGTCTTTTTTTAGATTTTTTCAAAATTTATGGTAATTTTTTTTGGCCTTAATGGCCTCCCAAATCAAAAGTTGTGGCATCTAGAAATTGGGCCTCTTACAATAGAAAATTAAATACATTCAATATAAAGAAAAGAGTTGTAAAAGGAAGTTACACTTGTTGCCCAACTTATGATGAAATTATAACACATTATAATATATCTTTTAATAGAGATAATGAAACCAAAATGAAATGCTTGAGTTGGTGGGTAAATTACGATGTGCTTATGGCTAGTGGAAGGAATATGTTATTTTATCTTGTGGACTCATCTTGAAATTTGAGTGTTGGCTTTCTAACCATGTATTTGGGCACCTATTTTTGAGATGGTTTTATCTCATGGTTTTTTAATGACCGTTTTATGGTTTCATGTATTATTTATCCTATTTATAGGGTGCTTGAGATGGAGATATTCATAGTTAGTTTGTAGGTACCATTATCCTACCAAAATTACTATTTATCTCTCATTGGGGGTACCAATATAAAGGATTTCTCTATAAGTGTATTGTAACCATATTTATATTATTAAATAATACATTAGGCTACTTTGGAGTGGAGGGTTTTTCTCTTGTACGAATTTGTTAATGTTTTATAAGTGTTTCTCTTTTCTATAATTGTAAAAAATATAAAATTTTCACTATACTCTCATATAATGGCGACAAAGAGGTATCAAAAATGGAAGAGCAAAGTGGCATAGGTAAAATTTTAGAATTTCTTCTCTCTGATGATGCTATGGATTGCATTGCCAAATGTGAACAAAGATCAGTCATTTTGTGTTTTTAAGAGGAGTTCCATTTGAATCAGATTTTTGTAAATGGAAAAAATTAAACTAGGAAAACAAGGGTTGGGAAATTGAAGCATTGAGGGGGTTAGGAAAGGGTTGTGTCATGCAAATTTAAAAATGTAAAACATGCTAAGGTAGTGTTACAATATCAAACATGGATCATTTGTGGAAAATTATGTTACTTATAGGCATACACTTTGGATTTTCATCCAAAAGGGCCTTCTAGATCATGATAACCAATGTGGGTGGAGCTCCCATTTTTTAATCTTGCTTTTAGACCCTTTTGCAAGATATAGTGGCTCAATTGGGGAGGGTTATCTGGTGCAAAAATAATTTTGATAAATTTTCCAATTTAAGGGTCCATCCTAGGGCGTGTGTGGATATGGACTTAAACAACCAGTTACAAGAAAATATCAAGCTTATTGGCCTAGGATTTGAGTTTTTCCAGCCATTAGTTTATTTAAATAATCCTAATACTTGTTTTTATTGCCACCAAGAAGGTCACTTGATAAGGGATTGTCCAGCCAGAAGGAACAAAATGGCACAACTACAAGTTTTAACTCAATCTAGTCGACAATAGGTTGAGAACCAACCTTTAGTTCCCGTTATTCCTAAAGAATCAAATCATGCCCAAAGACTAACTAAACCACCTTTGGATGCACAAAATAATAAGGAATTTGTTTACACTATCTCTTCTTTCAAAGATGTGATGGTTGGCTATTAGGAAGAGTGGTGCAATTGATCATTAAGGTTTCATCACTCTTCTTCACAACTTAACATCAAATCCTTGGATCGATCTTCCACTTCACGCCCCATCTTATGCAAGACAAATTTCTAGGTCTCCTATTGTTTCTAATGTTGAGTTGGATACTTGTAACCAGACTCCTTCTACAAGACAAAGATCAAGGTCCCCATTCCCTACTAATTCAATTTCAGACACACTTGATCACTCTATCTCAGTAGCTAATCATTATGATGTGTTTTCATAAGAGGATGGACCATAACTCTCCTCTTTTACATGATTTATTAAACTATCTTGGAATTTAATAGGTATTTGTCTCCCTTGTCGTAAATATGGAGTAAAAGATGTGATTGTTAAGTGGAAACCTGATATTGTTTTCCTTCAAGAAGTTAAGCTTGTTGTTCCCTACCTTACCTGTTCTTTATCCAATGTATGGAGAAATGTGTCTTTTCTTCATACATCACATATAGAAGGTAGGGGGAGGCAGTTATTGGTTTAGCCCCTTGGATTCATAAGTTTTCCATTGATAAAGGAGAGTTCACCCGTTGCATAGTTGTGTGTGGGCCTTGGATTTTATCAATGGTCAACCAATTGGGTTTTTCTCGATTTATGCCCCTAACATAGCAAAGACATAAGTGAGTTGTGGGATTGTGTCTAAAATCCTCCCTAATGTTGACTCAATTGTAGGAGGATATTTTAATATGGTCGAATTCCATAATGATCAAAGTTGGAAAATTCATATTAAGTTGAGCAATGAAGAATTTGATAAATGGTTGTCTTGTCACAATTATGTGGGAGTGATTGACCCAGTTCACATTTATACCTCCAATCATGGCAACACTTGATACACATGGTCTAATTGCATATTTGAGGATGATAAAAAGTTGAGCAGACTTGATAGATTTTACATTTCTCCTAACTTCATGTTATCCATGATACCTCTAGCTATAGTGTGATAGTGGATTATTTTGTTACCCTTTCAGATCACTTTCCTATCTTTTGTTCAATTTCAAGAAATAATAATAGAAATGTGGAGAGTAATCTGCTATGTAAGCTTAATACTTCTCATTTAGAAAACCCATCCTATGTGGTTGCCCTTGTTGGCATTTGGAATTATATACTTAAACCAAGCGAAGGGGAGTCTTATATGGATTGGTGGCATTTGGCTATTTCTCAATGCATTGAATTTCTTCATGCTTTTGGTAAGAGACTGGCGTAGAAGCAAAAACATAAGGATAAATATTTACAAGGGAGATTCATAATGTGATGGGGGAAGTTGAACTTTATTGTGTTGTGTCTAGTTCCAAATTAGCTCATCACAAACTAATTTTTTCATGGTGGAAATTGACCGTGTCCTTGATTGGGTATCAAAAGAATGGAAGAAAAATAAACATGGAAAAAAAATTTGCTACTTGGGCATTCCTTTTGGGCTAGGTGTTACTATTTTTGATATGTGAAAATGGTTTCTAAACAAGCTAAAAAATAAGCTCTGCTCTTGGAGGAATTATTTTTGGTCATTAGCTGGAAAGATTCAAGTTGTGAACTGCATATTTTTGGCTTCACATGTGTACTACTCATCTTGTTGGATGCCTTAAAAAAAGGCTATGAAAATTTAAACAAAATAATTAGACATTTTTAATGGTCTAATTTGAATGGTGATGTTGGTTTCAAATCAACTTCCTGGATACATTGTATCCAACCTAAATCAAAAGGTGGGTTGGGTATGTTGGAAGAATATCATTGATGTTGTTGTTGGCAACATGAGCACGAGGGATAAGCACAAAGGTCTATTACTATGTGTTGCAGTGTTGTTGTTGTTGGCAACATGAGCACGAGGGATAAGCACAAAGGTCTATTACTATGTGTTGCAGTGTTGTCATTGATGTCAACATTGCATCTCAATGTGAAGATTTTGGTGTAGATCTTTTTTTATTATTTTTAACAATTTTTTGAGTTGCTATGGAAGACATTTTTGCAAGATGGTTTGATCTGGAGAAGTAAGTTGTGTTGGAAATTGACTAAGTGTCAATTCTACTATTCCAGTGTAACAAAGCACTTGTTTTTGGGTTCGCACTAGTTTGCTAATGAAGGTTTTACTCTGCACTTCTAACATTATTTTGTTGGATGTTAGAAGTATCTGATTCCAAGCTTTCATCATGTTTTGGCAATCGGTCTGAAAAATATAAGTAATAGAAGTTCAACCTAGTGAATTACAGTTATTTCATGTACAACACATTTGAGTGGGAGAGTCTGCACTTCTTCGTGGATAAGTTTTTGGATTTTCACTTTTGTGGATATGTTGATACATGGCAATAGTGTATGAATTCTAGCTGGTGTCGAGGTTTGAGGACCACGTGTTCATATGTAGATACACAGTTGTTGAATTTTGACATTAGGTCTTTAGCGATGTTGACTTAATAAGTTTGAAAGCATGAGAGGGTTAAATAAGTGTTGCAGTCTTATGTGGGATCTATTATAGGTGCATGCCAACCTATTTCAAGTTGTTTTGAGTTTTGTATTTTGGCACGAGGTGTGTATGAAAAGTTTTGGAGCCAACAAGTTATATTTTGGGTGTTACATCTAATTAGGCCAACCTAATTGATGTTATTCTTGAAGTGGATATACATGTTATATATTTTTGATGTTTTGAAGATAAAGATGAATGTTGCAAGTGTCCTACATGCAAATATTATTAGAGTAGTGTGCATTTAAGTTGTGAATGTTGAGTATAAGATTAAAATGATGTGAATGCAGAGGAAAGTAGAGTATTAGATCAAAATCAGATGAAGTGGGTAAAGTCAGTTTATTGAGCTTCATTGGAACTATATTTCATGCATATGATAGATGCAATTGTAATAGTTCAAAATAGGTTGTTAATTAGGTCGACCTAATTGATGTTATTCTTGAAGTGGATATACATGTTAGATCTTTTTTGATGTTTTGAAGATAGAGATGAATGTTACGAGTGTCCTACATGCAAATATTATCAGAGGAGTGTGAATTTAAGTTGTGAATGTTGAGTAGAAGATTAAAATGATGTGAATGTAAAGGAAAGTAGAGTATTAGATCAAAATCAGATGAAATGGGTAAAGTCAATTTATTGAGCTTCATTGAAACTATATTTCATGCATATGATAGATGCAATTGTAATAGTTCAAAATAGGTTGTGAGCTACAATCTCTCTTCTATCTTTTTTCTCTATGGATAGTGAGTCCACCTATAGTGAGCACTTTTGTAAATATACTATAACTAGTTATAATATAATGTGAGCTAATCCTCATTGTGGTTTTTCTCATTTTGGGTTTTTCATGTAAAAATCCTAGTGTTCATGTGTTATGTGATGTTGTTAATGTTTCACGCTTTATTTCCGAACCATAGTTGAATATGCTAAGTGGATTGATGTTTAAATGTTTGGATGGTTTAAAAGAATATTGATTTACCCCCGCCCCCTCACAGTATTTCGAGTGTTCAACAGGGTATGCTAGACCCAAAATTCAAGGAGTTTGTTCGGCTGCTAAATGGATAGTTAGAGTGGTTTATGGCAATGAATCATGGAAGGTTTTGGTTCGCTACAAAATCATACAAGCTTTTGTTAAAAGGAAATGACAATCGGTTAGATGGTCTAATAACAAAATTATTTCTCCCTTTTTTCAGCTCAAAGCTTCATGTCCTCTTTTGTCTATATGGAAGGTGTTGCAACAAGTTTGTAAATGTTTAAATTGAAAAAGTGTTTCCTTACAACATGGGTTTAGTTTTGGTTCATCATGTATTTGGTGGAATATAATAGTTCAATATCAAGGACAACCTCTTGATGTTGCCTTTTCAAGACATGCTTATTACCTATTTAATAAAGGGATTCAACCATTTAAGGATATATGGGTGGACACCTAAAATTGACCACTTGTGTTTGGTCAATTCTACCTTTATTCCATCTAATTCCCCTTCATATGCATTAATTAAATAATATTTTATTATTTAATCAATATTGACCATTTATCCCCTAATTTTTCTAAAGTCCTAAAGTAATCAATTGATTTAATTACTTATCTCACCTTCACTCCCTTTCCTTCCATAAATTAAACATAAAAGAGGGGTTAAAATTTATTAAAACAAGAAAAAATTACAAAGCAAGGCCATTATATAGCCTTATCAAGCTCCACCAAATGGTCCAACTGTTGAGACAAGTCAAGGGGTAATTGACCCCGATCCACCAAGTTCCAATCCTGAATATGATCAGAAGCCCATTTAGCCAAACAATCAACAACACCATTCCACTCTCTAGGAATATGAGTGAAAGTAACAAACTCCAGAGAAGCACAAAGGTGGAGAATTTGTTCAACAACCAAAGCCAGATGCCAACTAACATCATCTAACTGTAGCCTATTCAACAAGTTCACCACAACCTGAGAATCAAATTCACATATGATCATGCACCAACCCATTTGACTTCCACGCTCCATAGCCAATAAAATTGCCTGAGCCTCCATTAGATTATTAGTACGAAGAAACTTATAAACAGAGAAGATAAACTGCACATCTCCAGAGCTATCCCAACCAACACCACCAATGCCAGCATGACCAGGGTTCCATGAGAAGAGCCATCTATGTTAATTTTAAGAACTCCCTGAGGAGGAGGGGACCATCTTCCCTCACTATTCACCTCGGGGTAGGATGTCTACATCTATTGCGCATGAGTTGTTGTTGCGGAGGAGGGAGATGAAGACGATGAAAATAACCAACACACAAGGAGCCACCGAAACAATAAGATCACACTTAGCCGCAACCATTTCTCCCAAAGAATGCAAAATCTTCCACCACAAACGAGGGGCCACCAACATCACATCCTGAAAAATCTGACGATTCCTCTCCAACCAAAGATTCCAAATAATGAAGGATGGGCCAATAGCCCAAGTAGCTTGAAGAAAGGAGGTAGAAACATGAGCCCTGCCCCACCAATTCACAAACTCAGCCAACGGGGAAACATGCCCACAGGGCATATTCCACACCCTCCACCAAAAATTCCTAATCTCCCAAGCATAAGAACATTGGAAGAAGAGATGAGAGACACTCTCCTCCGCAGCACAACACAACACACAAATTGAGGGGCCTTGGAATCCACACTTGCATAAATTGTCCCAAGTAAGACACCGATTTTGAGCCACTAACCACATGAAGAAATTGCACTTGGGCTATGACAACTTGTGCCAAACTTGCTTCCACCAAGGGACCTCAATATCCCCAAACAACTACCTACCCAACTACTTATAACTAGCAGACACAGAGTACTTCCCAAAAATATCAGAACCATCCCAAGCCAAAATATATGGACCCCTCAAATAATTACAAGCGCAGGAAGCCAAAAGTTGAGCAAGCTCACACCTATCCCCCTCAGACCCCCCAGGTGGCCACTCAGAAGGGTGCTTCCAGCAAAAGGTAACAACAGAGCCACAATGCTCAACGGTATCGCAGCCAGCTGCAGTAAAAATATCACAAAGGGGCTGAAGATGAGGAAAAGTAGAAAGAATAGGTGGGTGACCATCCCAAGAATCCAACCAAAAGAGAGCTTATGACCCCGAGTGACAGATCCAAAAAAGTGCACACTTAATCAACTGAGCCCCCACTTTCAAAGTATGCCAAATCATAGAACCACTCCCCTCCAGAGGATAGCGAGGAACCTCAAAAGAAGCAACACCTCTAAGATACTTATAGTTGAGAATACGTGCCCATAGCTGGTGCTGATTGGTACACCAACACCAGTAAAGCTTAGCAGCAAGAACTTTCCCATTAAAAATAGTAGAGTGTAAACTGAGACCACCCTCCTGCTTCGGTCTACACACAGATTCCCATTTAGCAAGACTCCACTTAGAAGACATCAAGTTGCTGCTCCAAAGAAATTGACGAGAGAGAGCATCAAATTCCTTAAGGAAATAGATAGGGGCCAATAGGACAAAGCACTTGTAGATGGGAAGGGCCTGTATAACAGACTTAAGGAGAGTAACTCTAGTAGCTATAGACAACCACCGATGAGTCCAATGAGTTACCTTCTTCCTCAACTTATCAAGCAACATCTACCAGGAGGACTGAGGCTGACAACCAACAACAAGAGGAATCCTTAAATAGACAAAGGGTAGAGACCCAATTTGAAACCGCAAAATAGCTACAATCCTCCGCTGGATAGTCTGAGGAGTATTAAAAAAGAAAATAGAAGACTTCTGCTCATTGAATTTCTGACCTGAGGTAGCAAGGTAGATATCCAAAGCTTTCCTAAGGGATTCAACTTCCCGAATACGAGCCAACCCCATAAGAGAGGTGTCATCCACAAAGTGGAGATGAGAAAGTGTTGGAAAACCCAACCCCCACTGCCAACCATGAATCAATACTTGAGAGACCCGAAATTTAAGAAAGTGACCGAGCCCCTCCGCATAATAATAAATAGGTAGGGAGAGAGTGGATCCCCCTGACGAAGGCCCTTGGTCGCCCCAAATAGCTCAGAAGGTTCCCCATTCACAATAACTGAAAATGAAGAAGAAGTCACACAACTCATAGTCCAACTCACCCAATCAGAAGAAAACCCAAAGGCCAACAAAATCTTTTGAAGAAAACTCCATTTAACTTTGTCATACGCTTTAGCCATATCCAGCTTGATGAACATAGACCTGTCCTTAGAAGTCGCCATGGAATGAATGACCTTAGAGGCAACCACCACCCCATCCAAAATTTGATGACCCGCCACAAAGCCTCCTTGCTCCTCCGAAATGACAACAAGAAAACAAGATTTAAGCCGCTCTACAGTCAACTTCATAATGATCTTATACACCACATTATAGAGCGCAATAGGTCTAAAGAATTCGAGCCTATCAATACCCTCCTTCTTAGGAATGACAAACAGAAAAGTAGCATTCAGGGCACGAAGCATCTGCTTATTATGAAGAGACTCAAGAACAACCTCCAACAAATCCAGCTTCACAATGTCCCAAAACTCTTGGAAAAATTCAACTGGGAACCCTTCTGGGCTAGGAGCCTTCCCCTTATTCATCCCAAACACAACCCCCTCCACTTCAAACAAAGTAATCGGACGTATAAGAGAAGCATTCATCACATTAGAGATCAAAGAAGGAATACAAGCAAGAACCATAGTCTCCTTAGCATCAACAAGAAGTGGATCCTCAGTAAATAGAGCAGAGAAGAACTGGTGAGCTTCTCTGGAAAAAGCCTGTTGCGAAGATATAGCTAAGCCTTCAGAATTAACAAGAGAAGAGATATAACACTTATTCCGATGAGCCTGCACAGAATGAGGAAAGAAAGCAATATTCATGTCCCCCTCTTGAAGCCATTAATCAATCCTAGCCTTTTGTTTCCAAAATATCTCCTCACGAAGCTCCCACTCCTCCACCGATTTTAGGGCCTGGGACTCAGCATGCCCAAGAGCCTCTAAAAATCCCAGATCCCTAATCTAGTGAGTAATAATAGCAAGCTTCTCTTGCGCTTCTCTTTTCTTGGTTCAAAAACTGCCAAAACACAACCTATTCCATCACTTAAGATGATACTTGACACATTGCAACTTCTTAACAAAAGAAACCATAGCAATACCATATGTAGGGGCTCCATCTCGCCACCACTGAGCAACAAGATTATACAAGGAAGAATCTCGAAGCCACAAAAGCTGAAATTTGAAAGGAGGATTCTTGGGATTAGGAAAAGAAGAAGCTAAAAACTTATTTAGCCAATGATCAGAGCCACACCAATCCAAAATCTTAGAGCAAGTGACCAAACTGCCCCCAACCCAAAAACTAGAAACAAGAAACCTATCCAGCCGCTCAGAAATCGCTTTTGGCCCACTCCGCCGATTATTCCAAGTAAAAATCCCATTAGAGGGTTTAACATCAACAAGAGCAAGAGAATTCACATTAGCCCAAAAAAAATCTGAAGCAGGACCTAGTCTCAGCAACCCCCCTCTTTTCTCCTCCAGACACAAGACATAATCGAAATCACCAGCTAAGATCCAAGGCAAATAAGGAGCACAAGACCTAACATATCTGATATGGGCCCAAAGTTGACTTTTACCACAGATGTCAATCAAAGCATAAACATTACTTACCAAAATAGTCTCACTAGAGTCCAAAACCGAAGCCACCACCAAAATAGAGGAATGGCTAGAAATCCACCAGCAAGGAACAACTTTACGAGGATCCCAGAAAAGTGCCAAACCTCTAGAACTTCCCCTAGAACCAATACATTGACACTGACCAGAAAACCAAATACGAGGAGCATACTGAAGCATGAAGTCCAACTAAAGCTTGGTCTCCTGAACACAAAAGATATCTGTAGAATGATCCCCAGTAAAATCTTGAATAAATTTTTGACGGGAGGCACTATTCAACCCCCTTGCATTCCATGAAAGAATAATCATGAGGAAGGTTGAGCGAAGTGGGCATCAATGGTCTTAACAGACCTAGATTCCACCAGCAAATCCCCAGTAGTTTTAATCTTGTCCACATCATTCTTACGACCGACTTTAGAGGAGTTTTCAAAATGCCCCTTCTTGAGAGGGCGTTGTAACACCCCCAAAAAAGAAGCCGACCCCTGACCTTTATCTGAAGACAGAGCCTCCTTAGCTAAATCCACTAAATAATATCATCCTATAAGCCAACAAAAGCATCCAGAGGCCCAAAACCCCCTGCTCCAAAGGAAGAGAAGTGTCCTTAGCAACAATTACCTGCTCTAGCCCTGTATCCAAACTAGTAGACCCAGACGAAATCTCAACAGGAATCCCCTCCTCCAAGGCCTGATTATCCAAGACCTCAAAACGATTAAATCCCTGATCACTTTGTTTGTCCTTATAGGCCCACTTCTGACCCCTCCCCTTAGCATTTAGCTTAATAGGAATGAATCCTTCCTTATCAAGCCCCCCCTCAGCCACAGGCACCTTGCTTTTATCACCCTTCTCCACTGAAGGCCCCGATGAAGGAGGAGAAGAAGCCCCAGCTGATCTGGATGCCCGAGGACAATGGCACTGAAGGTGTCCATACTCATGAGAAAAATAAAATCGAAAAGGGAGGGACTCATAATCTATCTGTTGAATCCACACAACAGAGCCAATACAAATTTCCAAAGAATCTGGCAAAGGATTATTTAAGTCAATTTCAACATAGATGCGAGCAAAAGAAAATACCTTTTTAACCAAAGTAGCCTGAGCATTGGCAACTGGCTTCCCCAACAATGCAACAATCTGGTGCAAAATATCCTCTCTCCAAAACTCCAAAGGTAGCCATGGTAGGTGAACCCACACAGGAACCCAAGAAGGCAGATCCTCTGCAACATTATTGAATCCCCTATGCCAGGGTTTCATGAACAAGCCCACTTGATTGTAAAAATATAGCCCTCCCTCAAAAACACGATTATGATATGAAATGCAAGAAAAATCAACCAAGAAATAGCCATTCCCTGCCACCAAAATATCAAAATCACCCTCAACCTACCAAGTTTGATGCATCCAAGACTCCAAAGCTAAGAGGGGGACACGAATACCCAAAAAATTACAAATCAGAATATGTTGAGTCCAATAAGAGAAGTCCTCTTGCACCGATTCCAGAGAGATAACTAGAATTGGATGAGCTTGACTCCACGGCAAACAACCATTCACTTTCTTGAGCTTAGAGCTCTCACCCACAAATGAGGTATCCATCTTTGGTGCATGCACATCCGCAGAAATACTCGGAGACGACTTTGCCCCCACAATCACCAAGCTCTAGGAAACCCAACCATTTCACCACACCGAACACCCTCCCCAACCAACAAGAGCCCCACCCCACACAACTAGACACTACACCAGCCTCCTCACCCCACACGACAGACCCCATACAATAGACAATATGACACCAAGAGCCGCCTAAGGGCTCATGCCACAAAAGCAACAAAGCACCAAACGAAAAGACCCGAACACTGAAGCTGGAGAAAAGGATTGAAGAGAATATAAACAAAGCCACCCCCCAGCCCCGCACACAAGAAAATCCCACCTCGGCCAAGCAAACTCCTCCATGCAATAGAACGACCCTAAATGGCACACATGCAAGCCATGACTGTTACAAGTCGCAAACTTGCAAAACCCTCACACCCGCGCGCGCCATCAATTCTTCCTTCCATAAATTAAATAAACATTTATATTTCTATTTATTTAATTTACTCATCGCACCCCCTCACATGAATTAAATATAAATTATTTAATTCTCCTTCCTCTCTTCAAATGTCACATCCTCCAATTTTTCCCACTTGTCCACTAATCACCTACCCTTAATCCTAATCTTCACCTAACCCCTTCCCTAATCATTTGCATATTCTTAACCCTAGGATTAGGAAATGGCTAATCCCTTATTGCCTATCCACTCAACCACCTTTCTCGTTAATTTTTCCCTTTTGGGAAAGACCCCATGTACTTTAACCAAATGCGTCTTTCTTCCAAAATTACCCAAAAGGAATTTTAAATTATTTTATTCCCCTTGTCATACATTGAGAATGCAGGACAAAAAAACCCTTTATGACCTTGATCTTCCCCTTATCCCCATAATACCTTTTGAGATACCATCTCCGTCTCAAGCCTTCACATTGTGACACTTGTCACAATCTTGGGTCTTGAGAGACCATCTCCCTCACGTCTCCTCTCATGATGCCACTTGACAACATCTCATGAGTTAAAATGTCTCAACCATCCCTAGCCATTGATCTTCTCCCAATCAATCCTAGCCCTTCCATCCATCATTCCTCACTTCATATGCTAAAAAATTAGCCATTTTTTAGGATCTTTCAACTTTGATCAATTTAGTAGTGTAATGCTGCCAATTTTTTGTTGAACACGCATCCAAATCAATCAACCAAAGGAAATCTATGCATCGAGGGATACAACTATGAACGGGTGAAAATACTTGTTAGAAAACGAGCAACAAACAAAAGAGTGCAAACAACAACTATAAACACCCTACACCTCAAGATTGGCCTAGTTGGATTCAAAAACAAAACAAAGATAACAAATGAAGTTGATTCACTTGGTCTCGAATTGATCCTTTGGTTGACCCTTTGATATTTGATGTAGTGTATGCTCCTTTCATGGCAAGAGATGCAAGATGAATGGAAAATAGGTGATAATGGATGCAAATGCAAGAATTTGGCTAAGTATGGCTCAAGAGAAATTTTTGCAAGATTTTGGCTAGCATAAATGATATCTTCTAAAATGAGAGAAAAATGGGGGTATTTATAGAGAATTTTGAATTCTCTAAAGAAATGAATGGTTGGAATTAAAACAAGGCCAAGATTTAGGGCTATGGTGAGTTGAGAACTCACAAGCCCTCACATCTTGACATGTGAAGTGGTTTGAAAAGGATGATGTGGACATGAGTTGGAAGGAGAGTACATGACATGGACGTACTACATAGTACCTTGGGATTGGGACAAAATCTCCTCATAAAGAAGGTCTTTGTCCCCATGTGGGTGAGAGGACATGTGAGGAATTAAAAATTCCTCAAATATTCACATGGGAATGAGAGAAATAATTTTAAATTCTTTGGAATGCATTGGAGAATTAAATGTGGGGAATGGAGTGCCTTCTCCAAAAGGAGAAAGTCTTTAATAAGGTTGACTTAAATCACATTCCATAAATGACATGGAGATTAGATTGACCTAATTAAGTGATTAAGGTTGTGCAAGTATTTGATTAGACAAATTAATGACATATTAGAGGCAAGTGGGAGATGGAGAAGAGTTCACATGTGACTTAATGTGCAAGTCAAAGATCACATGGGGAAGAGAAAAAAGAATTTAATATTCCTTGGAAAGATAAAAAGAATTAAAAATTCCTTAAAAGGTTGATTAGGCTAGTTAGAGAAGGACTAGAGAAGGATTAGGTGGCTAAGAGAGATTAGAGGCCAACTTGCAAAAGTTGGAGGATGTGACACATCTTAATTAAGGATTAGACATGTGCACATCCCTAATGATGAGATTAGGAGAATAATTAGGACTAAGAAAGGGTTGTGACATGTGAGGAATTTCATTTATTTAATTCATTTGATGAAATACCTTAAGGATTTGGCAGAATTAAGGGTGTTAATTAAATAATAGCGATATTACTTAATTAATGCAAATAAGGGGATGCTTAGACGAAAGGGGATAAATTTGGATAAATTAAGTGTCCAAATTTAGGTGTTTACAACAACATACCAAGTTTTTGTTGATATCTATGAAGGTTTGAGCTCTCTTTTGCCTTAATTTAATTGTTGTTTGGATTCTTGTGTTTGTTTGGTTTTAATTGCAATTTCCATTCGCTTTAGGCACATTTTCCCTTGCATACAATGAAACTTTAATGCATTAGCTTGGGCTACATGGCATATCATTAAAAGTAAATTTTTTTTAAATAATAAGCTTCAAGGCTTTGTTGTCTTTGTGAGAGCTTTGGCTCCCATGGACATTGTTATAAAGTTATGCACTCACGTACAATGTAATTCCCTCAAAGAGTGGTGGTGCTTGTCCAAAGTCTAGTTTAGTTGTTTTCCTTTAAAAAAAAGTATACCTAAGTCTTCTTCCTCCTTTGCCTTTAACTCCAAGGCTAAATAAAAAATGGAAATGCAAACTCAAAGAAAAAACTTGGAGAATATTGAGTGCTCAAATTGAGAGGTCGAAAGCAAAGGCTAATGCTCAAATCTTGGCCTGGGAAGTTCTACACTTCAAACTATTAGTTGGTGATAGGTTGAGATGCATAATGGTGCAACCGGTTAAATGTCCTTTCTGTCAACATAATGAAAGTTTGAAACACATTTTTTGGGACTATTCGTGGGCTAAAAAGAAGTGGAATGTTATTTTCAAATTCCTTCCTATGATTTTTGAGCATAGATTAAGCCATAAAGAAGCTATATTGGGCTTTGGCATTCAAAATAATGTTGTGGTTTCTATAAGACATACTATTTTACTAAATATATGGAAAAGTAGATGTTTGATAGTTTTTGCTAAGCATAATGCTCATCAGGAAGTAGAAATGTTTAAGGTTTACTCTAATGTCATTTTCCAAATTGTTGTTTTGTGTTCTCAATTGCACAGGGTGCCCAAAGAAAAGGTGAAGATCAACAACCACTTGGATAAGATTAAGTATCAAATGTTGTAGATAAATGGAAGACACTTTATGCTCTAAACAGTTAGAATGTAAGCTAAAATTCAAAATTTAATACAGTTGTGTTGTAATGCTACTTACTAGTATGGTGAAGGGTTCTTCTCACCTCATGCCCTTATGGGTTGTTATTTATTTAGCACTCTTCTTGCTTTGCTTCAATATAAACAAAAAAAAGAAAAAGAAGAAGAAGAAGATAATAAAGAATTCTCAACGAGATGATCTCCACCAAATATCCCCACTTCATTTCTCATGGTTTTGTGTGGCTCGTTTTACCTAACAAAGTAACAATGTTGGCAACCAAAGAATTTCCCAAGACAAGAATCAATACTGGCAGCAAATCTTTTCTGCAATGCTAGTGCACAGGCATTTCACTCCCTCAAAATTTTCATGATTGAGAGAGGCAACTGTAAGATCTCTTACAAATTGCATAGCATCTGCTAAGAACATTATATGTCAATGCTAAAACAGATACTTGTGGAACGAGCGAGATTGACTGCATATCTCCTTACAAAGAATCTGGGAAAGGAGAAGCACACTCAATTCAGAGAAGGAATTGGAATAATCCAAGGAAAAGGTTGCTGGGATGAAGTCGCAGCTCATACTTTGAACCCAAAATCACTAGATAAAATATAAGCTACATAATGTTGGCATAAGTTGAATGTAATCAGTGCCAATGGTTACAAATTCCAAGTTTACGGCATGCATGTATATGTTGATAGTGTGTACGTAATTCACAAATTATGCATAGGCTTCAAATATCAATCACCTCTATGCAAATGTAGCAAGACAATAAAAAATGCATGAGAAAGCAGCTCCGTCGATTACAGAAGAGTTAGTTGAATCTTAGACATAAGACATTCATCTTATTTTAAACCATTTTATTTGTACCATACAAATCTATTTATAAAATGGTACAAATAGATTTCTCAAAGATAACACCACCAAGCAAATATAATAAAGAATTATCAAAGTTCAAGCAAATTATCTAAGACAGTCAAAACCCATATGACATATGTACCATATAAATCTGTTTTGTAAAACAGAACAAATAGATTTCTCAAAGATCACACTTCCAACAAGCAAATATAATAAAGAATTATCAAAGTTCAAGCAAATTACCTACGACGGTAAAAACCCATTTGGCATATATACTAATATATATCCATTATACAACAGTACAAATAGTTTTCTCAAAGAGCACACCTCCACCAAGCAAATAAATTAAAGAATTATCAAAGTTCAAGTAAATTACCTAAGACGGTCAAAACCCATAAGGCATGTATACCATATAAATCTATTTAAAAAACAGTACAAAGAGATTTCTTAAACATCACGCTTCCAACAAGCAAATATAATAAAGAATTATCAAAGTTCAAGCAAATTATGTAAGACAGTCAAAACCCATACGGCATAAATACAACATAAATCCATTTATAAAACAGTACAAATAGTTTTCTCAAAGATCACACCTCCACCAAGCAAATATAAAAAGGATTTGTAGAAGTTATATAATCCATACAAAATATCCCTATTTCGTTTCTCATGGTTTTGTCGAACATGGTTTTCCCTAACAAAAGTATGAACATCATCAACAAAAGATTTTCCTAAATCAACACTGGCAGCAAATCTTTTCTGCAATGCCAGTGCACAATAATTTCACTCCCTCAAACTCTTCATGATTGAGAGATGCAACTGCAAGAAGATCTCTTACAAACTGCTCCGTAGCTTGGTCATAATCAAGGTTCCTGTTAAACACAATATGTCCACTAATTTCCCAGACAGAAGGATTAACCTTTGTCTGCAGAAAATTCTCTTCAATCATCCCACGTGTACGCTTATCTGCAAAGCACTGAAAGGAGAAAAGGCCATGTTAAACACTAAAAATGTATTCAATTTTTGAAATGTTGAGAAACGCAATATTTATCAAAGGATACTCACCTGGGGAAAAAGAAATATCCGAGTTCCACAATCAGATATCAGAATATTGAAAGGCATGTTTTTATTTTGTAATGAGCGACAAAAAGTTGCAACT
The DNA here is from genome assembly GCA_007258455.2 of Sequoia sempervirens. NCBI lineage: Eukaryota > Viridiplantae > Streptophyta > Pinopsida > Cupressales > Cupressaceae > Sequoia > Sequoia sempervirens. The sequence continues at coordinate 637,134,616 of VDFB02281492.1, forward strand.
ACTTCAGCAATTAGTCCCAAGTTTTGGCCTACTTCAAACAGTAATCCCTTGACAGGGTAGTCCACAATCTCAAAGATATTCAACCCACTTTTCTGCCAATCACCAGGAATGAGCTGGGTACAAGCAACCTCAACTGGAAGGGGATTCGCCAAATAATATGCCTGTGATTAATTCTCCAATATTAATTTGTGCTTTTGGAAAAGTTTAAACATGTTCAATAAAAATGACAATTGTAGTCAAAAACATAGCAGGGTAGCAAATAAATAGAAATAGCATCTTAAAAAAACTTCACCATATCTCACCTGGAAATGTAAATGATTGACAGTTGCAAAAGCACCAAGACTATTATAACCAATACGAAAGAAACAGTTATTCACTGCAGCAGCCATTTCTATAGCCAATTCAAAAGAGTTGATGTCAATCATTTGTGGAAGGCAACGAAATGCACAAGGTACAAAAAGCACATGTCCATATTCAATGGGATGTACCTGTTGATCATTAACAGTAACAAAGCATTGAGCATTGTTAAGATTTGGAATGACAAGAAATAAATTTAAACTAAAAAATGTAGAACCACATACAATATTGTACATAAAAATAGTGTGGAATATCCACTAACAATATTAGAGATAAACTTACATTCATGATAATCAGACTATCATCAGTCTTGACAGATGCTTTGGGAATAAGTTCACATTTCTCATCTTCACTCATTTTGATCGAGAAAAGCAGCTCACCATGCCCAACTTTGGTGAAATTAAATTTTGAAGGATCAAAAGGCTGAAGCACTTGCTTAGCTTGCAATTCTATAGGCTGTTTCTTTAAACGCCACTCTTCATTTAACTGAGCAATGAACCCAAAGCTACCTGGAATGATCTGGCGAGAGGCAGATAAACACACTTTAGCACAGATAACAAAATGCTTGTTAACGACTTATAGTAACATAAAAAATGTCCAGTAGATGTTCAAAAATGAGAAAATTCAACTCAATAAAGTATCACCTTTGTCTCACATGCAGTCACATCATATTTCAACAGACCCTGGCTTGCTCGATCTTCCCACTGTGATTTTTAACAAATTTTAAGGGTAAAGTAATCTAAGATCAAAACTCAAAGATAACATGTTAATAACAAAAGAATCTTTATGCCACCTAGAAAATATAAGTGTAGCGACCTGGGCAAGAAGAAGCATGTCCAAGTCATTCTGACTCTCATGAACATGACAAGATGATTGAATTCCAACACTTGGTGGATTAGTATGTAATCTTTTTCCAAGTTTGTAGAGAGGAAGCTCATGATCTGCAGATTCATCAACAATAGACAGAATAGCAACAATGGATCAATATTTAATTTTGAGAAGACAACACAATCTGAAGCCTTAATTAGCTCATGAAAGCAGACTATGAAAAGGAAATTCAACATAAAAGATAGTATGAGAAACTGCAGCAAATATTTCTAAATTTAACCTTCCTCAGTGAATGACATCAACTCAGCAAAAATGCAAGTTGTAGATATGTCATCTGTCAAGCTACTGTATTAACTTCAAGTCATTCTATTGAACGAAATTTTAAATTCTTTTATTGCTCTTACATAAGCATTGCAACACTCTTCAGCCAAAAAATAGATCAGATTTCAGATTGAAAGACAGATGATAAGATGAAAAGGTACTAGCTTCTATCTACAACAGTGCATATTTGAGCTAGAAGTTTTTTTTTAGGGGACGGAGGGTGGTGAACTGGGATGGCAGAGGAAAGGGGAGAGGAGTAGGGTGCTCGGCAGGTTGGAAATACCCAGAATGATTTTTAGAATATAAACGAAACTTTGGTTGGAGACAACAGATTGCCAAATGCCAAAAGATAGGTAAAAGAAAAAAACTAGAACACCAATAAGAACTCTAGAGTGCAACTATTCGAGATGCAACCCATCGATGAGTTACACCATCTTCGTCAGGAAGAAGAACCAATATCAATTGACCAAGGATGGACAAGACTTTATTGCCAATGCGCATAATGGAAAACCAGGTTTCAACTGAGAACATGGCAAAAAATGACAGTTGCAAGCCAATATCAAGTGGCATCAAATTGAAAAAAGAAAGAGGAAAAATCCTTGGATACTACTGTCACTGGCCAATTCCTTAGTCTGCTCCATAACAAATCTTTTGTGCAACTAAGAGGGTGAGGTGTAACCTGTATTGGACCAAGTCAAAGTTTCATTTTTAAGTTTGAAGTTGAACAGCTATAATGAGTTATCAAGTCTATCTGCTCAACCTTGACCAAAAATCATTTCTCCTACAACTCAAATTATGAAGTGACATCATTTTGGAAAGACAAAGGCTAAAAACACCCATAACTCCATAAATGTGATAGCTGATTGGAGATATGCAGAGATAGCTGAGTGTGGGTCTCTTCCATAGCCATTGTTCAAGAGCGTAGAAGTAGATTAGAATGGAGCTGAGAAAGGGAAACAAATCTCTTGTATTTAGCAAATCTGCTCTTGTAAACCATCCTTGTTATGAGAGCAATGGGAAGGATTTTAATTGGAAGTAGGAGGTTTTTCTAATTGTTGGGTTTCTCCAGGGTAAATCCTATGCTTTTTAAAGATTGTTTATTTCTAATTTCTAGTCATCCTTTGCGTTATTTTTGCTGTAATTTCAACATTAATGTATGGTGCTTACACTGAATAGAGCATATAAGCCATGACATGTATGAAATTATCAATACAGCATATTAACAATTACTCGTATGCAATTACTTTGAATTGTGCACTGAGATTTGTGTCACTGAATCATCACTAGCCTACATAGAGCCATTACAAGTCAAATCAGTGGTAAATCAGTTGCTTATACCCACCTGGGAATACAGTTTCCGTTTTGGAGCACCAGTGTTTTCTCATAGTAATTTCAAAGATACTCTCAGCATGATCATTTATCCTATTGTTTTATAAGGATAAATGATTTGATGGGTCATGACTCATTTTAGGGCCTCTTACCTAGGTACTTGTTGACTGAGCACAAACTAACATGCTGCTTACTAGCATTGTGAAGAGTGGGTGTAGAAAAATGCATCCTCATTGACAACACTCCAAACCAAGTATTCTCAAGTTCAGTAACTTTGATTGTAACAACTCCCAATAACCTATGAATCTGAAAAGATCAGAGGATAGGGGAGCAGCATTGGATTCCCCTTAGGTCCCTAGATCACAAGCCAAAGGAGCAGAAAGGGAAATCTTTAGGTACCCTTTATTGAACTTATGGTATGGATGTGGCATTTTGCTTCTTGAAGCAACAACAGACAAGTCAGTTATGCAGGTAATCTTTGGGATCATGAAGAACATGCTCACGAGTGTTTTTCTAAGTATATAGGTCAAGCTCCAAACAGTAAGAAAGAGGGCATTTGGAAGGTCCTGTTGCTATCAATTTGTCACTTTATAATTGAGTCTAACTATGAGCTACTGATTGATATTCTTAATCAATTTGTAGACTTAGAGATTGGTAATCATACTCTTAAGAGGATCAGTAAGGGCACTGGCACAATGGCTGATGTTTAAGAAGGTTGCTTTCTAGAATGTTAGAAGGACAGAATAACTTTACAGACGGATCTACAAATATCACTTTCTCAGTTGACAATATAAGACTGACACACAGTAATATAAATCATCTTCACCATTGGACTAAACTTAAGGACCTAATCTTTAATATTTTTTCCAATCTACTAGCTACAATTGTCAGGTTGCTAAGGGGAGAGGATAAACACTCACGCTTCTCCTATGTATTCAAGGCCTAAGGTATCAAGGGGAACTATTAATAGTTACGAAAACAGTATGGGTGACAATAATTAATGGCCATTAAACACCCCATCCCCAAGGTAAGTTAGTGGAAGGGCTGTCCAAAAGACTTACACTTCACATCCAAATCATGTGATTTGGACCATAGTTTGTAACTTTTCCTTAATAGCAATTAGACGTTTATGGAGAGCCTTAACTCATACTCTCACAAACAGATCAACAACTACCACTGGTTGTGTGTCCACCCAATTGATCTCAGTAGTCATGGACACAGTAATATTAGTGATCATGTCAAATCAACTCCTTAAACTTTGTGCTTGGAAACACTTGCTTTATTGCAGTGACATTTGGAGCTTTCCTGACTTTAGAGTTCTCGACCTCTTTTTCTAAGGCTGGAAACATGGCATACAATTATGCAATGAAAAATGACAATAGAAACAATTCAAAAGGATAGGAAAGGATGTTCCTCACAGGCCAGGTGGCAAATATCTTAAGAGGAAATGTAGATGTCCTTGCTTGATTAACATAAACTCATCTACAAATGGACTAACAAAGGAGGGAAATTGGGGGCCTCTAGGAAAGTGGACCTGGACTTCAATGTCCAAAAATCCAGACTTTCCCCAAGAACCTTTGAATGCAATGGCAAGCTGCAAAATTATAAGATCATGCCACTTCTGCACTGCAAACCTAGTTCTCAAATGTGATGATTGTAGAACTTAAATTTATTTTGTTAATGTCAAGTCAAGCTCTTTTTCCTCTTAATTAAAAAACAAGTAACAGTTCCAAAGAGAAAAGGTAGCCAGGCTTTTGAAAGAGGCATTAAAACTGCAAAGTCCATTGTTTGGGAAAAAAAATGTTCTACCGTTCTATTTGAAGTTTTCAAATCAGAAAATTCACGATACAATTTAGGAAAAAGAGAGATGCTTGGATTAGCACCAGATGCGGAAAAATTGACTGTTGGCATTCAGATTCTCTCCTTACTTATTACTGTTTAGGTTAAAATATCCAAACCTTCAAGAATCAATGCAATAAATTAAGCTTGCATGGATGTTTATTATTATATATAAATAATAAACATTCATGCAAGCTTAATTTATTGAAAATTTAAATAACTCATCTTTAATCAGAGTTCAAAATATGTTTTCCTTGCTTTGCAGATTGAAATTAACTATAACAATAATAATGACTCCAATGACGGGATTGATAAGAAAAATAATGACAAGAAGGTGGTATTTTTCGCAGTGTTTCAAATTATGATGTTTTATCAGGATTCAACTGCATAAAATACCACACTCGCTGAAGGTTTTGCAAATCGGGTAGCAAGCTAAGTGGAGTTGATCTTGGGGGAAACTCCATGGTTAAGCACACTTGAGTTTGAGTAGTACTAGGGTGGATGACCTCCCGGGAAGTCCTGATAGCTACTACTTATTGTTAAAGGAATTAATAGCCTCATAAGAACCTTTCAAAATATCCAAGTTACTTACAAACCTCAGAAAAAATTAAGTCAATGATCACCTTACCAAGCTGGTCTTGTCTCTCCTGGCCACTAATCTGATCAATCAGTATGATTTAGAGAGGCTAAAAAAGGGGGTTAGACCATCCCTGTATGTGACTATGGCATGGAATGAGGACATTAGAGACATAATAAGGATGGGGATGGCAGTACATAGATGTCTAGGGCTCCCTACCTTTAAATCATTTTTTTCAAACTTTGGCTAATTTGAATTGGTAAGTTTCTAGACGATCTACTTTCCTTTCTTGATGAAACTGAACTTTTCTTCTGTTTGCCTCTCCACTCGATCATGGGAGGCACTCTTTATTTGAAGTTTCATCAAACAATGGTGGAAGGCTAGCTTGTCTTGGGTTTGTGTTGTTCATTTTGAACTTGGGTGGCTCCATGTTATTTTGGTAGCCCCTGGGACTGCTCGTAGTGCAAGGCAGGACACAGAAGTTAAGGTCTCCAGTTTCCTGCTTTTGATTTGTGGATGCAGAAATCTTTCTTAGTCTTTAGTTGGTTTGGGAGTGCTCTAAGATAATTCACTCCACTACCTCTAATTCCTGTCAAGTATATGTTTGCATTTCTATCATTATGGGTGTGAAAAGGCATTTCAAACAAATAAAAATTATATTGCTAATCTTTTACAAATATTCTGCTCAAATGAGCATCAACATGAGACAAATACAAGCTCTTGCAAGCACAACCATGAGACTAATACAACTCCTATTGAGCTAACACATTAGAAATCACCTATGGAAGACCAAGAGTCACAACTTAGAAATTCACTTATTTAGAAACAACTTCCACAATAGAAGCCAACTATGGAAGACCAAGAGTCACAACTTAGAATTCCATATTAGATGTCCCTTTGGGATTCAAATCTCCACAATGAGAACTCAATGCTTTAACCAATTAAACACAACCCCTTGGACATTTCAAACAAACTTGGGGAAAAAACAATTTCTAGAATTATTTTTAAGCAAATATCTCAAAGTGTGTAGAACTTCTTTTGTATAAAATTTTCAATGTACGGTGAGCTAAAGGTTATAGGGAAACAAATTTAAGAATAAAATAAATAAGCTAGCATTAAAAGCTGAAAATGGAAAAATATGGGTTTTTACTTTCCAATTTGAAGATTTTATGCTACCATGATGTGGTTTAGATTAAAGTTTAAACCATGAAAAGTCAAAGACCCTTCAACTTTGATGCAATAAATTAGGCTATGAAATAATTCATTTAAATAAACATAAAAATTCACTTCAATTCAAATTATTCCAAATTTATTCTGAATGCCGCCACTATAGTGTCCTCTCAAATCAAAATTTAAAATTCAAAATTATTGTAAAGAAACAAGCAGTTCCCTGAGTACATTAACTTAATTTTTCTTTCACTAAATAGTAAATTCCCCATAACATGAAATGGGTATAGAATAAAAAAAATTCAACCAACTTGAATGTTTTAAACTTACTAAAATATCAAATTGGGTATAATAAAAACAAAAAAAAAAGGGTTTGCTATAATTTTGTTTAAATTAACATCAAGTTTACTTTAATTAGCCTTTCTCCAAAAGAATATATTAAATGCCACAGCAGTTTCTTCTTAAATTTTAAAATAAATTGTAAAGAAACAAGCAGCCATTTGAGAACATCTAAATCAGATTCAAATGCACCAAATTCACCACAATATGATTATATTACAGAATAAATAAAGTTTAATTAATATAAATGCCCTACAAAATCATATTGGTAAAATAGATCATTCTAATCCACCAAATTTGCCATACTACTAAATTGGGTACTAAATAAATAAAATTATATTTACCCAAATTCACCTTAAAATCAAATTGGGCATTACATAAATCAAATCAAATCTCACCAATTTTGCTATAAAATCAGATTGGGTATTACATAAATCAAATAAACTCTCACCAATTTCACTATAAAATCAAATTGGGTATCTCCACAAAGACTTGACATTGCAGTTAAGCCAAATAATTTTTTTTGGATTCAACACAAACTACCCATAAAACTTTTTGGATTCAACATAGACTATCCTCCCAAAGGAGGAAGCATTATGATTGAGGAATAGCCAACAAGTCAAAGGCAACCTAAGAAACTCAACCCATACAAGAACTTTGAGAGTTTATTAATCAAACACGACAAAATGATAAATCTATTGTTTAGGGAGAAAAAACCAAAAGAGAACATAGTGGGGGTATATGGTGGAGGACTACATCTACATGGTTAGCTTTTAGAAAGTGGAAAAGAAAAACGCCTTTTGTTAAGTTTTGAATAGCATCTAGCTTAACCCCATGTAGAACCCATGCAATGTTAACCTAGCTAAAAAACCTGCTTTCAAATGGTATGCAGCCAACAAACTTGCCGATGAGCATAAAGACTTTGACCATTTACATGCACTATCAAATTCCAAAACCAAACAAATAACATCCAAAGCGTTAATAGAAAACATACCTGGTAGAACACCTTGCACCTAAAAACTCAGCTCAAATGTGCATCAAAGAAGTTAGGCAACGCTTCTCCACATTTCCTGACGCCTTGCATGCCTTGTCCAACATTATACTAAGGTGTTCTAGGCTTAGGCATCCTCTCTTGAAAAGATGAGGCGCTTGAGACTCGCCTAGATGTGGTCCCTTCCGAGCTTACCATAGACCAAATTGCAATTCTAAGAAACTCCTATCCCAAGAAAAGCTTCACTCAAATGCATTTAGCATGGCCAATTACAAAGCACTTGGCTGCAATTGTTTTCCTTCTGAATTATTTAAAATCATGTGGGATAATATTGGCCAAGATGTATTCAAGGTCTATCTAGAAGCTTAGCATACTGCATCTTTAGGTCCTATCATTGATAAAGGAAATATCAAATTCATACCTAAAGTTGAGGTTTCAGAACTAATTTGCAATTGGAGACCCATTAGTCTCTTGAATGTCTCCTAGACAATTATTGCCACAACTTTAGCTATGTGAATTAGACATCTCCTCCCAATTGTGGTTCAACCTAAACAAATTTGGTTTATTCAAAGCAGATATATCATTGAAAATGTCATTGTTGTCTAGGAAAGTGTGGAATGGGCACATAAATCTAATCAACAAGCTCTCCCCATCAAAATTGACTTTGAAAAGGCCTATAATGGAATTGAATGGCATAGCCATGCTCAAGTCTCTTAGCTTTGGTCCAACCTTCATCTAGTTGGTCCAATTGCTTTTTGCAAATGCTTATGCTTGCATTATTGTTTAGTTGTGTTCAATTTGAGCACTTCAGCCTTTTTGATCCATAAGGCAAGGCTGCCCTCTTGCGCCCCTCACTACATGTATTAGCTGCTAAAGGGTTTGGATATCTTCTTGCCAATGCCATCACACAATGATAGCTTAAAGGAATCTCCCTTCTTGGATCCACTTCTCAACAAGTGGTCAATGGTCACTTTTCAAATGATTCCTTCCTTATGCTCTTTGAAGATGAAGACAACATTACATAAGCTTTCAAGTGTTTGAACATTTTCTATTTAATTTTAGGATCTAGTCAATAGAATAAGGCGTATTACTACAAGCAATCCTTTTCCCAGCCTCTTTGTTGGCTTCATCCCTTTGGCTGGAGACCCACTAACCACAAGGAAATCTTTAAATTTATGGGCAATCTCTTTGCATTTCAAGCTTGTCAATCCAAGTTGTGGCAATATGTGATTGAAAAAATAAAGAAAAAGCTTGCATATTGGATTACCAAATCACTTTCACTAGTCCATAAATTCCAAATTTGCTCTAAGGTTCTTGCAATCGTGCATGTATATTACTCTTGTTTTTGGGTTCCTTCAAAAGCATTATATTGCAAGCTTGACAGGCTTCTACAAGACTTTGTATGGGCTATTTCAAAGTGCAATAAAGGTTTTCATCGTGTTGCTTGGCACTTTTGTTGCCTACCAAGAGATTCTAGTGAACAAGGCCTTATTGATGTTAAAAAGCAAAGCACTGCTTTTTGTGCTAAGTGGATTGTCAAATCTTGTGATGGCAATAAAGCCAAAAAAAATTGTTGAAAATTTGCATTGCTTTTGGCTCACATATGGGCATCCAGCCTAGAATGGCCTTGGGTTTCCATCCCCTTGCAATTTATCCCATGCCTATTAAAATCAATGGCACATTTGTGTCAAAATCAAAATGTATTCAAAAGGACAAAGAAACTATTAAACCTTGGCTGATTCGCAATAGGTCATCCATCAACCAACAATCTATATGGTGGTCTTCCATCATCTTGTTTCAAGATAAGCCACCGGCAACTACTCCTTGGATGCACTTGATTAAGTTCTTCAAAAGAGTTAGGCACCTTTAGGATCTCTACTCCAAGGTTAATTCCACTTTGATATATTGGCCTAAAGACAAAGTGAAGTTTAATTCAAGCCATACAAACTAAGAGACCTTCCAAGAAACAATTAAGCTCGTGCCTTCTCATTATTTGCACAAAATATCTATGTGCTCCATTAGGCCTTGGTGGAAGAACTAAAAATCGTATGTCAAAGCCTCTTTCCATAATTACACTCCTCAAAAAGGATATAGGTGGTTTTCACCTCATCTTCCCATGGTTCGTAAGCTGAATGCCAAGTGATCTCTTTAGTCAGCTAATTTTATCTAGGTTGTGTTTTAAAATAGTATGGAAAGCAATTGTGGAGCCCAAAGTGACCCAATTTGCCTAGTGTTTGCTTTACTGGGGCCTTCCTATTGACATCCATTAAATACATCTTGGTTTGTCTAATCCAAAATGTTTGTTTTTTGGGCAACTAGAAACCATTCTTCATTTCTTTTGGATTTTTGTTCATGCTCAAAATGCCTTACAATGGATCCATGGTTTTTTCCAATCTCTAAGGCATGAACCATTTATTTGGCACAATGTCTTTGGTGATGGGGTCAAGTTTTCTGCAAAGTTCTCCCAGCTATCGCATGCTTTCAAATTGGAAATTCTTTTTTGTATGTGGAAAGATAGAAATTCTACTATTTGCTCATTTTGTTGTAGATATAAACTTTGCTATTCACTCCAAATCACTGGTGATCTCTAATATGCTCATTTGAATTCAAGTTCAATCTAGCAAGGTAGCGCTTGATATTGAGCATCTTTAAACCTTACTCGATCATTAAGGGAATGCCCCTTGCATGATGGTCAAGGTTCCACCACCTCCCACCAAATCCCTCCACCAAGATCAGCAGTGCAGCCACTCTAAGTCCTCACAGCATCATCCTCACAACTATCAAAGAGCCTCCACTCCTCTACCACCACCACCAACTAAGCAGCATTCTGAACCCTGCCACAACCAACTAGGTAGCTAAGGTGGGTGGTCTCCGCCTCCACATCACTCTTCTACATCCTCTCAGTTACAAGGAAAATCTCCTCACTTGACTCTTACAATATATCCACCAAGGACCATGCAGAACATGCCATAGGAGGTTCCATTGGAAGGAAATAATGCTGCTCTTGCTGGCTGGAACTTGTGGAGAATGCCAAGGATTTGCCATGTACGAGGTGGTATAACCAAAATGGGAAAGACCCTCCCCCACTAACTCTAAAATTGCCCTTGCAGCATTATTGTAATGGTTTGTTTTTATTTCTATTGAACTAGTAACTTTCACAGTTTTTTCCCTTGTGGGGCCATGCTCTTTTTGTTTTGTGACCGTTTCCATCTTTGGGGCCACATGTTCATTTATTTTGATTTTTTGGCTTTGCCAGTCTAACTTTAGGGTGTGATCCCATGTCACAGTTTTTTTTCTTTTTCTTTTTCTTTTAAGGATCTTGCTGTAAACTTTAAATCGGATTTATTATAGGGTTTTTTATTAAAAAATAAAAATAAAATAGCTTTATTTAAATGAGTATTAAATAAATCAAATAAAATTTAACAAAATTCGCCACCGTATAAAGTAAATCAAATTAACTATCAACAAAATAGCTATTAAATCAGATTGGCTACAAAACAAATCGAAATTCTATTTATATCCCTCGTCATGAAATCGAAAAGAGCATAAAAAGAAGCCGATTTCAGAAATTTGTCATAAACTCGATTTGGGTAGAGATTAAACCAAATTAACTTTCACCCAATTCACCAGAAAATCAAAGGGATGTACAAATAAATAAAATTTAATTTTACCAGATCTGCCATTAAAGAAAAATGGGTATTTAAGGAAAAACAATCCAAACCTCTTAGCTTCTCTCTCTGCATATTCTCTCCGGCTAATTCGTTAGAAGGACCTCTAATGTCCAACATATTCAGCCGGAGAAATGGTACCCGCCCAGAAAACGACCGCCGCCGGCCAAACAAGTGAGATCAGCCGGATGCCCACCCGCAGAAGGCAGAGCACCGCGACCACCGTGAAATTTCGGAGAAGACAGCCAATACTTAGAAATTCCTTTGATTTTGCATAAACGTTCTGATTTTCTCAGAGGAAAACGTGATTGCCCGTGCAAAGCCGTGATGATACTTGTCGGTGAACAATTATCAGTGGGGTGAACGATTGCATTAAGAACATCAATCCTATAGAAATCCTGCAGATGGGTTTATCCAAAGAATTTTCTAACATAGAAATTCCTGCGATGATTGTGTTTACAGAGAGATCACTGCATGATTTTTCTTAGAAGCCGCGAGATTTTTGAGAGTGGTAATGAATAGGAGGATGAGGAGATAGTTGATGGAGATTGAAGGGCGCGATGAATGCCACGTAGTATATGTTCATTGAATTATTTCAGTCGTCTGGTTCGGCTAATTGAGAAGAATATGTAAACGATTCGTTTTCGCTTGGTCAACAAGGGCTGCTCATGATTTGCATTCATGAGAAACAATAAAGAAATATGATTTATTTTATAATTGTATTAAATTTTTTAAGTATGATTTGCATGTATGATTTATTTTTTAATATGTTTTGCATGTGTGATTTGTTTAAAACAAATATGATTTGTATGTATGATTTAATTAAATGGAGAAATATGATTGTAGGGTATCACAAATGTTATAATAATATCTAGAATTCATGAAGAAAAGCTAGTTAAATAAAGGTAAAGGTTTATTCTTCAAAGATATATATATTATTATAGAGGGGAAAAGTGTGTATATATATGCTTTATGTTATTTGGTGTGTATGTTTCTAATGTAAGGTCTTATTATTTAATTATTGAGCTTGAATTTATGTCTAGTATTTTATGTTAAATTTGGTTTAGAGCATTTCTAATCTATTTTTTAGAATATTATCCATTTTAAATTAGATGATGTCTACAATTCTATGTTTTGGATAGTCACATTTGTGATTTTGTCTGTCTAATTTCAATTTTAAATTTAGTTGTTTCCAATACTAACTCTTCTAGAATGTGAACATTATATGTTGGCTAGTATACTAAAGGTTATTAATTGTGTGTTTAGGGCTTGTATTTAAATGCATTGCCCTAGGTCATTCTAGCACGTGAATTAATCAATAAAAAAGAATCAACACGTTCACATATCTAGGTTTCAACTATTGAATAGTATGTCTACATCAACATCCAGAACCTCTAAACATTACTTGTTGTTTCTATCAATGTTAAATGAGTCTTAAGGCCTAGTTATTAACAAGGACATTGATTGATCTTCCCCATTGTTATAGCAAGCCCCAATGGTGCTTCTTGACACCACCCATTTTTTATTGAATACACAAACACAAGGTAAACATATATAGGTATCAAAGGTTCATCTTTGCACAAGACATGATTGAGCCACCAAGATAGAACTATGTCACTTGGACTAAATCATAATAGTGAAATTTTATCTTAGCATCTCAAACTCTTAGTTCTCAATCAAATTTGGCCTCTAAAATCATATCCAATTATAGATTTGCATTCTTGTCTCTTAGCCATATGTGAAAAGGGAAAAGTAGTTATTGTTTATTTAGACCTAAGTATGTTAAGGTTTCAAGTACAATTCCCTAAACACCTCTAGGTAATAGGCATATCTAGAATATTTTCTTTTCCTACTTAAGTTATTGTGAGCTTTTGTTGTGTTACTAATGAAAGAGAAAATAATACTTGCATATCTAGAATATTTTCTTTTCCTACTTAAATTATATTAGAGAAAGAAAAGAAAAGAGGTAGATTTTTAATGTTAATTACTAGAAACAAGAATACAAAAAAAAAATTGTAGTGTGAAAGAGAAAATAGAAAAGCACTTGGAAAACCCTCTTGTCAATTTACTATCCAAGACACTATAATGGCATGTTGTCATCCAATCAACATGCTAGCATCTAGTTTGTGCACTATTGCCAAGATAGTGACAAAACTTAACATTTGGTACAGATTCTAGACTAGAAAATACTTGCACACAAGATCAAATAGAAGCAATAATAGAAAACCAAGATATACCAAAAATGAATAGTAACAGCTAGTAGGCTAGAAAACATTATAGATTGATGATTTTAAACAAAATAAATAAAATGAAAAAGTAGGAAGAGGAACAACAAATGTCTATGGTTTTGGTGGATTTCAAGCACCTATAATCTGAAGAGAGAAGAAAGGGGTAGATGCATAGGAGTTTTCCTTAGGTCAATATCCTATTTTGGTCTTTCGACCTCCATGAGAAACCAAGATAGAAAAATAGAATTTGAGAATGTGTGCTCTTTAGAAACTAAGAACAACAATGATAAACAAAACTATTCATGTAAAATCATCAATCCATGGGTATGGACACCTTTGCATGTGTGTGGAAAGATAAAGAAAATGGAGATTAAGCTCCTAATGTGCCAACATATGTGTTTATAGAAAAAAAGATCTTACAACAATAATAATGGAAAATAAACATAAATAAAATGGAAAACTATCAATATCATATATAAATTACAGTATTTGTCCTCAATGGTGGCAAGAGCTCACAAAGATAGTGATGGGCCAACAAGGTTGCTCAAAAATGTTGTAGATGGTTATAGAATGATAAAAAATATATTGAGGGGGAATGAGAATGATAGAAAGAAATAGAGAGTGAATGAGTATTTGAATGAGAGATAGATTGGAATGTTAAGAGGTGTTCCAAATGAACTAGCTAGTGGGATTTTCCCAATGAATCTAAAAACAATCAAACTTGCATGCACACACAAAGCAAGGTGACAAGAATAGAAGGAAGAAACTATTATATAGCTGCAATATTAGAGTATGTTAGTAAGTCATGCAGAATTTCATGCATTGTGCTAACATCCAAGTATAGTAGAGCTAGAAAGAACTTGGAACATCAACAAAATACTAGCTTAACACCAAAAAAAACTTACATAAAGAAGTTGGAGAAATACACAAACATAAGGTTGATGTTAGCATAGAGAGAAGAACAAAGGCTAGGAAAAAGTTAAATGATCCTATAAATATGCTAGGGAATATGGACACTAAAGTGGACTTGCAAAACATAACATAAAAAATGTAAAGTATTTTATTTTTAAGTTCACATTTTGCCCCCAATTTAACAAGGTTTATATCACTAGGTGATAAGTTATTCTAAAGCACTAAAAAAGAAGTAAATAACATCATGTAAGGATACTCAAAGAGATATTGTAGAGGGTGAAACAACTCTCAAAGAAAGGTAATATGCTCCTAATTGAGAATCTACAAAACACACATTAAACAACAAAAACTTACACAACAAGCAATGTTAGAATAATAAAAATATTGTAACATAAAGACATTAGAAAAATATAATTCTATAAAATAAGAGCATTAACTGGGTTTTCCCTGATTCTTTGCAATGTTTTATTGAATAGTGGCATTGTCCTTCGCCTAATCCTTCTCTTCGGTTGCTCTGGTCCCTTATGGCCCCCCACATTACTTGGGGCTTATGGAAAGAAAGAAATAATAGAGTATTTAGAGATTCTAAACTAAAAGAGGATATTGTTTTTCTTAAAATATGGAGGGCCATTGCTAATAACTTTTCTTTATAGTTTGTGGACTCTCCTCGGGGTGCTCCAACCAATTCATTGATTGGCTATGATCTTTTGGTTGCTGCAAATTGGAGGCTAATCACTCAATTATCTTGTCATGTCAAATCTTGCAATAGTGCTAGAGAGAATACTACTTGGAAGCACCCTCCTCTGCGATGGGTCAAAATTAATTTTGATGGGGTAGCCAAAGGGAGCCCTAGGCCTGCAGGTTGTGTGGGGTGTTGAGGAATGAAGAAGGAAGGTTCTTATGGCGGTGGCACTCCCATTGGGAAACCAAACCAATCATCACGCTGAGGCCAAAGCTGCTTACATTAGCATCAAAGTTATGTTGGAGAGGGGTGTTTCTAAAGTGTGGGTTAAGGGTGACTCCCTCAACATTGTCAAGTGTTTGAATGACATTCAAAATTTGAGCTCGACGATCGAGTCACTTATTAATGATTATATCATGATGTTGAGGTCATTTAAAGAGACCCATGTCTCTCATACTTATAGGGAAGGAAATTCCCTAGCAGATTTCTTTGCAAATGAGGTTGTCGACCTTATTAATTTTAAGTTGTAGGAAGAGTACTCAGCCCTTCTCGAGGGCTAAACTATTATTACAAGATGACATCTAGACTTGAGTTTTTGATTGGGGGTGATCATGTAATTATATCTCCCTTGAATGTCACACGCTTTATGGGTTGTGTTTGGCCCAATCTTAAGATCATTTGCATTTTTAGAAGATTTTTTGGGCTATGGTTTCTACTATTGTTTGGAATTGTTGAAATGGGTGGGGATAGGTGTTGGAGTATGATACCACTGAGAGGGGGGATGAATCAATAGTATGAAAAATTTCAAACAACCTTGAATTAATCTTTTAAGACTTTGCCCTTATAAAATGCAAGATCATAATAGTTCAACTATCAAGTGCAACATCATGTATGTAAAGCTATCAAACTTGACTCATCACAAAGAGTATACATAGATCTTCAATTTGACTTAATCAATTTGCACCAATTTATGCTCATGTTATTTCAATGTTTCAAACATTCATTTATTGAATGCAACATCATAATAGTTAAATGTGAAATACTTGAGCAAGCTCAAAGATAATAAGAAGAAAGCAATCACACCATAACATAGTTATTTTTTATGAGTGGAAAACCCTCATAGGGATGAAAAACCACTCGATAATATGCCTCACTAGCTTAATCAAAATGCCTCATTGGCAAAGCCTCACTGGCTAAAAAATGCCTCACTAGAAACACAAGCCTCACTGGCAATACAACTGCCTCACTAGAAAAATAACTTCTCAAAGATAAAATGAAGATTTAGAATTCAATACTAAGAGTTTCTCTGTTTCATTACAAAGTAGACCTTGATTGTCTCACTTCATTTGAGACTCAAGAATCCAACATCACAAATGTGCACATACAATGTTGCACTATGAAGTGCTTTAACAGTTCAAGAAAGATTTTGCATCAAAGCACAATGTTGTTATATCAATGATATTACAGAGATTTACACTACCATCATCATCTCAACAAGGTGACTGTCCTTTTATATTGTTTCTATATCTTTTTTCATCAAACAGCTTATACAAGTAACTGTCTTTTCCAAACTGCCTATAGTAATTTCCATTTTGGTCGACAACTGTCATTGTAGAGAGATTTGTCTACTTGTGAAAAATAGTAGTTAATGACCTTAAAAAACCTCTTTCTCTACTTGTTTGAATATAGGTTTAACAGAACCTCCTCACATTAACAAAGCTCGAACAAATGTAACAAACAAATCTTTGCTTTTCTTAACAACAGTTAGGTCAAATGCAATATCACAAATCTTTGTTTTGCTTAACAAAACTACTGTTTAACAAACCCATTTATCAAAACTAATCCAGACAAGATAGAGATCACCTGATTATACTTGACTGATAAACCACCATTGTTGTGTTATGTCCTTAAAATAGTTTCTCATGGCGGCTAGAATAACTGTCTAGAGGAACCCCAATCATTCCATAGAATCTTCAATATTTTCAAAAAATTTAAAACCCTGGGTCGAGCACTCCATTCACCAAACTCAAAATTTTCAAAATGACAAACAACTAATGCTTTTTCCACATTATACATTGTTAACTGATTGTCCCAGTTAGCCTTAAAAGGGTTGCTATTAGACACTACAAAAAGAGTACTTTAACCTATTCTTTGCCACCGTGACTTACCAATCAAGTCACTTTTAAATTAAATCAACACTTAAGCCTTTGTCACCTTTGAAGTATAAATGAAATATAACACTTTTGAAATTTCCTTGTAAATAATGAATTTGTCACCAAATAATATGTATTTTGACTTGTATAATAAGCACCTCCCTTTTCACATAATATGCCTTGAGTCTTCAAATGCAGTAAATGTCAAGGCAAATCCCATGACATAATGTTCTCATAGTCCCTAAAATAATGAAACCTTAGTACCAAAAACTAACATAGATGTTAGTTACCAAGTGTCAAAACACTAATGCATAGATGTATCAATGTGCACCAAAAAACTATAAGTACATATATACTTATATCTAACTCAATGGATTTACCAAAGCTCATGCAAACCCAACCAAACCAAGCTATCTCACATCTGAATGTATGCCATCTCATTATACCAACACAACAGATAGCACTAAACCTTCAATGAATGCCAATACTTTAAATGCCACAAATAACCCTTGACATCAATGCCAAAATCAATGTCAAAGGGGTCAACAAAGTCCCCCTTTGGCATTGATGTCAAACCTGCCATAGAATACAACCTCTATAACCTGTATGATCACCAATGCATTGTCATGTCATCGTCATATGATTACCAAATTAACTCAACAATAAACCAATGTACAGTGTGGAGCAAAAATTGATTTGCAATGTAAATCTAAACCTGTACCACTATAATGAAAATGAAAATCTGAATCTATATCTCTATATCTCAACATTTCTCCTCCTTTTGACAATAATTCCAAAGGTCAAAAGGATGGGAAAACATCAAAAGACCACCAAGTACCTACCCAAGGATACCAATATGTTGTCATAGTGACACAAAACAACATCAGATCTGAATAAATAAATTTGAAAATAGAGCACTGCATAATGAAACATAGGACTTCCATAGCATGAAAACTGAACCAAGATGCCACCATGCTGAAAATATAACCCAGGGGTGTAGAATATGCATGAAAACTACCCCTAAAACCATGCACTCAAAGAGGTAACACTACAAATGAAGCATGAGCATGTCAAGAAATGAGCATATCAAGAAGCAAGAGTATCAACCACCTTATCAACCTATGTATGAAATATACCATCTTGTTGTATTGAACTATCATCATTGTCATCAAAACTGAATGTCAATCACAAACAAAGCCACTGTCATGAATGCCAATCACCATTGTCAAAGATATGACCATCCAAATGCAAAATAAATTTGCAAAGTGCAAAGTATGTATGGACTGGAATATATCAAGTCGTGTATGTACCAATGCCAACCAAATCACTACCAAGATGAAAGTAGTTTGAAGAAACTACTTGCCAAGACAACTTTCAAGTGAATGCATGCTCAAGTGATTGAAAAACAACAAAGAGCCACAACAACGTAGCTTGTATAGAGGATCCAAGCATTAAGAAACCAATTGACCAAGCCTTATAAATTACAATTCCTTCAAGCCATGAGAAGAGTATCAACATTAGTAAACACAATGACATGATTAATATCACACTATGGACTATTTGACAGCAACATGACAAATTCCACCTGAAACTATGGGCTACCCCAAGATATTATCTTTACACACTCACAGCTACTCTACTGTTTGATGATATTTCAAGGAAGCAAATCATTGATAGATGCAAAACCCATAAACATCATGAAAATCATAAGCAACACTCCTCATACTTTTATACTTGTCACTTCTATAGTAAGATTCTCCTCAAAACATCACTCAATAACAAGAGTAAGCACCAATACCTACTTGATATCTTCAATTTACCTCTTCAAAGTGACATCATAGGAAATCATTTGTATACTGCTATTCTCATATCAAACAAAATTTCCAAGCAAGCCAAGTTAGTAAGCAAAAGTATAAAAAAACAATCCACTATGACTGATGACTTCAACTGAATATGACTTGACAACTATTAAAGATCATTGCACCAAGAGAAAGGATATCACTATCATAACAAATATGAAAACCACTACATGCTAGCCTCATACACCATACAGTTACTATCATAAATTAAGTTCTCAAATTGTGCCAAGATTGACTGTCTCAAGAGATTCTTGACATTTATTCTCATGTCCTGTCATTCTCAAACATACTAATAACTACATTATTATTGTATCCACCTTTCATTCCAACATCATACTAGCACTGTGGAGCAAATATTTGTAGTTGTCATTTAACACCACCAAAAATAGAGAGAAATATTATTCTTGAAGATATAATCCAACATTTATCATGGTTTCCAAAGATCCTGATCATTTCTTGACAAAAACCACTACACCTTCTTGGTGCAAGATATCTTAAGAAAGAATAAACCAAGACATTTAAGAACATGCAACATATAACTTGGTATCATCATGTAAACTGAATAGTATTGTCCCAACCTATACATCTTACACACAAGCACTTATGATAAAGACTTGGGAGTACTATCCCAACTCTGTCCTGAACTTGAACTCACTACCCACTTGTTAGCACTGATTAAAATAGAATGATACTCTTTCATTGCAAAACATCTATCATTGAACTATGTTACCTCACCAAGATTCTATCACATCATCAAAGTCTTTGGAGTCAACAAAAAGAACAAGGTAACATGTGATAAACTCTTTAAAAAAAAAATGTCCACCATGACACTTGCAATTACAACTGTCCCCATAGAAAGCACCATACAATGAAGACATCAATGATAACATTCCTCCAACCCTGTAAGAACTTGTTTTCAATTTCACTATCAACCACAAAATACTCACTGCTCATTATTCAAGAAGGTTAGACTGTCACAGGTTCATTGTACCTCAAAACTACCTCTTGCTTTAAAACATGAAGAGCACTGACACATCTAGGCATTGCCTACAATATTCTATCAGTCATGTATTTTCATACATCAACAAGATTCTATCACATCATCAAAGTCTTTGGAGTCAACAAAAAGAACAAGGTAACATGTGATAAACTCTTTAAAAAAAATGTCCACCATGACACTTGCAATTATAACTGTCCCCATAAAAATCACCATACAATGAAGACATCAACGATAACATTCCTCCTACCCTGTAAGAACTTGTTTTCAATTTCACTATCAACCACACAATACTCACTGCTCATTATTCAAGAAGGTTAGACTATCATAGGTTCATTGTACCTCAAAACTGCATCTTGCTTTAAAACATGAAGAGCGTTGACACATCTAGGCATTGTCTACAATATTCTATCAGTCATGTATTGTCATGCATCAACAAATCACAAGCAAAGCTTATCCTCCATTGTCCTAATTGTCATATTGCATACAAGGAAACACACACTATTTATCATGAAATACATTATCATAGAAAATCACAAACAGATCTTCCATACACTGCAACTTTTGTAAGAGACATCATGTTGCTTTTTAGTCATCACAAGTTTTGAAAAAAAGTATATAATGTTGAACAAGATTATCATGATTATACAAAGCTACTCATGAGAAAATAGTACTAACTCCCTGGGGAAAAAGATAAGACAATGATTATCTCCACTTGACTTTAAGCTAGTTCTCATGTAGTGGGTAATATATTTTGAGTAACATGCATTGATTTTGGTTTTTCATCTCTTGGATCTTGTTTTCTTCTCCATACTTGTATAGGCTTTTTCTTCTCCTTACTCAAGGTATTCTTTTTCTTTTATTTGAACATGTAGTTCCTAGATGGCTTCATCAAACTTTTCTTACACCATTGTGCTTTGTGTCCAAACTTGAATTACACCTATAACATATAATGTTGTTGTCTAGACCAAAGAAGGGATAATTTCTTCTCATATGATTATGACTTTTATTCATCCAACAATTTCTTGTTCTACAATCTCTAGCTCTATGACCATAAACATGACAAGAATAACAATAACCATAAAACTGAGAGTAGTTGTACCTTATTGAGTGGCATTTCCTAATAGGTGATGGTCTTGAGAGCTTATTTGTTCTTCCTCTTCCAACATTAGCAACTTTATCTTTTGCTTTCTTCTTGTCTTCATCAGGAGCAGCAAAGTGATAATTCAGGTCTATCTTCTTTCTAGGAGTATTTCTGGCTTTAGAACATTGTCCTTCTTCATAACCTAGACCTATAGTGTCTTTTTTATGCTTTTTCTTACTCAATATGTCATTCAAATAATCAGTACTCTTTTCAAATTGAAAACTCTTGTGCAATTTAGAGGATGCTTTTTCTAGCTCCTTTCTTAAAGAGACTATTTCTAACTCTAGTTTTAGGCATTCACTAGTCTTGACTTCAAGATCAAATTTTGTAAAATCAACAACCCTTTTAGCTTCTTCAACTTCAGTTTTTAGACAAATAATTAGTTTATCAGATTCATCAACTTGACTCTTTAAGTTAACAACTTGGATTTTTTGCTTCTTCAAACTCTAAAGAAACTTTTGCAAAATCTGAACATACCTTGTCTTTGGAATATTTTTCTTGTTGAAGTTGGTCTTTTAATTTTTTATTTTCTTTACTAAGTTGCTTGATTGTATCCAGAGCACACAAGATTTCACCTTCTAAATCAACTTCACACTCATGTTCATCATAGTCCTGTTCATAGTCATCTTCATCCACAAAGAGATCTCTTTCTTTATCACCAATCTCAACAACAAGATCATCCTTTTTATCACACTTTATATCAACATATAGGAGACTCATGCAACAACTCATTACATGACTTGGCTGGGATTTTTTGTACAACCTTTTGCTTGGCATCTTTATTTTATCTATTTCTTCTACACTTTCCCATGGTACTCCACTATTAGGACCTACCCAAGCCTGTTATACTTCTATAGGGAACCTATTCTCTGATACCACTTGTTGGAGTATGATACCACTGAGAGGGGGCATGAATCAGTGGTATGAAAAATTTCAAACAACCTTGAATTAATCTCTTAATACTTTTCCCTTATAAAATGCAAGATTAGAACAATTCAACTATCAAGTGCAACACCATGTATGTAAAGCTATCAAACTTGACTCATCACAAAGAGTATACATAGATCTTCAATTTGACTTAATCAATTTGCACAAATTTATGCTCATGTTATTTCAATGTTTCAAACATTCATTTATTCAATGTAACATCATAATAATTAAATGTGAAATACTTGAGCAAACTCAAAGATAATCAAAAGAAAGCAATCACACCATAACATAGTTGTTTTTCATGAGTGGAAAACCCTCATAGGGATGAAAAACCACTCGATAAAATGCCTCACTGGCTTAATCAAAATGCCTCATTGGCAACACAAGCCTCACTGGCAACAAAATGTCTCACTGGCTACACAAGCCTTGAACTGACTACAAAATGCCTCACTAACAACATAAGCCTTACTAGCTACAAAATGACACACTGGCAATACAACTGCCTCACTGGAAAACTAACTTCTCAAAAATAAAATGAAGATTTAAAATTTAATACAAAGGGTTTCTCTATTTCATTACAAAGTAGATCTTGACTGTCTCACTTCATTTGAGACTCAAGAATCCAACATCACAAATGTGCACATACAATGTTGGGTATGTGCAAGATCATCATGGAAAAAATGGGCCCTTAAGAACTTTGTATTTGCAGGATTATCATGGAAAAAATAGGCCCTTAAGTGGCAATTTTTTTAGAAAAATCAGAGTTAGGCAACTTGATGTAAAAATTTGAATAAGTTATCTATATTATTTAAAAAATATGTAAGAATATAATTTGTAGCAAATTGAATGTAGTTTCTAAACTACTAGGTTTTCTTAAAAAGAAAAAATCTATTTGGTGAAAATTTGAAATTTCAATGCAATACTTAAATTTCGGGAAGAAATAAAATGCGTGTCTGTCTAACCACCCTAACCACAATAAAATGATAATATTTTTATAATATTTTAGATATAATTAGAGGACTCATGTCGATGTGATGTATATTTTTTTATAATTTTTTTCAAGTAAATAATTAATTATGATTTTTATTACAACTTTTAAAAATATAAAACTTGTATCTTTGACCACCTTAACTTGGTCAAAACTTCATGAAATTCAATTTTCTTTTTTAATCCTATAGCATGCAAAGCACAGAATCTAAGCATGTTTTTAGATTCAAAAAATGTGATAACGTTTGAAAGCTATAGATGTTTTTCAATCAGCCTCTCAATCAGGACTTTAGTTGTAATTCAAATAGAAAATGGATAATAATTACTTATTAAATTCAAAGTAAAGCATAATTTATATTGGAGGAAAGCTGAGAATCTCCTTTAAAAACCCTTTTCGTTTCATCAATTTTTGGTAAAAAAAGGGTCGTCAACCACATACCCATCATATTGCCACTTTTTGGCCCATCATAATCCTGCACATACCCTGACATTACACTATGAAGTGCTTTAACAGTTCAAGAAATATTTTGCATCAAAGCACAATGTTGCTATATCAATGATATTTGTAGAGATTTACACTACCATGATCATCTCAACAAAGTAACTATCTTTTCCAAACTTCCTGTAGCAATTTCCATTTTGGTCGACAATTGTCATTGTAGAGAGATTTGTATACTTGTGAAAAATAGTAGTTAATGACCTTACAAAACCTATTTCTCTACTTGTTTGAATAAAACCTCCTCACATTAACAAAGCTCGAACAAATGTAACAAACAAATCTTTGTTTTGCTTAATAACACTTAGGTCAAATGCAATGCCACAAATCCCTGTTTTGCTTAACAAAACTACCATTTAACAAACCCATTTATCAAAAATAATCAAGAAAAGATAGATATCACCTTATTATACTCGACTGGTAAACCACCATTGTTGTGTTATTCTCTTAAAATAGTTTCTCATGGCAGCTAGAATAACTATTTAGAGGAACCCCAATCACTCCACAAAATCTTCATTATTTTCAACATTTTTCAAACCCTAGGTCAAGCACTCCATACACCAAACTCAAACTTTGCAAAATGATGAACACCTAATGATTTTTCCACATTATACATTGTTAACCGACTGTCCCAATTATCCTTAAAAGGGTCGGTAATATACACTGCAAAAAGAGTACTTTAACCTGTTCTTTGCCACCGTGACTTACCAATCAAGTCACTTTTAAATTAAATCACCACTTAAGCCTTTGTCACCTTTGAATTATAAATGAAATATAACACTTTTGAAGTTGCCTTGTAAATAATGATTTTTTCACCAAATAATATGTATTTTGACTTGTATAATAAGCACCTCCATTTTCACATAATATGCCTTGAGTCTTCAAATGCAGTAAATGTCAAGGACAATCCCATGACATAATGTTGTCTCATAGTCCCTAAAAGAATGAAACCTTAGTACCAAAAACCAACATAGATGTTAGTTATCAAGTGCCAAAACACTAATGCATAGATGTATCAATGTGCACCAAAAAACTATAAGTACATATAGTATATCTAACTCAATGTATTTACCAAAGCTCAGGAAAATCCAACCAAACCAAGCTATCTCAAATATGAACGTATGCCATCTCATTATATCAACACCAAACAGATAGCACTAAACCTTCAATGAATGCCAATACTTTAAATGCCACAAATAACCCTTGGCATCAATGCCAAAATCAATGTCAAAGGGGTCAACAATAGGAGCAAGCGCGAACCCATCTCCTGTGACAAATGGAAGAAAAAACACAAAGGCCGATGGATTCTAGAACATGGGCATTTCACGCCTTATTTGGAGAGGCTTCATTGTTTTGACCATGAAGCCTCTATTAAATTTGTTCGTTGTCGGCATAATAGGTGCTTGAAGGTGGACAGGATTGAGTTTAACGTCATTGAAGACTTAATTGCCTTCATTACTAGCTTATCAACAGAAGGGAACAAATTCTACAAAAAAATAAAAAGTAATGAAGATGCAATGGAATTCCTTAAGGGAAAAGAGAAAGATGACTTGGTGAAACTTCCCTCTTGGGGCTATGATTGTCTTTCGCTTAAGCGCATTTGGGTTGATGTTGCAGAAGTTATAATGAGGTATGTAACCCTCAATGGTCAATTTTTTGCTATCTTAGGGCATCATTTCACTATGCTCAATCACTTCAGACATAATTTACATGTTTCATTTTCATTTTTCCTTCTCTCCTCTTTGGAGGTTTCGGTTAATTCCCACCTCAAGAATTATAGGATTCCTATTCTCCATGAAGGGCTCATCTTGCTCATCATGAAGCATGTGAGAGCTAACACTTCGGCCAAGTCTGTCAAGGGAAAAGATAAGACCATTAGTGTTGATTCCTTTTCTACTAGTTTGGATACTGATGGTGATGGTCGAGATGAAGAGTGGAAGGTGGAAAAAGACAACATTGTTGCAATCTCCTCATCCCCTGCTAACTCTCCCACTAAAAAAAGGAAGAAGGGCACACTAAATAAGAAGGGTCCCACCAAGAAACTGGTCATTCATGGAATGAATTCTAGTGGGTCTTTGTCTAGAGAAGATGCTTCTAGATAGAAAAAGGTTGGGCCTCAATGATGGGCAACCAAAAAGAAGGTTGAGTTACATGGTCCATATTTTGAAGATTCTTGGAAGGATGAGGAAGAGCATTTGGTTCAGTTGGAGGACTATCCAAATTTGGGGCTTTGCTGGAGGGTTTCAAAGAGACTGGCTAAGATTCACAATTCAGAGTTGTTGATGGGTGTATTTGTATTTCTCAACACAAAAAACACAAGTGTAATATATCTCTTGAAAGGTAATGATCTGCAACTAAGTTTTAGAAAATTACCCCAAGGTCTCTTGGATGTCAGGTCATGACAGTGCATAAAAAACTCAGTCGTTGATGTGTGATTTGTTGGTTATCACAAGGGGCCTTTATGGTTCACAAAGGGCCTTTATGGTTCACAAAGTATGGAAGGTATGGGTCTATAATAAGTTTCAGAATTCTAGAAATAATGAATAGTAGCAGCAAATTTGTAACAGTAGCTTGAAACTCATCTTGTTCATCAGATTTAACATTATAATTATGATGTTGAAAAATTATGTTTAATTCATATTTTAAAAGAAAATTCAAAAGATGAAAGGGTTTAGAGGTTGTTCTAACTCAAACTATGAACAACAGCAATAATGACCAATGTTATAGTGGACAAACTCCCAAAACCAAGTTTTGCTTAACCAAGAGTAGTCTACAGTATCACAAAACTAGTGCCATCTTCTAAGGTTCTTTGCATATTTTCAAACTGCAACATTCACCCATTAAGCATGAACACATAGTTGAACTTAAGTGCAACAAATTAATAAGCTTAGACTAGATTTACACAATAATTTATCTTCAATAAATCACTAAAAGCATGAGTTGGGAGTGCAATAAATACTGCAACATGCAATCACTATTAAAGATGTCCACTAACTAACAAGATGAAACATAGTAAATAAACTAACTGAAATAAACTATGGAGGCTAAATCATGCACACATAATGAGAAACACACCAAGAAACACCAATCTTCAATGCTTCCTTATATACATTGCTCCAGAATGTCTTTTACAACAACTCATCTCTCTCTTGAAAATGAGAGGATGCCCCCTATTTATAGTTTTCCAAAAGTTGAATGAATGGATAAGATTAATTCACAATGAATGACCCATATTCATTCTAACTTAGGGTTTTCACATCACCCAATACAAGTACAAAATTTTACAATATAAAATTGGCTATTCTTGTCTTTGCCTTATTTTCTCTTTTAGCCAATTCTATCCTGTAGTTAATTTTGTCTTTTATCTACTTTGTCCTTTAGCTGGAAACTGCAAGTATTTCTCTTCTATTATAATATTCCCAACATCTTGTTGCAAAACAACACATTGAACAAACTTCTTTAGAACCGCCAAGAGCTTGTCATGGTCCGGAAAGTTGGATTTGGAGATGCAAAAGGCAATCCTTTTGAATTCCTCCATCATTTCATCATGATTCCTTATGAATGTATGTCCTACCTAAATCATTTTCTCTTATTTTGAGAAAGCCCACATGGAAAAATCCATAAATTCTTCCAACAAAGTGTCACATGTTCCCTATTTCATCTTCTTATGGAATTCACGCTTTGCAGACCCGTGATCCAACTCTTGGGCTGACATCTTGGCTCCTATTAGAAATTCTAAGAGTTTATCAATCTTATCCAAGTGGGAAAAAACATGGACATGAAGAGTATCTAATTCAATCACAAATTTCTCTATAATCCCCTTTTTGAATTCAAGATTGAATAACCATGCCTTGGGGAGCCAGTTATCCTCTTTTGGTAGAGCCAACTCTTTCTCCCTAACTTCTGCAAATAGCTTCAAAATGCTCTTCAGCTTGGGGCATGTCTTGTTGTAAAGATCAGGAAAATATTTACATGCCTCTACCTCCTTCTCAATCACCCTTTGCAGGATTAGAAAATGGTTGTGCATTTTGATTGCATAGTGGATGCCCTTATTGCTCATGTCCATTACCCTTTTGAACTAGTCTGATGTGGACTTGGTCCAAGTCCTCATTCTTTCCATTTTGTTAATTTCTTCCTTTGATAGTAGGGCAGATGCTGGTGATTCCACTGGATCTTCTTATCTTATTGTGGTCCATTGTTGTATAAAGGCAGTCAACTCTACCACCTATGCTTTTTGTTCTTCTTTTGTGGGTTGATCCTTGTCTAGCTGTTGTAGAATTGTAGTAACAGGCCCTTTAAAATCATCTATTTTCTGGGCTCGAGAAGTAGGGCCTAGGTTGATGGTTGTTACTTGTTAATCCTTGGCTTGAAGGGTATCAACATCCTTGTCTGCAGCCGAAGTTGCCACTTGCAATATTTGAGAGCCCGACGCGTATGTAATAATGTGGGATCTAACCTTGGGCTTCTTTTTCTCTTGCATCTTTACTTGAGCCCGAGCTAGTATTGCCTCCAAGTGTGCCTTTAGATCCAAAAGCATAGGAGCTTTACTCTTCAGCTACTACTCCAGCCATGAGGGGATTTATGTTTGTTGGTCAGGGGATGTAGTGTTGAATTCATTATCCCCTTCCCCTTGAACTTTTGAAAGCTCCTCCTCCTCAAGCCTAGGAGTGTCCTCAGTGCCCTTATTTTCTTCATCTTACCCTTCTTGCATTATTTCCTTTCCTTTATCAAGCTAAGTGGGTTCTACATTCTTTCATTGGTATTTTCTTCCTCTTGAGCTAGCTCATCTTTCTTTTCATCTCACTTTTCTTCTCTTTATCTTGTTGTCCTTTTGGAGGCACTTCTTCATTCAGCAAGCCCTTGTCTTGGCCAACCTTTGGGAGTTCATCAGTTTTCTCCACATTAACTTTTGTATTGTTTCCTCATCCTCGAAGCGGTGCTCCTCTGGACTCACCTCTTTGTCATTGTGTTCCTCATGTTGCTTATCCTCAGGCTTCTAATATGAAGTCTCCACATCATAGTGGGTATCAAACCCACTCATTTCTCCGTCCTTGGGTTTTTTTTTCCCTTCTTCATCTAAAACAACTTGATCTAAATAAATAATCCTCAGCCTGTCATCAACATGCTCATGATAGTCATCACGGTCTGAGTCTTCCAGCTCTTCAATGATATCAATTGTTTCATTGAGTTGCTCCTTGCTTTACCTCTCTATTTCTTCGCATATTTGCATAGTGGCTTCCATATTGGGTGGCTTGGTAGGAGGCAGAGGGATAGGTAGTGAAGCAGCAAGTTGAGCCATAAACATCTTAGCCTGGGGAGTTAAAATGATTTCCAAAAATTGAGGTGGCATATTTTGCAAATAAGAAACAAAGGTTTCAGGAAAGGCAATAGGTGCCATAGAGGTGGTGGGCATGGAGGGTGGCAGGGTGGAGAAAGTAGGCAATGGGGGCAGAAGCGAGGAGGACGATAGAGGAGAGGAGGTGGATAATGAGGAATATACCAAAACCACGGGAGCAGTCGGGGAAGTAGAGGTGAGGTGGACAAAGATGTCCAATATAGGAAGAGATGATACAAGAAATGATGGGGGAGTGGAAGGAGATGGTGCAGTGGTGGTAGTTGGGAGCATGGAAGTGGTGCATGGAGGTAGTGTTTTCTTAGCTTCCTCCTCTTGAGGCAAGAACTCTTCTTCTTGAATAGTGGGCATATTAGGAATGAAGGTTCTCGTTCTCTTAGCCTTCTTAAGAGGAATTTTTTCATCAATGGCCTTCCTAGTGTATACCTTTTGCTTAGGTTGCCACTCGGACATCTCCTTTCTCTTCTTTGATCGGGTGACCTGTTAGTTTTATGATCAGATTAATGACACATAAATTTAATTCTCAGACACAATAACATAATAGATACCCTGGGAAAACCCTCCTCTTGAGGTAGAAAAACCCAGCAAAAAATATATATCTCTTATATATATGTAATGGAAACAATACACTTTACAATGTGGCCACACACAAGGCCAATATTCAGCACCAACAATGGCTATAACAACATATAACAATCTGCCCTTCCTTGAACACAATTCTGCACTTGTAAAGATTTACAATCTTCCTTCAAAGAAATTTGCACTAGAAGGAAGGATCTACTCTTGATAGAAATCACACTTGAGAGAAGGAATAATTGAACTTGCTTAATGATGAAATGGGTGAGAATGAACTTCTATATATACATTTGCTAGAGAGGGCATACCTCTACAAGAAGTAGGTCGGCCATCAAAAGAGAAAATATAATTACAAATAAAGGTTGAGTCGGCCACCAAGAAAATTACAAATAATAATAAATATGATTACAAAGGAGGTCGGCCATCTTAGAGATATGTTGCCATTAAATAATCACAAATAAATAAGGAAGTATGAAGCCCAAAGTTGCAATAACATTAACACTCCCTCTCAGCTAGGGAGGAATACTTCCTGCTGCACAAGACACATTACCTCATCATGATGTCTACCACAATGGCTACAACCATATGTGAAAAGAGACGATATCACCTCATCATGATATCAACCATCATGGCTACTCCCATAGATGGTATGTACAAGTGTCAATCACTCAACGTGATGTTGTCACCTCATTGTGACATTCACCATGGCTCCCCCAAAGGGTGAAACACAAGTACAAGAAAAATCATCACGAACTGTCTCACATGATGTTGTCATGGAGCCACACACATGACATCCACCATGGCTCTCCCAGAGGGTGGAATCAAGGGATTTCACCTCAAACTTCTCTCATAGAGAACTCATTAACCAAGGGATTTCACCTCGAACTTCTCTCACAGAGAAGAACTCATTAATGAGGATCACTAATACTGAGACTCCTTCTCAATTAGGGCTGTATTCTCCACCATACCAAGCTTATCTCTAAAGTACTCAAACTTTATCTTGGAGAGAGGCTTGTTGAGAATGTCTGTCGTCTGCTCATCAGTGTTGATATACCTCAATTGTATAGCTTTCCTCAATACCATATATCTAATATAATGGTATTTGATCTCAACATGCTTGGTTCTATCATGAAACACAAGATTGACAGAAAGCTTCACATTAGCTCTGGTTATCACAATGAATGATAGTAGGCTCCATTGATTTCCCAAACAATCCTACAAGGAGCTTATGAAGCCACATTGCTTCTCGAGTTGCCACACAAGCTGCAATATACTCCGCCTCTGTTGTACTCAATACTACAGATGACTGCTTCCTGCTGCACCAGGTTATCATCACCGATCCCAAACTGAAGCAACATCCAAAGGTGCTTTTCTGATCAGTGACACACCCTGCCCAATCAGAATCAGTATAGCCATGCAACTTCAAATCCACACCTACAGAATATCTCAACCCATATCCAATTGTGCCACGCAAGTATCTCAGGATATGTTTTGTTGCAACAAGATGTATCTATCTTGGTTCACACATGAATTGACTAAGTGCACTCACAGCATAACATATTTTTGGTCTGGTGTTAACTAGATACATCAAGGACCCAATCAACTGCCTGTACATTATAGGATCCACCAAGTCTGAACTAGCTACAACCTCTTTCAACTTATGCAAGTTGGTCTCCATGGGTGTAGACATGGATTTACAATCCATCATACCAAATATCTTAAGTATATCAATGGTGTACTTCCCTTGACTTAGAATCATCTCATCTAGCTTCTGCCAAACTTCTAATCCAAGGAAGTAATGCATGAGCCAAAGGTCCTTCATTTCAAACTCAGAAGCCAACTCCTTCTTGCATTCGAGAATGAGGTGCTCTTCACCAGTAAGAATCAAATCATCAACATATAGGACCAAAATCAATGCTTCACCATCAATTACCTTAAAGTACAGGTTCAATTCAGCATCGTTCTTGAGGAAACCCAAGCTTTCCAGGTAACAATCAATCCTTTCGTACCATGCACGAGGTGCCTGCTTAAGACCATACAAGGCCTTCAACTTGCAAACATGAGACTCCTTCCCATGTACCTCAAATCCTTCAGGTTGCTCGATATAAACTTCTTCCTCGATCACACCATTCAGAAAGGTTGTCTTCACATCCATCTGATGAATTTTCCATCCTCTAGATGTAGCAATGGCAATGATAGTCTTGAAAGAAGTATACCGAGCAACTAGAGTGAAAGTTTCTTCCTAGTCAACTCCCTCTTTTTGTGAGAACCCTCTAGCCACGAATCTTGCCTTGTACTTCTCAATGCTCCCATCAGTCGCATGCTTGATCTTGAACAACCATTTTAAAGATACCATATATTTTCCTTCGGGTCTACGAACGATGTCCCAAACATCATTCTTGAGAATTGACTGATACTCCTCTGTCATAGCATCTTTCCAAACTTGTTGACTAGAAGCTTCTTCAACACTGGAAGGTTCAAACTCAATAATTTGGCTCATCAAAGCAACATCACTAGAAAACCTGTGAGGTCTCTTGCTTTCTCTGAGGGTTCCCTTTGGAACTACAAACCTTTCTTCCTCCTGCATTGTTTTCCTAGCCCAATGGGGTCTCTTACGTCCAATCACAATGTTTGTAGGCCCATCAATAGGTTCCAAGGGCTCAACTGGATCATCATCTTCTTTTGGTTCTGGAGCCTCCCTCTAAATCTCAGGAGCATGGTCAACTTCCATATCTTGTGAAGACTCTTTATTATTAATCTCCATGTGAGTGCCCTTGGATCTCTTGAATGCAACATCTTCCTCAAATGTGACATCTCTACTGATCTCGATCAATTTCTGGCCTGGGATGTAGATTCTATAAGCTTTAGCTATCTCTCTATAACCAACAAGTATCCCCTTCTTTCCAAAAGGCTCCAACTTTTTTCTCTTTTCCTTTGGACCATGAACATAAACTGGACATCCAAAGATTCTCAAATGACTTACTTTTGGATTCTTCCCAGTAAAGGCTTCTTCAGGAGTCATGTTCTCCAAGATTTGGTGGGGAATTTTGTTCTAAACATAAACAGTTGTCATGGATGCTTCTACCCAAAGTAATGTTGGAAGATCTTGGTCATGGATCATAGCTTTCACTGCTTCCATAATAGTCTTGTTCTTCCATTCAACAACACCATTTTGTTGAGGATTGTAAGGGACACTGAACTCCCTCTTAATCCCAGCTTCAACACAAAAATTCTGAAAGCTACCAGAGTTGTATTCTCCTCCATTGTCGGATCTCAGAACTTTGATTTTATTCCTTGAAAGATTTTCCACCTGAGCTTTGAACTCCTTGAACCTTTCTAATACTTCCTCAGATTCCTTAGATTTCAAGAAGTAAATCCAAGTCTTTCTAGAGTAGTCATCAATAAAAATAATATAATACAAGAAACCACTTGAAGAAGCAACAAACATTGGACCACATAAATCAGAGTGAATGAGATCTAGAATACTTTTGGATCTATTTTCTCTTATATGAAAAGGACCTTTAGTATTCTTACCCAGCATAGCCCTTGCAAGTACCTTCGTGCTCTTGATCGAACTTTGGAAGGCCTAAGACCATCTTATCCATGATAGGTAGGGCTCAAAAGTGAAGGTGATCCAATATTCGATGCCAAATATCAACAAGCTTGAGGAATCATGCACCAACACCTGAAGTGGTCGAGTGCATAGCCTATAGAGGCACTCATGACGAACTCCAATCACACGATCAGTCTTGATACTTGAGTTCTTTGTCCACACAAGAACTTTACCCTTTGAAAATGCAACTTGGTATCCCTTGTCTTCCAAGGCTAAAATGGAAATAAGGTTTCTCTTGATGCCTGGAACAAATAGTACATCATTCAGCTATAGGGTAATGTCAGAATCCAGGTGAAGAGTAGAGGTCCCAACTCCTTTCACTGAGTAGCTTGCATCATATCCAATGATAACTTGTTCACAAGAATCTCTCTCCACCAAGTTAGATAGATGTGCCCAGAATCTAGTGATGTGGCATGAGACACCACTATCAATCAACCACGTGTTGGAGTCAATAGGTATGTTGCTTGATAAGGCCGAATAGAATAAGTACTCACAAGAATCCTTATGTGGAGAAACTTTGCCAACATCTGCTATGGTAGCCTGTTGCTTAGGCCTAGAGGGACACTCTTTAGCAAAGTGACCATACTTGTCACATCTAAAGCATTGAATCTTGGAAAGGTCTCTCTTCTTCTTGGATAGGGGGCCACCATCGGATTCCTTATCTCTATTTCTTTTAAAGTATCCTTTCTTTCCACCTTTTCCTTTCTTCTTCAAAGAATGAGAGGCAAGAACATGAATCTCTTCATCGTTTGAACTTTGACCAACACCTCTAGCCACCAACCTTGACTCTTCTTGAATTCAGTCAGCCCTCAAACGATCAAACTTAGGAAGTTTTGATCTTGCACTGATTCCTTGAATGTAGGATTCCCATGATAAAGGAAGACCATTAAGTGTGAGCATGGTCAAGTCCTTATCTTCAATCATATGACCAATTGTAGAGAGCTGATCTCTCAATTCCGAAATCCTCATGAAGAAAGCAATAACCAATTATCCTTTCGCCATTTTCACATGATGGAGTTGTTGCTTCCGTGCAAGAGCCCAACTCGTGTTGTTGATTTCGTACATCTCCAAAGACTTGAACATCTCCCTCACCGTCTTCATCTTAGAGATGATAGGAACAATATGATCCTTTATGGAATCAACCAACATCTTCTTTTCCTTGATATCTTTCTTCTTCAATTGAACTTTCTCTTCCTCATCCTAAGGCTCGGGAATTTTTCTCTCCACGAACTCAGCCAACTCATTTTCTTCCAAGGTAAGCAAGATTCTGAACCTCCATGAAGTGAAATTTGAAGCTCCCTCAAGTCTATCCTCAATTTTGAGACCGTTCACCATCTTGACGAAGAGATAGAAGTGAACAAAGATGAGAAGAAGAATAAAGAGTATCCTTGTAAGACTAAATCTGGTCAAGATCTTCTTCAAACCTGCTTTGATACCATGTTAGTTTTATGATCAAATTAATGACACAAAAATTTAATTCAAAATCAAACACAATAACACAGTAGATACCCTGGAAAAACCCTCCTCTTGAGGGAGAAAAACCCAACAACAAATATATATCTCTTATATATATGTAATGGAAACAATACACTTTATAATGTGGCCACACACAAGGCCAATATTCAACACCAACAATGGCTATAACAACAAATAACATTCTTCCCTTCCTTGAACACAATTTAGCACTTGTAAAGCTTCACAATCTGCCTTCAAAGAAATTCACACTAGAAGGAAGGATCTTCTCTTGATAAAAATCGCACTTGAGAGAAGGAATAATTGAACTTTCTTAATGATGAAATGGGTGAGAATGAACTTCTATATAAAAATTTGCTAGAGAGGTCACACCTCTACAAGAACTAGGTTGGCCATCAAAAGAGAAAATATAATTACAAATAAAGGTTGAGTCGGCCACCAAGAAAATTACAAATAATAATAAATATGATTACAAAGGAGGTCGGCCATCTTAGAGATATGTTTCCATTAAATAATCACAAATAAATAAGGAAGTATGCAGCCCGAAGCTGCAATAACACTAACATGACCGATGGAGACTTAGGAGCCTCGCTCGAAGAACATGCACCGACACCACTATCGGTCTCACTTTCATCATCTTCCTCTAGTTCCTCATATGTTAATTGCACGCCCTATTGTTGCAATTGGGCCACTTGATCATCCAACCATTTCTTAGTTATTTGTTCTATTGGATGTGTGACGGTGTCCAAATCTGTGACCTCTGGTTCATTCCAGTCAATTACCAGCAACTACACTTTGGAAAGAGCTTTATACCCTTCATCAAGAACATTATCATCTTCAACTACCTGGTCAGGGACTGGGAACAAATCAGTAGATTTTACAAACTTTTCTATCATTCTCATATAGTGTCTTCTTCTAACCTCATGATCAACGTCACAATTTGCCCAGAAGTCTTCAATATGGCCTGCCTATGGGCGTATTTCCTTCCAACCTGTTTCTTTAGTTTTCCCAGAGGATCCAAGCCTCCTCTCTCTATGTGTAACTCCAAGTTGTACTCTGCAAGTTACTTTTCTAATTTTTTTGCACGTGGGGAAATGGGGCATGAATATACTCATTGTCTAAAAAAAAGGGGTATGGAACCCTAGCATGGTGATTGTCTTGCAACAATGAATGGGCAGTCTACAACTGCCAAGTTAACTCCAATAGGATCATTCTATCACTGGGGTATCTGGATAGAGGGTATGGGAACCTTGAGAATCCCTCAACCCTTATGTAAGTAAACTTGGGGAACTAAATGAACCAATACCCAAAGTTCTTGACCAATGCCTTTGCACTGTGTGACATTCTTATATGGTAATCCTTTGATAGAGTCCAAACAATGTGCATTATGAAGGCATCGTTGACCCACCTGTAATCTCTCTTGTAATTTATGTATTGAAGTTGTGGGTAACAATTGTAAATGGGGTTTTTCTCTTTCTTGGTTCCCATTTCACCAACACAATTGAATCCCTTGTAGGGGAAAGTGATTGCCAGAAGATATACAATGTAGGAGGTCATATAGAACTCCCCGGTCTTCTCTACTACAACAAACTGGTCATGCAGATTGTTATTGATTAGTTTGGCCCAATGGAATTTGGTCTCACCCCTAAGGATCTCTTCTATGAAGTACCACATCCACTCCTCGAAGATTGAAGTAGGCAGTCCTATTACCCTGCTTAGCAATGTCACGAGGTCATTGGCCTCCTCTGTGAAGTCACTCCAGTATAGCTTTTGAGGGACCTTATTAGCATTGCCTCTTTTCTCAAGCAACCATGTCTGATTTATAGTCCTTTTGCAGCTGGTGGGATCAACTTTCCACACATTTAGAGCATACTCTTTCTCAGGCTCTTCCATGTTATCAAATAGGGAGTGCCAAATGTTCTTCTAATCGACATAGAAGTCAGATCAACCAAAACCCATCCGTCCATAGTAACTATTCTTCTGGATTGCTGGTGATAACATTCTCTGCATGCGAAGACCAACTCTGGGCTGATTAGGGATGGAGGGAAACCCGTTGCTTTCGTAATTACACATTTCTTTATATTCCAAGCTTCCTCAGTTTTTGGGTTAACCAGGACCCACTGTCTGAACTTATCTATATTGATATTACCTAGGTTTGTATCTATTACTTTATCCCATTGAGAGATGATCTTTGAGGCACACTCGACCCCATGGAACTCGTATTTCATCTTAGCCTTATCCTTATCTCTCTTTGTAGCTTTTACACTCTTTTTTCCCTTGTCAATTTTATTAGCTGGTTCCATAAATCCTGCACAAAGGACCGTAGTAAGTGCCTTGATAAATCAAGTAAGAGTGGAACACTCATTAGATTATGCTAAAATTTCATTAGGTGCATCTATTTGCCTCAAAAATATCTAAAATATCCTTACATTCATCAAATTTCATCATTTTATTCTTATTTGCAAGTTTCACAACTTTGCGAGTTGGGAGCTACAGGTTTCCATCCTGTGGAGGCCACTAGTATTAAGGACGTTGGAAACAACTCTAGGAGCATGACAACTTCCAAACAGATTTCCATGATGATACTTCTACATTGACAAATCATTAAGTTATTTTGATGTAATTTCATTGCGTCACGTGTGAAAAGCATATTGAGGTGTTTGGGGTCAGTTGACTTCGTCAAAGTTGTCTTCTCAACCCATGCGGAAAATGATGGTATAGAAGTTGCCACCCGTAGAGTTGTTTAATTCTTTCCACTAATCGATGGCCTTGGGGCTACAATGTTCTGTAAACGAAGTTTCACCTCTCAATTCTCTACAGCGGTCTTATACTTGGAAAATCTTGGTTAAGTTATTTCAGCACATGGGAAATAGAGCGAGAGTTGACTTTGAGCTTTAGATGACAATTGGAGTGATGCAAGAAGGGTCGAGGCATAAACCATCGAGGCAGGTGCCATTAAATTTTAGGCAATGGGGGAATGACTTTGGTAGGATGATGTCCCACATGCAGCGACCCTCATGGAGAAACCCGCATCAGCATTTTGGCTTAGAATTTTCATTTTTGTTCAAAGGGTCAATGTGATAGTGTTTGAGTTGATGCTTACATCATCATGTTGAGTCATTAAGTGAATGTGGGAAATTCCAAGGCAAAAGTTTCCAAGCGAATTGCAGTTAGGATTTTTCCATTTGAAAATGAGCTTTGTTGCTCATCTTTTTGCCAACAGCGACCTGTTGGGACCCGGAGACAGTAATTTTCAAGGTTTAAGTTTCAATGCTTGATATTTGTAGAGATGGTTAGTGCAGAAGTCGTCGGTGGAAAAGCCATTTAAGTTTTTTTTTTTTTTACAATGACTTTGATTATGTGGATCCCCGCCAACAAAATCCCATAAGAGAGACCCCGCATGGGTATGGGACTTAGTTGTTTTTTATTGATCGACTGCCATGCTTGTGGTAATTGCATAGGTGAGATTCGCTAGTCGGGAGGACGATGGGATTTTTTTGTCAACACTCAGACTTGTATTTGAGGTAACCCATGAGGGGAACTCCATGAAGGTGAACCTGCAAGGATATTCTAACTCCATTACTTCATCATTTCAGCTAGGG
The DNA here is from genome assembly GCA_007258455.2 of Sequoia sempervirens. NCBI lineage: Eukaryota > Viridiplantae > Streptophyta > Pinopsida > Cupressales > Cupressaceae > Sequoia > Sequoia sempervirens. The sequence goes on from VDFB02281492.1 coordinate 637,173,037, forward strand.
ATATCTATGGAAATTACCCACGTGAGAGCCGACGATCGGAAATACATTCATGTTTCACTATTGAAACAACTTAAGCTACTTCACCTCCCACCTACATCTCCCCATGATGAAACATTTACGGATGCCTTAGACCTCAAACCTTTCAAACTTAGATAACCCTAGGCAACGCTTGCGGGGGCGATGATGTAGGAGTCATTAATGTTTATGCCGCTACGAACGATATTTCAAGGACTACTACCCATAATCGAGAACCCGCAACACCCCCACACTTGACAGTTTAAATTTTAGGGTTGATTGGCTAAGAGTTAACTAGGTTCCCACGTCTTGACTGAAATCAAGGTTAGCTTAGCCAAAAATCCCCCAAGGTCTAATTAGGGCGACATGAAACAATGTTTATCATGCCTATTCAACCCTTTCATAAATTTAATCATCTAAACACCCTCCCTAGGCATTTTATCATGAAACCCTAAGAAATTAACATATTGTGTCACCAAAAAGTGTATACTTTACTTGATTTGAGATTAATTGATGATAAATTGGACTTAATGAGGCCTTGATTTGGTGTTGTGAGGTGTTTACACATCCACACTAGGTCTCAAACCCTGGAAAATTGAATAAAATACATTTATTGATGTCTTGCAAGAGTGTTGTAAGCTATTGTAACACATCTTCACACTTTTCTAGGACCATAATGTTATAATTCACCTAAATAACCTTACCAAGACCTATTTCAAAGTGTTGTAAAGTCTTGTAACAAACTTCCACACTTTCCTAGGCTTGTCATCAATATTTACACCTTTCTTATGCTTTAAATGACCCCTTTATGCACTTACAGACCTTAATTAAGTGTCTTGTTGAAGAAGAACCCGATAAACAACATTTAATACATATTAATCTCTCACATCCACTCAAAATTGCCTAGGTGGACTGTCACCACCTTGGGTGACTTAGTCCCATGTGGCACAAAAATCAAAATTAATTTAAATTTCTTTTGGGTTTTTATTCCTTAAGACCTAAGGTTGGCCTATGATGAGGTATTTCTGGGAATTAAGGCATAATTGTGTATAAATAGATGGTTTTCCCTCTCATTTTAACTAACTCATATTAATTCATAACTCATCATCATTCATCCATCATTCATCATGTTCTCAAGTCAAGCAAGCTAGGGTTTTATCATTGCAAGTCATCAAGATAGCTTCCAAGGACATTCAAGGGCATATTCTTCATGTTTTGCTGCATAAATTCAAGATTAAACATCATGGCAAGGTATTAAATTAATTATTGCATGCTTCATTACATTCTTTATTCATTTGGTTTAACTACCTAAAAAGGGGTTTGACCAAGGCAAACCCCCATGCCCTAACATTCACCATTTCTTTCTCTTCCATTGTGTGTTTGCAGATTTAGACACTTTGAGGGTTTGAAGATCATTGAAGATAAGGTTTAAGACTTTTTGAAGACATCTCCTTGTTGACCAAGCTAAAATATCAAAAAAAAATCACTTTCAGGTCCAAAAATCAAAGTTTTACAATCGGACACCTATAGGGAACCAAAGTGTAGACCGAGGGCTTTCGTTTCCACTTCAACTTTTTTAGAAATTCAAAAGTGAACTAAGTCGCCACTAGTGGCAGCTTAGTCCCACTAAACCTATTTTTTAGAGATTTTTTTATATTTGGATACCCATTTGGCCGAAATGAGCTCTAATGCAGTTTTCCAGAATTTTTCTAAAAGTGAACTAAGTCGCCCAGCCTGGCGTAAATGTCCCATTAGGCTTAAAAATCAGAATTTCCAGAATTTTAGAGTTGCTTCAAGTCTGCAATACACTTCTAGCTACACACCTTTTCTCTTACAACTTTCTATTTGGTTTTATTTGTATTTCTAGGTCATTTATCACATGTTTGCATATCACAATGTGTTTTCCAACACTTCATATTTCTTGGATTTAGCATCATTAAATCATTTTAATTTTAGATCAGTGCATTAGAATATCTTAATTAGACATAATACATATCATTTACATTAACTTTGAGTGTAAACCCTTGCATTTTGGTCCCCATTCATTCCCATTTCTCCTTTTAGGTGAAAAACCCTAGAAGGAGCAAAGCATTGTGTGGGAAATCCAAAATCATTTTTTACATTTTGGTGAACCTGACTTTAGAATACTTTTCTTTTCTGATTTGGAGTCCATCATAAATCTAGCTCGCATTAACCTTGCATTAGGATTTGCATGCTAGGTGTCAAGTTTTGCATTCATAAAAAAGTGCATTTAGGTTGTATTTTTGACATCTAAAATTATTAAAAATTTCTATAAATTTGCATTTTCATCTTAGGGACCTGCATCATACAAACTCAAAAGCATCAAAATCCATCAAAAATTCCTGAAAATTTTGCAAAAAACCCTAACTGGGACTAATCTGCTAGTCTGCACAACTTAGTCCCAATCCAGATTTTTAACTATCTATTACAACATCAGAAACGTCATTTTTGTGCTTCGTAAGCCTCCTAGTATCATATACTATAAGTCTGGAAAGTTTTGGGAACATTTGTTTTATGCATCTAGGTCAAAAACATCATTTAAGCATAGTCATTTTTGAAATCATTCAATTACGAGCATTTTTGCATCTTAAATCATTGAACATTTCTAAAATTTTGCATTTACATATTAGGACTGCATTATACAGTACAAAGACCATCAAAATCCATCAAAAAACTCTGTTCAACCCTTAAACTACCATTTACAGAGCTGAAAACCCTATTTTTAAGCTTATGTTTGCTGCCCTCAACTACCTGTATCAGTTGGTTGAGTTTTTGTAACATGCATTTCATTAGATCTAGCTCAAATTAGCTCATTTTATGCATTGCTTAATTCCAATCTTGCATTCACCACATTTCATCTTTCAGATCATTCCATTGAAAACTAAAAGTCACATTTCATTTTACATTCTTACATTGCATTTCAAGTTTACATAGATTATTTTTTCCAAATGTTAGTTTCAATCTTCTCCAAATTTGAAAAGAAAAAGTTCGTCAATAAGCATGATAGTTATTCATTCAATGCATTCCCTAGTTATGAAATCCTCTTAGTGCAAGAGAGTGAAAATGACAATGTTAACCTTAAACATACGATGTGATAGAAGAAAATACAAACATAGATACCCATGATGATCATAATTGTTCTTCTCCCAATACCTCTCCTTTTAGTGACGAAGATATCTTGGAAAAAGAGGATAAGATCGTTGAGAATCATGAGGATATTGTTTTTCCTTCTCCTCATCCCCTTTGGGAAGATATTCTAGCACAAGAGAATGAAATCATAGACACATTCCTAAACATCACCTTACCTAATTTCCATTCTCCTTTGCCTTGTGAGAATTATTTGAGGAAAATAAGATTATAAATGATGAGGATATGTTGGTCTACAACAACCCTCTTTATGACCCTTCCCCTCCCTCTCCTATTTTGAAAGACATTAGGGAACAAAGTAATGAAGTCATAAATGATCATGATAATCATACTTTCTCTTCTCCTATTATCTCCCCTAGTTGTAAGGAAGATCCTTTGATGTTAGAAAACACAACCAATGAGAGTAATGAGAATCTTATTTTTCCCCTTTCACCTAAGCAAGATAATTCCACCATTGATCATTCCCCTACTTGCGATGAAGTTATTTTAGAAGAACCAATCCACGAATTACACAACAGCCTTTGACAAACACAACAACGAACAACCACCTAATTCCAAAGCAATGAAAAAGCTTTATGGATGAGGTTATCAAATTATGAAGCAACTTGGCTATAGTGGAAAAGGATGTGGTGCTCACAAACAAGGTATCTGCAACCCTATAGATCCTATCACACAACAAACAACACATGGTCTTTGTTATTGTCCTTTGATAGAAGTAATCAAGCCTTTGGTCAACATCAATACATTCACACAACATTCTTCTAAGCCAATTTTAACTATAAAGCATCCTGAACTCATTAACACCAGTGGTCTTGAAAATCATCATTTACAAAACATGACACAAACAATGAACTCTTCGCTTAATGTCAATCTCATCACGCAAAACACTAATGAATTGAATTTGTTAGATTTTACACACTCCTATAAAGGAGAGAACAAAATCTCACAATCTAAGCAGTCTTGCGTAGGTATGACATCTTGTCCATCCAAGCAAGAGGTCTCTTTGCCATGAACTACAAGACCACCTTCTACCATAGATCAAGCGGGTATCTTGTCAAGACTCCTCCAAGATCACTTGATCATCCTTCCTCCAAGAACTCAAAATAAATTCTATTACAAGACTTCATTTTGTGCATACCATAGAGTTCATGGTCATTCCACTAATGAATGTAAGGCTTTGAGCTGAAAAATCTAACATTTTAAGGAGTTTGGTGTTCTTCCTTATGTGGGGGCACCTAATCCTTCTAATTGCTACTGATTTTCACTCTAGCATGCATTTCAATCATTTCGGCTCACCCTTGTCCTACACTAAGTGGGAGCAAGGGGTTAAGTAGCCTTGTCATTATATGTCACTTGCCATTGCCTGTTTTGACTAGTCATTAACCTTCATGAACGTATCAGAGCAAGCTTGGGATGTGGATGACATGCCTTAAGTTGGCTTGCATGTGACATACTACCCGTCTTTCATGGTGTAGCTTATCAAAAACATATGACTTGGCATAGGGCTTTCTGAGTAAGCTGTCATGCCCTCCTTCTAATTTAAAGAAATTGCTCACAGTATGGTGTTAGCAACCACTTTAAAGTGGGGGAATACATCGACACTCATATTTCATTTCATGATTTTTTTCTTCTTGTGATGCGTCCTTTTCTTGGTGGAGTCATTGGGCTTGATTCGCTCCAAGAGCATGACATTTCTTTGACTTTTCCTCTCTTGGAAACGTTAAGCACAATGTTCCCTAAGATGAGACCTTGCACGAACTAAGCAAAATCCCTTTGAACATTTACTATTTACAACAATTTTCATATGACCACTTGCATATTCAAAAAAAAAAAAAAAGTTGGAAATTGTTTTGATAAGTCAATTTAACAACCAGGAGTTCAATGGTGGCAACGAAAATAATTTTGGAGGTCATTTGGGTAGTCAAATTTAGGTTTGAAGTTGTCAAATAGTGCATCCAGTACACATCCCTAGTGTAAACCCTAGAAAACCTTAGTTTGATTGCCTATAAATATGCATTTGAGTAGGTAATTTGCTCATTTGTGCACTTTCAAGTTTGGAAGTTAGGATCTTTGAGGAGAGAAAGGCTGAGAAGATGTCACCCATTCCACACTCCGCACATCAGGGATATTGCATTCGTACCTTCTGTTGGCCTAAGGGAGCAAGGGACCCGATAAGTACTCCAAACCCACCTTGCCATTTTTTCATTTTTTGTGATTTTAGGGCTAGGAATTTTTAGCAAGCAATTGCGGCAAACGTCATTTTCCACAATTGCATTCACAAGTGACGTAGGTGACTGTGGTTCATCGCAATCACCTCATCACAACACAATTTTTAGGGCACAAAGGGGGATTGATTATGGTGTGGTGCAATTGTAAAGTGTGTCACATTTACTTCCTGTGACACACCTACGAGCAAGAATGACACAATTGACAAATTGCAACACACATGTCAGGGGAAATGACACATGTGAAGGGGAAATGATGCAACTGACTAGGGGTTGATCATAATAGACCATGGCGATGCATTAGCTGAGGCGTGCAACACAATTGTTGTTGCCTGACACATATGCAAGAACAGTGATGTGATTGTATTTTGTGATGCATGTGCTAATCAGAATGATGCAACTGACTAATTAAAAATTTTCCCCAGTTTAGGATAGAATGAATTGTCCAATTTAGGTTTAGTCCTAGGTTTAATTAGAGTTTTGGATTGACACAATGACTATTACCTGTGGTTGTAGGTTGTTCTTTCCCCTATCTACACTCAAGAGACATGACCAATGAATTTTTGGCTATGGGATCAGTTATCCACCGTTGAAAAGCGGGGACTGATGGATCTAGGATTGTACCACGTCACATATATGCCCATTGTAAGGGAAAATCAAGGGTTTTTGACAACACTTGCAGAGCGATGACACTCTAAGACCTATTCATTTCCTTGTCGATAGGGGAGGCTACCGTGATCCTAGAGGATATGTATATAGGATACTTCGGCTACCAATTCGAGGGGAGCAGGTGAGATATGATCCTACATGGGGACTGTAGGCTATATATGACCATTATGATTATGAGGATGTGTCAAAGCTTGGTATTCAAGGTTATGAGATCAGATGGGAGACTCTGGTAGAGCGATATGATAGATATGAGTGTGTCTTGTGTACATTGATTATCGATGTTATGATTCCAGACTGCAAGGGACATGGCTTTCTAGTAGGATGGGGAGAGATGTTAGCAAGCATGATGTAGGATGCGATAGTTTATGCATGGGGACCATGTCTATTGGCTATGCTTTATTTTTTAGCTACATGATATCGCATATCAAGATGGTTCAAGCATGAGTTGTGGGGTGACATTACTGATGGTGTGGGCATGGGAGAAAATTGTAGTGTTTTGTCCAAAAGTGGGGTGTCAGCTGGGAGATGGGATGCCATATGCCTATCCAAGTATGGTGGTGTGGTCACTCAAACACATGACAAGAATACTAGATATTGAAGGCATGGTATAGATATACTAGCTAGCTTCGTCTAGAGGCACTACAAAAATTATCAGCAGTGGGGCGATGAGGATCAACATTTACCATGGTGTCGATAGGCGAGATATTTGATTGGTCGTACAGTACAATCACAGCATATCATCTCAAGCAGTATATACTATCTAGTGGGTTAGGAGATAGTTCATAGAGGTACAACATGTGTCTTGAGGGATAACTGAGTTTGTACACTCCTCACAGGAGGTGCATCCATGGGGATAGGTGATACTGGTGGTTAAAGTCAAGCAGGTGATAGATGCATTGTAGCCAGTGTAGTGGGCTTGGAGGAGTGTTATATCAGATCCAGGGATGATCATAGAGTATTACACATGGTGGGGGACTAACAGGCTAGTTCCATACAGAGATCCAAATCAACTGGTGTTGGTAGAGTGTTGTGGCAGGGTCCCACGAGGTTAGAGAGGGGATAGAGGACAGAGGGGAGGACAAGGAGATGGCGAGAGAGGTGATAGAGGGAGGGGAGATGATGGAGGAGATGTCAGCCCTCAAGGTGGGACACCAAGATGTAGAGATGGAGGAGGTCAAAGCAAAGGAGGAGCACTAGGAGGAGAGACGAGAGGAGGCAGAAATGGGAAAGGCAAAGCGAGTCCTCCAAGAGAGGATTTTTTTGGGAGTTGATGTGGAGGAAGGATTAGAGGAGGTGGGGGTTGGAGGAGGATATGGTCCAGTTGATCAACGGATAGTTGATTTATAGACATGGATAGAGTAGGAATCTGCTAGGATCTAGGAACTAAAGGCCGGGGTGGGAGCATTGAGTTTAGAGAGAGATATATTGAGGGCCAAGCTGGATGGTTTGTAGGTAGAGAGAGACACAGTCATAATTAGGAGGCAGGAGGTAGAGTAGTGGATTATAGAGTTTACTACCACCCTTAATGGGTCAAGTGTAGACATGGTTGCAACACTACTAAGAGCAGGCCGACGAGAGTAGTATTACAAGGACCTATATGAGGCTGAGGTTCCACCAAAGTGCAAAGCACCGAGCGCATCTGAGGTCTTGAGCAGTGACATGTCACATAGTAGGTTCTCACATAGTAGGTCATAGAGCAGTAGCGAGGTGTTAGGGCCGACATGGAAAGGTCCATATGAAAGGCCATAGCCAGAGCATAGGTCATCACCACGGTAGTCGCCAGGACGAGATGAGGATAGTTCAAGCTAAATTCTATTTTGTCATATGTATCTAGACACTTGTATTTTGACCATCGAGCCTACAAGCTCTATTTTATATGATATATCTTGACATTGTACTGTGACACATTTTGAACGATATATATGATATGATTTTAGCGGTGTTTATGATATGCATTTCTATGTTATGATGTTTATTATGTTATGTGATGGATGATTATGTTTTTATGTTTATGCATTTTATGATTATGTGATGATGGCATATGTTAATGCAATATGGATTTTATGATGTGTAGATGATATATGGATACATTTAATGTTATGCTTATGAATGAAAATGTGATGATTGTGAATGCTATGTGAATGCATTATGATGGTTGTCAAAATGATATGCTATGATTATGCAATGAAATATGGTTTGTTATGCAATGTGATGTATATGTGATGAATATGCAATGTTGTCATGTAGGTTTCAATGTGATAAACAAGAATGAATTATGATTATGATGTGATGTAAATGTAATTACATGCTTTATATGATATGGTGTAATGAAATTACAATACTATATGGATGCAATCTATGTTTTTGTATTTTCTCATGCAAATACAAATGTCCTAAATTAATGATGTCGATTATGACAATGATATCTAGAATGTATGCAAGATATATATTTTTGGTGTGTCATATGTGTAGTGTAGAATAATGTCATCCTTTACATTTCCACACCTAATTTGGGAATGATTAACATTAAATTGAGCCTAATGTTGCCTTGATCTAGTGTTCCAATGTGTTTTACACATTCACATTGGGTTTAGGGCCCTTTTAAGCTAAATAGACCTAATTTTGCCTTAATTTAGTGTTGTAAAGTGCATCTATTTACACCTTCACATTAAGTTTGGAGCCCTCTTGCATTTAAGACCTTCATATCATCATTAATAGGCCCCTAAGATGCTTTATTATGCATCCTGAGACTCATTTCAACCGAGATCCCAACATAATCAACAAATACACTTAATATCCTAACTCCCCAACATTTCTTCTATCTAAAAATCCCTAGTGGGACCCATATGCCACCTTGGCCATATGAGTCCCACCCAGATGGGACCTATACACCACCTTGGGTGTATGAGTCCCATTTGTTCCCTTTTTAGGGCTTTTAGCGGGAAATCAAAGTTTTGGATTCAAATTTCATGAATGTCAGCATTTGGGATCTAATAAAGGGTTAAATTACATGAAGTGCCTATATAAACAAGGTTTCAAATCATTATTTCAACTAAGAAATCATAATATCAACTAAGCAATCAAGAATCAAGCATCCTAAGACTTCACAAGAGCATCATAGAGTATTTAAGAGCATTCCTAAGGCATTAAAGAGTAGATTTCTTCATCATTTGTTGTAGAAATTCAAGATCCATTATCATGTCAAGGTCAGCAAGCATCAAGCATGTGGTTGAGCTAGTGTTGTGATGTAGCATTCAAGATCCAAGTTAAGCATTGTTGGACATATCTAATTCAAGATCAAGATCTACATTATACATGGCCACTTCATGTTAGATTGTTGATTTATATTTCAAGACATCATTCAAGGTATCATTGTTCATGTTTCATGTTTCATATTTCATGTTTAATGTTCATGTTTCATCGTTTCATCATAAGGTTTAGTTACCTAAATGAGGTTTGACCAAGGAAAACCCCTATCTACTAAAAATTGAAACAAGTTTTTTTCTCTCTCTCTCTCTCTACATGTGTGATTGTAGATCTAGGTGTCTTGGAACTTGAAGATCCTTTGAAGACTAAGTTACAAGATTGAAGAAAGTTGTCGAAGTTGTCTCTTTACTTGCAAGACCACAAAAAGTCACCTACAGGCCATAATTCAATATTTTAGAACTAGAGATTTGACAAGAGAGAATCTACAAGAGATCATAAAAGAATAACAAAATTTCAGCCAAAACCTAATACTAGGACTAAATCGCCACTTGTGGCATATGAGTCCTAGTATAGCCATTTTCTAGATTTCAGCAGATTAGATCAGTCACTGTGAAACCCCAATTTCTACATAGAAACCCTGGTTTGGGACTAAATCATCCAAAATAGTGTATGAGTCCCAGTGAGAATCAAACAACTGAATCTCAGGGTTTCAAAGCTTGTTTCGATCACATCTTTCCTCCAGACACCCCTCTACTCATTCTCAGTTTATTATTTTGTATTTCAGTTTCATGCTCTATTTCATATAGTTAGTTTTTTACATTGTATTCATCTCTTTCTTTCCAAGCCCTTGCTTGGTGGTGAACCCCCTTTTGTACCTTTAATCATGCCCTAGGAAACCCTTATTATAGATCTCTTCCCTCATTCCATCCTTGGATTGATATCTCTAAGGTTTCCTTGAGTGAAACTTGTAGAAAATTTATTGTTGTATCTCCTAAATTAAAACATTCATACTACAACTACAATTTATTTTTTTTCATTTTGATGAACCTATCATTCAGAACACATTCTTTTCTAATTTGGATTGCATCATAGTGTTAGATCTAACTTATATTAACTTTACATTGGCTCTTGCATTAGTTAATTTGCATCTAGGGTTTAAAAATCTTGCATTAGTGAAAGTGCATATAGGTTGCATTTTTTTGCATCTTAGATAATTTAATTTCATTGAAATTCTACAACTGAAAATAGTCAAGTTAGCATACAAGCTAGAAACCTTAAAACCAACTCAAAATTTGCTAAATTTGGTGTAAAAATCCTAACTAGGACTCATTCACCCCTCTAGGTGATTTAGTCCTTGTATAGGTTGTTTTTTTTGATTTCTAGGAATTTTGTGTTGTACATTTTTCACCATTTGAACCCTTCAAAAACCCTGACTGGGACTCATATGCCCCTTTGGGTGAATTAGTCCCAGATCAGACCTTAAACTACCTTTTACAACATTAAAAACATCATTTTTATACTTTTGTTTACTTTCATTAGATAGTTGTTTCAGTTTTTTGAGTTTCTGTTACATGCATTAAATTATTAGATCTAGCTTAATTTGGTTCATTTCATTCAGCTTAATTTCAAATTTTCATTTACAACATTTCATTTTTAGATTGTTGTATAGTGTAATTAGTAAAATACCTTGCTTGGAATCTGAAAATTGCATTTACACATTTCATTCTAGGTCATCACACTACATTTTAAGTCTCTTCACATTTTGAGTTTGTATTGATTACTTTTCACAAATGTTAATATCTATCTTTTCCAAGTTTGCAAAGAAATTTTTTTTCAATAAGCATGTTATTCATTCATTCAATACATTTCCTAGTTATGAGAGTCTCTTAGTGCAAGAGAGTGAAAATGTTGACACCCTCCTTAAATCTACACACCCTACTATCTTGCTTATTTGTGGGAATGATGTGATAGAAGAAGATGTAAGCATAGAAAATCATGATAATCATAGTTGCTCTTCTTCTAATACCTCTCCTATATGTGACGAAGGTATTTTGGTGTTAGAAGATGCACTGATTGAGAACCATGACAAAGTTGAAAACTCCTCTTCTATAAAATCTCATACATTTGAAGATATTATATCACAAGATAATGAGATCATAGAAACATTCCTAAACATCACCTTACCTACTTTCGATTGACCTCGTGCTTGTGAGAATGTTTTAGTGAAAGAGGATGTAGTTGTAAGGAATCATGAAAATTTCATATTGTAAGTAAAGATGATAGGTTGGTGTTAGATGATAAATTCTTTAAGATCTATGACAACCCTCTTTATGTTTCTTCCCCTACCTATCCTATTTTAGAAGACATTATGGGACAAAGGAATGAAATTATGGACAATCATGACAATCACATTTTTTCTTCTCCTAGTATCTCTCCTAGTTGTGAAGAAGATACTTTGATGTTAGAAAATTCAATCGATGAAAGTCATGAGAACCTTATGTGTCTCTCTTCCCCTAGGGAAAACATTATTGAACAAGAGAATGCCATCATTGATAAACAATAAAATCCAATCATTGATAACTCCCTTACTTGCAATGAAGTCATTTTAGAAGAACCAACCTTTGAATGTCATGAACATCTAGTTTGTAGTTCTCCTAAAAAATCTCCTCCTAGGGAGGATATCATGGCACAAGAAAATGACAACATTAGCAATAGTAATTTGGCTTCCTTCGATGATGGTTAAAAGATGACACTAGACTCCCCTTCATTAGAAAAACATCAAATTGAAACTGTTGAGGTTATGAATGCAAAAGTGTCTGTTAGATCCCCCTTGATTATTGGACCTCCTAAATACCTTGTGGGACATCTTGAGAATCCTCTAATTCTTTACCCACCCTTAAACAAACCCGAACTTATCCTTTACCCCCCTACGAATAATGTTTTGCAGCAGCCGAGTTATAATATTGTTGCTCATACATATAACACTAGAAATAATTTGCAACCAAGACAAACACCTTCAACATCACTCACATTACCTCAACCTATCTTACCTCGTCCTCCTTGTTGTCCTTCACAAAGTGGAAAAGGGTATGATCTTTTTGAACAACTTAAGAACACTCTTGATAAGATATCATTATGGGACTTTATTCAAGCCTCCCCTCATTATCATAACATGATTCAAAGTGCTTGCAACAAGTTGTGGTTCCCTCTAGTGCAAACCCGAATGACATAGCAGCCATAATTCAAGGAATAAATACTGACATTGTTTTCAACCAAAGTGAGCTCCCTCCTTTGGAAGTGCAAAAAAAAAATAATGTTTTCATGATAATAGTTCAATACAATAGAATAGGGATAAAGCAAACCCTTGTTGGCAATGGCTCCACTCTTAATGTGTGTAGTGTAAACCTCTTGGATAGGCTTGGTGTGAATAAATAAAAAAATTCAACTTGTCTCTTTATCTATTAGTGGGTTTGATAACGTGGGAAAATGGCACTTGGTGTGATCACTTTGCCTATTACAGTTGGAAAGACCACATTAGAAATATCGATCCATGTTATGCCTCATGACCTTTCATATAATCTTCTTTTAGGTAGACCATGGATTCATGAAATGAATGGGGTGCCTTCTACTCTTCATCGTATAATGAAGTATGTCTACAACAACAAAGTGTATATACTCAAAGCTAACCCTGAACCAAATAGTTGTTTAAAATTTGAGAAAAATAAGGAAAACCCTTTGAAAACATTGATACCAACTACATGTAAGTAGAACCCGTGCAAGAGAAAGACAAATAAAAACATATTGAGGAAGTCACAAAGCTATTAGAAGACGATTGGGGTTCCTTGGATTTCACAACATTCATGGGAAAATACGAGATCATAAACAAAGACTCTAAAAAGGGAAAAGAAAAAGCAGTAATGTCAACACAAAATTCAAAAGACCCTTTGAAAGCATCCACCTCAACCACTTTAGAAAAAGAAGCAAATTATACAACAAACTTTGATGAAGCTAATTATGAACAACCATTGAATCCAAAAGAAATGAAAAATCTTTATGGAAAATGTTAGAACTTTTGAAACAACTTGGATATAGCATAAAAAGGATGTGGTGCTAGAGAACAAGGTATTTGTGTCCCTATAGAGCCTAACACACAAGGAACGACTAATGGTCTTGGTTATTGTCCCTCAAAAGAAACAAGCAAGCCTTCACTTAATATCAACACTATTAAACAAAAGATTCTTCTAAGCCAACTTTAATATTGGTGCATCTTGAACTGATAGACACTAGTGGTCTTGATTATTCCTTTGAAAGAAATGAAAGAAACAAAGAAATCCTTGCTTAATATCAATGTCATCATGCAAAAAAATAATGATTGGAGTTTGTTCAAAATCTCACAATCTAAAAAGTCTTGTGTAAGTATGACAACTTGTACTAAGCAAGAGATATCTTTGTTGCAAAATAAGGGAACAACTTCTACTTTTGATCAAGAGAGTGTCTTGTCGAGACTCCTCCAAGATCGTTTGATATCCCTCCCTCAGAGAAAATGAAAGAAATTTTACTACAAGAGTTCATTTTGTGCATATCATAGAGTTCATGGCCATTCTACTAATGAATGTAAAGCTTTGAGTCATACAATTCAACATCTTAAGGATTGTGGTGCTCTTCCTTGTGTTGAAGCACCTAGTTCCTCTAATTGATACTTATTTTCATGTTTTTCATCAATCATCTAGGCTCATCCTTGTCTTGCACTAAGTGGGGGAAAGGGGTTAAGTAGCTTTGTCCTCATATGGCAGTTTTCATTGTCTCTTTGGGCTAGTTGACCACCTTCCATGTAAATATAAGAGCAAGCTTGGGATGTGGAAGACATGCCTTAAGTTGGTTCGCATGTGACATACTTATCCATGATGTAGCTTCATTTGAAAACATATGACTTGGCATAAGAATTTCTGAATAACCTCTCATGTCTTCTTCTACTTTAAAGAAATTTCTCACAACAATGGTGTTAGCAACCTCTCTAAAGTGGGGGAATACATCAAAACTCATGTTTCATTGTGTGATTTTCTTTATTCTTGCAATGTGTCCTTTTCATGGTGGTGTCATTAGGTTTGATTTCCTCTAAGAGTGTGATATTTCTTTGACTTGTACTCTCTTAGAGACATTAGGCACAAGGTTCCCTAAGAAGATACCTTACATGAACTAAGAAAAATCCCTTTGAACGTACCTTACACTACTTTTGCATTTACAATATCCATTATATGGCCACCTTGCATAACACACTTTTCTTGCATGTGGAGCCATCTTGTTTGTTCATGAGTTTCAAGTATACAAAGCTTTTCTTGCCTCATGGAGCTCTTAGTTCAGTGTTGTGTGGCACCTTATCAAAGTTATCAGAAGATATAGCTTTGGTATGGTTGTATGTATGGGAGCCGAACTTAGGCGTGACTTTCTCATAGCCACTTTCTTGTGTGTGTGTGAGTGCATACTGACCATGTGCGTATGTGTCTCACCTCTATAGGGGCTTACCTAGTGGACGGCCTGAGGTTCCACTAGCCCTTGTGAACATACATTTGGTTTGCATAGTGGACATCGTGTTCCACTTGTAAGCCACCTTTTTTTGATACTCACCCAGCAAACAACCTGAAGTTAAGTTACCTCAAAGTGGGCATGCATTTTTGGACAAACAGCTTAGATCTAATCCACAATGTGCGACACAAATGGTCAAATCTTGATCAAAATTTTCTTTCTTTTTCTTCCGTCTTTATGTCTTTCACATTGCATGTTTTTGTATCATGATGCTTCATATCATACACCTTGTGTGTGTGTCCCTTTGTGCTTATGCTGGTTTGATGTAGGATCTTGGATCCTGGGGGCTTGACCACCCCCTTGATCTTTTTCATCCTAGACCATCCACATCGGTACATGTGGACCCCTCTTAAATGTCTACTTTAGTGTGAGTTTGAAGCAAGTTCCTCCTCTCACTAAAGTGGAGGCTAAATGTAGTGTAGAAAAATGTCATCCCTTACATTTTCACACCTAATTTGGGAATGATTAACATTAAATTGAGCCTAATGTTGCCTTGATCTAGTGTTCTAATGTGTTTTACACATTCACATTGGGTTTAGGGCCCTTTTAAGCTAAATAGACCTAATTTTGCCTTAATTTAGTGTTGTAAAGTGCATTTATTTACACCTTCACATAATTTTTGATCCCTCTTGCATTTATGAACTTCATATCATCATTAATAGGCCCCTAAGACCCTTTATTATGCATCCCAAGGCTTATTTCAATTGAGATCCTGATATAATCAACAAATACACTTAATATCCTAACTCCCCGACATTTCCTTTGTCTAAAAAGTCATGGTGGGATCCATACGCCACCTTGGGTGTATGAGTCCCATTTTGCCCCTTTTTAGGGTTTTGAGCTAGAAATCAGGGTTTTGGATTCAAATTTCATGAATGTCGGTATTTGGGATCTAATAAATAGTAAATTAGATGAAGTTCCTATATAAACAAGGTTTCAAACCATTATTTCACCTAAGCAATCATAATATCAACTAAGCAATCAAGAATCAAGCATCCTAAGACTTCACAAGAGCATCATAGAGTATTTAAGAGCATTCCTAAGGCATTCAAGGGAAAATTTCTTCATCATTTGTTGCTAAAATTCAAGATCCATTATCATGACAAGGTCAACAAGCATCAAGCATGTTGTTGAGCTAGTGTTGTGATTTAGCATTCAAAATCCAAGTTAAGCATTGTTCCATATCTAATTCAAGATCAAGATCTACATTCTACATGGCCACTTCATGTTAGATTGCTAATTTACATTTCAAGACATCATTCACAGTATCATTGTTCATGTTTCATGTTTCATATTTCATGTTTCATGATCATCATTTCACTGTTTCATCATAAGGTTTAATTACCTAAATGGTGTTTGACCAAGGAAAACCCCTATCCACTAGCAATCAAAAAAAATTTCCTCTCTCTCTACATTTGTGATTGTAAATCTGTGTCTTGGATCTTGAAGATCCTTTGAAGACTAAGTTGCAAGATTGAAGAAAGTTGTCAAAATTGTCTCCATACTTGCAAGACCACGAAAAGTCACCTATAGGATAGAATTCAATGTTTCAGAACCAAAGATTTGGCAAGAGAGAAGCTATAGGAGATCATCAAAGAATACCAAAATTTCAACCAAACCCTAATACTGGGAATAAATCACCACTTGTGGCGTATGAGTCCTAGTACTGCCATTTTGTAGATTTTAGGAGATCCAGATCAATCACTGTGAAATCCTAGTTTCTACATAGCAACCCTAGTCTGGGACTAAATCACCCAGACTAGTGTATGAGTCCTAGTGAGCATCAAACAACTAAATTTCATGGTTTTAGAGATTGTTTCGATCACATCTTTCTTCCAAGTACCCCTCTGCTCATTCATAGTTTATTATTTTGTATTTCTGTTTCATGCTCTATGTCATATAGTTAGGTTTTCACATTGCATTCATCTCTTTCTTTCCAAGCCCTTTCTTGGTAGTGAACCCCCTTTTGTACCTTTAATCACACCCTAGGACACCCTTATTACAAATCTCTTTCCATCATTCCATCCTTGGATTGAGATCTCTAAGATTTCCTTGTGTGAAACTTGTAGAAAATTGGTTGTTGTATCTCCTAAATCAAAACATTCATATTACAACTACAATTTTCTTCGTTTCAACTGGACACTATCAAGATGCAGGTAGAAGAAATGTTAGCGCGAAAGATATGGATGTTAGCATGGTGTTAGTGGAGACAAATTAAAGATGTATTTTTCTATGCCAAGGACTTGCATTAATCATGATTGGGTGGTAAAATGAAACAATGGACAACAAACACCATGGTATGACATAGACCAAGGTGTGCAAGTTCATCCACTTGCAAACAAATAGTAATTGACAAGGAATGTCTTGACTCGTACTAAAGGAAAAGTTGCTCCAGTCTTTTTTCCAAGACAATCCACAAATAGAAATCAAAGAAAAGAGTCATGAGACATCATTTCTCCTCTAAATCATTCATGGGACATCCTCGAGAGAGCTATGACTCAAAGACAAGTTGAAAAAGATAAGAAAAAATAGCCCAACAAAGTCAACAACCATTCAAAGTGTTTCCCAAAGAGTGATTGTTTGATGTTTAGTTGTTTAGGTGATTGATAGGTTGATTGTTTGACAAGACCTAGTTTCAGGAGGAGAAACATGTTGTATAAGATGTCAAGTCTGGTTTCGATCATGTGACCACCTGTATAAGGAAAATGAAAAATCTTGATAATGAAAATGTCTAGTTTCAATAAGGACACATCATGTATAAGACATAATGTTGACTGATTAAATGTTTAAGGTTGATTTAATGTTTGACTGTTCTGACAATCGACTGAGTTGACTTGGAGACTTGTTTGACTTGTTTGTCTTGTTGATTCATGACATGTCTGATATTTGGATGATTGTTTATGTCCAAGTTGACAATATTTGAGTTATTATGACTGACTTGAAATACCCTAAAGGACCGACCTAGGTGGCCTCAGTGGCTCATCAACATATGGCCTTGCCTATGTAGCAATGCACAAAGACCTCGTAGTTCAACACGACTTGACTTTAATTTATTGACAAGGGAATGAGTCATGAGTTGTCCTTTATCTGGAAAACCCTAAAGGACCGACCTAATGCCTTGGGGGCTCATCAACAGATGGCCTTGCCTACATTTAGTCGCAAAGGCAACATAGTTCAACTAGACTGACATGAATGACTTTGACTCTATTTTTGGAATTTTTGACAATTATTTGGATGTTTTTGGTGTTTTTATATGTTTTTATTTTTTGTCTTTTTGAGAATATTTGATTTTTTGTCTTTTTGGGAATATTTGATTTTTTTATTATTTTTGATATAGTGATCTCTAAGTGTAGGATCCAATGACGTAGGTTAATTATTTGTCCCCAATCGGGTATAAGACCAATTTATTAGGGGTGGAAATGAGATGGGTGTTATGACGAATCAATATTAGAGGCAAAGTGACACAAAATATCAATCGTTACAAGTTATGAAAGGAAAACTAGGCATTATTATGGATGTTGAAAAGGTATGGAAAAGTAATGGACGGAGGGGAAAGTCAGATGGAATGATGGTAGACAACGGACCAAAATTCAACTACACATGGCGCCTGTTTGCTAGGTTTTCACCATGGTACTTATCCAAAGTGCCACCGAAGTGGTTTTCACTATTGGATGGATTATTTCTCTTTACTATTTTTTTGATTTTTTTGGTGTCACCAAGATGCCTGTTTGCCAGGTTTTCATCAAGGTGATGATTTTTTTTGATTTTTTTTTGTATTTTTATGGTTATGAAAAAATCTCTCTGAAGCTAAGTGTAGAATTGGAGTAGGTGTAGACTATTGATTGGTTCTAGCAAGGGTTCCCCTTCAGGAGTTGAAAGTCGATATGCTCCTGATCCAAAGACTGTGGTGACAATATAGGGACCCAACCAATTTGGCTAAAACTTTCCTGGCTTTTCTCATTCTGCTTGGTTCTTTGAATTCTCCATTAACACCAGGTCACCAATGTCAAAATGCCAATTCAATACTTTCTTATTATAGCTACGATGAAGATGATTCTAATATGCTTGAAGATGGTCCAATTCATTTTGTCTCTGCTCATCTAGAAATTCCATCTCATGTAGCCTTGACACATGGTATTCTTCATCGTCGATATGCCCCTGCATGGATACCCTTAGGGAAGGTGATTCAACCTCAATAGGTAAGATGTCTTCAGAACCAAAGACTAATGAATATGGAGTGGCACTAGTGGGAGTACGAATGCTGGTGTGGTAGGCCCATAAGGTAGGGTTAAGGTGAAGGGGCTAGTCATGACCAATGCCATTGACACTCTTTTTAAGGATTCTAAGGATGGTTTTATTTGACATCTCGGCTTGGTCATTCCCTTGTGGGTAATATGGAGTGGAGAAATGATGTTGGATGTGGAACTTCTCACAAAGGTGGCAAACTTCTTGGTTTTTGAATGGATGACCATTGTTGGTAATTATGGATTGAGGGACACCGTACCAAAAATGATATAATTGAGTATAAACTTAGATATTTGTTTGTCAGTGACATATGTCATAGGAATGGCTTCAATCTATTTAGTGAAGTATTCGATCATGGTGATGATGAATTTATGGCCATTGGATAATGTGGGGTGGATCTTACCTATGAGGTTGATTCCCCATTGGGTGAAGGGAAATGGTGATGTCATTGGACATAATTCTTGTGCTAGTGCATGTATTAAGTCTCCATGGATCTAACATTGTCGACATCTTTTGTCAAAGTGATAGGAATCGCGTTCCATTGTAGGCCAATAGTAACCTGCTCTCACGATCTTCTTAGCCAAGGTTGGACCAATAGAATGGGCTCCACATATACCCTTGTGTACTTCGTACAAGGTTGTTTGTGATTCTTCGATATCGAGACATTGCAAAAGAGTATTGTCAAGGGCACGTCTATAAAGGGTGTCACTGATGATGGCATACTTGGAGGCTTTGTGGATAAATTTCTTGCATTGGTTAGTAGAGAGGTCAGGGGAAAGGATATGGTCATGGAGGTAGTCATAAATTTCTTGGTACCATGGGGAGTTGGGACCAACAATTTTGTAGATCATCTCATACTTTGGGATGTCAAAGGTAGGGATCAATAACTGTTCTACCAGAAACTCAAATTGAGGCACATTGTTTGGGATATCCAAGAGAGATCCAATGGTGACCATGTCATTTGTTGCTTTGTTCTAGATGTGAGGGACCTAATGAAAGACAATGTCGTCAAAATACTGTCTAAAGCTATCTATCATTTGTTTGTATGGAGTAAGATTTTCATCTTTGGTGTCATAACCATCATTGACCTGTCAGATAACCAATTGGGAGTCACCATATACTTGCAAGTTCTTAATCTTCCACTTGATTTCCATACGAAGTCCTGTAAGGAGAGCCTCATATTCTACTATGTTGTTGGTACATGAGAAGGCAATCCTAAATGATTTGGGTATGGTATCACCTTGAAGGGTGATAAATAGGATGCCTACTCCTGAACTATGGTTTGTGTGAGACCCATCGAGGTACAATTTCCATGTCGCCAGCATGTCCAAAGTGAAGATAGATTCATATAGAAAATCATAGACTAGTGGGTGATTGGCTTTGGTTGGTGCATTTTTAAGTTGATTAGCAATGAATTGTCCTTTCATGGCTTTTCTTTCGACATACTAAATATCATATTCACTAAGTATCATGACCTATTTAGCTAGTCGTCCTGTCAAGGTTTCCTTACTTAGAAGATATTTCAATGGGTCAATCTTGGTGACAAGCTTTGTCTGATAGTTCAGCATGTAGTGCCTAATTTTTTAAGTAGCAAATACTATCACAAGACAATCACATTCTATAGGACTATAATTTAGTTCATAACCAACCAAGGTGTGACTGATATAATATATTGCTCATTCATAGCCTTCATCATCATTTTGTGCAAGCAATGCCCCCAATGCGGATCTAGTTGCTAAAATATAGAAGATGAGAGGTATCCCATTGACTAGTGGCATTAAAACTAGTGGCGCTAGCAGGTAATCCTTAATCTTTTGAAAGGCTTCTTAAAACTTGTCTATCCACATGAGTGATACACCTTTTCTGAGGAAATGTTGAAATGGATGTATTTTGTCATCTAGTTGTGTTATGAATCGTCTGATGGATTGGAGTCATCCTTGTAGTGTGTGTAGTTGACTTATGTTGGTAGGGGGAGGCATGTATATTATAGCTTTAACTTTTTTTGGGTCCACTTCAATGCCTTGCCTAGAAACAATATAACCTAGGAGCTTTCCCGACGTTACTCCAAATACACATTTCTTGGGATTTATATTGAATTTATATTCTTCTAGCCTTTTGAAAATCTTATTTAAGTGGTCACCTCATGTCAAGGATTTGGAAAGAAAATCATCTACATAGTCTTCCATCCACGTATACATGAGGTCATGAAAGATTATTGTCATGGCACGTTGGTATGTGGCCCCTGCATTGTTGAGTCCAAAAGGCATGACATTCCAACAATAAGTTCCCCATGGACAAGTGAAGGTTGTCTTATGTTGATCTTCAGGAGCTATTTTGATTTGGTTATACCCCAAGAAGCCATCCATGAGGGACAACATCTCATAGCCCTTGTATTGTAATGTTTGCATTGCTCAAGAATACATGAAATATGGATGCTTTTGGACGTTGGTTTTTTCCCTCTTGAGGGTTTACCCAGGGTATATCTTCTGTCATCTTTGATGGTATGTTGCCTATTCTTTTACATATGGATTTTGAGCACTTGTTTGCATGATTTTCTCTATTTGGGTTATGTGGAAATTGTCATATATGGTTGCAAATTTCCTTTCAATTAGAAAAAAGGCTAGTAAATTTATCAAGGAAACTAAAGTTATATTAGATGCAATTCATGAATCTTACATGAATAAAGCTAAAGTAATAATAGTGATTGATCTATCAAATGACAAAATATGGGACTAATGGATTAAAATTTATATCTAAAAAATGGTCAAATTTTCAAATATTTTTGAAATTTTTGATAATCCTTTCACTCTATGATTTTAGTTTTGGAACTTTGTAAAAATCCTTGATTTAACAACAAAAAATAAAATTATGTAGAAATATAAGATATGGAAATAAAGGTGTTCACATGGAGTTACTAGTTGTCATGAGTTTGACCATTTAAAAAGGGAAGAATCTTGTAATATCCAATCAATGGTTTTTTGTAATGATTTTGAAGAATGTTGTTTTACCTTACCATTAGTTGTTTGTGTATACACCTAAAAATGGTCATCACCTTTAATTAATTAAATACTAGATATTTGATTAATATTTCAACTACATATAAATAAATGCTCAATTTATTTATATTGTTCACCCTTCTCTAATTCTCCAAAATCTAAAACACTTTCTTCTAAATTAATTAAATAAACACCTAAAAACGGTCATCTCCTTTAATTAATTAAATACTAGCTATTTGATTAATATTTCAACTACATATAAACAAATGCTCAATTTATTTATATTGTTCACACTTCTCTAATTCTCCAAAATCTAAAACACTTTCTTCTAAATTAATTAAATAAACAAGGTTCCCTAAACTTGTTTTAGTTAATTAAACTTCATTAATCCAATTAGAAATTAGAGCACATTTCTACAACTTTTTGTGTGCCATCTCATCAAGGTCACATGAAAATAAATAACTCTAATTTTTAATTAGAATTATCCTCCACCAATTTCAAAAGGCACATGGTCTTTCCTTCCCACACTTCCACCAATTTAAAAAAGCACGTGGTCTTTCCTTCCCACACTTCCACCAATTTCAAAAAGCACATGGTCTTTTCTTCCGACACTTCCACCAATTTTGGAGCACATGATTTATTCCTCCCACACTTGAATCTTCCATCCAAATGGAATGTTTTCCATTGGTCAAGAGATTCTTCCACACACATGGCATGGCCTTTTCTTCCCACACTTCCGTCAATTTTGGAGCACATGATTTATTCTTCCCACACTTCCACCAATTTTGGAAGCACATGGTCTTCTCTTCCCACACTTGAATCTTCCATCCAAATGGAATATTTCCCATTGGTCAAGAGATTCTTCCACACACATGGCATGTTGTCTTTATTCAAGGGGACAACATCATGATTCTCTTCATCTTCACCATCCATTTTTCTTATTTGAATCTGGCCCATTGATTATTGCCACCTCACTATATGCTTGGAAAAGGCTATAAATATAACCCTTGGGCCTTGGATTTTGCATCCACATTTGAAGTAGAGTTACTATGCAAGTTTATCATTGGAGCTTGGAGCATTCTTGGAGTCTTATAGCTAATTTTCATATCATGTTTTACTTTGCATTTACATCTAAGTTTTAAATCTTGCATCATAGTTGCATTTAGATTAGTTCATTTTAATTTTGCATTTTAGCATATGTAGAATCATGCATAGAATCATATAGATCACTACCATAGTATCCACCTCCACTTGTTCATTTATCATAGTCATCTACTATTCATCATAACATCCATCATCATTTCTACCATTTAGTTTCATATAGGAAATGCATTAGTTTTCATATTGATTACTAATCGTGTTTCTTAAGTTTCATTCCAATAGCCTTTGTGCACATAGAAATATGAGGGCCAAAAGGTTAAAAAGAATCTTAAGAATAGAGAGCAATGAGACGTTCTTGAAAGATTTATCTTTATTGCAACTTAGAATAGTTTACTTTGCTTCAAATATTTCAATATAAATCGTTTCATTAAGGTTTGTGTTGATACTAACTTTGCACATTTAACACACACACAAAATGGCACCCACCATGGGGCCTTTCCCCGTTTATTACTAACATGCTTGAAAATTTATGTTCACAAGTTCGAACGTGAGCCTTTTGGAGCCTCTTGCACCCGTTTTGGAGCCTTTTTCACTTGTTTTGGTGCCTTTTGCAGTTTCCAAGGGCTAATAATTTGTGTTGTTGACTTGCAGGTTTCCCAAAAATGCTTGTGAAAGACACTCTTATCAAACTACTAACATATTACAGGGGTAAGAAGTGATTTACTTGTTTCCTTTTGGTTAAGATAGGAACATAGCTTAATTAAAAGGTTAACAAACACCATGTTTCCTTTTGGTTAAGTTAGGAACATAGCTTAATTAAAGGGTTAATGAACCCCATGTCTTTTGTGCGTGATGGATGGTAGGCATTTGCTCTCCCCTTAACTGGGTGACCAAAAATCCAGATCCATTCACTTTTTGTGCAAGTGTGAGTGGAGTATATAGCGTGTGTTCTCTCTTTATTCATGTGGAATAAAGATTGATTGAACTACGAGTATATACTTGCTTGCTTTTGTTTATCTTAGAGGGATTTCCTTGTGGGAGAAATTAATCACCCAAAGGAATGACCCAACTAGTAACATGTTTAATCCAAGCGCATTTCTAGCCGGTATATAAGTGTGGATACTAGAAAAAAGGCCAATATCACATGGTTGGTTCTAACAAGAAGGGAAACAATGGTCACTCGCCGCATGGATCAATCCCTACAAACAGAAAGTTCTTACTAAAACCTTTGTTGTAGTTTAGCCAAAACCTTTATCTATTCTTTGGTGCAACAACAATCGTTGCGAAGGCATCCACATTCTCGCAATTCTTAGTAGAGATGAAAAATATGCCATGGGAGATTCATGGGTATGGGTGCTTGGCTGCCCCAAGAAGTGGGTGTTGTGGAGGGGAGCCAATGGGGTCAAGCATCTAGTCATCCACTAAGAAAAAATGTGGTTGGGGTAAAACCTGTGTGGAATCCAAAAGAATACAGTCTTTCACAACCTTAGGAGTGTACATGTGTTTGATGTGTCTTTATCCAAGTGTTTTCAAAACAAACAAAATGTCACATATTGAAAGTGAAAACCCTGATTCAAAATTGCATTTAGTGAAACAACCAAGTCTCCCATTGAAAAATCAGGAAAACCAAGCATATTTTCAAAGATACTTTCAAAAAACCAAGTCTGAACCTGTTTTGGAACCTTTGGTCTCTATTTTGGTGCCTTTTGTCTCTGTTTTGGCACCTTTTGTCTCTATTTTGGTGCCTTTTGTCTCTATTCTGGCGCCTTTTCCAAAACACAAAACAGTGACCTAGGTTCATCTTTTGTCTAACAATCAGTCTCATCTCAGGAATCCTTAGTAGTATTCAACCATTCCTTAGGTAAAACAAAGTCTGAACATGTGTGTTACAAAATGATTTCACGAAAGATCAAAATTTGGAAACCAAATTCCAAACCTCTTAGTCCAAAAGAACATCAAAAATGTTTATCAACACTTTACGACTTTAGAGAGAGGTTGACCTTCAATTTCTACAAAAGAGCTTGCAAGAAAAATCCTGAATTATACATGTTCTACTATTGTCAAAATCCAAGGCTTTTCCAGAGATTTGAGTATCTTGTATAGGAAGAAAATTTGTCTCTAGTTTCACACTTTGAACCCAAGAATTCAGAATTTTCTTAAGTCCAAAATCATTCCTTAAGTACCTTAGAGTCTAAACTTGTTAAAATTGACCTCCACAAGTAGAATTTTCTAACCTAAACCAAGATCTAACATCTCCAAGTACCAACATCATCCAATTTATCACACCTTTGGTTATTAAGCCTAGTTTCATCATAGAGATTTGTCATCCTTTCATCATGAAACAAAGCTATATAACCAAATGCAACTTAGAATCATTAGAATTTGTCATTCTATTTGACCTAGTTGTAATCCTTGGTACTATTCCAAAAACCTAGATCAAAGTTTACTCAAAAATATAACACTTGTATTCCTGTTCAAACAAGGTTACAAAAACAAAAGCTCAAGGAAAAGGGACTTGAAAATCAAAACATTGAAGAGCCAAACATTGAAACCCCAACCATTGAGACCTCAAACATTGAAATCCCAAACATTGAAACTCCAATCATTGAGACTCAAAACACCAAAACTCAAAACAGTGAAACACAAAACACCATGGCGGTTGAGGCTGAAGAGAATCCTTTTCATGGACTCAACAACACTGATGGGGAAGAAATAATCAAAGAAGATATCCAACATGTTGAACAAGACCCCAATTTCCTTAAGTGTTTAGAAAATATTTTTGAAATAAACAGGGAAAAATACCTCCTTATGCTAGCCAAACAAGGTGCCAAATTACCAGAAGAATTTGATGTAAATCAATTGAAAGCAGCACCCAAAAAGCCTGAAAACGATCCTGAACAAGTGGTTGCTCTCACTCACCAAATGAAGAACCTTCAACAACAAATACTTGATATGTCAAGAGGGACGTCAAAATGATACTTGATCCAAGACATTTGTCCTTATCCATTTGATCAAAGTATTCACATGATACCCTTTCCCAAACATTGTGAGTTCCCAAAGTATGACAAATACAATGGTAAAACTGATCCAATAGACCATGTGAGAGAGTTTAGAACTATGAGTCTTGAATTTTCCTATGAGGAAACTTATTTGATGATATTATTCCCTCAAATCTTAGGTTCACATAGTCTTGAATGGTTCTCCAAACTCACCCCACCAATTAACACCTTTGAGGAATTAGTCAACAAGTTCATCTCCCAATATTCGTACAACATCCAACATGACATCACCATGAAAGACCTTTGTAACTTGAAACAAAAGAAAGGTGAATCATTTCTTCTATTCTTGCAGAAATGGAGAAGGCTATTTACACGATACTCTCATCTCGTACCTGAAAAGGAAAAGATAGAAATCTTTATTGATAACCTCAATGATGAGATGAGTTATAGATTGGAATTACAATGTCCCCCAACCTTCAAAAAATTGATTGAGAATGGGATTAAAATCGAGGATTCCTTAGTCAAGAGAGGATTCATCAAGATATACAATGAAAACAACTCATCAAACCCCTCCAACAATTACAATAGTGGTGACAAACCTAAGTTTTAGCAACGAAACAAGAACGTTGGAAACAACGATCGTACAATCGAAGGTCAAAATGAAAAACCTGCATTCAACCTAACTACAGTCGCTACCAAAACTAATCAGAATAACAATCCCCCCAACAATCAAAACAACAACCAAGGCAACAACCAAGGAAACAACCAAGGCAACAATCAAGGCAACAATCAAGGCAAAAACCAAGGCAACAACCAAACCATCAACCAAAGCAACAATCAAGGTAATACTGGATTTAGAACACCATTGTATCGAACATCCTCAAATCAAAGGAGGTTCACACCTTTTGGGAAATCACCAGAATCAACACTAAAAGAACTTCTTGAAGCTAAGGTCATAACTTTACTAGAAGCAAGAAATTGGGAACCACAAGTTAAACCCCCATGGTGGAACGAGGCCCATTTCTATGAGTTTCACCGCAACAAGGGACATAAAACCAATGACTGATTGTAGTTGAAACACTTGATACAAGATCTAATTGACAACAAGACGATATATGTAGAAGGACCTCAGAAAAACAATGACCATGGGGCGTTCAGGAACCCTCTACCAAACTATGAGAAAGGAGAGTCCTCATCATTGAATACTAAGGGCAAGAACATAAACTATGTCTATGACACAACCATTCTGAATATTGAGGTGGTTGATGATCCAACACATGGAAAATCAGATACTATTGTCAATGATAACCTAATAAACGATGACACCATTAAACATGAACAAGACATCACTGCAATTGAAAATAATCACCGTGATGTTGACACTACCTCTCATCAAATCAATGTTATCAAAATCAGGGAACAACAAGACAACACACCCATCAATGCAATCACACGAGGACAAGCCAAGTTAACATTGAAAGGAGCTACCCCTTCCACGTCCAAATCAATTGCTATCCCTACAACCCAATATAACATAGTGGATCAGTTGCAGAAGATACCCACACAAATATCTATATTAGAACTTCTCAAGATTTCACCTGCTCATAAGGAAATCTTGGAACAAGCTCTAGTTGCCACCACGGTACCCAACAATCTAGAGGTTTTCCAATTCCAAATTATTGTGGGACATTTGACTTCACCACACTGCTTATCCTTTTCTGAACATGATGATGTATCTATTAATCATCCCCACAATGTTTCTCTACACATTGAGGTCTTAATCCACAAGCACCACGTTAAACATGTCCTAATAGATGGAGGAGTTGGCCTAAATATCTGTACTTTGAAACTTGTCTGTGCACTAGGCTATTTAGAAAATGCTATTGATCCTAGGAGGAAAATCATAATAAAAGCATACGATGACGAGCAGAGATCTTCACAAGGGATAATAGTGCTACCTATTCAAGTGGGACCAATTGTCAGAGATATAGTATGCCAAGTGTTAGATAAAGAGTTAACCTACAACATACTCTTGGGAAGACCTTGGATTCACGACATGCAAGAAATGTCATCCACATATCACCAGTGTTTGAAGTTCCCATTCAACAAGTACGAAATCACTATTGCATCTGATTCAAACAACCCCCAATATTGTAACACCCTCAAGGAAACTCAAGATGCTTTGGTACCACACAACAGGGAAGCTCCAATTCAGGGTTTATTAAATGATGGGAAACAACTAAATGCCTTGTCAAAGTGGGTTGAGAAAAAGGACCAATCAAAGGATAAGCATATTGGTGATACCAATCCCTCAAATAAAGAAAGTACATCAAATCCTACTCCACCAAGTCAAGAAAGTCAACTTGAATCCTTATCAAAACAAGTTGCCAAGATCCAATTGAAAGACAAAGGCATGGGGGAATACTCATTTCAGCAATCCTTATGTTTATCACAACTTTCATCTTCTCCAAAGTCATATGGGCAGCCATCAACATCAAGACAACAATCATCACAACCCACCACACTATTTGATGGAACCTTTGTAAGAGCAGGCACATTGGTGGATGAGTCAAATGACAAGGAGGTTTTTAATTGGTTGTACAAAGATGAAGAATCACCACAAGCATCCACCTCCCATATAAGGATAGAGCAGTATGGAAAAGGAAAGACAATCATGGAAAAGATGGGATACGAGGGAAAAGGTCCTATCGGTAAAAGAAAAGAAGGCATCATAGAATCAATACAACTTGTCACCATGCAAGCCAAAGATAAAATAGGATTGGGGTATATAGAAGAATCCAAAGAAGAAACCAGACAAAAAGTTGTTGAAAGAATCCTACAACTACAAGCTAGTGACGCTCATGAGATTGATTAAAATGAATATGAGTGGGATTCATTATCTGAAGAGTCTTGTCATGATAAGGAAATTGATGTAGTCCAAAAGTATACACCCATACGTGAGGAGGGTCAAATTTCAGGATATAGACCACTTGAAATAGGATCACTACACATTGATGATTCCAGCGAAGATGATCAGACTCGGAGTGAAATGGATAATTCAGAGGAGAGTTAACTTATAGACATCAATTTTTACATTGGACAATATAAAGACAATACCATCGAGACTTTCACTACATCTGACTTTAACCAATCCAATGAATCCTTACCCCTGATACATCTCAAATTGATAGATTGGGATCAAACTCATGAGCCATCTGATATCCCTCTCTTTTCAAATGATGAAGCCATTGTCAACTTCCTCTGTTCCACCAATACTGAAACAGATTCCACCATTGAACATCGTAATGAAGCTTCCAACCAAGAGAGTGTCAAATTTTCTAGCTACAAAATGAATAATACAGGGAATAGATCTGATGGTGAAAACCATTCAATGGCAGTATCAGATCTAGAAAAAGTAAAAACAAAGAGTGTATCCAACAGTGAAAACCTCTCTGAGGTGCTGAAGGATGGAATATTTGACACACTCCTCGAGCACTTTCAAGAACGATTTAAAATATTGGTTGAACCCGCCCAGTCTATCAATTTTGGAAAAGAAGAAACAGTGAAGACTGTCCATCTAGTAGAATCCTTGACAAATCAAGAAAAAATAGACTTCATCAAATTCTTCACATAAAGGCAAATCAACTTTTCTTGGTCTTATGTCGATATGCCAGGGATTGATCCAGAACTCATCATGCACCACTTGTCGCTACTAGCAGGAGTAAAACTGGTCAAACAAAAATTAAGGAAAATGCATCCCCACATTGCCATATTGGTCAAAGCCGAACTAAAGAAGTTATTAGATGTGGGATTTATCAGACCTATTGACTATGCATAGTGGATCTCTAACATTGCACCTATTTCCAATTCAAATAAAAGCATCTGAATCTACACGAACTTCAGAGATCTCAATAAAGCTTTCCCAAAAGATGATTTTCCTCTACCCAACATTGACATCATTGTGGACTTGACTGTTGGACATGAAATGTTTTCGCTTATGGATTGATTTTCAGGGTATAATCAAATCAAAATTGCTCCTGAAGATCAAGATAAAACTGCCTTCACATGTCCTTGGGGCACTTTCTGCTAGAATGGCATGCCATTCAAGTTGAAAAATGTTGGACCCACATATCAGAGAGCAATGACCACCATCTTTCATGACATGATGCACACTTTTATGGAAGACTATGTAGATGATCTGTTGGAAAAAATCTACACCAAAGGACACCTAAAAATCTTAGATAAAATCTTCACTAGGCTGGAGAAGTTCAATGTGAGACTAAATCCCAAGAAATGTGTATTATGTGTAACATCAGCTAAACTTTTGGGATACATTGTGTCAGGTAAAGGCATTCAGGTAGACCTTGCAAAGGTTAAAGCTATCATGGAGATGCCTCCTCCTAAAAACATCAGCCAACTCAGATCCTTATAAGGAAGATTTCAATCTATCAGGAGATTTATTGCTCAACTAGCAGACAAGACCCATCCTTTCAACCACTTGCTCCACAAAAATGTATCTTTTCAATGGGATGAGAAATGCAAAGGAGCCTTCAATCAATTGAAACGATATCTAATGGGTCCACCTGTCTTGATACCACCAGCAGAAGGAAAGCTACTTTTATTGTACATAACAACAACTGAAATATCATTAGGAGCCTTGTTAGCATAAGAGGATTCAACAGGAAAAGAAAGGGCAATATATTACATCAGTAGAACCTTAAATGGCTATGATATCAATTGCACCTTCATTGAAAAGGCTTGTCTGGCAGTAGTGTTCGCTACCCAACAATTGTGACATTATATGCTTACCCATACCATCAAGTTAATAGCCAAGATAGATCCACTAAAATACCTTCTAAGCAAAGCTAATCTAACTAGAAGACTAGCCAAGTGGGTCATGATGCTGAGTGAATTTGACATCCATTATGTTGATAGGAAGGAAATCAAAGGACAAGCAATTGTAGACCAGTTAGCTAAAGCATCATTACAAGATAATCATCCCATGAACATTGAGTTTCTAGATGTTGATGTCCTGAAAATATCCACACAAAAATGGGTCTTGTACTTTGATGGTTCTTATAAACAACATGGATCCGGAGATAGAATATTTTTTATCTCGCCACAAGGACACACCATTCCCAAGTCTTATAGATTGATCTTCCCTTGCACCAACAACACAGCTGAATACAAAGCCTTGATCATTGGAATCAAAGTAGCAATTGAGTGAAAGATCATAGAGTTACATGTCTATGGGGATTCACAACTAGTCATTAACCAGGTAAACGATGACTATCAAAAAAAGGATGACAAGCTGATGCCCTACAAAATAATGGTTGATGACTTCAAAAATTACTTTGTGGAAATAAGATTTGAGCAAATTCCTCAAAGTGACAACAAAGTTGTTGATGCCATGGCAACCATTGCTTCTCTCTTGCAGATTCTAGAGAAATGAGCCCGTTACGAGTTCATGGTGGAACTGTTCAATCCATCTTATGACAACCCTAAGTCCCAAGTTATCTACCATCTAGTTGAGGCTGACACTTCCCTTTATGGGAATATCTATACGTAACTAAAAGATAACACCCTCCCTCCTGACCTATCTCGTAATAAAAAATGAAACTTCATTCGCCAAACCACCTGACACACCCTTATTATGGATGTCCTTTATCGACGAGGTCTTGATGGAACTCTTCTCTGATGTCTAGAACATGACAAGTCTGAAAAAACTTTATGGGAAGTACATGAAGGTGTTTGTGGCACTCATTCAAGTGGTTTAACCCTAGCTAAGAAAATCCTTCATCTGGGATATTAGTGGCTGACTATGGAGAAGGATTCTTTTCAATTTGCCAAGAAATGTCAAAAGTGTCAGATTCATGGTAATCTCATCCATGCACCAGTGCAGGACTTCACCCTTTTGCATCAACATGTACCTTTTGTTAGTGGGGATTGGATCTTGTAGGCAAAATGCATCCATCTTCATCCAATGGAAACAAGTTTATCATCACAGCCACGAAGTACTTTATGAAGTGGATTAAAGTAATTCCCCTAACCACCATCACAAGAAAGCAAATCTCATCCTTCATCCTGAACTATATCATCTTTCGGTACAACATCCCTCAGTCCATCATCACTGACAATGGTCAACCTTTCAAAAATCAAGATGTCGAAGAACTTTGTGATAAATTTCACATCCAACATCTGTTTTCTACACCATATTATCCTCAAGGAAATGGCCAAGCTGAGGCCTCAAATAAGACTATCCTGAAGATCTTGAAGAAAACCGTCAATGATGCTGGAAAAGATTGGCACATTCAATTGAATCCTACCCTGTGGGCTTACAGAACCAGTATATGAACCCCAATGGGAGAAACACCCTATTCTTTGGTCTATGGCTCAGAATCCATTCTACCCATTGAGGTCAAACTTTCATCACTCTGAGTTTCACTAAAAGGGATCATTTTAGATGAGGATCACAAGGTGTCTAGGTTACAAGAATTGGAACTCTTGGATGATCATCATCAACATGCAATGGATCACCTGAAGGCATATCAGCAAAGGATATCGAGAAGCTACAACCACAGAGTCAAGCCTAGAACATTTTAGGTTGGCGATTTAGTCTTCAAAGAGAATCCCCGACAATCAACAAGATCGAGAAAAGAAGGGGAAATTTGAACCAAACTGGCTAGATCCCTTTGTCATTGTGTCAGCCTTTGGATTAGGAGCATATTAGTTGTGTACACCAGAAGGGGATTTGTTTGATGAACCCCTCAATAGCCTGCATCTCAAAAATTTCTACACTTGAATCATCCAGTGCATTAGAAAAGGGTCCTAAGAAATACCAAAAACATCATAAAATTTCCTAAAAAAATGGTTGCCTTGATGAAAACCTAGAAAACAGGTGTCTTGGTAACAACAAAAAAATCAAAAAAGGGAAAAATACAAAAAAGTGAAAAAAAATTAAAAAAAAAATTATCTAAAAATCTAAAAAAGTGCAATAAAAGCAAGTAGTGAAAACCTGGCAACAGGCACTATTTGTGATAGGTTATCTTTTCCATCTATTTGAGCATGTTGATTGTTCATTTTTTCCATCTGCTTTCGTCATCCATCTGCCTATCCTTTTAAAAGCATCATGTACATATCCCAGCATCGTGGTCGTGTCTCACCATAGACTGGGGGAAAAATCATGAACTCACTGGGGGAAAAAAACTTTGAGCTTGAACCAACAAACAAACATCAGGAAGATAAACGTAGCAAAAACAATGATCATAACACAACCCAACATTGAACATCAATCACCATAAAAAATGCATCAAATATCCATATCATATCAAAATCCAAAAATAGGTCAAAAGTCAAATACAGAGTCGTTTTGTCAAACTATGTTGTCTCTGAGCTTAAACATAGGCAAGGCTAATCTTTGATCAACCCTCGAGACACCCTAGGTCAAGTCCTTTAGCGGTCCCTTGTAATTAGTTGTCACCTCTTGTCTGTTCATATCTTGGTCCTGTAAATCAGTTGAGTCAATCTAACTACTTGGTCTCTACGTGTATAACATAGGCAAGGCTAATCTTTGATCAGCCCCCGAGGTCCCTAGGATAGGTCTTTAGGTTAGGTTCTTGGTCAAAATCTTAGAAAACACCTAAAATTTGGAAAATCCAAAAAAAAAAATCAGAAAATCGAAAGGATGATGCTCTTCTAAATCATGGGTTTATCACGTTAAACAAAAATGTTCAATTGTTGTAATTTGACTTTTGTTATCATATCTCTGGAGCCCCTCGATGATGTATCGAACTAGAGGAGTCAGGAAGGAGTATGATTTTTCTTTGTTTGTTGTCTACAAGTTGATCATTATTACTGTGTAAATTATCGCGAGACGTGCGCTACAAAGTATCACTAATGACATTCTGAATTTGCATAAGAAAATGATTAACTCTTGTCTGTTTACACAAGCAATGCTCAAGTCATCTTGGTTTAATTATACTTAGATGCTTGTGTTAACTTGCACTATCAAACATCATGGAAGTAGTACTCAATTCATCATGGTCTAAAATATACCATTGATGCTTATACTCACTTTCAACATTTTGAAAGGCCCAATGATGATAAAAAGCACAACAAATCGACTATTATGAATGACAACTTTTTCATACGAGATTTCCATGTTTAGAGTAGATTGCATCCATGTTAGTTTGCATTTGTATTTATGGCCTTTCCAAAGCTGCAACAATGATATTATCTCTTGCATTAAGGGATTGAGTACTTGACATTACCAAAAACACATCATTTTCATATAGTTACACATTACTTGCAAAACATTCTCATTTAGTTGCATATCACTTGCATCAGAAAACATTACAACATCATTCATCCATCCATGCATTACATCAATATTTGCATCAGAAAATGCAAAAAAAAGTGCATTCCATCTCACTTGCATGATAAAAAATCATCTCATTCATTATTAATGGATTAAGAAATTGATCCATTAAGAAGATTGAAAGACATATCCACCAGAGTAAGATTTCCAAGAAGAAAAAGTTGTTGAAAAGCATGATTGATTAACAAGGATATGATGCCCTTGTTATGAACATCTAAAACCAGTAGTGAAGATGAATTTTTTATTACTCAAATCCAAGACTGATAAATGACTAACTAGATATAAACATCACATGTCATTTACATAATCACATCCATCTCACATAGCATAAAACATCATCCATAAAAGCAGATTAACTCATCAACCATGCATTATCATATCATCATTGCATACATCCCACAAATAAATCATCACATAAGCATCATCATTGCATAATCATCATGATCATCATCATATAAACATAAAACAACATCATTTCATCCATCATACATACATTCATTGCATCAGAAAAGTACAAAAACATCAAATACATCACATTTCATTAGCATAATAGGACCCATCACATCCATCATATAGACATCATTCATAAACATCATAGAATCATAGCATATCAGTTGCATCATCATTTGCATCCATAGCATATCATATCATCATCATATAGAACATCACATAGCATCATAAAATAGAAATCAAATGCATACATCATAATCATCATGATCATCATCACATATAAACATCATATAATTATAGACACATATATCAATCATCATCATCGCCGCATGTCATATATAACTCAAAATGATGTCAAAGTGTACAAGGATATCCAAAGGTATAAAGAGATGCATCAATATCAAAACTAGCAGTGTATCATAATGTCTCAAATCAAGAGGTACATCACCAATGTCTCAATTGAATCAGTGTATACATCAGGTCTTGGTACATCATCAAGTCTCAGTACATCAATCAATCCTATATTGGGGCATATCAATCAATCAGAGAAGTCAAACCACATCGCCCAATCAAATCCGGATCTGCCTGCACCAGATGCGAAAATCCTCCTATGATCAATAACATATTGTAAATCAGCAATCTTATCAATCAATTCAACCTCACCTATCATGAGGTTCATCAATCAATTCAACCTCGCCTATCATGAGGTTCATTAATCAATGCACCTCGCCTATCATGAGGTCAATCAATCAAACTATCATTGATCCTCACCTATCATGAAGTCAATCATCAATCTATCATTGATCCTCGCCTATCATGAGGTTCATCAATCAAATCAACCTCGCCTATCATGAGGTTCAATCATTCCAACCTTGCCTATCATGAGGTTTATCAAATCAATCAACTTATAATTGATCCTCGCCTATCATGAGGTCAATTATCATCATCCTATCATTGCATCTCACCTATCATGAGATCAATGGACATCTAATCTATCAACATCATCAATCATCATCAACACAAAGGCTAAACATGATCATCAAACATCAAACACAAGGAGGAAACATAAGGCATCAATTAATCAATCTAGTAGGCTCAATCTTCTTTTTCAAGAGATAAATCATGTTTGTTATCATGGTATCATTGGTTTAATGTTGGATCATCATCACATCATTACAACATCATCACACAATCATCAAATCATCGACAAATCATCAAAATTCCAAACTTCACTGATTTCTCTCTCGAGGGGGCATATATCCATCAATACCTGAAAATCAATCTCTGGGGCATCGAAAACTTTTCTGAGCATCAGTATCAAATTTTTCTTTGAAGCAACGTATAAACACATTACTTCAAAGAGGGGAAAAATGTATACACCTAAAAACAGTCATCACCTTTAATTAATTAAATACTAGCTATTTGATTAATATTTCAACTACATATAAATAAATGCTCAATTTATTTATATTGTTCACCCTTCTTTAATTCTCCAAAATCTAAAACACTTTCTTCTAAATTAATTAAATAAACACCTAAAAACAGTCATCACCTTTAATTAATTAAATACTAGCTATTTGATTAATATTTCAACTACATATAAATAAATGCTCAATTTATTTATATTGTTCACACTTCTCTAATTCTCCAAAATCTAAAACACTTTCTTCTAAATTAATTAAATAAACAAGGTTCCCTAAACTTGTTTTATTTAATTAAACTTCATTAATCCAATTAGGAATTAGAGCACATTTCTACAACTTTTTGTGTGTCACTTCATCAAGGTCACATGAAAATAAATAACTCTAATTTTTAATTAGAGTTATCCTCGACCAATTTCAAAAAGCACATGGTCTTTCCTTTCCACACTTCCACCAATTTCAAAAAGCACATGGTCTTTCCTTCCCACACTTCCACCAATTTCAAAAAGCACATGGTCTTTTCTTCCGACACTTCCACCAATTTTGGAGCACATGATTTATTCCTCCCACACTTGAATCTTCCATCCAAATGGCATGTTTCCCATTGGTCAAGAGATTATTCCACACACATGGCATGGTCTTTTCTTCCCACACTTCCACCAATTTTGGAAGCACATGGTCTTCTCTTCCCACACTTGAATCTTCCATCCAAATGGCATGTTGCCCATTGGTCAAGAGATTCTTCCACACACATGGCACGTTGTCTTTGGTCAAGGGGACAACATCTTGATTCTCTTCATCTTCACCATCCATTTTTCTTATTTGAATCTGGACAGTTGATTATTGCCACCTCACTATATGCTTGGAAAAGGCTATAAATATAACCCTTGGGCCTTGTATTTTGCATCCACATTTGAAGTAGAGTTATTATGTAGGTTTATTATTGGAGCTTGAAGCATTCTTGGAGTCTTATAGCTAGTTTTCATATCATTTTTTACTTTGCATTTACATCTTAGTTTTAAATCTTGCATCATAGTTGCATTTTATGTCTCATCTTGCATCATAGTTGCATTTTAGATTAGTTCATTTTAAGTTTGCATTTTAGCATATGTAGAATCATGCATAGAATCATATAGATCACTACCATAGTATCCACCTCCACTTGTTCATTTATCATAGTCATCTACCATTCATCATAATCCTTCATAATTCATCATAACATCCATCATCATTTCTACCATTTAGTTTCATATAGGAAATGCATTAGTTTGCATATTGAATACTAATCTTGTTTCTTAAGTGTCATTCTAATAGCCTTTGTGTGCATAGAAATCTAAGGGCCAAAAGGTTTAAAAGAATCATTAAGAATAGAGGACAATGAGACGTTCTTGAAAGATTTATCTTTATTGCAACTTAGAATAGTTTACTTTGCTTTGAATCTTTCAATATAAATCATTTCATTAAGGTTTGTGTTGATACTAACTTTGCACATTTAGCACAAACACAGTTTGTGTGAGCTTGATTCTATAAAAGCAAGCACATGTTAGTGGTTGAGGTTGATTGGTTGGTTGTTTGACTTGGATATCATTTATTTTGAGCTCTCTTGTCGAGTTCATATGTGAAGCAAGACATGGGATGTGTGGTTGCTTGGTTATGTATTATACTTGGACACATGGATGACGCATTGGAGGAGCTTGATGTTTCAAAGGTATTCATGGAAACACTATACTTGTATATCAATTGTAATTTTTTTATTGTTAAATAAAATAGTGTGGATGCTTTTGGAAGTTGGGTTTTTATATATCTAGAGGGTTTTCCCAAGGTATAAATTGTTTAATCTTGTTGTATGTCTTTAAGCTTTGTATTGTGGTTATTTTGTATGCTTGTATCCATGCTTTTCTCCCATGGGGTTATATAGGAAATGGTTTGATAAACCTAGTATTTTTTCCTAACAAGGATAAATGATTATCATGAATATCAATCATACAGTGTGTGTCAATATTGTCTCTTGAAGAAAGTGAAGGAAAAGTGTTCAAAGGTAACCTATCAACATATTCATCACTAGCACTAGTCATGAGAAAGGGAAGATCAAAATGAAGATCATGAATAAGTAATACAAGGGTATCCAAAATAGAAATATGGGAAATCACCATTTTTATGAACGATGAACTATCATCAAAGTTTCTACACAATAGCTCCTTAAATAATACATCCCTATACATAGGATAAAAATACATTAAAGTATCAATGATTAAAGGATTAAGTGATATAAATCTCAAGAACACACCAAAATTAGTGTGGCAATCATGGAAAAAATATAAATGCAATGACATATGGGAGTCTACAATAAACAACCAAACAATAATTTCTAATCCAAGGGTGGGTACACAGGGATCAATGATATATATCAAAAATGATAATCCAAACCCTAATCAAATAAAAAAGGAATGATAAACAATAAAAAATATTAAATATCAAACCGTAATATTAAATAAATCAACCCTCGAGAGTGTAAGAATATTGGGTTCAACAAAAATGTAAAGAAATAAATAACTTATTTATAAATAAGTGTTATAATAAATCAATAAATTATAATTGAAAATTAAATACCCTAACACAAGATCTGGGACTAATAATAATATTTGAAATAAATGCTAGGAAATTTAATTGTAGATAGTGGTACTTAGCTTTTGTAACATATAAAATTGTATATCGTTGGAATTTCATCTTATATTTTGGGATTTATTTAGTGTCCATTCCCCTAGCATGTTTAAAGGATTATTTAGGCTTTAGACTTAGCCCTTTTTTCACTAGATTGTTAAATTTATTTATCAACTTCTAATTATTCTCACAAACCTAAGACCACATGTTAAATTTTGGAAAAATTCTCTAGGACACTAGCATGACACACTGATGTCCATGAGATGTGGTAGTGTCCTATAAATTCTCAACATTTAAATAGTTTTCTACCCAACTACTTGTTACTATTTCTTGTAACACTTACCTCTATAAAAAAACTTCCTTCAACATTTGAATTTGACCATTCATCTTGAAAATTATATCAATTTGAATTACTTCCTTTCAAGAAACAAGAAATTTATCTCTCTCCTCCCTTAAATTAGCTCTCTTGACTACACTTGGTCAAACATATCTCCATTATTGAAGCTTTTTGAAGCCGCATGTTTCTATATTCCTATTAACAACTCTTTATTCTCACTTATTTCTTCTACATCACACTAGTAATATTGTTCCAATAAGGTTTTGTTCATGTTTGAAAAATATTGTAGGATTTCTTTATCATATTTTCTTCTAAATTTTCTTTGGCGTATCTCTTGGTGAACATCACCTCTTCTTATTCAATCCAATACACAGTAAGGTGTTCTTCCCCGTAGTCCAAGGATTAACTTATTGAATACCCTATAGTATTGATGTAGTTCTATTATCACATGATAATAATTTGATACTACTTGTTCAATCTCTAGTTTTATTTGAATGCTCATGAAGGTCAAAAGATAAAACTAGGGGCTTGACATTATTGGCAAGATTATATGTAGTCCCAAAAAAAATCTTGTCCTAGCTACAAGTTTTCAAGGATCAAATCACATGGTGGTTTTGTCCTCCCATCTTTGTCTCTCGTCATTTATATTTTCATTTTAAAATACATAGATTAAGTTGACTTATATCACTTTATATCACCATGTATCTCCTAGTTTGTTCTCTATGTTGTCTTTATTTTTTACTTTGTAGGTGAGTCAAAAATTTAAGAATTAGTTGAGCTTTATAACTTTTATGTACAACATGTGAGAAGGACTACAATGTATTGCATGGACATCCATGCATCATGATAACATCTGAGACAACAAGCTTCATCCTCTAGTGCTAATTTCTTTATTTTCTAGTATTTATCATTTCAGTACACCTATTTTTATAATCTATAAATTATCGTTATGATCCTTTCTACTTCTCTCATAATTTAAAATCTAATATGATCTAGAAGTTAACAATATATTAATTTCCCAATACAACACTTATGTCAATATGGAATTTGACTCTACTAGATGTTCTTAATTGATTTGCCCCTACACTAGAAAATTAGGTTATGTAATTTGAAGAAATATAATCAATAAAAAAATGATTCACAATTAAGGTCACTTCCACAACCATGGAAATGATCTATACAATTATTGATCTAGTCCTTTTGCATGGAATTAAATTATAATTATGAATATGCACAAGTTTATATGTGTTAGGTCTAAAACCCATTCATCATGACTTCTAGATGTTGCATAAAAGAATCTTGATAAGGAAGTTTGCAAGTGACAAAAAATATTTATCCCTTTTGTCGAACTCCTAAGATACCAACTTAATGACTTTGTACAAAAATTAAAAAAGTAGTAGGTAATCATGCAATATACCTTAGAATATTGATGTAGTTCTAATGTCATGTATGAGAATAATTTGATACTACTTGAGGTGTTCTTTAATTCAGTATAGATTCTAGATTCCCAAATGTTTGAATGAATTAGGGTTAGTCCTTAAATACCACACTAAGGGTGCAAGTAAAACATTGCACACTTGAAGTTGGCATATAACAGTTAAATGGAGGGAAAAGCATACCCAAATTTTGAATTTGAATTTTAAAGTTAATCATAGATTTAAACTTATTTGTGAAATAGGTAAATTTGAAGATCAAAATTACTTATTAAGAATACATAGATATGACCAAGTAAGGCTCAAGTCATGTGTCGATTTTCAAAAGAGGAATTTCTCTCTATTGAGGGGGAAAGGGTCTTAGGATCATAGAGTAAATTCTCCCAAAAAAGGTGGTTGAACTATAATCACTAACAAAAAATATTAATCACATAAGAAAGCCTCTTCTTATATGATTTTAAGGTCTTAGGGAAAAAAAAAAGAGGTTAGATAAAATGTTTAAAGTTAGAAAGTTCTATTTCAATTTGATTATTGTTAACAACTTGGTTTTTTTTTCTGTAGTCCATCAATGGCATGGACCCTATAGGGATTTGGGTGTTTAAGTCACTTGTAGAGATATCTTGAAGAAAGAGTTTATCTACAAACTATCAAACAATTATAAAATCCTCTTCTATCTTGTGGAATAGATTGATCCATGTTGATGGCTTACCTCTAGGCCTAGTTAGGAGGCTTAAAGGAAAGACATTGTTCAAAAAGGACCTATATATACAGTTGGAGATCTTTGGGTCTTTCTTAGCCTACAATCAAGACCTTAACAACTTTGTGTCAAAGAATTTCAAGTTCAATCTTATGATAAATAAATGATTTCTTATATTAAAATTCTAGTTCCTCCACCCCTCTTTTTCCCTTGCAAATTCTTGAAGGATTGGAGATGGCTTGAATTAGAAAAAAATGTATTTCTCCTTGAAGCTACTTATAAATCTATTCTTCCACAAATGTAACTTGATTAATGAATAAAATCCAATTGGAATTGCTTCTTGTTCACAACCAAGTGGATGTCCCCCAATGCTTGCCTATTAAGATTTAAGGTTCATTCTCTCATTGACTGCTAGGAAAGTCTTGCACTATAAACTCCCTATTTGCACTTGATTTCACTTCATGCAAATTCCCTCTCAAATCTACCCTTTCTATGAGCACAAGGAATCCTTCAAGCATGCTTTCTAGTTTTGTCCCTCTACCCACAAAACTTGATCTTCCATTTTTCCTTCACTCACCATGATCTTTAATTATAAATTTTCTTGGAAGGCTAATTTGTTTGTTCTTTACCCTTATCTCAAGGTTTGATAACTGGATATTGTAGATAGATCATTATAAATCACTTATGCAACTTATATGCTTGGTTATCTTCTCTAATATAATTTATCCTGATGAAGTGGGAATTCAATCTCGTTACTCTAACATATCTCTTCATATGGATATTCTAACCAACCATGG
Organism: Sequoia sempervirens; assembly: GCA_007258455.2. NCBI lineage: Eukaryota > Viridiplantae > Streptophyta > Pinopsida > Cupressales > Cupressaceae > Sequoia > Sequoia sempervirens. Next base: position 637,215,418 of record VDFB02281492.1, read on the forward strand.
AGCTTCCCTCCACAATGAAGGAAGGTCAAATCATGCAAAATGATCAATTAACATTTTTGTTGTTGTCATAATTGACATTATGAATTTCTTTTTTTTTGGAAGATTTTATATCTAGGAGCTCGTTTTGCTACATGATATAAGAGCACGAGCTTATGTTGATACCTCTTTGACTGAGAGCCAAGCACTAAGGGGTATCCATTCCACCAAAGTCACTCAAGGCACAATCCCAACTTCGTTCCTTATATCATACCTCTGAAGATTTGAATCTTGATGGATGACGTAATCAAAAAACATACCACAACCATCATGAATTATACTTAACAAATTGATTTACTACCTTTTAATAACATTATGACTTCCAATACTCTCTTGTTCTCACATGAAAGTGCCAATATTCGTTCAATAAAAGGCCCACATCCATGAATTTGTGTTCAGCGAAACATAAGAAATTTAATAATGAAAATATGTCCCAAAAACAATCAAAATTATGAAGAATACTAAAATTATAAAAAGATTTATTCCGGTTTTGTGCAGGAAAAATACTAATACTTGGTTCGTTGATTTCAATTGATTGCAAGGCGTGACTGAATTAACTGGCTTACACAAACAGAACAAATATATACCTACGGCAGCTCGATTCAGCCACTCATTCTGTTCCAAAAAAATTAAGAGCATCAACCGGCCGTGGCGGCAATGGCAAGTAGTTTCGGAGCCATCTAAGTCAAAAAAATCGTTATAAACACGATTACTTATTGACAGAGTTCTAGCAAATTCAAGAATGGCGAGCAAGAGACTAGAAGGCAAGGTAGCCATAATCACAGGCGCAGCCAGCGGAATTGGTGAAGCCACCGCCCGCCTCCTAGCAGAGCATGGTGCCTACGTCATCCTAGCGGACATTCAAGACACGTTAGGCGAGCAAGTGGCAGCCTCCATCGGCTCGGCTGCCACTTATGTCCACTGTGATGTCACTGTAGAGACAGATGTCGCCTCTGTAGTGCAACTGGCAGTCGATAAGTATGAGCGGCTGGACATCATGCACAGCAATGCCGGCCGCTTTGGCAATCGGTGCAGCCTGCTGGACATGGACCTCGAGGAGTTCGACCATATCATGGCCACCAACATTAGAGGTGCGGCAGCCGCCATCAAGCATGCCGCCAGAGCCATGGTGCAGGCAGAGATCCATGGCTCTATAATCTGCACTGCCAGCACTACGGCAGTGGTGGGGGGCACGGCACCACATGCGTATACCATTTCTAAGAGTGCGCTGGTAGGGCTCTTACGGAGCGCAGCCAGTGAGCTTGGAAAGTTTGGCATACGTGTTAATTGCGTCTCGCCCTTTGGAGTGGCAACGCCCATGCTGACAACAGCGTGGGCGGAGTTTGGGCTGGACCCAGGGGCAGTGGAGGCTGACTGCAGCACCATGGCGAATTTAAAAGGACGGGTTTTGAAGGACAGGGATGTGGCTAATGCAGTTTTGTTTCTGGCCTCGGAGGATTCGGCTTATGTGAGCGGACATAATCTTGTGGTGGACGGAGGGTTCACTGTGGTTAAGAGCTTTTCAATTTCTAAATGAGTTTACTTTTATCTTTCATTTTGATTTAAACTTGCACGCTCTAAGTTTTGACTTATTTAAGTGGTTCATCTAAAATCACACTTGCAGATTTTTCAATAGAACCTACCTATTAGTGTGATTTCAAATGAACCATCTAAACAAATCAAAGCTTAGAGCGTATTGTTTAAACTTGCTCCTACCTCCCATACAGTAAGAAGCATGATTGAAACATATTCAAATGTTTGTCATATATTTTGATCTATTTTAACTGTTTGTCATATATTTTGATCAATTTTAAAATTTGGTGTCCATTGAAGTGGTGTTGAAGGATTATTATCAAAAAAATACATGTTGATCAATACAATTTGAAATTTTAGATTGTCAATTATTAAGAAGAGTTTGAGTTATTTTGTTGTATGTTATATGTGGACGTCTAACAAATAAATTTGATAATTACGCCGAGAGGCGTAACCCTACAATGGCAGCACAACCACTATAGGAGCCCAGCACAAGTAACTGTCTTAGCAAAAAGAAATGGTTTGTATTCCTCTCCCTTCATGGTTCGTACTGGCGGTTAAGAAATGATTCGTATTCTCCTGCCTTCATTGTTCGTGCTAGCGGTTACATTAAAGATGTGTTGCCTTCATGGTTCGGTGGTTACCTTAAAAAATCGTCCCTGCTGTAACATAACGTTAAGAATATTATATTCCTCTCTACCAGTTAATAATCTGTAGGAAAGTTTGAATCGACCCGATCGTACCCCTGAGCATTTGAAATTTCTATTTGTGTGAGGTACGGCCTCTCAGCTACAATGATCTCACTCCAGGCGACCTGCATGCGTGGAAGTACCAACATCTCCATTTTCCACATTCAAGCCAGTCTGCTGGAACGAAACCACCATTGCAGTTGCAGTGCTTTCTCAGGTATTTTCTTTCATTTCCAAGCTTCCAATTTTATCTTCTTTTTTTCTGTTGTTGGGACTGTGGAAAAGCATTGTAATTGCAATTTTGGTTAGAAAGAGATTTTCAAGATGTTTTTTTTTCAGATTTTTGAACTTTGAGAGATCTATGCCATGGTATCTGTGCGGTGTTTGGCAATGAGTTTGGAGAAAGAGAAAGAAAAGGAAGGAGAAGTGCAATTCTTTCCCCACTTAAGGGAATGGATTTGCAGGCGGATCTGCTTCTTCCACCAAGGTCTCGGCATGTGGCTATTTCTCTGGAGCAACACCATTTAGGAGAACTCTCCTCTATTTTTAGCAGGCAGATCAGAAACACTATTTTCTGCTCTACATTTTTTGAAGAGGCAGCCTCTGCAAGAAATAACGCACCTGTTTGCTACCAATTCCAATACCCAATCTATCTATAATGTAAGTTTTCTCTATATTTCACTTGCCTTGGTGTCATTTTCTTGGCTATGTTGTTTGAATCGTTTGGCTGATAAATCTTCTGTCTCTTTTTCCAGGGAAGAAGAATGTCCTCTGTAGTAGAGATGAGGCAGTTGGTAGATCAGACATCAGGTGCTAGAGTTAAGAAGAGAAAATACACAAATCTGTCACATGACAACAATATTAGTAGCTCCATTGCTTAGAAGAGGCTTCGGATAAAACGCTAAGTGGTAGTAGGCGTTCGCAAGATTTGTGCTTCTTTATTGTAATCAGCAGTTCTGAATAAGCTCTGGTCTCAAATTACCTTTGGAGACAAATTACAATAGCATAACCTTAAAAGTACCAACTACTGTGGTATTGAATGAAAAATGGGTATAATGGATCAAGAGAGGTCTGAATCATGCCCTCTTTCACTGCTTACTAATGTTAAAGCTGCTGGAATCATAAATTTTTCGCCTCTGATTTCTTGTTTGTATGACGAAGTCTATTGTGATCTATCATGCATTTTCTATGATATTGAATGTCTGCTATCCTTTTCTTTGTATTTGTAACTTTATATTGATTTTCAATTGAATTCACTGATATTTGTGTTTCTCCAAAAATGTGTTAGTTTAAAGTGTAATTTTATATCAATCTTTTTCGTAAATTTAGTAAAAGTTTAAACTATTTTTTTTCATTGTTGTTGATTTATTAATTTTTTCTTTCAGTCAATGGAAACCCTCATCTATCTTGAAACTCTCCTCCACTTGAGCAAAGGCAATAAGAAAATCAGTTAGAAGAGTATGATGAAAAAATTCCAGTCAAACTTTTTCTACAATTTCCATCCGTATTCTAAAAGAAAAACACAACAAAACATTGTAGTAAATCCAAAGTAATAAATTTGAGCATGACATGTTAACAGAAACTTTAAGAAATTCTAATGTCACAGGCATTCACCACTAAGCTCTTGCAGTTGTACTCGAATCTTTGATACCTCACCTTGATTATATCACGGAAGAAATTAACACATGGGCGACTTACAAAGAAAATGGTCAATAATATTGTGCAATAAAATTGTCTTAGAATATGGTCAAAATTATGTGTGTAGACACTAAAATTTTATCACTCACTAAAATAATTCATTCTATCTTAATTAATCCATCTTTATCAAAATTAAATTAATTATATAATTTAATTGATTATAAAAATAAATCATTTTTCCATCAAATATTCAAATATTTAAATAAATTATTTGTTAATAATTATTACAAAGATATATTGACAGAGGAAGAGAGGTAGATAGAGGGGGAATATAGAGAGAAAGGTAGAAATAGAGAGGGAAAGGGGGGGAGATAGAGATATAGAAATAGGGATTTGGAGATGAAGATAGAGACAGATAGGGAGATGGAGATAGAAAGAGATAAAGGAAGAGGGTCGGCAAAGTCCGTCAAAATTTCGATCATTTTCAAAAAAAATCATTGCGTCAAAATCATAAAACAAAATCTCGATCGCGTCGAACTCCGTCAAAGGCCAGATCAAAGGCTTTGAACAAAATCAAAATCCGAGATCAGATCAAAATCGGAAAATCAAAGGATCGAAAATCAAATCCGTCAGATCAAAGAAAGTCTTTAAATCAGGAATGGATATAGAGAGATAGAGAGAGATATGAAGATAGAGAAAGAGGGAGAGAGAGAGGGAGATATATAGAGAAAGACATGGTGAGAGGGGGAGATAGAGGGAGAGGGGGGATGCAAACCCTACAATAAAAGATTGGATCAAGGTTAGAAATATAATTAGGATTAGGGTACAGGTTAGTGCTAATATTAGGGTTAGGGTTAGGCATAAAGATAAAATTAGGATTAGGGTTAGGGTTAGCATTACAAAAAGGGTTACGATTAGGGTGATGGTTAGAGATAGGGTAAAGATTAGGATAAGTGTTAGGGTTAGAGATAGAATTAGGTTTAGGGTTGAGGTTTTTGGTTAGAGATAGAGTGAAGATTAGGGTTAGGTTACAACTAGAGATAGAATTAGGGTTGGGGATAGGTTAGAGATAGGGCCAAGATTAGGGTTAGGGTTAGGGTTAGAGATAGAATTAGGATTAGGATTGAGAGTTTTGTGAGGGGAGAAATGTCTTTCAAAGTTAAGGTTAGAGTTCAATTAGAGTTAGGGTTAGGGTTAAAGGATAAATTTTGAGGTAAAAATTAGGGTTATGGTTGCAGTTGGGGTTAGGAATCAACTAAAGGATAGGGTTATGGTTCAATTATGGTTATTGTTCAATTAAAGTTAGAGTATGGATACAATTATGGTTAACGTTAAGGTTCAATTAGTGTTTGAGTTCAAGCTTAATTAGGATAAGTGTTTGTTTAGGGTAGGGTCAAGGTTTTATCATAAAGGTTGGGTTAAGGTTAAGGTTACAATTCAATTATAGTTATAGTTAGATTAGAGTTGTGATTCAATTAGGGTTTAGGGTTAGGATTATGGATCAATTAGGATTAGGATGTAATTGGTGTTAGGAATAGGGTTTTAGTTAAGTTTAGGGTTAAGGTTATATTAGGGTAAGATTTAATGTTAGGGTTAAGGTTAGATTAGAGTTATAATTCAATTGGGGTTTAGGGTTAGGATTATGGATCAATTAGGGTTAGGGTTAGGGTAGGGTTCAATTAGGGTTAGGGTTAAAGGATAAATTTTGAGGTAAAGATTAGGGTTACAGTTAGGAATCAACTAAAGATAGGGTTATGGTTCAATTATGGTTAGGCTTACGGTTAATGATAGGTTAGGATAAGGGTTCAGCTAGAGTTAGGTTGTAATTACGATTAGGGTTAGGGTTCAATTAGTAGTACAATTAGAATTAGGGTTAGGTTTAAGATTAAGATTAGAATTCAATTAGGGTTGAATTTCAATAGGGTCAACATTAGGGATCAATTAGGGTTTGGGTTATAGTTTGGGTTCAATTAGAGTTGAATTTGAATAGGTTTAGGATAAGGGTTAGTGTTAGCATTAGGATTAGGGTTAGGGTTAGGGTTAGAGATAGGGTCATGTTTAGGGTTAGCATTATGGTTAGGAATAGAATTAGGATTAGGGTTAGGGTTTGAGTAAGGATTAGGGCTAGGGTTAGAGATGGGGTCAAGATTAGAGATAGAATTAGGATTTGGGTTAGGGTAACTAAGGTTAGAGATAGGATTAGGATTAGAGTTAGGTTTAGAGATAGTGTAAGAATTAGGGTTAGGGTTAGGGTTAAAGATAGAATTAGGATTAGGGTTAGGGTTGAAATATATTTAAGATGGTTTAATTAGGGTTAAGGTTAGGGTTAGGGTTATGATGAAGCCGACATTAAATTAATTAGGGTTAGGGTTTAGGGTGTGGTTAGCATAAGGATTAGGGTTAGGGTTAGAGATAGGATCAAGATGAAAGGGTTAGGATTAGGGTTAGGGGTAGAATTAGGATTAGGGTTAGGGTTAGAGATAGGGTCAAGATTAGGGTTAAGATTAGAGATAGAATTAGCATTGGGGTTAGGGTTAGGGTTAGGGTTAGAGATAGGGTTAGGATTTGTGTTAGAGATAGAAATAAAATTAGGATTAGTGTTAGGGTTAGAGATAGGGTTAATATTAGGGTTAGCATTATGGTTAGGGATAGAATTAGGATTAGGGTTAGGGTTTGAGTAAGGATTAAGGTTAGGGTTAGATATAGGGTCAAGATTAGGGTAAAGGTTAGAGATAGAATTAGGATTAGGGTTAGGGTTAAGGTTAGAGATAGGGTTAGGATTAGGGTTAGGGTTAGAGATAGTGTAAGAATTAGGGTTAAGGTTAGGGTTAAAGATAGAAATAGGATTAGGGTTAGGGGTTATGGAAAAATTAGAGTTAGGGTTCAAATAGATTTAAGATGGTTTAATTAGGTTTAAGGTTGGGGCTAGGGTTATCATGAAGTCAACATTAAATTAATTAGGGTTAGGGTTTAGGGTTGAGTTAGCATAAGGATTAGGGTTAGGGTTAGAGATAGGGTCAAGATGAAATGGTTAGGATTAGGTTAGGGGTGGAATTAGGATTAGGGTTAGGGTTAGGGTTAGAGATAGGGTTAGGATTAGGGTTAGGATTTGTGTTAGAGATAGAAATAAAAATAGGATTAGTGTTAGGGTTTGTGTTAGGATTAGGAATAGGGTTAGAGATAGGGTCAAGATTAGGGTTAGCATTACGGTTAGGGATAGAATTAGGATTAGGGTTAGGGTTTGAGTAAGGATTACGGTTAGGGTTAGAGATAGGGTCAAGATTAGGGTTAAGATTAGAGATAAAATTAGGATTAGGGTTAGGGTTAAGGTTAGAGATAGTGTTAGGATTAGAGTTAGGGTTAGAGATAGTGTAAGAATTAGGATTAGGGTTAGGATTAGAGATAGTGTAAGGATTAGGGTTAGGGTTAAAGATAAAATTAGAATGAGGATTATAATCAGGGTTAGAATTCAAATTAGGATTAGTGTTGCAATTAGTGTTAGGGTTAGGGTTAGTGTTAGAGATAGAATTAGGAATAGGATTGGGGTTGGGGTTTATGTTAGGATTATGATTAAGATTAGGCTTAGGGTTAGGGCTAGAGATAGGGTTAGGATTAGGCTTAGTGTTAGGGTTAGAGATAGAATTAGGGTCGGGGTTAGAAATAGAATTAGGATTAGGGTTTGGGTTAGTGCTAATATTAGGGTTAGGAATAACGATAAAATTGGGATTAGGGTTGGGGTTATGGAACAATTAGGGTTAGGGTTCAAAAATATTTAAAGTGGTTTAATTAGGGTTAAGGTTAAGATTATGATGAAGCCAACATTAAATTAAACCCTAAACATAATCCTAACCATAGAATAAAATTCTAACCCTAACCATAAACCTAATGCTAACACTTACCTTAACACTAAAAACTAACTGTAACTATAACCCTAACCATAAGCATAAACCCTAACCCTAACCATAATCATAAACCTAAATGCTAAACCCTAATCGTAAATGGTTAAACCTAAATCTAATGCTAACCCTGACCATGATATAAAATTTAACCCTAATGCCAACCCTAACTGTGATATAAATCGTAACCCTAAATTTTAACCCTAATCATAACCCTAATTATATTAATTTATTCAATGTATAACACCAAACCTTAACACTAAACCCTAACACTAACTATAACCCTAATCATAAATCTAAACCCTAACGCTCAACATAATCATAATCGTAAACCAAATCCTAACCCTAATGCTAATCTTAACCTTAATCCTAACCTTGACCCTAACCCTAACCCAAACCATATCCTTGATCAAATATAATTCCTTACCCTACCCTAATTATAATTCCAATCCAAACCTTAATAGTAATTCCAACCCTACCCTTAAAACTAACCAAAGCCTTATTCCTAACCTGAAACCTATTATAATTATAATCCAAACTCTAACCCTAACCATAATTCTACCCCTAACCCTAACATAATTCTCACACTAACTATGACCATAAACCCAACCTTAACACTAAGCCCTAACCCTAATCATAATAATAAATCTAAACCAAACCCTAACCCTAATGCCAACCCTAACCCATGATATAAAACCTAATCCTAAATGCTAACTCTAATCATAACCCTAAATATATTAATTTATTAAATGTGTTACGCACGCCACGATTGCTACTAGCTTATCTATCTTAATACATTAAGATATATATTATACGCGGAGAGATATCATTATCGAGGCGTATTTTTTAAATTCATAAAAAAAAGAAAAAACGCTGAGATAATGATATCTCTCGGCGTATAATATATATATCTTAATGTATTAAGATAGATAAGCTAGTTATGGTACTACTTGCAAAGTAACACATTTGAAGATTATTTTATTTCATTGACAATGTACTAATCAAATGTTTTCTATTGTGACCTTTTATTTATTTTCTAGTTTTGCTCTTATATTGTTATACATTTCTTCACTTTTGTTATTGATGAATTAAGAACACTAAACATGATATAGATAATAACATATTCAAATGATAAAAGATGGTATATTTTCTATATAAACATTTGGAGATCTTTGGATCATTCTTAACCTATAATTGAAACCTTAACAACTACTTTGTGAAAGATTTCAAGTTCAATCTTATGATAAATAAATGATTTTTTATATTAAAATTCTAGTTCCTCCCCTCATCATCAAAATATCTACTTTTTATCTACTTTTTGCTCTTGCAAATTCTTGAAGGATTAGTGACGCCTTGAATTAGAAAAAAAATGTCTTTCCCCTTTAAGTTACTTATAATCCGTTCTTTCTCAAATGCAACTTAATTAATGACTAAAATCCAAGTACAATTTTTCATTTTCCACTACCAAATGGATACCCCTCAATGCTTACCTATTAAAATCTAAGATTGATTCCCTCTTAAAAAAAAAATAAATTAAAACTTAAAAACTGCCTATTTGCAATCGACTTCACTTCATGCAAATTCCCTCTCAAATCTACCCTTGCATGCTTTCTACTCTACCCACAAAACTTGGTCTTGCATTTTTCCTTCACTCACCATGATATATTTAATTATATATTTTCTTGCAAAGCTAATTTGTTTGTTCTTTACCCTTATGTCAGGGTTTGATGATTGGATATTGTAGATAGATCATTATAAATCAATGTCCCATAGATGTAGATGGCAGAGTTAGAAAATCCCCACACTGTCCCACAAATGTAGAGGACACAGTTGGATTTGTACACTTCCTCTTTTGTTCTTATCCCATTCCATATTCCTTCTCCTTGACCCAAGCCCACAAGTTCGCCCCACACATAATTATATGCTTATACCTATAGCCTTCAAGTACATATCTTGATTTAAGACTGGCAGCCCCAATAGGTACTACATGTTTCCTGATGGCTCTGGGTGAGACTGGCCTAAGAACATATAAGAAGGATGTCCAATTAGGAAATCCGGGTTTTTCCCATTTCTTGAAAATCATACTTCAAAATAAATAAACCTGTTCAGTTTAACTGCTCATGGTAAGAGTTATAAAAGAACTTGAAAATGTAAAATTGTAAATTTTATCCATTACGTATGAAAATAGATTGCAAATGTAAAATATAGTTTGGAGAATAGCTGAAGACTTGTATCGAACAATCTGCCATAGGGTGTTGTGGATGAATTTTGCATTCCAAAGAGTAATCCAACTCTTGAACAGTTCTGGAAATGGAATGTTTGCATTGGTTCCATCATTTGGGCTTCTGATAGGAGACCTGTGTAGTAATTCTCTACCGAATATTTCCTTTCTGTGCCTCAGCTTTATGATCAATATGACCTTTTTATAAAATCTGAATGAATTGCAATGCGAGATAGATAAGCATTTAAAACATGGGTATCAAAGATTAAATGTTTCTATCTGAAGGGAAGTTTCTTGGTTGTTCTATCTATCAAACATGGGTATCAAAGATTAAATGTTAAGAGTAAACCAAGCATATGGATGTTAAGAGATAACCAAGCATATAAGTTCCATAATCAGCGAGGACACCTCGTAGCCGTTTGGAAGCCAAAGAAGTTCCAAGCTTCCCATGAGAAACAGTACTGTTAAGATCTAGAATGCATTCACAACTGTCATAAATAACAAATAGATATAATTACAATATCAATCCCCAGAAACAATTCAATAGTATTGCAAATGCTTTTCACTTCAAAATTATTCAACTGGGGCTGAGTTTTGCAGTGAAAACATGATCCCTGCTTAAAAAAGGACAAGTGGTATCTCTAAGCGTTCCAAATTACGAACTTCCCTTCAGATAGAAACATTTAATCTTTGATACCCATGTTTTTAAATGCTTATCTATTTCGCATTGCAATTCATTCAGATTTTATAAAAAGGTCATATTGATCATAAAGCTGAGGCACAGAAAGGAAATATTCGGTAGAGAATTACTACACAGGTCTCCTATCAGAAGCCCAAATGATGGAACCAATGCAAACATTCCATTTCCAGAACTGTTCAAGAGTTGGATTACTCTTTGGTTTACTCTTAACATCTCTTTTATATGGATGTTCTATTTAATCTTGGAGCTACTCTCTACAATGAGGTTAAGTCATATTAAATGATTAAAAAAAAATTGTTGTCATAATTTTACTTTCTTTATTTGGAGAATTTTATATCATTTAAGAGTTTGTTTTGCTATTTGATATAAGAACACAAATCTATATTGGATACTTTTTTAATTAAGAGTCAAGCACTTAGGGTATTCATTCCACCAAAGTCATTCAAGGCATGATCCCAACCTCATTCCTTATATCATATTTCTGGAGTTTGAATGTTGGTGGATGGTGTAATCAAGAAACATACACAACCTTCGCTAATTATGCTCAACAAATTGATTTACTACCCTTTAATAACATTATGACTCTCGATACTCTCTTGTTCTCATATGAAAGTGTCAATATTAGTTTAAGAAAAGGCTTACATCTATGAATTTGTGTTCAACTCTATTAGGAGAAACGTGATGATAGGGCTCCATTTCGTATGGCCATTTCTAGGCTTGCTCTTCCATTTCTCCTTGTTAAAAGGAGTTCTCAAAATTTTGGTGAAACTAAACAAAATTTATGCCTTTTTCCTTTCTTCCATAAGATTATTAGAAAGTTTTCTTTATTTCAAGTTGTCATTAGGGAAGAGGGGCTAGTAGTTGTGTAGGGTCCAATAGTCGTGCAGTCAATTGTGATTATTCATATTAGTACTCGAATAAATTAATATTATATCTTTTATATATTCATTTCATATATTAATCAAAATATTACCAAATATGTGACATGATGCCGGAGGTATGCCTATTTTCTACATCATTTCTTTGACAATTTTTGGTTTTGTTTGTTTCCGAAATTTTTGTTGTGGTGTGTTTGGGCATCTGCAAAAATTTGTTATTTGATGACCCCATTGTGCCAGCAAGGAATTTGGAAGTTGGAAATTGTTTAATAACATTCGATTTAAAAGCCAAATCAGCATCAAATGTTTATATTGGAAAGCAGATTTTAAAATGTCTTAATTCCTCCATAGTGCTAGGCGCTTCATATGTTGGGCGTGGGTTTTTGGGCTGTTCATGTGCCTTTATTTTGACAGAAAAAACAAAAACAAACAAAAGCTTTCCTTTGGGCAGCGTGGAAAAGAAAAAGAGAGGGAAGTTTAGTCGCTTGTTGGAAGACAATGAGATGCCAAGCAGCAACCATGAACATTAAAAATAAAAAGGATGAATCGACCTCCTTTTGACTGGCTTTTTTAAGAAAAATCTGCCAAAGTTAAAATTGGGGAAGTTTAGTCGCTTGCTGGAAGAGAATGAGGTGCCAAGTAGCAACCATGAACAGAAAAAATAAAAGGATGAATCGACCTCCTTTTGACTGGCTTTTCGAAGAAAAATCTGCCAAGTTAAAATTTTGAAAGTGGTGTGGCTGCAGGGGAAAGCAAGGTGTTGGTGGAGGCAAAATAAAGTGGTCATTGATTCTTGGCTGTGATTGAAATTTTGGCAAAGGACTTGACAGGGGCGTGGTGTATGGAGGAGTGCTGGAACAAATTTGAATGAAGTTAGAACGATGTCAGGAAACATTGCAATTGCTTTTGTGGGTGCATATTCAGATTTCATGTGTATATTTGATTGAAAGAAAACAATAGAATATTGCAAACTTGTTTTGTGCTTGGTTCATTCAAACTTGGGTGAAGATTTTGGTTTATTTAATTAAATAGCTGCAAACTGTTCTATAAAACATAGAGTTTTTGGTCTGCACCATTTGGTATCAGAGTCGGAAAAAGATTTGGGAAGCTGTAGTTGTGTTGAGGGAAGGAACCCTGGAAGAAATTTTTGTGGGCGAGTGTGAGGGCGAGAAGACCCGACTGTAGGGAGCCCGTCAATATGGCACAAAAAGGGCGTGGATGAAGAGGACCACGAAATAATGATAATACAACAACCATCATGGAGATGCTAAGAGGCATTACAACGAGAATGGATGCAATGGAAATGACGTAGTGAAGAGGAGTGCTTGTAATAGATGTCAGCAAGGATGAAGAAGAAGTGGAAGAGCCCGAAATTGATTTGGAAGATGAAGGTGAGAATATAGCGAAGAGTAAATTTTTGAAAGAAATGGTAAAGATTAGCAGCAAACCGAGAGTGGAAACCTCTAGTTATAATGGAAGCTTGAACCTAGAAGATTTATTGATTGGATATCAGAAATGGAGAAATATTTTGACTATGAGTCGATAGAGGACCCACAAAGAGTGAAGTTTTCTAGCACGAAGTTGAAGGGACACACATCATTGTGGTGGGATCATGTGCAAGTTGATAGACAGTGAAGAGGCAAGGATAAAATCATAACTTGGGACCGCAAAGATGAAGGCTCAATTTCTGCCAAAGGATTACCAAGTAAGTTTGTTTTGAAAATTACAAAATTTGAAGCAAAAAGAGTTAAGTGTGCAAGCTTACACTGAGGAATTTTATAAGTTAAATATTTGGGTTGAAGGTGTGGAGGATGATGCGAAAAAGGTTTCAAGGTATATAAACGGATTGAGATATAACATTCAAGATGAATTAGCTATGTTGCAAGTTCATACGGTAGAAGAAGCATATCAATATGCTTTGAAGGCGGAAGAAAAATTGAATAAAAGGCAACAAAATAGCTCTTGTAGTAAGGGCAGATTTTCATGTGAAAAAGAACAGTCCAGCAATGGTAGAGGTCACCAAAACAAGCAAGAGGAGGCAAACATGTCTTATGCAAGCACCCAAGAAAGCAAGGAAAGAGGAGACTCTTCTAGAGGAAGAGGAGATTATTCTCGTGGTAGAGGATATTTTGGAAGAGGTAGAGGAAGAGGCTTCGGCTTCACATGTTTCCAATGTGGAGAGGTTGGACATAGGGCCTTTGAATGCCCTTAAATACAACAAGACATCAGCAAGAAGAGTGCAGCAAAGAACTATGCAACACAAGCTAATGAAAAGAGTGTGAATTCCCCAAAGCAAGTAATAGAATCTGAAGAGGGAGAGGCATTGATGCTGAATAGAGTTCTTTTGAAACCAGAAAAAGAACAACTGGAGCCAACACAAAGGCGAAGTCTATTCCAAATAGTGTGTAAATCGGGTGGCAAGTGTTGTAAGGTAGTTGTGGACAGCGGAAGTACTGACAATTTGGTCTCGCGAGAGATGGTGGAGAAGCTGCAACTGAAAAGGAAAAAACATCCAAATCCTTATCAAGTCACTTGGTTGCAAAAATATCACCAAATTTTGGTAAGTGAACAAAGTTTGGTTCAATTTCAGATTGGTAATTATGTTGATGAAGTGTTGTGTGATGTGATGCCCATGGATGCTTGTCGTGTTCTTTTGGGTAGACCGTGGCAATATGATAGACATGTTGTGTATGATGGTTGGGAAAATATGTATACCATCACCAAGGATCTAGGTGAGTATCATTTGAGTCTATTGAAGGACAAGGATAAGCAAGTGAGGGATAGTTCATTGGTTTGTTTTCATGCAAGTGAACAAGATGTGACATTGAGAAGTACGGTTGGCAGCAACCAAATAGTAGCTCATAAAAAGAGAGTTTTGAATGAGGTCAAGGGGAGTGATGAAAAGTTGGTGCAGCAGTTGCACAAGGAAGAGAAAAGGAATAAAGGGCAGCCAAATAATGGTAAAAGGAGTGCAGAACCAAACAAAGGTGACCACCGAGGCGAGTGTAGGTTGCAGCATAAGCAACAAAGGAATGTGAAAGAGAAAAAAGGTAAAGAGATTTTGATTAGTGAACAGAAGAAGAAGTCGATTGATGAAGAAGAGATTTGAATCAAAAATGAGCATGGGATCACCATTCGAAGTTTCCTAAAATGTTTATGAGCTGCAGCCTCATGAAACATTTTTTGTACCTGGTGTGTTTGATTATACCTATCTTCCGTGTCATTTTTTTTTGCAATTTTTGGTTTTGTTTGTTTGGAAATTTTTGTTGTGGTGTGTTTGGGCATCTGCAAAAATTTGTTATTTGATGATCCCATTGTACCAGCAAGGAATTTGAAAGTTGGAAATTGTTTAATAACATTCGATTTAAAAGCCAAATCAACATCAAATGTTTATATTGGAAAACAAATCTTAAAATATCTTAATTCCTCTATAGTGTTGGGCGCTTCATATGCTGGGCATGGGTTTTTGGGCCGTTCATATGCCTTGATTTTAATAGAAAAAACAAAAACAAACAAAAGCTTTCCTTTGGGCAGCGTGGAAAAGAAAAATAGAGGGAAGTTTAGTCCCTTTCTGGAAGAGAATGAGACGCCAAGTAGCAACCATGAACCAAAAAAATAAAAAGGATAAATCGACCTCCTTTTGACTGGCTTTTTGAAGAAGAATCTGCCAAGTTAAAATTCTGAAAGTGGTGTTGCTGTAGGGGAAAGCAAGGTGTTGGTGGAGGCAAAATGAAATGGGCATCGATTCTTGGCTGTGATTGAAATTTTGGCAAAAGGACTTGACAGGGGTGTGGTGTATGGAGGAGTGCTGGAACAAATTTGAATGAAGTTAGAACGGTGTAGGAAACATTACAATTGTTTTTGTGGGTGCATATTAAGATTTCAT
The DNA here is from genome assembly GCA_007258455.2 of Sequoia sempervirens. Lineage (NCBI taxonomy): Eukaryota > Viridiplantae > Streptophyta > Pinopsida > Cupressales > Cupressaceae > Sequoia > Sequoia sempervirens. Next base: position 637,230,895 of record VDFB02281492.1, read on the forward strand.
GTGACATATTTGATTGAAAGAAAACAATAAAATATTGCAAACTTGTTTTGTGCTTGGTTCATTCAAACTTGGGTGAAGATTTTGGTTTATTTAATTAAATAGTTGCGAACTGTTTTCTGATAAGACACAGAGCTTTTGGTCTGCATCATGATATTATAGGATCAATAGTTGTGATTTTGGTTTATTTAATTGAATAGCTGCAAATTGGTCTGTCCGATAAGATACAGAGCTTTTGGTGTGCATCATGACATTATAGGATCAATAGTTGGTGAAATAAATATTTTTTTGCCTCAAATAAAATATCATAATTATCCACTATAAGTGTCATTTATAAAATTAAATGCCCATTTAATAAAATAAGACACTATTTAAACAAGTATTGTTATCATTGTGAAAAAATATTGTTCTTATATGTACAACTATTGGGGTAGAAATGTACAAGCATTGGAGTATTTCATATTAATAGTTTATCCTATCACAAATATAAAAGGTGAGCACAATAAATACTGTGCATTTTCTCCAAGGATTTTCAAAAAGTTTTAGTGTTCAACTATTGGTCCATTTTTGTTGAATATAAAAGGTAGAGATAACAAAGATTTATTGTTACCACTAAGCATTTGGTCCATTTAGGTTGCAAATAGGTTTTATTTTAAATAATTTTTTTTTTTTTTTGTTCAACCATGATTAAGTTTCAACAATCTTTAAAAAATAAAATTTTGGATGCTTCAATAGATATGCCCTTGTGAATGATGAGTCACACCTCCAAATCTTAGTTATAGACAAATAAGAGACCAATCCACATTTATATTTTATAAGATTTTTTTTGAAGTTTTTATTTATACTTTTATTATAAATTATAATTAAAAGTAACATATATAATTATGTTTTATAATTTTTATTTTTTTTAATTATTTTAGAAAATTATTTTTAATTAAAAAAAAATTAATTTACGTTTTGTAATTTACAAATTTTAATTTATATGTATTATTTATGTGAAATTTGTGAATATATATATATAACCCAAAAATAAATAAATAAATAAAATCTAAATATTCCATTTCCGTTGCAGTTTCCTTTCTAGTTTCTAATAACATAAATGTTCAATGAAAACATAAAAGAAATTTAATAATTTGAAAATATGTTCCAAATTAAATTTAAATTATGAAGAATACTAAAATTGGAAAAAGATTTATTCCATTTTTTGTGCTGTTAAAATACTAATACTTGGTTCTTTGAAATCAATTGATTGCAATGCGAGACTGCATTAACTCGCATACACAAGCAGAACAAATATATACCTACGGCAGATCGATTCAGCCACACATTCTGTTCCAAAAAAATTAAGAGCATCAACCGGCCGAGGCGGCAATGCCAGAAGTTTTGGAGCTATCGAAATCAAAAATTTCGTTATAAACTCAATTACTTACTGACGGAGTTCAAGCAAATTCAAGAATGGCGAGCAAGAGACTAGAAGGCAAGGTAGCCATAATCACAGGCGCAGCCAGCGGCATTGGCGAAGCCACCGCCCGCCTCCTGGCAGAGCACGGTGCCTATGTCATCCTGGCGGACATTCAAGACGCGCTAGGCGAGCAAGTGGCAGCCTCCATCGGCTCGGCTGCCACTTATGTCCACTGTGATGTCACTGTAGAGACAGACGTCGCCTCTGCAGTGCAACTGGCAGTGGATAAGCATGGGCGGCTGGACATCATGCACAGCAATGCCGGCTGCCTCGGCAAGCAGTACAGCCTGCTGGACATGGACCTCGGGGAGTTCGACCACATCATGGCCACCAACGTGAGAGGTGCGGCAGCCTCCATCAAGCATGCCGCTAGAGCCATGGTGCAGGCGGAGATCCATGGCTCTATAATCTGCACTGCCAGCACTGCGGCACTGGTGGGGAGTGGCGCAATCCATGCGTATACCATCTCTAAGAGTGCGCTGGTGGGGCTCCTACGCAGCGCCGCCAGTGAGCTTGGAAAGTATGGCATACGTGTCAATTGCGTCTCGCCCTCTGCAGTGGCAACGCCCATGCTGATGTCAGCATGGGCAGAGTTTGGTCTTGATCCAAAAGCCGCAGAGGCTGACTGCAGCGCCATCGGGAATTTAAAAGGACGGGTTTTAAAGGACAGAGATGTGGCTAATGCTGTTCTGTTTTTGGCCTCAGAGGAGGCGGCTTATGTGAGCGGACATAATCTTGTGGTGGACGGAGGGAACACTGTGGTTAAGAGTTTCTCGATTTCTAAATGAGTTTGTTTTCATTTTTTATTTTGGTTTAAACTGCACATTCTAAGCTTTGATTTGTTCAGGTGGTTCATCTGAAATCATCTGAAATCACAAGTAAACAAATCAAAGCTTGGAGTGTTGTTTAAACTTGCTCATCCCTCTTATGTAGTAACAAGCGTGATTGAAATATATTCAAATGTTTGTCATGTTTATATTTTGATCCATTTTAAAATTTGGTGTCCATTCAAGCGGTATCAAAGGATTATTATCAAAAATACCTATTCATTAACATAAATTGAAATTTTAGATTGTGAATTATTAAGAAGAGTTAAGAGTTATTTTGTTGTATGTTATGTGGATGTCCAACAAATAAATTTGAGAATTGTTGTACTACTTGCAAAAGCAAAGCATTTGAAGATTTTTTTACTTCATTGGCAATGCACTAATCAAATATTTTATACCATGCCTTTTTATTTATTTTCTAGTTTTGCTCTTATATTGTTATACATTTCTTCACTTTTGTTATTGATCAATTAGGAACACTAAACATGGTATATATAATAACATGTTCAAATGATAAAAAAAGATATATTTGCTATCTATTTTGTGATTTTATGGTGGATTACTTTTGTGTTACATGAAAATTTGGATTTCCAATGTTTTATGTAGTTCGAGCTCTTTCACTTTTATATTTTTTGAAGGGATTTATTTAAGAGATTCACTAATATATTTTGACTATGTTGTTAAAAATTATGGAAAATGAAGGGTATCTAAAAACAAACGTTGAACATGAGATGAAAGTAGTATTTCTATGATAACATTTTGTGGATCTAAAATCTTGTTTTTAAAGTCCAATTATGAATGGTACTTCAAATAAATAGGTTGAGTGCAAAAACACTAGGTGTCAACCATTTGTAACATTTTGTTGAATTGATAATAAAGTTTTCTTCTTTTGAATGAAAGGTGGTTTGTATGATTAGGAACTAGCTACCTGACATATTAAAGAATGACAAAATTGCTAATGATTTTGTACCAACACAAATATTCAAGGTACAATTAATGAGTGAATCATGGGATGAAGCCACAATAGTGGTTTACAATTTGATGGAGGAAGGAAAATTCATTTTTTTTGTGGTTTCACTAGCTCGGGGGGTTCGCTCGAACTAGCATGTTCGAGCGAACCCTTTAAGACATTCACTTGAACCAAAGGGTTCAATCAAACTGCTAGTTCGAGCAAACCCCCCATCGGTCAACAAAGAAATAATATTTTAAGGGGTTCGAGCGAATGGGGGTTCGCTTGAACCCCTTGAAATAGGGCTTTTTAAAAGCTTGAATGTCATTGTTGAACCGACATTCTTTTTCTTTGCTTGCGGCGAACATGAACAGAGCATGTGAACCGAACAACGAATGACAAACTCCCAGCTCACGAAGCTTCAATGTGCACCACCTTGCCACAGTACATCAACCTTGACCTCCATAGCACCAAGTTGGTAAACTATGCTCCAATTTGTTGATTTCAAATTGCATTTGTTTGAAAATTTCTAAACCCTAAATGTGATAAAAACAAATTCATTTTGTGCATATCATTTTATCATAGCATTCCATAAGACCAAATTTATCATGTGTGTTTCCTTTAAAATGAAGGCATTCCATGAGACCAAAGCTCCCAAACAAACTTGATATTTAATTTTCAATATACCCTGTTTCAAAGCTCCCATTTTGGCGCATAGAGGGTGAAGGTTGTGGAATTTGGCTTTACAGCTGCCAATTGCATTTGCTGGAAAGTTTCTAAAGCCTTTTCAACAAAGACATTTGCTGTGCAATTTGGCTTTATAGCTTCCAATTGCATTTACTTGAAAGTTTCTAAATCCTTTTAAACAAACCCATTTGCTCTACAAAATTTGGCTTTACAGCTGCCAATTGCATTTGCTTGAAAGTTTGTAAAGCCTTTTAAACAAACCCATTTGCTTTGCAAAATTTGGCTTTACAGCTGCCAATTGCATTTGCTTGAAAGTTTCTAAAGCCTTTTAAACAGACCAATTTTCTCTACAAAATTTGGCTTTATAGTTGCCAATTGCATTTGCTTGAAAGTTTCTAAATCCTTTTAAACAAACCCATTTGTTTTGCCCTCTATAGCCTTTTAAACAAACCCATTTGCTCTGCCCTTTGAAAGTTTCTAGTTGTTAGGAGATTAGTGCTAATTGTTAGTTTATTTTTATTTTGCACTTCACATTGAGATTTTGATAATATTCCCCAACTCTTTACTTTTGGCATATTCATCCCTAAATTATTGTTATATACTTCCTCAAAAATGTAGGATATGTCATCAAACACAAATTTTAGGTGCTCACTTGCAAAACCTTCATTCTTATTTATATTTTTTTTGTTAATTTTCTTTAAAAAACTATGTTGTTTCATAAATTGAGAAGATTGAAGATAATTGTAATCAAATTGAGAACTAGATCTAGAATAGAGGAGAGAATTGGAATATAAAGTACATAAATGATTAGTTATTAGATTGACACCAATCACAATACAAGTTGACAACTTTTTAAGTCAATATAAACTAAATGACACTTGACCAAGGTAGAAATTTAGTAATGGATAGTGGATATCTCCTCCTATCTAGATAAGATATAGCCTTGACAAATCCAAACTATGAGACTTTGGTAATGTGGACTATTGCACCTAATCATAGCATGCCACAAATATAGTAGGATCCACAAGGATTTAAGCAACTTATCATAAAAATCTATATAGTACAAATGTTTAAGGATGTGCTTTTAGAAATTTACCAAGTGAGATCATTCTCCTTTGATCAAACTGCTCTTCCAATTTAAAATTTTTAAGAAAATAATTGAAGGCACACCAAATAATCATATAATATGCATAATTAACTTAGTTGTTAAGATCATGTTGATGATATACTTATATGATTATACAATGTATAAAAGAACTCTCAAACTATATCTTAGATTCTAAATCACCATAATGTTCAATAAAATTTATCATTTATATATTACTCAAATTTATAATCAACATAATTGAAAGTCAATAAAATAAAATAACATTTAACAAACAAGAAGTTTACTTAAATCTAATTTAAATTTTGAAAGACTAATTTTATTAGAAGACTCCTTTATAATTGTTTCCATATAGTTGAGGGTCATCCATGTGGGTTGTCATATTATGATCTAGTGAGATATTGTCTAGTCCTAAGATTTCATCTTCATTTTAAAAACAAAGCTAATATTTGAGGCTTCAACCAAGGATAATTAGCATCTCTTGGGATTTGATATATAATCTTCTCCATCTTGAACATTCAACTTCCAAGCAATTTCCTATGCCCATTAGATTCCTTTCAAGAAAAAAAAAATGAGAAGACTTTTAATACATTTTGGTGCATGTTTTGGTGGGGGTTATTTTTATATTAAAAAGGTCATATACCTGTCTCAATGTGAAATCGTAGTGTTTGTCTTAGATTTAGGTTACTTAAATTGTTCTTATATTAATAATTAAATTACTTTCTTGATTTACTTAAAACCTATAATTTAATGTTATGCTATCATTATTTAAGGATTTTGAATGGTTATTGGTTTTGGAGTCTTAGTTTTAAATAAATTAATTAATTAGATTTACTATTATATTTAGAAGTTGTATTTTGTTATTATATATTTTTTAACATATATAAAATGTATGGTTGGATTAGTGAGATGTTTATAACAAGTATACAATTGAAGTCAAACTTTATTAGATCGATTCTTAATAAATTAGGAACAATGATTAAATTTATAGTTTTATGCAATCTATAAGTATAAATAGTTAGATGGTAGAAACTTTTTACATATAAAAATATAATAAATGTGTGATTATTTTGCTTTCCAATTTATAAATTTTTGATGTGCTTGGCTATATAATTGAGACATGATTCACTCATAATGTAATGATAAAAATTTAGTACATCAAATAAATATTTCCGAGACATCAAACTACCATTCTACATAACTCTCATGGAAATAAGAATATTATTTTATTTTAACTAAATATTGTGTGTACTCTATCATGAATTACTAATTAATATTGAATTATATACTTATAATTTAAAATAAAAGCATCCTTTGTAACATAGAATAGATAGGTTAATTAATGAAATAAAATATGTTTTTATATTAAGAAAAATTTACAAATATGGAACTCATATGAGAAATTGACTAAGACAACTCTGTGTGAGAATTAAGATGAGAATAATTTATATACCTTCTTTCAAGAATTAACATTAGATTAATACTTGGCTTATATTGTATAATCACACTAGAAACCAACAATGGAAGATTGAGAGTCTCAACTAAGAATTCCACCTTATAAATCACATTCATACTAGAAGCCAACAACTAGAGACCAAATTTCATAAATAGAGTTCATGTGTTATATATCATGCCTTTGAGGGGTCGACAAGTACCATGAGCCTTTTGAAATCCTTCTCTATCTAAATGCATCCATTCCAAGACCATTAGGAGGTGGGTATCCCAAGTTCCTTAATTTCTTATAGGAATTTAATCAAGAGTAGGACATTGTGACTTTGGTATGTAAGATAAGGTAAACCCATAAAATTCATGAAATGGAATATTTGGAATACATGTGTAGACCATTTGTAACTAAATTCAAGTGTTAAATTAATGGAAAAAGATAAATATTAAGAACTAAAAGAAGGATCCAAACCATAAAGGAAAATAAAATATTAACTTAAAACCTCAATGTCAAAACAAGAGTTGAGATAAAATTAGACAAAATGTTATTAGGAGGAATGATCAAAAATTTTGAAGATACCCATGGTAGATGAGACCAAACAAATAAATCACATTTTCTTCATCTATGATACCTAATATTCCATACAAATGATCTTATTCCAGGTGAACTATGGACCTTTTCAATATAATGTGACAAGAATATCACCTTAGTAGTTTTTGACATCTTTATTCTTGTTGTAAGTCACAAATTCACAAAATCACATAATTTCTCAAAAAGTTGATAATTTAGGTAATTGATAGTTGATTTGAGATGTGATCTCATTATATTCACTAAAACTTAAATTATGCCATCAATTTAATCATTCAATTAGGTGAAAGTAAAGGGTATTAATGTTTATTCAATTTTCAATTTTTATAAGTTTAGTATTTTGATTAATCACTAATTCAATTTATATTGGTGGAAGATTTTAGGTAATAGAAAAAATATGTACAAAGATTAAATCTTCATTTTCTCCTATTCTTTCATTATTTCTTTCTTTTTGTACTAGGGTTAAATCTTCATCTAGGTTTGTTGTGTACTTATAAGAAACATTTATTCCTTAGTATCATGTTCTTGTACATTGTATGGTAACTTTCATGATAAATATTATGTGCATGTCCCATCCTCCTATCAAATTTTCTTTATGGATATGAGGAAGTTTATTTCTAATTTTTTGGTTTCTTCCTTATCAAAATATTGCTTCAATAATTTAGAAATTATATTTACAAGCTTATCATCTCTCTCATTTTCTTCTCTTATTTGTACCTTAACTTATTCTCTATTCAATCTATCTTTGTTTATTTGATAATTCTTTTACTACTTGTGCCTAAGACTTGGCTTGTCAATTTGATCTTCTGTCTAATTGTATTTTTCCTCCATGTTTTGATTGTAGGATAGATCTATTTTATTTATAGTGAATATCTTCCTTTTAGAATAGTTAATTTAATTTTCTCTACTATTTTAAGTGGTCAAGATCTTATTTTATCATGATCAACTCATGGAGCCCATTTTCCACAATATTTTGCAAGTTATTTACTTTCTTATTAACTATTTTAATCTCTTAATAGTTTCTAGTTGGATTTTTTAATTTCATTCATCTTTTATTCCTCATGTTATCCCTATTCCTCATGTTATCCCTTTGATTTTATAGCTTCAAGCCTCTTTTTTATAACCATTACTTCATTTATACATAGTCTTGGTGGCCAAAATAGTGGTGTTGACATGGGGCTATAAATTTCTTGCTTTCTTGGATTTCTTCCTCACTTTATCCTTTGTTTTCTTATAATGTTTCATCCTTACTATTATCAATATATTATTTACCATCCATCCTTATTTTCCATTATTTTGGTCCTCCAAATCCAATCCAAGATTCTTGTATGCATTCTCACTCTCTTGTTAGATTCAAAGGGTGACTGGGAGATTTTTTTTCATTTTTCTTTACCTTTGCTTCATCTTGAAGAAATGTACTCAAATTTTATTTTCCCTTTTATTTTCCATGTGTTTTTTCCCTACCTATGTTTTTTTTTCATTTTGGTAGTGGCTATGAGGTGTTATGAGCTATTCTTAGTAAAATAGCTACTTTTTTATTCATTGTTTTCTTAAATTTCTAATTTTTCCTATTCCTTAAAAATCATTTGATATATTAAATTCTTACATTCATATAACTATAACTAATACACTTTCACCTTCTTTTGATGAGAATTTATTTCAATCAACTATTGGGATTCCTTTTATAATTATATCATCCTTCAAACACTTCCCCTCTTTATAAAATTCTACGTTTTAAATTATTTCATAAATAATTTCTTAATCTGCACCATTATTTAACATATAATTTCCAATTATTAAATCATTCATGCTATAAATCACTTGATTTGAAAAGAAACGTGTTGTCTTGTTTCCTTCATGGAAGCAACATACTTAGAGAATAATTTTGGTGAATCAAGGATTTCCCATGCCTCATATAGTATATGATGTTTTTCTTCTAATTGATCAATTATCATTTCATGATGCTAAATATAGTTTCCATTGAATATCCTTCAATAATGACTAAATTGATTTTACATGACCACCAATGTTAAGTAATGATGCTTTCCCTTTATTACTAGTTCTAGGAAATAAATCTTAGATGCAACCTTTATCAAGATTTTTTAAGTCTTTAATGGCACATTTTGTACTAGAGTGCCCTAGGTTTCCCCTCAAAGAACCATCAAAATTAAACTTTCACCTGGTTTCTTATGGAGGAATCCATCTAATATGATCTCTAGAAGGGTGATATTTGAACCTAAGAATTATAAATTGATAAATATATTAAATTAAATAAGTAAAATGTTTAGAAAATTAAATAAAATAGTGAAAATGTTTTGATTATGAAAAACTATGATAGATGTTGAATTTTTTTGTTAATGGTATGAATTTATTATTGATGATTAGATGAATTATTCGAACTATTGAATGCTCTATTTTTCATCCCAAGTAGCATTCAAATTACTAGTGATATTAAAGAGCATATACAAATCTAATCTTTAAATATGCATATTTTATATGTGTGCAAGGTCTATAGGTTCAATATATATGTATCATGTGCACACTTGTAAATTTAAATTTTAGAACTATTTAAGATTATGTTTTGTGTGCAATCTAGTAATTTGAATGTTTTGATTATTAAAAACTATGATAGATGAATTTTTTTTGTTAATGGTATGAAAATATTATTGATGATTAGATGAATTATTTGAACTAGTGAATGCTCTATTTGTCATCCCAAGTAGCATTCAAATTACTAGTGATATTATCTTGCATATACAAATCTAATTTAAGATGCATATTTTATATGTTTGCAACCTATAGGTTCATATATATATATATATATATATATATATATATATATATATATCATGTGCACACTTGTAAATTTATTTAGAACTGTTTTAGATTTCTATTCCCTAGATCTAGATATATTATTTACCAAGGTCTCATTGCTCCTTGAGGTGTACATACATATATAACATGGAAAATGTAGATGTTCCACCTCTAGAATATTTGAACTTGCAAATACCACTAATGAGATTAAGAAATTGAGAGACTCATTAGCAGAGGATGCAAACCCAGGGATATATTATGAAGTTTGCATGTCAATATTACAGAGCCTAGAAAAACTAAGAGATTAACTTGGACAGACTAGTGCATATTCCTTTGATAGAGTAGCTGCCATTCTTTCTCGCATGCGGGAAGAAGTACATGGTGAGGTTCCCTTTAAACAAATATTCGATGTTGTGACCAAAGAAATGATAAAAACCACTTGTTTTCCATTCTATCAAAATCAACATAAGGTGAGGGGATACTAGGTCACCAAATGTGTGGATCATGCTATGGCCCCATTGATCTACCTGCGATTTCTCGTAGCACATGGTCAATATCCAAACAATGACTAGATTCCATTATATTTTGTTCATCAGTTGTATGTTGAGGTCCATTTGGGCCTCAAAGTCAACTACTTGGACTTTCCAGCATATGTTGGTCAGGGGTGTGGTAGGATTGTCGGTTGATAGGCCCACCTATCATTGAGTAGATAGACTAGCCCCAGTGTTTAGGGTATTGGTTGGCAACACGTCTCCTGCTCTCACCCCAACTTTGGCCTCCTTAGCAGATGAGGTTGTCGTTGTTTCCCAAAAGGAAGCAATTGACACTATAGGTGACATTGCAGTTGCCACCACTAGGATATCTACTAATCATGTAGGTCAGTATTTGATGTCTAGACATTCACGATCCACACCATTTCCATCACAATGGACCAGCATGGATCCTTATACAGTAGTGGGCATCCCTACTCCCACACAACTCGACGAACTTTCAAGAGATATGGCATGCAGTACTCTGCATTGTTTGGCTGAGGACCTCTTCAAGGCATATGCCTTCATCACATCAAACTATGGGATCAGTGTAGAGAAGGTTAGAGATTGTTTGGAACATGGATCTCATCCACATCCAAGATCTCATCACTTGCAACCTAGCACTAGTGCACGTCAAGATCCACCTACAGATCATTCGGCTGCTACACATACTATGGGTTTTACTAAGATGTTGATTGATCTTGGTTCATCATCATTGATTCCATCTCACCTGCATAGTCCTCTTCACTCATCATTTATGGCACAACATGGGACAGATCAGATGGATGTAGATGTTGACTCGTTGCTTGATTGTTTGGTTGATATGGTGGAGACGACTGTTGCAGAGGACTTAGGTCATCTGATATCAGATGATGTGCATGTGCATGTTTCAATTCTTTTTTAATTATTTTTAAATTTTAGTTTTAACTAGATATTCATGTACTGATATATATGTATATATATTGTAGGTGGACATACCTTATGTCACTCCTAGCCTTGCTCCATATTGTGTACATCGACATGACTTTGTGGATGATTTTGTTGTCATTGGACATGTGAGTTTTAAATTTTTATATATACACGTGTATATGTGCATGCATATGTATGCATAGATCCAGATAGATATTTAAAAATACAAGTATATTCTTAAAAATAACTTTCATAAAATTTATTTAATATATTATATGTATTTAACACATTGTGTACACAAAAACAATGGCATCATCAAGGAGGAAGCGTTTGGGTCTGCAACCAAGGGAGTTTAAGGATTTTTGGCCAAGGGAGCGGAACAGATATAACACCCAGTCGTTTTCGAGGTCATGGAGCAAACCGAAATGGGTTTGGGATGATCAGAACAAGGTGACCTTTGCAGGATTTCCTAGAAGGGACTTTGGATGGAGGAATAAGGGCTTTGGGAAACCCAGATCAGTGGCGAAAGGGCCTGATGCAAGTTGCGGAAATGCCTCCCAGAGCCCCAAATTGGATTGGCAACGCGTCCGGGAAAAGGAATGGCAACTGAAGAAAATCCCTCGAGGAGTTGAACCAACCAAGTCTAGCGATTCTCATCTGACGGCTGCAAAGATCTCTTTCTTTCTTGATAACAAGAGTTGGAATGATTCGGTGTCTTTTTTGAGGGACAGAGGCTTGTTTTTGAAGTGGATTGGTGACTGGCCTGCACTCAACCGTGTAAGGAACTGGTGCGAAGAGAACTGTCCCTTTAAAGTGGATTTGAAGACGATGCCTAATGGGTTTTGTTTGGCTATCATGGAAGACAATAAAAATAAGAACTGGGTCCTTAATAATGGGCCTTTTTTCATGGGGGGAAGAGGACTGTATGCAAGAGACTGGGAGCCAAATTTTAACCCTCTCAAGGCTCATTTGGAGCTTGTTCCCATATGGCTGAGACTCTACAACCTGCCGAGAGAATATTGGAACGAAGAAACCTTCCGCACCATTGGTAACAAGCTAGGCTTCTATATCAAATCTGATGAAGCTATTGAGAAAAAGGACTTTAGCACCTATGCCAGAATTTGCATCAACTGGAAGCCGCACTTCAAACTACCAACTAGCATTGAAATCATTTCAAATGCTGGATGTTGGGTTCAACAGCTGGAAATGGAGGATTTTGTTGATCATTGTAGAGCCTGTAATAAGGATGGCCATTCGGCTGAAGATTGTATCATTGGCCCCAAAGGAAAAAGGGTGAAATTTTCCCTTGAGGATGTTGCAGCTAGATTCAGGGAAAGCGAGAGGATAAGCCAAGAACAGAAGGATATGACTGTTGAGGCTTGACCCTCTTTGTCAATGTATCTAAATCATTTGGAGAAGTCAAAACCAAATGCGTCTACAAAAATCGCTGATTGTGATGCAAACCTTCAAGTCAACAGCCAGATCGTTGTTATAAATCTAATGGAAGTGGCTATTGACAAGATGGAAAAAGTCATAGAGACTTTTGAGGGGGTTAACAAATCTCTGTCGGCCTCTGGGAAGGATGGAATAGCTGATGATAGGTTTGGAGATTAGCACACTGTAGAGGGTGAGAAACTGGTCGTTGAGGAGGAGACAGTCAACTCGAGTGAGGAGGATGAGGACGACAAGTGGGGTTTTCTGGATGATGAAGACATAATAGCTACCAGAACCATCAACCAATCAGACACACAGATGTATGTGGCACATATTGGGGAAAAGAAGTCAAGAGGTAGGGAACCGAATAGTGTCAGGATTGCAATAGCTAGTAATGTGAAAGGGCAGAGCAAACTTAAAGTAGGGAAGGGGAGCACCCTTCCTGAAGACCAATGAAAATCATCAACTAGAATGTCAGGGGATGTAATGCCCCTGACAAGAGGCGCTTGATAAAGCATGGGCTTGATCAACTGAAACCAGATGTAGTGTGTTTGCAGGAAACAAAAATGAACTTGGAGGAAGCAGAGTCTTTACTAAAGTTGTGGAGGTCGTGGTCAGGGATTTTTTCAAGTGCAAGAGGAGCGTCGGGGGGTTTGGGGATTCTCTAGAATCTGGGTAGCCACGTCGTTGAAGAAGTAGCTTGTTCCCATTCCTGGCAGGTGTGTAAGGTTCATTCCTTTCGTCTAAACTGTGATTTTTTTCTCATTAACGTGTATGGCTCGTCCAAACTGTGTCGTCAATCTGTAATATGGGAACAACTTTCAGCTATCATGCAAAACCTGTCAAATGAGTTAGTGGTGCTAGGTGGTGATTTTAATGCCACCTTAGAATTGGCGGATAAGAAAGGTGGAAAGATGGGTATATCGTCTTCTCAATTGGTTTTCCAACATTTTGTAGTTTCAAATGGCTTAAGAGAAGTGAAAATAAATAGCGGAGCTTTCTCGTGGTCTAACCGGAGAGTGGCAGGGGAACACATTGCTGAGAAACTAGACGAATTTTTCCTGGCGGGGGACTGGGCAGAGAAACCATTCCTCTTTGAATCTGACATCAGACCTATGGTGGCTTCTGACCATTTTCCTGTGGAATTGGTTGTTGCTAGTGATGGCTCTCTGATTAGATGTCCTTTTATGTTCGAGAAAATGTGGTTGTGTGAGGAGAGTTTACGAGGCTTGATCACTTCATGGTGGACTGATGCTCCTATGTCGAGTGGAACTCTTGCCTTCAGATTTTTCAAAAAACTGCAATTTATCAAAGAAAAGCTAAAGCAATGGAATAGACTCAGTTTTGGCAACATTTTTGCTAATAAAGCAACCCTTGAAGTAGATCTGATAGAATTACAAAAAGTTATAATGGAACATCTTTAGAAGGGAAAAGGACCTAAAGTTTAGATATAACGAAATTCTAGCTAGAGAGGAAGTTTTTTGGCGCCAAAAATCTAGAGAATGTTGGTTGAAGGAGGGGGACAAGAATACGAAGTTTTTCCATAATTTAGTTAAGGCAAGAATATCTTGGAACAAGATCACATCGATTAGAAGCAATGACAATGTCTTTTTGGACAAGGCTGAGGAGATTAACAGTGAAGCTGTGGGTTTTTTTAGTAATCTCCTGAAGAAGGATGAAGCTCTAAATGAGGACCAACAAAATACTATCTTAAGGGTTATCCCCTATGTAATTTTTGAAACACAAAACCAGATGCTATGCAAGCCTATTCTCTTGGAAGAAGTCTGGTGTGTTGTCTTCTCGATGGCTGGGGATAAAGCCCCGAGGCCGAATGGTTTTCCTGCCTTTTTTTATCAGAAATTTTGGGATGTGATGGGACACGAAGTGTGGGAAGTGGTTGAAGAGGCTAGATCGAGAGCGTGGATAGCCAAGGAAATCAATTGCACTATGCTTGCTTTAATCCCAAAAGTTGAAAAACCCTCCTCTTTTGGTGATTTCAGGCCAATCTCACTTTGTAACACTCTTTACAAAGTGGTGGCTAAGGTTATAATGAATAGGCTGAAACCTATCCTTCAGTCAATCATATCTGAAGAGCAAAGTGGGTTTGTCCCTGGCCGCTCAATAGTTGAAGGTATTATTATTGCTCATGAGGCTATCCACACTGTGAGAAAAGAAAAAGTGGACAGAATGGTGGTCAAACTCGATATAAGGAAAGCCTACAACATGGTTGACCAGGATTTTCTATTGAAAGTCTTGGAAAAATTTGGTTTCTCGGAGCACTGGAGAAACTGGATTAAAGCTTGCATTGATGGGACGTGGATGTCTATCTTAGTCAATGGCAGCCCACAAGGTTTTTTTTTTATCTTCAAGGGGCCTTCGCCAAGGTGACCCCCTTTCTCCCTTTTTATTTATCATTATGGTTGAGGTCTTCAGGAGATTAATCAAACACCAGTGTGACCTAGGGCTATGGAAGGGAATCTGAATTGCTGCAGGTATGTTACCAGTGTCGCACCAACAGTTTGCGGATGACACCATTTTGTTTGGTGTTGCTTCATTGAGGTAAGCAAGGGTGTTTAGGAGAATGATTGAATTTTTTTGTGCAGCTACGGGTCAACAAGTGAATTGGGCCAAGTCAGATGTCTTCTTTTTCAACACTGCTGTAGAGAGACAACGTGAAATTCTCAGAATTTTGGGTGTAAAACTAGGGACCCTTCCGAGAAGGTTTTTAGGCACCCCCTTGTTTGGAGGCCCGAATAGGGTAGGGATGTGGCATAAATTGCTGGACTGCTGCATTAGTAGACTGGAGGGTTGGAAAAGTAGATGGCTCACTTCGGCAGGCAGGCTTCTACTTTTGAAATTGGTCCTTTCCGCTATTCCTCTATACTCTATGATGTGCTTGAAAATCCCAGAGAAGATTGTTAGATGCATCAATCAAGGAATGCATAAGTTTTTTTGGAATGGTAAGAACAAACAGGACAAAATCCCTTTGCTGGCTTGGGAGAAGGCTTGTCAACCCAAACATTCAGGTGGTGCAGGGTTGAGGAATTGGGGTTTGCTTAATGAAGTGATGGGTGCTAAACTAATATGGTAGATTTACACAAAACCAAAGCAAAAATGGGTGCAGATTTTGAAGCATAAATATTTGGACTCTGTCTGTAGGGAAAGGATCTTCACAATGCGCGTTTTGCCGCGAGGCTCTGCCATTTGGAACTTTCTCACTTCTTGTAGGAAATTTATCACAGGCCACCTTACTTGGATGGTTGGTGATGGTAAAAAAGTGAACTTCTGGTCGGATTCATGGGAAGGAAGACCTGCTCTGATGGGTAGGCCAGGTACTGTTGAATTGAGGCAAGTGACTGAGCAGCATTGGGGTTCTAAAGTCAGTGACTTCATTGCTAAGTCTAGGAATAATGGTGTAGAGGAATGGATTTGGAAGGATGTGGGGGATCTCCCACTTAATCTTGAGGCACGTACCGTATTGACTGATATTTTGCATGAACACATACCATACCTATCCAACCAGACGGACTGTCTTAAATGGTGTGGGTCCAAGTCGGGAGAGTATTCAGTTAAAATTGGATACAAATTTCTAGAGAATATGGAGTTTGATGAGGAATGGCCAACCAAATTGTGTTGGAGTTCCTGCTGCCTTCCAAAAGCGGGAGTCTTTACTTGGGGGTGATCCCATAATAGTGGTTTACAATTTTTGGCCAAAATGGACACTGAAATTATTATTTTTAACTAAATCTTCACATTTGGGCACCTATAGTGGCTAAACTGTGAGGAATTTGAAGATGGTGCAAACTAGAGTCTTATCAAATTTTGTCTGTAGATTCTAAAAATATTTTTTTTAAAATTTTTGGAATCAAATTGCACTTCTTTTTCCATCTCCCACGAAAATAGATTTTTTTCAAAAAACAACATTTTTAAAAAGTGTTTCACACCGTATAATGAATAATTTTTTTTCCATGAAGGATAAAATTCTAATTCTTTCAAATTTAGATTTGTAACTCTGATATCTAGTGCTTCCACTTGGTTAGATAGTTTTTTATTGAATATTTTTTCCTTAATCAAGTTTCAAAGTCAAACTAATTACATTAAACACAACGCGACCGATAACGCTGTGAACTTTTTTTGTATATGTCAAAATTTTATTTTAATTTTTTGTTGATCAAGGACTTCAATATCTAGTGCACTCATATTTTTCAATTTTTTTTGATAATCTTCTATTTTTCCACATGTGAAGAACAAAGAAATTCATTTTTGATGAAAACCTATGTTTAATAAAACTTAAAAACAAATACATAAAACCAAAACATATTAAAATTATATTCATTGGATAGCTTATTCTCGAGGAATACCATAATCATTTGAAATAAATTTTAAATGAATTCATTTGATCCCCCAAAATCTAAATCAAAAGTGATTTTTTATCAGATTTTGATAGGTGTAAAGGAGATGCATTTATAGGTATGGTTTAAAACTAGCGAGGTTCTATCCAAGGGCTTGATTTAAGGTGATTTGATCAAACCCTCTTCAATTGGAATCCTTAAAATGGAACTTTTTAAGGCTTAAATCATTATATTTTCTAAAAATATGTGATTTCAGCTAAAATTCATTCCTCTCAGGAATTGTAAACCACTATTATGACAACACCCTTGGCTTGTTTTGAAACAGAGGATTTTAACTGGGGATAGGCTTAGTAGACTGGGTTTTTGTCAACCTTTTCAGTGCACCCTGTGCAAAGTTGAAGCTGAAACTTTAGACCATTTACTCCTTAACTGTGTTGTGGCCCAATCTGTTTGGAAATTTCTTCTAGGGAAGCTAGGATGGGAAATCCTCCTTCTGAACAAGGTGGTGGATTTACTTAAGAGCTGGTCTGTTGCTAGCAGGAAATCAGTCTTCTCTAATATCTGGATTGTCTCGCCCTCATTGGTGGTGTGGGAGCTCTGGAAGGAGCGAAATAGAAGAATTTTTCAGGACAAAGCAGAATCGAATGAAAGCTTGTGCTCAAGGGTTGAAAGGGCTATTTCTGAAGTAGTTTCTTCGGGGATGATGCAACATAATTTCTCTAAGCATCCTTTTTGTTTGTTAGATAAATCTTTTCAGTCACGGTGGCCTTTGCTGCACTATAGACCTACCAATGGGTCATGTGGGCTTAATCCCTTGTTCAGTAGCAAAGTGCAAGAAGATGTGGTCTGGAAAGTGCCAAACCAGGGTTGGATCAAGGTCAATTTCAATGGAGCCTCACAGGGAAATCCAGGAATCTCCGGAGTGGGTTGTGTGGCGCGAGATGAGGAAGGGCAGGTGATGTTCAAAGGGGGTCACAGGCTGCATGACGGTTCTAACAACGAAGTAGACGCACAAGCTGCTTTGCTGGTTGTTGAGCTAGCATCTAATATGAATGTCTCACGAGTACACATTGAAGGAGATTCGCAGGTGGTGGTGAATGCTCTCATGAAGGGCTCTACTCCATGTTGGAGGATAAATAAATACATATCAATTATCAGTGATAAATTGCAACTGTTCCAAGATTTTTGGATATCCCATATTCGTAGAGGTGGTAATGCTTTGTAGATTTGATGTCCAATAGGGGTGTTGAGTTGGACCTCTTTGTTACAAGGTGGTGGAAGGGGAATGTTGAAGTGGTTAGATGGCCTTTAGCTATTTTTTCACACACACGGCTAATCAATTTTGGTGGGACAGGGGATACAAGGGCCCTGCAAGACTGTTGAATTCCAGGATTTTGGTCCAGACATTGGTTGTTGTGGTGTGCGTTGTGGACGGGAGTGTGCTATGGCTGTGAGCGTGGACAAAATGGGTGTTGTTCCTTGACGCCCCTGCACTCCGGCCTCTATTGTTTGATATCCTCTGGATGTGGGTGTTTGTCCTTTCAGGCCTTTGTGATTAGCTTTTTGTCGTCCATGAAATTGTGCAGGGGTTAATCCCTTCTGTGTTTTCCGTTCTATTATGGCACCTCCTCAGTTTTTTTTGGAGGGGGGGATGGCATTTCTCTACTAGCCCTGTCATTGCTTCTAAGTTTGACAACTCTGTAACTTGTTTTGGATGTTTTTTGTTGGCGTGGCAGTTTGGGGTTATTGCCTCTCTCTGATCTCATTGTTACTTCTTGAACTTTTCAATAAAATCATACTTTTATTGATCAAAAAAAAAGAAAAAAAACACATTGTGTACACAATTTTATCATCAAAGCAGGGTTCTCATTCAGATGGTCGTTCGACTAGGAGTTGATATTCATATTAGGCCCTGCACTAGATTATGATCTTTACTACATGTATTTGCTTATATGATGATCTCTAGTATTCAACATTTGATGATCTCTAGCTTACATTTGCTTATATGATATACATACATTTTCTTATTTGATGATCTCTAACTTAAATTTGCTTTTATGATATACATTTGATCTCTAACATACATTTGCTTATTTGATGACCTCTTTGCTTATAACATGTTTATGTTTATGTACATTGAATCTATTTACATGTATGTATGTATAAATGCTTATGTTAAAAAATTTATATGACATACATTTATTTGCTTATATTCAATACACATACATTTGCTTATTTGATGATCTCTAACTTACATTTTCTTATATGATATACATTTTATCTCTAACATACATTTTCTTATTTGATGATCTCTTTGCTTATAACATGTTATGTTTATACATTGAATCTATTTACATGTATGTATGTGTTTGCTTATGTTTACATGTTTATATGATATACATGCTTATCTCTAGTAGAATTTTAGGAGAAGACTATTTCATTTTAGTCAAAAATCAATAATGCACATTGAAATAAGTTTTGTTGACATTGAACCCACAAACAAAGACCATCAAAATGGTCTCAAATGTTATTATAGAATCCCCTAGAGTTGTGAAACTATATTTTAGTTCATTTGATCACAACATCCCATTTGATCCTATATTCCCAAAGATAAGGAAATGAATGCCACTTTATAATTAAGTTCATTCGTGTTGATCACAATAAATATTTTGCACACACACACCTTGAATTTTATACTAAGCAGTAAAAAATTATAAAATAAATTACTCCCAAGCAAGTAAACTAATGATACTTTATAAATGAGTGTATTTACAAGCCTATTTATTAATGCACTTGTTCTTCTAGTTTTAAAATTTGATAAAAATGATGAAATTAAAATCTTGATACAAAAGAAGAATAAATAAAGTGCATCACTTTGTGGTACACAAAACTCATATTTTTTAAAAATGACCTAAGCAACATGAACCATTGAGGAGTTGAGAACAAAATATAATTATAAAGAAGAGGTAGGAAGATTCCTTTTATAATTATATCATCCTTCAAACACTTTCCCTCTAAGTTAAAAAAATTTATGTTAAATTATTTCATAAATAATCTCTTAATCTACACCATTATTTAACATGATCGTGCTTTCCTACAACTAGATATAAAATTATAGATTTTTAAAGAAATTCAATGCATAATTTGCTAGTTTCAACTTAGGATAGGAAATTTTTATTCTTTGAAACATTAAGAAAATTCAATTCAAAATATAGGTCTCTATGTACTCAAATCATTGTTCTACCTCTCTACATCTCCTACAAATGAAAATATCTCAACTATTGATTTAGAACGATCAAGGTGTGTTTGGTTAACTAGAATCACCATGGAAATTTCCCTCTACTATATATTGGCTTGTTCCCTTACTCTACAATGAGCATAACTTGTCTAAGAGACACTTTATTAAACACTATGTTATCTCATTGGTTGAGATAATCTTGCACCTTTGGTATAAAGCTTGAGGAATATTATCTTTTTGACAAGGAACAAAATTCTAAAATTACTCTATGTTGCATACCTATACATTAAATAACAACAAACTCCACAATGAAATAACTTGTTTGATTACCACTTGATTCATTTTAACTAGTATAGTTATTCCATACACTAGAATGCATTTTAATTTTAATTTTTTCCCATATGCATATAAATACAAGCTTTTTTTTCATTATTCCATATCAAATTGCAAGATTAATTAGCATTTATATCACTTGGAGTGCAGATTTTGGAGAAGAGATTTTTGCACATTTATCAAGGAGGAAAATATTGGAGAAGACAACTTTTCATTTTTATCAATCAAGGAAAATTTTGGAGGATAATTTAAGTAAGTTGGTAGAGGATTTTTTTGAGTCATCTTTAACTTGAAGACGAAAATGGGACAACAAAGAAAAATAAAAAAATGTGTCTCAACGAAAATTGTCAAAAGAAGAAGAACAAAAGAGGCATGAACAAAACTTGGAAAATTATCATAGAAAGAAACAAGGTACATGCTTGTTTCCTCTCTCTCTCTCTCTCTCTCTCTGTTTAGGACTTTTATTAACAACTCAATTTTTTTTCCTTATAAATATATTTCCAATTATGAAAACCATGTTATTTAACTTGGAAACTTTAATACTAAAAAATAGTCATCTTGCATAGACATTACCTAAAATCATCTATTTTGAATTGCTTTAGTTCCATGGAATTCTTAAGTTCAAGAATCTTTGATTTTATTTGTTTTAACTCCACTTAAATAGCTCATAGTCTCTCACTTTCTTTTCTTGCATGTAAACTCAAACAACAAGTAGGAAATTCTCAAGCTGAAGTCGAGCCAAATCTAGTTATTGGATCAAAC
>VDFB02281492.1:637252425-637284062 GCA_007258455.2 Sequoia sempervirens
ATGATGTTTTTAATGTTGTAAAAGGTAGTTTAAGGTTTGATTTGGGACTAATTCACCTAGAGGGGCATATGATTCCTAGTCAGGGTTTTTGAAGGGTTCAAATGGTGAAAAATGCACAACACATAATTCCTAGAAATAAGAAAAAATAACCTATACTAGGACTAAATCACCCAGAGGGGCAAATGAGTCCCAGTTAGGATTTTTACACCAAATTTAGCAAATTCTGAGTTGGTTTTAAGGTTTCTAGCTTGTATGCTGACTTGACTATTTTCAATTGCAGAATTTCAATGATATTAAATGATCTAAGATGCAAAAAAATGCAACCTATATGCACTTTCACTAATGCAATATTTTAAAACCCTAGATGCATATTAACTAATGCAAGACCCAATGTAAAGTTAATATAAGTTATATCTAGCACTATGATGCACTCCAAATCAGAAAAGAATGTGTTCTAAAGGATAGGTTCACCAAAATGAAACAAAGAAATTGTAGTTGTAGTATGAATTTTTTAATTTAGGAGATACAACAATCAATTTTCTACAAGTTTCACTAAAGGAAACCTTAGAGATATCAATCCAAGGATGGAATGAGGGAAAAATATTTGTCATAAGGGTGTCCTAGGGCATGATTAAAGGTACAAAAGGAGGTTCACCACCAAGCAAGGGCTTGGAAAAAAAGAGATGAATACAATGTAAAAAACTAACTATATGAAATAGAGCATGAAACTAAAATACAAAATAATAAACTAAGAATGAGTAGAGGGGTTCCTGGAGGAAAGATGTGATCAAAACAAGCTTTGAAACACTAAGATTCAGTTGTTTGATGCTCACTAGGACTCATACGCTAGTTTGGCTGATTTAGTCCCAAACTAGGGTTTCTATGTAGAAATTGGGGTTTCACAATGACTAATCTAATTTGCTGAAATTTGGAAAATGGCTATATTGGGACTCCTATGCCACAAGTGGTGATTTATTCCTAGTATTAGGGTTTGGCTGAAATTTTGGTATTCTTTTATGATCTCCTGTAGATTCTCTCTTGTCAAATCTCTAGTTGTAAAACACTAAATTTTGGCATATAGGTGAATTTTCGTGGTCTTGCAAGTAAAGAGGAAACTTTGACAACTTTCTTCAATCTTGCAACTTAGTCTTCAAAGGATCTTCAAGTTCCAAGACACCTAGATCTACAATCACACATGTAGAGAGAGAAAAAAAACTTGTTTCAATTGTTAGTAGATAGGGGTTTTCCTTGGTCAAACCTCATTTAGGTAACTAAACCTTATGATGAAACAATGAAACATGAACATTAAACATGGAACATGAACAATGATACCTTAAACGATGTCTTGAAATCTAAATCAACAATCTAACATGAAGTGGCCATGTAGAATGCAGATCTTGATCTTGAATTAGATATGGAACAATGCTTAACTTGGATCTTGAATTCTACATCACAACACTAGCTCAACAACATGCTTGATGCTTGTTGACCTTGACATGATAATGGATCTTGAATTTCTACAACAAATGATGAATAAATCTACCCTTGAAGGCCTTAGGAATGCTTGATTCTCTTGTGGAGTCTTAGGATGCTTGATTCTTGATTGCTTAGTTGATATTATGATTTCTTAGGTGAAATAATGATTTGAAACCTTGTTTATATAGGAACTTCATCTAATTTAACCCTTTATTAGATCCCAAATGTTGACATTCATGAAATTTGAATCCAAAACACTGATTTCTTGCTAAAAGCCCTAAAAAGTGGCCAAATGGGACTCATATGCCCAAGGTGGCATATAGGTCCCATCTGGGTGGGACTCATATGGCCAAGGTGGCGTATGGGTCCCACCAGGGATTTTTAGATAGAATAAATCTTAGGGAGTTAGGATATTAAGTGTATTTGTTGATTATGTTGGGATCTTAGTTGAAATGAGTCTTGGGATGCATAATAAAGTGTCTTAGGGGCCTATTAATGATGATATGAAGGTCATAATGCAAGAGGGCTCAAAACTTAATGTGAAGGTGTAAATAAATGCACTTTACAACACTAAATTAAGGAAAATTAGGTCTATTTAGCTTAAAAGGTCCCTAAACCCAATGTGAATGTGTAAAACACATTACAACACTAGATAAAGGAAACATTAGGTTAAATTTAATGTTAATCATTCCCAAATTAGGTGTGGAAATGTAAAGGATGACATTATTCTACACTACACATATGGCACACCAAAAATATATATCTTGCATACATTCTAGATATCAATGTCATAATCGACATCATTAATTTAGGACATTTGTATTTGCATGAGAAAATACAAAAACATAGATTGCATCCATATAGTATTGTAATTTCGTTACACCATATCATATTAAGCATGTAATTACATTTAAATCACATCATAATCATAATTCATTCTCATTTATCACATTGCAACCTACATGACAACATTGCATATTCATCATATATACATCGCATTGCATAACACACCATATTTCATTTCATAATCATAGCATATCATTTTGACAACCATCATAATTCATTCACATAGCATTCATAACCATAACATTAAATGCATCCATATATCATCTAAACATCATAAAATCCATATTGCATTAACATATGCCATCATCACATAATCATAAAATGCATAAACATAAAAACATAATAATCCATCACATAACATAATCAACATCATAACATAGAAATTCATATCATAAACATTTCCAAAATCATACCATATATATCGTTCAAAATGTGTCACAGTACAATGTCAAGATATATCATATAAAATAGAGCTCGTAGGCTCGACGGTCAAAATACAAGTGTCTAGATACATGCCAAAATAACATTTAGCTCAAACTACCCTCATATCATCCTAGCAACCACCATGGTGATGACCTATGCTCTAGTTGTGGCCTATCATATGGACCTGTCTGTGTTGGCCCTAACACCCCACTACTACTCTATGACCTACTATGTGAGCACCTGCTATGTGACATGTCACTGCTCAAGGCCTCAGATGCACTTGATGCTTTATGCTATAGTGGAACCTCATCCTCATATAGGTCCTTGTAATACTGCTCTCATCGGCTTGCTTTTAGTAGTGTTGCAACAATGTCTACACTTGACCCACTGAGGGTGGTAGTAAAATCTATAATCTGTTACTCTACCTCTTGCCTCCTAATCATGACTGTGTCTCTCTCTGCTTGCAAACCATCCCGCTTGACCCTCAATATATCTCTCTTTGAACTCAGTGTTCCCACCTTGTCCTTTAGTGCCTAGATCCTAGCAGATTCTTGCTCTATCTGTGTTTATAAATTAACTATTCTTTGATCAAATAGACCATCTCCTCCTCTGACCCCCACCTCTTCTAATCCTTCCTCCACATCAACTCCCAAAACAATCCTCTCTTGGAGGACCCGCTTTGCCTCTCCCATTTTTGCCTCCTCTCGTCTCTCCTCCTCCTAGTGCTCCTTCGCTTTGACCTCATCCATCTCGACATCTTGGTGTCCCACCTTGAGGGTTGAAATATCCTCATGACACTCCTCCTTTACCATCCTCTCCTTGACCACCTGCTTCTCCTCACCCTCATGAATTAGTGACAATAGCCTCACCACTTTTTATCTCCTTGTCCTCCTCCTCTTGTCCCAACCTCCTCCTCTCCCCCCTCTACCATCTCCTCCATCATATCCCCTCCCTCTGTCACCTCTCATGCCATCTCCCTATCCTCCCCTCTACCCTCTATCCCCTCTCTAACCTCGTGGGCCCTTGCCTCAACACTCTACCAGAGCGGGTTGATCTAGATCTGTGTATGGAACTGGCATGTTAGTCCCCCACCATGTGTCATACTCTGTGATCATCCCTAGATTTGATCTAACACCCCTCCAAGCCCACTGCACTGGCTACAATGCATCTATCGCCTGCTTGAATTTAACCACTAGTATCACCTATCCCAATGGATGCACCTCTTGTGAGGAGTGTGTGAACTCAGTTATCCCTCACGACACATCTTGCACCTCTCTGAACTATCTCCTAACATGCTAGATAGTATATACCGCTCGAGATGATATGTTGCAATTGTACTATGCGACCAATCAAATATCTTGCCTATCGACACCATGGTAAATGTTGATCCTCAATGCCCCACTGCTGAGAATTTTTGTAGGGCCTCTAGACGAAGCTAACTGCTATATCTATACCATGCCTCCAATATCTAGTATGCCTGACATGTGTTTGAGTGACGACACCACCATAGCTGGATAGGCATATGGCATCCCATCTCCCAGCTGACACCCCACTTTAGGATGAAACACTGCAATGTGCTCCCATGCCCACACCATCAGCAATGTCACCCCACAACTCATCCTCTGACCATTTTGGTATGTGATATCATGCAACTGAAAATAAAGCATAGCCAATACACATGGTCCCCATGCATAAACTATCCCATCCTGCATCATGCTTGCTAACATCTCTCCCCATCCTACTAGAAAGTCATGTCCCCTGCAATCTGGAATCATAACATTGGTAATCAATGTACACAAGACACATTCATATCTATCATATCGCTCTACTAGAGTCTCCCATCTGATCTCATAACCCTAAATACCAAGTTTTGACACATCCTCATAATCATAATGGTCATATATAGCCTACAGTCCTTGTGCAGGATCATATCTCACCCACTCCCCTTGAATTGATAGCCAAAGTATCCTATATGCATCCTCTAGGATCATAGTAGCCTCCCCTATTAGCAAGTGAAATGAATAGGTCTTAGAGTGTCATCGCTCTGCAAGTGTTGTCAACAACCCTCGATTTTCCCTGAAAATGGGAATATATGTGATGCAGTACAATCCTAGATCCATCAATCCTCGCTTTTCAATTGTGAATAACTGATCCCATAGCTGAAAATTCATTGGTCGCATCTCTCTAGTGTAGATAGGGGCAAGAACAGCCTACGACCATAGGTAATAATCATTGTGTCAATCCAAAAATCTAATTAAACCTACTAAACCTAAATTGGACAAGTCATTCTATCCTAAACTGGGGAAAAATTTTAATCAGTCAATTGCGTCATTTTGATTAGCACATGCATCACAGAATACAATCACATCACTATTCTTGCATATGTGTCAGACAACTACAATTGTGTTGCACACCTCAACTAATGCGTCACCATGGTCTATTAAGGTCAATCCCTAGTTAGTTGTGTCATTTCCTCTTCACATGCGTCATTTCCCCTAACATATGTGTTGCAATTTTCCAATTGCGTCATTCTTGCTCGTAGGTGTGTCACAAGAAGTAAATGCGACACACTTTATAGTTCCACCACACCATAATCAATCCCCCTTTGTCCCCTAGCAATTGCGTTGCGATGAGGTGATCGCGACGAACCATAGTCACCTATGTCGCTTGTGAACACAATTGTGGTGAATGACATTTTCCGCAATTACTTGCTAAAAATTCCTAGCCCTAAAATTGCAAAAAATGAAAAAAATGACAAGGTGGGTTTGGAGTACTTATCGGGTCCCTTGCTCCCTTAGGCCAACATAAGGTGTGAATGTGATATCCCCGGTGTGCGGAGTGTGGAATGGGTGACATCTTCTTAGCCTTTCTCTCCTTAAAGATCCTAACTTCCAAACTTGAAAGTGCACAAATGAGAAAATTACCTACTCAAATGCATATTTATAGGAAATCAAACTAAGGTTTTCTAGGGTTTACACTAGGGATGTGTACTGGATGCACTATTTTACAACTTCAAACCTAAATTTGACTACCCAAATGACCTCCAAAATTATTTTCGTTGCTACTATTGAACTCCTGGCTATTAAATTGACTTATCAAAACAATTTCCAAATTTTTTTTGAAATTTTTTTAATATGCAAGTGGCCATATGAAAATAATTGTAAATAGTAAATGTTAAAAGGGATTTTGCTTAGTTCGTGCAAGGTCTCATCTTAGGGAACATTGTGCTTAACATTTCCAAGAGAGGAAAATTCAAAGAAATGTCATGCTCTTGGAGGGAATCAAGCCCAATGACTCCACCAAGAAAAGGACGCATCACAAGAAGAAATAAATCACACAATGAAATATGAGTGTTGATGTATTCCCCCACTTTAAAGTGGTTGCTAACACCATACTGTGAGCAATTTCTTTAAAGTAGAAGGAGGACATGAGAGCTTACTCGGAAATCCCTATGCCAAGTCATATGTTTCCAATAAGCTACATCATGAAAGAGGGGTAGTATGTCACGTGCGAGCCAACTTAATGCATGTCATCCACATCCCAAGCTTGCTTTGATATGTTCATGAAAGGTTAACGACTAGTCAAAAGAGGCAACAACAAGTGACATATAAGGACAAGGCTACTTAACCCCTTGCTCTTACTTAGTGTAGGACAAGGGTGAGCTGAAATGATTGAAATGCATGCTAGAGTGAAAATCAGTAGCAATTAGACTGATTAGGTGCCCCCACATAAGGAAGAACACCAAAATCCTTAAAATATTGGATTTTTCAACTCAAATCCTTACATTCATTAGTGGAATGACCATGAACTCTATGGTATGTAAAAAATAAAGTCTTGTAATAGAATTTCTTTCGAGTTCTTGGAGGAAGGATGATCAAGTGATCTTGGAGGAGTCTTGACAAGATACTCACTTGATCTATGGTAGAAGGTGGTCTTGTAGTTGGTGGCAAAGAGACCTCTTTGTTGGATGGACAAGATGTCATACCTATGCAAGACTGATTAGATTGTGAGATTTTGTTCTCTCCTTTATAGGAGGGTGTAAAATCTAACAAATCCAATTCATTAGTGTTTTGCGTGCTGACATTGACATTAAGCGAAGAGTTAATTGTTTGTGTCATGTTAAATTGTAAATGATGATTTTTAGGACCACTGGTGTTGATGAGTTCAGAATGCTTTATAGTTAAAGTTGGCTTAGAAGAATGTTGTGTGAAAGTATTGATGTTGATTGAAGGATTGATTACTTCTATC
Source organism: Sequoia sempervirens (assembly GCA_007258455.2). NCBI lineage: Eukaryota > Viridiplantae > Streptophyta > Pinopsida > Cupressales > Cupressaceae > Sequoia > Sequoia sempervirens. Next base: position 637,259,419 of record VDFB02281492.1, read on the forward strand.
AAAGGACAATAACCAAGACCATGAGTTGTTTGTTGTGTGATAGGATCTATAGGGTTGCAAATACATTGTTTGTGAGCACCACATCCTTTTACACTATAGCCAAGTTGCTTCATAAGTTCATAACCTCATCCATAAATCTTTTTCATTGCTTTGGAATCGGGTGGTTGTTCGTTGTTGTTTTTGTCAAAGGTTGTTGTGTAATTGGTTGGAATTTGTTCTAGAGTGGTTGAGGCAGATGTATTTGAAAGGTCTTCTAAGTTGTGTGTTGACATGACAATTTTTCATGTACCTTAGTGGAATCTTTGTTTATGATCTTGTACTCGGCCATGAGTGTTGGTGTGAAGTTTAAGGAACCCAAATCATTGTCTAGTTTGTTGTTCTATTGGATGGGTTCGACTTGTATAGTTGATGTTGATGTGTTCAAGGGATTTTATTTGTTTTTATCAAGTTGCAAGACACTATAAGGCTCGGGATTAGCATCAATTGTGTATACTTTATTGTTGTAAATGCAATTCATTTTACGATGAAGAGTAGAAGGTATGCCATTCATTGCATGAATCCATGGTCTACCTAAAATGAGATTATAGGAAAGATTGTTAGGAATAACATGAATTGGTGTATCCAATGTAACCTCCCCAACTGTAATAGGCAAAGTGATCACACCAAGCAGTTGTTTTCCTACATTGTCAAATCCCTGGATAGAAAAGGAATCAGGTTGAATATATGATTTATCCACATGTAGCCTATCCAAAATATTTACACCACACACATTAAGGGATGAGCCATTGTCAACAAGGGTTCACTTTATCCCTATTCTTTTGTATTGAGATAGGATTATGAAAGCTTCATTGTGTTTTTGCACTTCCAAAGGGGGGAGTTCACTTTGGTGGAAAATGATGTCAGCATTCAATCCTTGAATGAGGGCTACTATGTCATTCGGTTGCACATGAGAAGGGATAGGAATTTGTTGTAAGGCCATTTGGAGCATAGTGTGATAGGTAGGTGAATTCTTAATAATGTCCCTTGAATTCTTTGCGGGAGTATTTTTAAGTTGTTCAACAAGATCATAGTCCCTAGGAGTTAATCAAGGAGGACTAGGAAAGATTGGATTAGGCAAAGGTAATGGTGTTGGAGTGGGTTGTTTCAGGTGCAGATTGTTTCTAGTGTAGTTTGTGTGAGAAACATCATGCTGAGATGGATAAAGGGTAAACTCAGGTTTAGGTGGAGGTGGATGTGATGGTGGGTAAAGGATGAGTTCAGGTTGTCATTGATTTTGTTGTTTGTGTGAAGGAGGGTAGAGAATTAGAGGGTTCTTAAGATGTCCTACGGGGTATGTATGAGGTTCATTGATCGAGGGGGAACTAATGGACACTTGTGCATTCATAACCTTAGTGGTCTTGGTTTGATGTATCTATAATGAAGGGAAATCTAGAATCACCTTTTTATCATGAGCTAAGGAAGACATATGATCATTGTTGTCATTTTCTACCATGATATTCTCCCTAGGAGGAGAGTTTTTTAGGAGAACTATGAATCAAATGTTTTTGACATTCGTGGATTGGTTCTTCTAAAATTATTTCATCGCAAGTACGGGAATGATCAATGGTGGAATTATCTTGCTTAGGTGAAAGGGGACAAGTAAGATTCTCATGACTCTCATTGGTTGTGTTTTCTAACATCAAAAAATCTTCCTTACAACTAGGGGAGATACTAGGAGAAGAGCAAGTATGATTATCACGATCATTTATGACTTCATTCCTTTGTTCCCTAATGTCTTTCAAAATAGGAGAGGGAGGGGAAGGATCATAAAGAGGGTTGTTGTAGACCAACATATCCTCATCATTTATAATCTTATCTTCCTTGAAATAATTCTCACAAGGCAAAGGAGAATGGAAATTAGGTAAGGTGATGTTTAGGAATGTGTCTATGATTTCATTCTTTTATGCTAGAATACCTTCCCAAAGGGGATGAGGAGAAGGACAAAAAACATCCTCATGATTCTCAATGATTGTATCCTCTTTTGCCAAGATACCTTCATCACTAAAAGGAGAGGTATTGGGAGAAGAAAAAATATGATCATCATGGGTATCTATGTTTGTATTTTCTTCTATCACATCATCCACACAAACTGGAGAGATAGGAGGGGGTGTATGTTCAAGGTTAACATTGTCGTTTTCACTCTCTTGCACTAAGAGGATTTCATAACTAGGGAATTAATTGAATGAATAACTATCATCCTTATTGACTAAATTTCTCTTTGCAAATTTGGAGAAGATTGAAACTAACATTTGGAAAAAGTAATCTATGTAAACTTGAAATGCAATGTAAGAATGTAAAATGAAATGTGATTTTTAGTTTTCAATGCAATGATTTGAAAGATGAAATGTGGTGAGTGCAAGATTGAAATTAAGCAATGCATAAAATGAGCTAATTTGAGCTAGATCTAATGAAATACATGTTATAGAAACTCAACCAACTGATACAGGTAGTTGAGGGCGGCAAACAAAAGCTTAAAAATAGGGCTTTCAGCTCTGTAAATGGCAGTTTCAAGGTTGAACAGATTTTTTTGATGGATTTTGATGGTATTTGTACTGTATAATGCAGTCCTCATATGCAAATGCCAAATTTTAGAAATGTTCAATGATTTAAGATGCAAAAATGCTTGTAATTGAAATGATTTCAAAAATGACTATGCTTAAATGATGTTTTTGACCTAGATGCATAAAACAAATGTTCTCAAAACTTTCCAGACTTATAGTATATGATACTTGGAGGCTTAGGAAGCACAAAAATGAGGTTTCTAATGTTGTAATAAATAGTTAAAAATCTGGACTGGGACTAAGTCGTCCAGACTAGCAAATTAGTCCCAGTTAGGGTTTTTTGCAAAAAATTTAGGAATTTTCAATTGATTTTGATGCTTTTGAGTTTGTATGATGCAAACCTAAGATAAAAATTCAAATTTATAGAAAATTTTAATGATTGTAGATGTCAAAAATACAACCTAAATGCACTTTTTTATGAATGCAAAACTTGACACCTCGCATACAAATCCTAATACAAGATCAATGCGAGCTAGATTTATGATGGAATCCAAATTAGAAAAGAAAAGTATTCTAAAGTAGGGTTCACCAAAATGTAAAAAATGATTTTGGATTGCCCACACAATGCTTTGCTCCTTCTAGGGTTTTTCACCTAAAAGGAGAAATGGGAATGAATGGAGTCCAAAATGCAAGGGTTTACACTCAAAGTTAATGCAAATGATATGTATTATGTCTAATTAAGATGCAATAATCCATTGATCTAAAATTAAAATGACTTAATTATGTTAAATCCAAGAAACATGAAGTGTTGGAAAACACATTGTGATATGAAAATATGTGATAAATGACCTAGAAATACAAATAAAACCAAATAGAAAGCTGTAAAAAAAAGGTGTGTAGTTGGAAGTGTGTTGTAGACTTGAAGAAACTCTGAAATTTTGGAAATTCTAATTTTTAAGCCTAATGGGACATTTATGCCATGCTGGGCGACTTAGTCCACTTTTAGAAAAATTCTGGAAAACTGCATTGGAGCCTGTTTTGGCCAAATGGGTATCCAAATATATGATTTTTTTTAAAAAAATAGGTTCAGTGGGACTATACCACCACTAGTGGTGACTTAGTCCACTTCCAAATTTCTAAAAAATTCGAAAGTGGAAACAGAAGCCCTCAGTCTACACTTCGGTTCCCTACAGGCGTCCACTTCTGAAACTCTAATTTTTGGACCTGAAAGTGACTTTTTGTTGATATTTTAGCTTGTTCAACAAGGATATGTCTTCAACAAGTCTTCAACCTTATCTTCAATGATCTTCAAACCCTCAAAGTGTCTAAATTTGCAAACACACAATGAAAGAGAAAGAAATGGTGAATGTTAGATGGGAGTTTTCCTTAGTCAAACCCCTTTTTAGGTAATTAAACCAAATGAATAAAGAATGTAATGGAGCATGCAATAATGAATTTAATACCTTTCCATGATGTTTGATCTTGAATTTCTACAACAAAACATGAAGAATATGGCCCTTGAATGTCCTTGGAAGCTATCTTGATGACTTGCAATGATAAAACCCTAGCTTGCTTGACTTGAGAACATGATGGATGATGGATGAATGATGATAAGTTATGAATTAAGATGAGTTAGTTCAAATGAGATGGAAAACCCTCTATTTATACACAATTATGCCTTAATTCCCAAAAATGCCTCATCATAGGCCGACAGGTTAGGTCTGAAGGAATAAAAACTTGAAAGTAATTTAAATTGATTTTGATTTTTGTGCCACATGGGACTAAGTCACCCAAAGTGGTGACTTAGTCCACCTAGGAAATTTTGAGTTGACGTCAAAGATTAATATGTATTAAATGTTGTTTATCGGGTTCTTCTTCAACAAGACACTTAATTAAGGTCTGTAAGTGCATAAAGGGGTCATTTAAAGCATAAGAAAGGTGTAAATATTGATGACAAGCCTAGGAAAGTGTGAAATTTTGTTACAAGACTTTACAACACTTTGAAATGGGTCTTCGTAAGGTTATTTAGGTGAATTATAACATTATGGTCCTAGAAAAGTGTGAATATGTGTTGCAACACCTTACAACACTCTTGCAAGGCATCAATAAATGTATTTTATTGAATTTGCAAGGGTTCAAGACCTAGTGTGGTTGTGTAAACACCTCACAACACCAAATCAAGGCCTCATTAAGTCTAATTTATCATCAATTAATCTCAAATCAAGTAAAGTATACACTTTTTGGCAACACAATATGTTAAATGCTTAGGGTTTCATGATAAAATGCCTAGGGAGGGTGTTTAGATGATTAAATTTATGAAAGGGTTGAATGGGCATGATAAACATTGTTTCATGTCACCCTGATTAGACTTGGGGGGGATTTGTGGTTGAGCTAACCTTGATTTCAGTCAAGATGTGGGAACCTAGTTAACTCTTAGCCAATCAACCCTAAAATTTAAACTATCAAGTGTGGGGGAGTTGCAAGTTCTCGATTACGAGTAGTAGTCCTTGAAATGTCGTTTGTAGTGGCATAAAAATTAATGACTCCTACATCATCATCCCCACAAGCGTTTCCTAGGGTTATCTAAGTTTGAAAGGTTTGGGGTCCAAGGCATCCACAAAAGTTTCATCGCGGGAAGATGTAGGTGGGAGGTGAAGTAGCTGAAAAGTTCTTTCAACAGTGAAACATGAACGTATTTCTGATCATCGGATCTTGCGTGGGTAATTTCCATAGATGTCCCTAGCTGAAACGATGAAGTAATGGAGTCAGAAGATCTTTGCGGGTTCACCTTCACAGAGTTCCCCTCATGGATGTCCTCAAATACAAGTTTGAGTGTCGACAAAAAAATCCCATCGTCCTCCCAGCTAGCAAATCTCGCCTATGCAATTACCACAAGCATGACAGTCAAGCAATCAAAAACAACTAAGTCCCATACCCATGCAGGGTCTCCCTTGTGGGATGTTGTTGGCGGGGAGCCACATAATCAAATTCATTGTTAATGGAAAAACTTAAATGGATTTTCCACCGACGGCTTCTGCACTAACCATCTCTACAAATATCGAGCATTGAAACTTAAACCTTGAAAATTATTGTCTCTGGGTCCCAGCGGGTAACTGTTGACAAAATGATGAGCAACAAAGCTCATTTTCAAATGGAAAAATCCTAACTGCAATTTTATTGGAGGCTTTTGCCTTGGCATTTCCCACATTCACTTAATGACTGAACATGATGATGTAAGCATCAACTCAAACACTATCACATTGACCCTTTGAATGAAAATGAAAATTTTAAGCCAAAATGACGATGCGGGTTTCTCCATGCGGGTTGTCGCGTGTGGAACGTCATCCTACCAAAGTCATTCCCTTGCTACCTAACATTTAACTACACCTACCCCAATGGTTTATGCCTCGTCCTTTCTTGCATCACTCCAATTGTCATCCAAAGCTCAAAGTCAACTCCCACTTTGTTTCCCATGTGCTGAAATAACTTAACCAAGATTTTCCAAGTATAAGACCGTTGCAAAGAATTGAGAGGAGGAACTCCATTTAGAGAACATTGTAGCCCCAAGGCCATTGATTAGAAAAAATAATTAAATGAATCTATGGGCGGTAGCTTCTATACCATCATTTTTCACATGGGTTGAGAAGACAACTTTGACCAAGTCAACTGACCCCAAACACCTCAATCTGCTTTTCACACGTGACGTAATGGAATTACATCAAAATAAATTAATGATTTTTTAATGTAGAAGTATCATCGTGGAACTTTGTTTGCAGGTTGTCATGCTCCCTGAGTTGTTTTGAACATCCTTAATACTGGTGGCCTCCACAGGATGGAAACCTGTAGCTCCCAACCTGCAAAGTTGTGAAACTTGAAAACAAGAATAAAATGATGAAATTTGATGAATGTAAGGATATTTTTGAGGCAAATAGATGCACCAAATGAAATTTTAGAATAATTTAATGAGTGTTCCACTCTTACTTGATTTATCAAGGCACTTACTAAGTCCTTTGTGTAGGATTTATGGAACCAACTAAGAAAATTGACAAGGGAAAAAAGAGTGTAAAAGCTACAAATGGAGAAAAGGATAAGGCTAAGATGAAATACGAGTTCCATGGGGTTGAGTGCCCCTCAAAGATCATCTCACAATGGGATAAAGTAACAGATACGAACTTGGGTAATATCAATATAGATAAGTTCAGACAGTGGGTCTTGGTTAAACCAAAAACTAAGGAAGCTTGGAATGTAAAGAAAAGCATAATTATGAAAGCAACGGGTTTCCCTCCATCCCTAATTAGCCCAGAGTTGGTCTTCACATGCAGAGAATGTTATCACCAACAATCTAGAAGAATAGTTACTATGGATGGATGGGTGTTGGTTGATTTGACTCCTATGTTGATTAGAAGAATATTTGGCACTCCCTATTTGATAACATGGAAGAGCCTGAGAAAGATTATGCTCTAAATGTGTGGAAAGTCAATCCCACCAGTTGCAAAAGGACTATAAATCAGACATGGTTGCTCAAGAAAAGATGCAATGCTAATAAGGTCCCTTAAAAGCTATACTGGAGTGACTTCACAGAGGAGGTCAATGACCTCGTGGCATTGCTAAGTAGGGTAATAGGACTGCCTACTTCTTCAATCTTCAAGGAGTGGATGTGGTACTTCATAGAAGAGATCCTTAGGGGTGAGACCAAATTCCATTGGGCCAAACTAATTAGTAATAATCTACATGATTAGTTCATCACAATAAAGAAGACCAGGGATTTCTATATGACCTCCTACATTGTATATCTTTTGGTAGTCACTTTCCCCTATAAGGGATTGAATTATGTTGGTGAACTGGGAACCAAGAAAGATAAAAACCCCATTTACAATTGTTACCCACAACTTCAATACATAAATTACAAGAGATATTATAGGCGGGTCAACAATGCCTTCATAATGCACATAGTTTGGACTCTATCAAAGGATTGCCATAGAAGAATGTCACACAGTGCAAAGGCATTGGTCAAGAACTTTGGGTATTGGTTCATTCAGTTACCTAAGTTTACTTACATAAGGGTTGAGGGATTCTCAGGGTTCCCATACCATCTACCCAGATACCCCAATGATAGAATGCTCCTATTGGAGTTAACTCAATAGTTGTAGACTGCCCATTCATTGTTGCAAGACAAGCATCGTGCTAGGGTTCCATACCCCTTTTTTTTAGAAAAGGAGTATATTTGTGCCCCATTGCCCCATGTGCAAAAAAATCAGAAAAATAACTTATAGAGTACAACCTAGAGTTGCACATAGAGAGAGGAAGCTTAGATCCTCGAGGAAAACTAAATAAACAGGTTGGAAGGAAATACGCCCATAGGCAAGCCATATTGAAGACTTCTGGGAAAATTGTGATGTTGATCATGAGGTTCTAGAAGAAGACACTATATGAGGATGATAGAAAAGTTTGTAAAATCTATTGATTTGTTCCCAGTCCCTGACTAGGTATTTGAAGATGATAATGTTCTTGATGAAGGGTATAAAGCTCTCACCAAAGTGTCATTGCTAGTAATTGATTGGAACAAACTAGAGGACATACGAGGAACTAGAGGACGATGTTGAAAGTGAGATAGATAGTGGTGTTGGTGCATGTTCTTTGAGTGAGGCTCCTAAGTCTCCATCAGTCACCCAATCAAAGAAGAGAAAGGAGATGTCAGAGTGGCAACCTAAGCGAAAGGTATACACTGGGAAGGCCATTGATGGAAAAATGCCTCTTAAGAAGGCTAAGAGAATGGGAACCTTCATTCCCAATATGCCCACTATTCAAGAAGAAGAGTCCTCGCCTCAAGAGGAGGAAGATGAGAAAATGCTACCTCTATGCACCACTTCCATTCTCCCAACTACCACCACTGCACCATCTCCTTCCACTCCCCCATCATTTCCCATATCATCTCTTCCTATAATGGACATCTCTATCCACCTCACCTCTACTTCCCCGATCACTCCTGTGGTTGTGGTATATTTCTCATTATCCACCTCCTCTCCTCTATCATTCTCCTCGCTTCTTCCCCCATTTCCTACTTTCTCCACCTTTCCACCCTCCATGCCCACCACCTCTATGGAACCTATTTCCTTTCCTGAAACCTTTGTTTCTTATCTGCAAAATATGCCACCTTAATTTTTGGAAATCATTTTAACTCCTCAGGCTAAGATGTTTATGGCTCAACTTGCTACTTCACTACATGTCCCTCCACCTCCTACTGAGCCACCCAAGATGGAAGCCACTATGAAAATATGTGAAGAAATAGAGAGGAAAAGCAAGGAGTAACTCAATGAAATAGTTGATATCACTAAATAGCTGGAAGACTCAAACCGTGATGACTATCATGAGCATGTTGATGATGGGTTGAGGATTATTTATTTAGATCAAGTTGTTTTAGATGAAGAAGGGAAAAAATACCCAAGGATGGAGAAATGAGTGGGTTTGATACCCAATATGATGTGGAGACTTCATATCAGGAGCTTGAGGATAAGTAGCATGAGGAACACAATGACAAAGAGGTGAGTCGAAAGGAGCACTGCTTCAAGGAATGAGGAAACAATACAAAATTTAATGTGGAGAAAAATGATGAACTCCCAAAGGTCGGCCAAGACAAGGGCTTGTAGAATGAAGAAGTGCCTCTAGAAGGAGAACAAGATAAAGAGAAGAAAAGTGAGATGAAAAGAAAGATGAGCTAGCTCAAGAGGAAGAAAATACCAATGAAAGAAATTTAGAACCCACTGAGCCTAATAAAGGAAAGGAAATAATGGAAGAAGGGTAGGATGAAGAAAATAAGGGAAATGAGGACATTCCTAGGCTTGAGGAGGAGGAGGAGCTTTCAAAAGGTCAAGGGGAAGGGGATAATGAATTCAACACTACATCCCTTGACCAACACATAGAAATCCCCTCATGGCTGGAGCAGTAGCTAAAGAGTAAAGCTCATATGCTTTTGGATCCAAAGGCACACTTGGAGGAAATACTAGCTTGGGCTCAAGTAAAGATTTAGGAGAAAAAGAAGCCCACTTGGTTAGATCCCACATTATTACAGACGCGTCGGGCTCTCAAATATTGCAAGTGGCAACTTGGGTTGCGAACAAGGATGTTGATAACCTTCAAGCCAAGGATTACCGAGTAACAACCATCAACCTAGGCCCTACTTATCAAGCCCGGAAAATAGATGAGTTTCAAGGGCCTGTTACTACAATTCTACAATAGCTAGACAAGGATCAACCCACAAAAGAAGAACTGAAAGAACAGGTGGCAGAGTTGACTGCCTTTCTACAATAGTGGACCACAATTAGATAAGAAGCTCCAATGGAATCACTAGCATCTACCCTACTATCAAAGGAAGAAATTTAAAAAATGGAAAATGAGGACTTGGACCAAGTCCACATTGGACTGGTTCAAAGGGTAATGGACATGAGCAATAAGGGCATCCACTATGTAATCAAAATGCACAACCATTTTCTAATCCTACAAAGGGCGATTGAGAAGGAAGTAGAGGCATGCAAAGATTTCCCAAATCTTTACAACATGGCATGCCCCAAGCTGAGGAGCATTTTGAAGCTATTTGCAGAAGTTTGGGAGAAAGAGTTGGCTCTACCAAAAGAGGATCACTGGCTCCCTAAGGCGTGGTTATTCAATCTTGAATTCAAAAATGGGATTATAGAGAAATTTGTGATTGAATTGGATACTCTTCATGTCCGTGTTTTTTCCCACTTGGCTAAGATTAATAAACTCTTGGAATTGTTAATAGGAGCCAAGATGTTGGCCCAAGAGTTGGATCGCGAGTCTGCAAAGCGTGAATTCCATAAGAAGATGAAACAGGGAACATGTGACACTTTGTTAGCAGACTTTATGGATTTTTCCACATGGGATTTCTCAGAATAAGAGAAAATGATTCAAGATGGACATACATGCATAAGGAATCATGATGAAATGATGGAGGAATTCAAAAGGATCACCTTCCGCATTCCAAATCCAACTTTTTGGACCAGGACAAGCTCTTGGTGGTTCTAAAGAAGTTTGTTCAATATGTTGTTTTGCAATAGGATGCTGGGAATATTATAATAGAAGAGAAATACTTGTAGTTTCCAGCTAAAGGACAAAGTAGATAAAAGACAAAATTAGCTACATGATAGAATTGGCTAAAAGAGAAAATAGGGAAAAGACAAGAATAGCCAATTTTATATTATAAAATTTTGTATTTGTATTGGGTGATGTGAAAACCCTAAGTTAGAATGAATCTGGGCCATTCATTGTGAATTAATCTTAGCCATTCATTCAACTTTTGGAAAACTATAAATAGGGGGCATCCTCTCATTTCAAAAGAGAGATGAGTTGTTGTAAAAGACATTTTGGAGCAATATATATAAGGAAGCATTGAAGATTGGTGTTTCTTGGTGTGTTTCTCATTATGTGTGCATGATTTAGCCTCCATAGTTTATTTTAGTTAGTTTATTTACTATGTTTCAACTTATTAGTTAGTGGACATCTTTAATGGTGACTACATGTTACAGTATTTAATGCACTCCCAACTCATGCTTTTAGTGATTTATTGAAGATAAATTATTGTGTAAAGCTAGTCTAAGCTTACTAATTTGTTGCACTTAAGTTCAATTGTGTGTTCATGCTTAATGGGTGAATGTTGCAGTCTGAAAATATGTAAAGAACCTTAGAAGATGGCACTAGTTTTGTGATACTGTAGACTGCTCTTGGTTAAGCAAAACTTGGTTTTTTGGAGTCTATCTACTGTAACATTGGTCATTATTGCTGTTGTTCATAGTTTTAGAGTTAGAACAACCTCTAAACCCTTTCATCTTTTGAATTTTCTTTTAAAATCTGAATTAAACATAAGTTTCCAGCATCATAATTATAATGTTAAATCTGACGAACAAGATGAGTTTCAAGCTATTGTTACAAATTTGTTGCTACTATTCATTATTTCTAGAATTCTGAAGCTTATTATAGACCCATACCTTCCATACTTTGTGAACCATAAAGGCCCCTTGTGATTACCAACAAATCACACATCAACAACTAAGTTGTTTATGCACTGTCATGACCTAACATCTGAGAGACCTTGGGGTGATTTTCTGAAACTTAGTAGTAGATCATTACCTTTCAAGAGAGATATTACACTTGTGTTTTTTTTTTGTTGAGAAGTACAAAAACACCCATCAACAAATTTGAATTGTGCATCTTAGCCAGTCTCTTTGAAACCCTCCAACAAATCCCCAAATCTGGATAGTCCTCCAACTGAACCAAATGCTCTTCCTCATCCTTCCAAGAATCTTCAAAATCTGGACCATGCAACTCAACCTTCTTTTTGGTTGCCCATCATTGAGTCCCAACCTTTTTTTGTGTAGAATCATCCTCTCTAGAAAAAGACCCACTAGAATTCATTCCATGAATGACCAGTTTCTTGGCGGGTCCCTTCTTCTTTAGTGTCCCCTTCTTCCTTCTTATAGTGGGAGAGTCAGTAGGGGATGGGGAGATCACAACAATGTTGTCTTTGTCCACCTTCTAATCTTCATCCCCATCACCATCAATATCCAAACTAGTATAAAAGGAATCAACACTAATGGTCTTCTCTTTTCCCTTGTGTTAGAATTGGCTATGGCTGCCAAGACCTAGAGGCCAAATGGAAAGCACAAAAAGAGAGGGAATAGAATATGACAAGAATAGACTATATTCAATGCCAATGATATGAGATGAATTTTGATTGATTACAAATGAGAGAAACCCCTTGGTTATATAGCCAAGGTGAGAACATAGAAGGGCATAATATTATGACAAGTGTCGTAATCTTATGACATGAGACAACTATGAAAAGTTATCACTCCACCTAAGGTGGAGAGATAACCACATGATGTGTCCACAAAAGGTGGATGTGATAAAGTAATGACATGTAAAGTCCACCAAAAGTGGAAATTCTCCAACAACCTCCTATGTGGTCCCTAAGTAAACTTAACTAAGGTGTAGTCATGACCTAGGACAAGGTACAAGACTTTAATTACACCAACACCCCCCCTTAAGTGCAACTTAGGGAGAATGTGCACAAATGCAAACAATGCAAGATGGGTCCCGACTGCTAGGCCATATTAGGTACCCATGTACACTACAATGCAATGCAATCTCTCACAAACATAGAAAAGGAGAAAACCCAGTGGGACAAAACTCCTCCCCAAAAGAGAGATGAAATACAAAATAGAAATGCTCTCAATGAAGAATGAGAAGGTAAAAACCCCATGTGAGGAAAAAGACCCCCCCATAAGAGAGAAGTAGAATAGAGACAAGGAATCCAACCCCCCCCCCTCAATGTTGAGTCTCCTGCAATGATGGTAGAAACTCGACATTGAATGCTGAAGATGATCCAATCTCGCCGAACAACGTTCCTCCCCTTAGGAAGAAACAAAACCAAGGATGCATGTAGGATTCCAAGAATATGGATGATGTATGATGATGTCTCTGAAGCATGCTCAAGTGTCTCCATGTCAATGTTGAAAGCTAAAACACTCCAAACAGGTGTTCTAGGCCACATTGTTGAAGAGGAAAATCCAACATCTAGTAGAGACTGATGCATAACATAATCCAAAGACAAAGATATCCCCTCTGAAGACAAAGAATCCTCCTCCAAATTTCATCCAAAAGTATCCACACTCATGCCAATCTGTGAAGAATGATCATGTAGAGAATGAACAAAAGGGTCAAGGTGTTCCCTCACAACAATTGAAGAAGGTACATCTTCATCAAAGAGAAGATGAATGTCATCAATGGTGTCCTCCAAATCTGCAAGATGAGACTCCACAAACAAGTTTGAAATACCTGTCAAGAAGCCATCCAAAGTAGCCATATCTGGAAGACTATGTATATCCTATTGCACTGAATCACTAGGAGCCAAAACTGTAGCAACACAAGCATCATCAAGTACAACAATAGATGGAGGAGATGAAATGCATGGCTCAAGTACTGGATTTGATGTGAGAATTCCCAAGTTCAAGAAGCCAAATGTCTCCTTTGAATTATGGTGTATGTGATCAATAGCCATAGGAACAAGGTCATCATCATAAGCAAATTATGAAAATGTGTACAACCGAGATGAATAATCAACCACCCCAGTAGCAATGATCTCTCTAGTTTCCAAGTCTCGAATAATGACCAAATCAGGTGTGAACTCCACAGTTCTCCCATCTCCACCATGTGTAATCTAATAAATGGAAAGAAGATTGTTCGTCAAATGAGGAACAAACAAGACATCCTAAAAAGTGTTGTCCCCAATGCTAATAGATCCCTTCCCTATTACACTCATGTATGTATTGTTTCCCATCAAGATAGGAGACATAGTACAAGGTTGAAATGAAGAGAAGATAGTTTGTGAAGATGCCAAACAATGTGAATCTAGAAGCCATCTCCTTGATCTTGGACCTGAAAGAGCACAAAGAGCTTGTCCTTTATATTCTGATGATGAAGCTTTACCTTTGTCCTTTTTAGACTGATTTGAAGTAGAAGGAGAAGAAGATTCAGACATTCTAGAAGGAAAATCAATGTGATTCTTTTTGAGAAGATTCTTCAACCCATCAATATCCTTCTTATAACAATAATGTTCTTCATGTCCATCCTTCTTGAAATATGCACAAAAAGGTCTCTCCTTCTTAGATGTTTCTCCTTTTGAAGATGAGGATTCTGATTCTTTATGTGGCTTGTTATTTTTCTTCTTTTGCTTCTTATCAAGATTCCTTGATTCTTTATGTACCTTAGACTCATTAGCCACCAATGCTTGCGGTTTGGAAGACTTGATTAGACCCATGTTAATTAACTTAGCTTCCTCTTGAATTAGGAGATTTGCAAAGTCATCAAACTTAGGATCAACATATGATGCTCCCATAGAAATTCAATGGGTATGAAAGCCAGAAACAAACACTGAATACTCAGGACCAAGCTTGGATAACACATATCAACTGTAAATCCTCTTTTTCAATACTGCATTCTTTCAATTGTGTTCTTAATTGCTTGATTTTGGAGATGTACTCTTGGATGTGGTCAAAACTTTTAGGATCAAGATTCATCAAATCATTATCAATCTGATAACCTCTAATCTTATCTGTTTTACCATAAAATATTTCAAAAGTCTCCCATGCTTCTTTAGGTGTATTACATGATTCAATGTGAAATTTCAAATCAAATGAGACTAATGAACATATGTATCCAAGTGTTTTCTCAAGATCAATCTCCCACCTTGCCAATTCTTTAGCATCAGTAGGTTTTTGAATTGTGTCCTTTAGATGACCTATTAGACCTTTCATCATGAGATAGTTCCATATTGATTTTCTCCATGTAGCATAATTATGTGGATTTAGGAGTTCAATTTGAGATTTCCCCATTGCAAGAACACAAATCAAGTAAAAGAATGCAAGTAATCACTACAAGATTACCCCCCCAAGCAATATCTGATTTAGCACTTTATATTTAGTGCATTTACAATTTTCACTTGCCAAAAATAGCGAAGTGGTTTTTGATCTTGGTACATGCAAATGCCAAAATAGGCCACAGAATCAAGTATAATTTTTGATACAAAATGAGATCAATATGATCATACCATTGAGAAGTACACAAAAATCATGCACTTTAAAAAAAATTTGCCCCCAAAAATGTTACCGTAGGAGCAAGATATGAGCTCCCGAAGTTCCCAAAATGAGGATGAAGCAACAACACCTATGAGAATCTAAAAATTCTGGAAAAACCAGGCACCAAAACCAAAAACTGAAGGTGAGAACATAGAAGGGCATAAGATTATGACAAATGTCATAATCTTATGACTTGAGACAACTATGAAAAGCTATCACTCCACCTAAGGTGGAGAGATAACCACATGATGTGTCCACAAAAGGTGGATGTGATAAAGTAATGACATGTCAAGTCCACCAAAAGTGGAAATTCTCCAAAAACCTCCTATGTGGTCCCTAAGTAAACTTAACTAAGGTTTAATCATGACCTAGGACAAGGTACATGACTTTAATTACACCAACACCTTGACATACTTGGCCAAAGTGTTAGCTCTCACATGCTTCATGATGAGCAAGATGAGCCCTTCATGGAGAATATGAATCCTATGATTCTTGATGTTGGAAAAGATAAAAACCTCCAAAGAGGAGAGAAGGAAAAATGAAAATGAAACATGTAAATTATGTCTAAAGTGATTGAGCAGAGTGATATGATGCCTTAAGATAGCAAAAACTAACCATCGAGGGTTACATACCTCATTATAACTTCTACAACATCAACCCAAATGCACTTAAGCGGAAGACAATCTTATCCCCAAGAGGGAAGTTTCACCAGGCCGTCTTCCTCTTTGCCCTTAAGGAATTCCATTGCATCTTCATTACTTTTTATTTTTTTGTAGAATTTGTGCCCCTCCGTTGATAAGCCAGTAATGAAGGCAATGAAATCTTTAGTGATGTTAAACTCAATCTTGTCCACCTTCAAAACAATGAAGCCTCTCCAAATAAGGTATGAAATTCCCATGTTCTAGAATCCACCATACTTTGTGTTTGTTCTTCCATTTGTCATAGGATATGGGTTCGAGCCTGCTCCTATTGTTGACCCCTTTGACATTGATTTTGGCATTGATGTCAAGGGTTATTTGTGGCATTTAAAGTATTGGAATTCATTGAAGGTTTAGTGCTATCTATTTGGTGTTGATATAATGAGATGGAATACATTATATGTGAGATAGCTTGGTTTGGTTGGCTTTGCATGAGCTTTGGTAAATACATTGAGTCAAATATACTATATGTACTTATAGTTTTTTGGTGCACATTGATACATCTATGCATTAGTGTTTTGGCACTTGGTAACTAACATCTATGTTGGTTTTTGGTACTAAGGTTTCATTCTTTCAGGGACTATGAGACAACATTATGTCATGGGATTTTCCTTGACATTTATTGCATTTGAAGACTCAAGGCATATTATGTGAAAAGGGAGGTGCTTATTATACAAGTAAAAACACATATTATTTGGTGAAAAATTCATTATTTACAAAGCATTTTCAAAAGTGTTATATTTCATTTATACTTCAAAGGTGGCAAAGGCTTAAGTGGTGATTTAATTTAAAAGTGACTTGATTGGTAAGTCACAGTGGCAAAGAATAGGTTAAAGTACTCTTTTTGTAGTGTATATTACCGACCCTTTTAAGGCTAATTGGGACAGTCGGTTAACAATGTATAATGTAGAAAAAGTATTAGGTGTTCATAATTTTGCAAAGTTTGAGTTTGGTGTATGGAGTGCTTGACCTAGGGTTTAAAAAATGTTGAAAATAATGAAGATTTTGTGGAATGATTGGGGTTCCTCTAAATAGTTATTCTAGCCACCATGAGAAACTATTTTAAGAGAATAACATAGCAATGGTGGTTTACTAGTCAAGTATAATCAGGTGATATCTATCTTGTCTGCATTATTTTTGATAAATGGGTTTGTTAAAGGGTAGTTTTGTTAAGCAAAACAGAGATTTGTGACATTGCATTTGACCTAAGTGTTATTAAGCAAAAAAAAGATTTGTTTGTTACATTTGTTTGAGCTTTGTTAATGTGAGGAGGTTTTGTTAAACCTATATTCAAACAAGTAGAGAAAGAGGTTTTGTAAGGTCATTAACTACTATTTTTCATAAGTATACAAATCTCTCTACAATGACAGTTGTCGACCAAAATGGAAATTGCTACAGGCTATTTGGAAAAGATAGTTACTTGTATAAACTGTTTGATGAAAAGAATATAAAAATTAGTATAAAAGGATAGTCACCTTGTTGAGATGATGATGGTAGTGTAAATCTCTACAATATCATTGATATAGCAACATTGTGCTTTGATCTAAAATATTTCTTCAATCGTTAAAGCACTTCACAGTGCAACATTGTATGTGCACATTTGTGATGTTGGATTCTTGAGTCTCAAATGAAGTGAGACAGTAAAGATCTACTTTGTAATGAAATAGAGAAACCCTCTGTACTAAATTTTAAATCTTCATTTTATCTTTGAGAAGTTACTTTTCCAGTGAGGCAGTTGTATTGTCAGAGTAATTTTTGTAGCCAGTGAGGCTTATGTTGCTAGTGAGGCATTTTGTATCCAATGAGGCTTGTGTTACTAGTGAGGCATTTTTATTAAGCCATTGAGGCATTTTATCGAGTGGTTTTTCATCCCTATGAGGGTTTTCCACTCATGAATAACAATTGTGTTATGGTGTGATTGCTTTCTTTTGATTATATTTGAGTTTGCTCAAGTATTTCACATTTAATTATTATGATGTTACATTCAATAAATGAATGTTTGAAACATTGAAATAACATGAGCATAAATTGGTGTAAATTGATTAAGTCAAATTGAAGATCTATATATACTCTTTATGATGAGTCAAGTTTGATAGCTTTACATACATGATGTTGCACTTGATAGTTGAATTGTTCTGATCTTTCATTTTATAAGGGAAAATTCTTAAGAGATTAATTCAAGGTTGTTTGAAATTTTTCACACCACTGATTCACCCCCCCTCTCAGTGGTATAGTACTCCAACAAGTGGTATCAAAGAATAGGTTCCCTATAGAAGTATAACAGGCTTGGGTAGGTCCTAATAGTGGAGTACCATTTGAATGTGTAGAAGAAATAGAGAAAAGAAAGATGCCAAGCAAAAGGTTGTACAACAAATCCCAGCCAAGTCATGTAATGAGTTGTTGCATGAGTCTCTCCTAAATGTTGATATAAAGTGTGATAAAAAGGATGATCTTGTTGTTGAGATTGGCGATGAAGAAAGAGATCTCTTTGTAGATGAAGATGACTATGAACGAGACTATGATGAATAGGAGTGTGAAGTTGATTTATAACTGTGTGCTTTGGATACAATCAAGCAACTCAGTAAAGAAAATAAAAAATTAAAAGACCAAATTCAACAAGAAAAAAATTCCAAAGACAAGGTATGTTTAGATTTTGCAAAAGTTTCTTTAGAGTTTGAAGAAGCAAGAAATCAGGTTGTTAACTTAAAGATTCAAGTTGATGAATCTGATAAACTGATTATTTGTCTAAAAACTGAAGTTGAAGAAGCTAAAAGGGTTGTTGATTTTACAAAATCTGATCTTGAAGTCAAGACTAGTGAATGCCTAAAACTAGAGTTAGAAATAATCTCTTTAAGAAAGGAGCTAGAAAAAGCATCCTCTAAATTGCACAAGATTTTTCAGTTTGAAAAGAGTATTGATTATTTGAATGACATATTGAGTAAGTAAAAGTATCAAAAAGACACTATAGGTCTAGGTTATAAAGAAGGACAATGTTCTAAAGCCATAAATACTCCTAGAAAGAAGATAGACCTGAATTATGACTTTGTTGCTCCTGATGAAGACAAGAAGAAAGCAAAAGATAAAGTTGCTAATGTTGGAAGAGGAAGAACAAACAAGCTCTCAAGACCTTCACTTTCCAGGAAATACCACTCAATAAGGTACAACTACTCTCAGTTTTATGGTTATTGTTATTTTTGTCATGTTTATGGTCATATAGCTAGAGATTATAGAACAAGAAATTGTTGGATGAATAAAATTCATAATCATGTGAGAAGAAATTATCCTTTCTTTGGTCTAGACAACAACATTATATGTTATAGGTGTAATTCAAGTTTGGACACAAAGCACAATGGTGTAAGAAAAGTTTGATGAAGCCATCTAGGAACTACATGTTCAAATAAAAGAAAAAGAATTCCTTGAGTAAGGAGAATAAAAAGCCTATACACGTATGGAGAACAAAACAAGATCCAAGAGATGAAAAACCAAAATCAATGCAAGTTACTCAAAATATATTACCCACTGCATGAGAACTAGCTTAAAGTCAAGGGGAGATAATCACTATCTTATCTTTTTCCCTAGGGATTTAGTACTATTTTCTCATGAGTGGATTTGTACAATCACGATAATCTTGTTCAACATTATGTACTTTTTCTCAAAACTTGTGATGACTAAAAAGCAACATGATGTCTCTTACAAAATTTGCAGTGTATGGAAGATATGTTTGTGATTTTCTGTGATAATGTATTTCATGATCAATAGTGTGCGGTTCCTTGTATGCAGTATGACAATTAGGACAATGGAGGATAAGCTTTAATTGTGATTTATTGATGCATGACAATACATGACTGAAAAAATATTGTAGACAATGCCTAGATGTGTCAGTGCTCTTCATGTTTTAAAGCAAGAGGTGGTTTTGAGGTATAATGAACCTGTGATAGTCTAACCTTCTTGAATAATGAGCAGTGAGTATTTTGTGGTTAATAGTGAAATTGAAAACAAGTTCTTACAGGGTTGGAGGAATGTTATCATTGATGTCTTCATTGTATGGTGCTTTTTATGGGGACAGTTGTAATTGCAAGTGTCATTGTGGACATTTTTTTAAAAGAGTTTATCACATGTTACCTTGTTCCTTTTGTTGGCTCCAAAGACTTTGATGATGTGATAGAATATTGGTGAGGTAACAGAGTTCAATGATAGATGTTTTGCAATGAAAGAGTATCATTCTATTTTAATCAGTGCTAACAAGTGGGTAGTGAGTTCAAGTTCAAGATAGAGTTGGGATAGTACTCCCAAGTCTTCATCATAAGTGGTTGTGTGTAATATGTATAGGTTGGGACAATACTACTCAGTTTACATGATGATACCAAGTTATATGTTGCATGTCCTTAAATGTATCAGTTTATTCTTTCTTAAGATGTCTTACACCAAGAAGGTGTAGTGGTTTTTGTCAAGAAATGATCAGGATCTTTGGCAACCATGATAAATGTTGGATTATATCTTCAAGAACAATATTGCTCTCTGTTTTTGGTGGTGTTATGAAAACTACAGATCTTTTCTCCACAGTGCTAGTATGATGTTGAAATGAAAGGTGGATACAATAATAATGTAGTTATTAGTATGTTTGAGAATGACAGGACATGAGAATAAATGTCAAGAATCTCTTGAGACAATGAATCTTGGCACAGTTTGAGAACTTAATTTATGATAGTAACTGTATGGTGTATGAGGCTAGCTTGTAATGGTTTTCATGTTCATTATGATAGTGATATCCTTTCTTTTGGTGCAATGATCTTTAATAGTTGTCAAGTCATATTTAGTTGAAGTCATCAGTCACAGTGGATTGTTTTTTTATACTTTTGCTTGCTAACTTGGCTTGTTTGGAAATTTTGTTTGATCTGAGAATAACAGTATGCGAATGATTTCCTATGATGTCACTTTGAAGAGGTAAATTGAAGATATCAAGTAGGTATTGGTGCTTACTCTTGTTAGTGAGTGATGTTTTGAGGAGAATCTTACTGTAGAAGTGACAAGTATAAAAGTATGAGGAGTGTTGCTTATGATTTTCATGATGTTTATGGATTTTGCATCTATCAATGATTTTCTTCCTTGAAATATCATCAAACAGTAGAGTGGTTGTGAGTGTGTAAAGATAATGTCTTGGGGTAGCCCATAGTTTCAGGTGGAATTTGTCATGTTGTCAAATAGTCCACAATGTGATATTAATCATGTCATTGTGTTTACTAAAGTTGATACTCTTCTCATGGCTTGAAGGCATTGTAATTTATAAGGCTTGGTCAATTGGTTTCTTAATGCTTGGCTCCTCTATACAGGTTATGTTGTTGTGGCTCTTTGTTGGTTTTCAGTCACTGAACATGCATTCACTTGAAAGTTGTCTTGGCAAGTAGTTTCTTCAAACTACTTTCATCTTGGTAGTAATTTGGTTGGCATTGGTACATACACAACTTGATATATTCCAGTCCATACATACTTTGCACTTTGCAATTTTTTTTTGCATTTGGATGTTCATATCTTTGACAATGGTGATTGGCATTCATGACTATGGCTTTGTTTGTGATTGACATTTGGTTTTGATGACAATGATGATAGTTCAATACAAGAAGATGGTATATTACATACATAGGTTGATAAGGCGGTTGATACTCTTGCTTCTTGATATGCTCATTGCTTGGCATGCTCATGCTTCATTTGTAGTGTTATCTCTTTGAGTGCATGGTTTTAGGGGAAGTTTTCATGCATATTCTACACCCCTAGGTTATATTTTCAACATGGTGGCATCTTGGTTCAGTTTTCATGCTATGGAAGTCCTATGTTTCATTATGCAATGCTCTATTTTCAGATTTATTTATTTAGATCTAATGTTGTTTTGTGTCACTGTGACAACAGATTGGTGTCCTTGGGTAGGTACTTGGTGGTCTTTTGATGTTTTCTGACCCCTTTGACCTTTGGCATTGTTGTCAAAAGGAGGAGAAAAGTTGAGATACAAAGATACAGGTTCAAATTTTCATTTTCATTATAGTGGTACAGGTTCAGATTTACATTGCAAATCAATTTTTGCTCCACACTATACATTGGTTTATTGCTGAGCTCATTTGGTAATCATATGATGATGACATGACAGTGCATTAGTGATCATATAGGTTGTACAGGTTGTATTATATGGTAGGTTTGACATCAATTCCAAAGGGGGAGTTTGTTGGCCCCTTTGACATTGATTTTGGCTTTGATGTCAAGGGTTATTTGTGGCATTTAAAGTATTGGAATTCATTGAATGTTTAGTGCTATCTATTTGGTGTTGATATAATGAGATGGAATACATTTATATGTGAGATAGCTTGGTTTGGTTGGCTTTGCATGAGCTTTGGTAAATCCATTGAGTTAGATATAAGTATATATGTACTTATAGTTTTTTGGTGCACATTGATACATCTATGCATTAGTGTTTTGGCACTTGGTAACTAACATCTATGTTGGTTTTTGGTACTAAGGTTTCATTATTTTAGGGACTACGAGACAATATTATGTCATGGGATTTTCCTTGACATTTATTGCATTTGAAGACTCAAGGCATATTATGTGAAAAGGGAGGTGCTTATTATACAAGTCAAAATACATATTATTTGGTGACAAATTCATTATTTACAAGGCATTTTCAAAAGTGTTATATTTCATTTATACTTCAAAGGTGACAAAGGATTAAGTGGTGATTTAATTTAAAATTGACTTGATTGGTAAGTCATGGTGGCAAAGAATAGGTTAAAGTACTCTTTTTGAAATGTCTATTACCAACCCTTTTAAGGCTAACTAGGACAATCAGTTAACAATATATAATGTGGAAAAAACATTAGTTGTTTGTCATTTTGAAAATTGAGTTTGGTGTATGGAGTGCCCGACCCAGGGTTTGAAATATGTTGAAAATATTGAAGATTCTATGGAATGATTGGGGTTCCTCTAAACAGTTATTCTAGCCACCATGAGAAATTATTTTAAGAGAATAACATAGCAATGGTGGTTTACTAGTCGAGTATAATAAGGTGATATCTATCTTGTTTGCATTATTTTTGATAAATGGGTTTGTTAAAGGGTAGTTTTGTTAAGCAAAACAAAGATTTGTGACATTGCATTTGACCTAAGTGTTATTAAGCAAAACAAATATTTGTTTGTTACATTTGTTTGAGCTTTGTTAATGTGAGGAGGTTTTGTTAAACCTATATTCAAACAAGTAGAGAAAGAGGTTTTGTAAGGTCATTAACTACTATTTTTCACAAGTATACAAATCTCTCTACAATGACAGTTGTTGACCAAAATGGAAATTGCTACAGGCAGTTTGGAAAAGACAGTTACTTGTATAAACTGTTTGATGAAAAAAAATATAGAAACAATATAAAAGGATAGTCACCTTGTTGAGATGATGATGGTAGTGTAAATCTCTCTAATATCATTGATATAGCAACATTGTGCTTTGATGCAAAATATTTCTTGAATTGTTAAAGCACTTCATAGTGCAATGCTGTATGTGCACATTTGTGATGTTGGATTCTTGAGTCTCAAATGAAGTGAGACAATCAAGATCTGCTTTGTAATGAAACAAAGAAACTCTTTGTATTGAATTTTAAATCTTCATTTTATCTTTGAGAAGTTATTTTTCTAGTGAGGCATTTTGTAGCTAGTGAGGCATATTATCGAGTGGTTCTTCATCCCTATGAGGTTTTTCCACTCATATAAAACAATTATGTTATGGTGTGATTGCTTTCTTTTGATTATCTTTGAGCTTGCTCAAGTATTTCACATTTAACTATTATTATGTTATATTCAATAAATGAATGTTTATAATATTGAAATAACATGAGCATAAATTGGTGCAAATTGAAGATCTATGTATACTCTTTGTGATGAGTCAAGTTTGATAGCTTTACATACATTATGTTGCACTTGATAGTTGAATTATTCTGATCTTGCATTTTATAAGGGAAAAGTCTTAAAAGATTAATTCAAGGTTGTTTGAAAATTTTCACACTATTGATTCAACCCCCCTCTCAGTGGTATCATACTCCAACACCTATCCCCACCCATTTCAGCAATGCCAAACAATAGTAGAAACCATAGCCCAAAAACACTTCTAAAAATGCAAATGATCTTAAGATTGGGCCAAACACAACCCATAAAAGCGTGTGACATTCAAGGGAGATATAGTTACCTGGTCACCCCCTATCAAAAACTCAAGTCTAGATGTCATATTGTAATAATAGTTTAGCCCTCAAGGAGGGCCAAGTACTC
The DNA here is from genome assembly GCA_007258455.2 of Sequoia sempervirens. Taxonomy (NCBI): domain Eukaryota; kingdom Viridiplantae; phylum Streptophyta; class Pinopsida; order Cupressales; family Cupressaceae; genus Sequoia; species Sequoia sempervirens. The sequence continues at coordinate 637,283,599 of VDFB02281492.1, forward strand.
TTCCTACAACTTAAAATTAATAAGGTCGACAACATCGTTTGCAAAGCAATCTTCTAGGGAATTTCCTTCCCTATAAGTATGAGAGACATGGGTCTCTTTAAATGACCTCAACATCATGATATAATCATTAATAAGTGACTTGATCATCTAGCTTGAATTTTGAATGTCATTCAAACACTTGATGATGTTGAGGGAGTCACCCTTAACCCACAGTTTAGAAACACCCCTCTCTAACATAACTTTGATGTTGTTGTAAGCAGCTTTGGCCTCAGTGCGATGATTCATCTGGTTTCCCAATGGGAGTGCCACCGTGAATAAGAACCTTCCTTCTTCATTCCTCAATACCCCACACAACCTACAGGCCTAGGGTTCCCTTTGGCTACCCCATCAAAATTAACTTTGACCCATCCCAAAGGAGGGTGCTTGCAAGTAGTATTCTCTCTAGCACTATTGCGAGATTTGAT
>VDFB02281492.1:637285222-637527955 GCA_007258455.2 Sequoia sempervirens
ACTATACTTGGATGTTAGCACAATGCATGAAATTTTGCATGACTTACTAACATCCTCTAATATTGTAGCTATATAATAGTTTCTTCCTTCTATTCTTGTCACCTTGCTTTGTGTGTGCATGCAAGTTTGATTATTTTTAGATTCATTGGGAAAATCCCACTAGCTAGTTCACTTGGAACACCTCTTAACATTCCAATCTATCTCTCATTCAAATACTCATTCACTCTCTATTTCTTTCTATCATTCTCATTCCCCCTGAATATATTTTTTATCATTCTATAACCATCTACAACATTTTTGAGCAACCTTGTTGGTCCATCACTATCTTTGTGAGCTCTTCCCACCATTGAGGACAAACATTGTAATTTATATATGATATTGATAGTTTTCCATTTTACTTATTTTTATTTTCCATTATTATTGTTGTAAGATCTTTTTTTCTATAAACACATATGTTGGCACATTAGGAGCTTAACCTCCATTTTCTCTATCTTTCCACACACATGCAAAGGTGTCCATACCCATGGACTGGTGATTTTACATCAATAGTTTTGTTTATCATTGTTGTTCTTAGTTTCTAAAGGTACATGGGCTAAGAGCACACATTCTCAAATTCTATTTTTCTATCTTGGTTTCTCATGGAGGTCGAAAGACCAAAATAGGATATTGACCTAAAGGAAAACTCCTATGTATCTACGCCTTTCTTCTCTCTTCAGATTATAGGTGCTTGAAATCCACCAAAATCATAGACATTTGTTGTTCCTCTTCCTACTTTGTCATTTTATTTATTTTGTTTAAAATCATTAATCTATAATTTTTTCTAGCCTACTAGTTGTTACTATTCATTTTTGGTATATATTAGTTTTCTATTATTGCTTCTATTTGATCTTGTGTGCAAGTATTTTCTAGTTTAGAATCTGTACGAAATGTTAAGTTTTGTCACTATCTTGGCAATAGTGACAAACTAGATGCTAGCATGTTGATTGGATGACAACATGCCATTATAGTGTCTTGGATAGTAAATTGACAAGAGGGTTTGCCAAGTGCTTTTCTTTTTTCTCTTTCACACTACAAACTTTTTTTTTGTATTCTTGTTTCTAGTAATTAACATTAAAATTCTACCTCTTTTCTTTTCTTTCTCTAATATAATTTAAGTGGGAAAAGAAAATATTCTAGATATGCAAGTATTATTTTCTCTTTCATTAGTAACACAACAAAAGCTCACAATAACTTAAGTAGGAAAAGAAAATATTCTAGATATGCCTATTACCTAGAGTTGTTTAGGGAATTGTACTTGAAACCTAACATACTTAGGTCTAAATAAACAATAAATAATTTTCCATTTTTCGCATATGGCTAAGAGACAAGAATGCAAATCTATAATTGGATATGATTTTAGAGGCCAAATTTGATTGAGAACTAAGAGTTTTAGATGCTAAGATAAAATTTCACTATTATGATTTAGTCCAAGTGACATAGTTCTATCTTGGTGGCTCAATCATGTCTTGTGCAAAGATGAACCTTTGATACCTATATATGTTTACCTTGTGTTTGTCTATTCAATAAAAAATGGGTGGTGTCAAGAAGCACCATTGGGACTTGCTATAACAACGGGGAAGATCAATCAATGTCCTTGTTAATAACCAGGCCTCGAGACTCATTTAACATTGATAGAAACAAGAAGTAATGTTTAGAGGTTTTGGATGATGATGTAGACATACTATTCAATAGTTGAAACCTACATATGTTAATGGTAGATATGTGAATGTGTTGATTCTTTTTTATCAATTAATTCACGTGCTAGAATGACCTAGGGTAATGCATATAAATACAAGCCCTAAACACAAAATTAATAACCTTTAGTATACTAGCCAACATGTAACAATCACATTCTAGAAGAGTTAGTATTGGAAACAACTAAATTTAAATTTGAAATCAGAGAGACAAAATCACAAGTGCGACTATCCAAGATATAGAATAGTAGGTATCATCTAATTGAAAATGGATAATATTCAAAAAATAGATTAGAGATGCTCTAAACCAAATTTAACATAAAATACTAGACATAAATTCAAGCTCAATAATTAAATAATACACACCAAATAGCATAAAGCATATATATACACTTTTCCCCTCTATAATAATATATATATCTTTGAAGAATAAACCTTTACCTTTATTTAAGTTCCTTTTCTTCATGGATTCTAGATATTATTATAACATTTGTGATACCTTGACAATCATATTTCTCCATTTAATTAAATCATACATTCAAATCATATTTTTTTAAAAATTCACACATGCAAAACATATTAAAAAATAAATCGTACATGCAAATCATACTTAAAAAATTTAATACAATTAAAAAATAAATCATCAATGTAAATCATATTTCTTTATTGTTTCTCATGAATGCAAGTCATGAGCAGCCCTTGTTGACCGAGCGAAAACGAATCGTTTACATATTCTTCTCAATTAGCCGAACCAGACGACTGAAATAATTCAATGAACATGTACTACGTGGCATTCATCGCGCTCCCCAATCTCTATCAACTATCTCCTCATCATCCTATTCATTATCACTCTCAAAAATCTTGTGGCTTCTAAGAAAAATCATGCAGTGATCTCTCTGTAAACACAATCATCGCAGGAATTTCTAGTTTAGAAAATTCTTTGGATAAACCTACCTGCAGGATTTCTATAGGGTTGATGTTCTTAATGCAATCGTTCACCCCACTGATAATTGTTCACAGACAAGTATCATCACGGCTTTGCACGGGCAATCGCGTTTTCCTCTGAGAAAATCAGAACGTTTATGCAATATCAAAGGAATTTCTAAGTATTGGCTGTCTTCTCCGAAATTTCACGGTGGTCGCGGTGCTCTGCCTTCTGCGGGTGGGCATCCGGCTGATCTCACTTGTTTGGCCGGCGGCGGTCGTTTTCTGGGCGGGTACCATTTCTCCGGCTGAATATGTTGGACATTAGAGGTCCTTCTAACGAATTAGCCGGAGAGAATATGCAGAGAGAGAAGCTAAGAGGTTTGGATTGTTTTTCCTTAAATACCCATTTTTCTTTAATGGCAGATCTGGTAAAATTAAATTTTATTTATTTGTACATCCCTTTGATTTTCTGGTGAATTGGGTGAAAGTTAATTTGGTTTAATCTCTACCCAAATCGCGTTTATGACAAATTTCTGAAATCGGCTTCTTTTTATGCTCTTTTCGATTTCATGACGAGGGATATAAATAGAATTTCGATTTGTTTTGTAGCCAATCTGATTTAATAGCTATTTTGTTGATAGTTAATTTGATTTACTTTATACGGTGGCGAATTTTGTTAAATTTTATTTGATTTATTTAATACTCATTTAAATAAAGCTATTTTATTTTTATTTTTTAATAAAAAAACCCTATAATAAATCCGATTTAAAGTTTACAGCAAGATACTTAAAAGAAAAAGAAAAAGAAAAAAACCTGTGACATGGGATCACACCCTAAAGTTAGACTGGCAAAGCCAAAAAATCAAAATAAATGAACATGTGGCCCCAAAGATGGAAACGGTCACAAAACAAAAAGAGCATGGCCCCACAACGGAAAAAACTGTGAAAGTTACTAGTTCAATAGAAATAAAAACAAACCATTACAATAATGCTGCAAGGGCAATTTTAGAGTTAGTGGGGGAGGGTCTTTCCCATTTTGGTTATACCACCTCGTACATGGCAAATCCTTGGCATTCTCCACAAGTTCCAGCCAGCAAGAGCAGCATTATTTCCTTCCAATGGAACCTCCTATGGCATGTTCTGCATGGTCCTTGGTGGATATATTGTAAGAGTCAAGTGAGGAGATTTTCCTTGTAACTGAGAGGATGTAGAAGAGTGATGTGGAGGCGGAGACCACCCACCTTAGCTACCTAGTTGGTTGTGGCAGGGTTCAGAATGCTGCTTAGTTGGTGGTGGTGGTAGAGGAGTGGAGGCTCTTTGATAGTTGTGAGGATGATGCTGTGAGGACTTAGAGTGGCTGCACTGCTGATCTTGGTGGAGGGATTTGGTGGGAGGTGGTGGAACCTTGACCATCATGCAAGGGGCATTCCCTTAATGATCGAGTAAGGTTTAAAGATGCTCAATATCAAGCGCTACCTTGCTAGATTGAACTTGAATTCAAATGAGCATATTAGAGATCACCAGTGATTTGGAGTGAATAGCAAAGTTTATATCTACAACAAAATGAGCAAATAGTAGAATTTCTATCTTTCCACATACAAAAAAGAATTTCCAATTTGAAAGCATGCGATAGCTGGGAGAACTTTGCAGAAAACTTGACCCCATCACCAAAGACATTGTGCCAAATAAATGGTTCATGCCTTAGAGATTGGAAAAAACCATGGATCCATTGTAAGGCATTTTGAGCATGAACAAAAATCCAAAAGAAATGAAGAATGGTTTCTAGTTGCCCAAAAAACAAACATTTTGGATTAGACAAACCAAGATGTATTTAATGGATGTCAATAGGAAGGCCCCAGTAAAGCAAACACTAGGCAAATTGGGTCACTTTGGGCTCCACAATTGCTTTCCATACTATTTTAAAACACAACCTAGATAAAATTAGCTGACTAAAGAGATCACTTGGCATTCAGCTTACGAACCATGGGAAGATGAGGTGAAAACCACCTATATCCTTTTTGAGGAGTGTAATTATGGAAAGAGGCTTTGACATACGATTTTTAGTTCTTCCACCAAGGCCTAATGGAGCACATAGATATTTTGTGCAAATAATGAGAAGGCACGAGCTTAATTGTTTCTTGGAAGGTCTCTTAGTTTGTATGGCTTGAATTAAACTTCACTTTGTCTTTAGGCCAATATATCAAAGTGGAATTAACCTTGGAGTAGAGATCCTAAAGGTGCCTAACTCTTTTGAAGAACTTAATCAAGTGCATCCAAGGAGTAGTTGCCGGTGGCTTATCTTGAAACAAGATGATGGAAGACCACCATATAGATTGTTGGTTGATGGATGACCTATTGCGAATCAGCCAAGGTTTAATAGTTTCTTTGTCCTTTTGAATACATTTTGATTTTGACACAAATGTGCCATTGATTTTAATAGGCATGGGATAAATTGCAAGGGGATGGAAACCCAAGGCCATTCTAGGCTGGATGCCCATATGTGAGCCAAAAGCAATGCAAATTTTCAACAATTTTTTTTGGCTTTATTGCCATCACAAGATTTGACAATCCACTTAGCACAAAAAGCAGTACTTTGCTTTTTAACATCAATAAGGCCTTGTTCACTAGAATCTCTTGGTAGGCAACAAAAGTGCCAAGCAACACGATGAAAACCTTTATTGCACTTTGAAATAGCCCATACAAAGTCTTGTAGAAGCTTGTCAAGCTTGCAATATAATGCTTTTGAAGGAACCCAAAAACAAGAGTAATATACATGCACGATTGCAAGAACCTTAGAGCAAATTTGGAATTTATGGACTAGTGAAAGTGATTTGGTAATCCAATATGCAAGCTTTTTCTTTATTTTTTCAATCACATATTGCCACAACTTGGATTGACAAGCTTGAAATGCAAAGAGATTGCCCATAAATTTAAAGATTTCCTTGTGGTTAGTGGGTCTCCAGCCAAAGGGATGAAGCCAACAAAGAGGCTGGGAAAAGGATTGCTTGTAGTAATACGCCTTATTCTATTGACTAGATCCTAAAATTAAATAGAAAATGTTCAAACACTTGAAAGCTTATGTAATGTTGTCTTCATCTTCAAAGAGCATAAGGAAGGAATCATTTGAAAAGTGACCATTGACCACTTGTTGAGAAGTGGATCCAAGAAGGGAGATTCCTTTAAGCTATCATTGTGTGATGGCATTGGCAAGAAGATATCCAAACCCTTTAGCAGCTAATACATGTAGTGAGGGGCGCAAGAGGGCAGCCTTGCCTTATGGATCAAAAAGGCTGAAGTGCTCAAATTGAACACAACTAAACAATAATGCAAGCATAAGCATTTGCAAAAAGCAATTGGACCAACTAGATGAAGGTTGGACCAAAGCTAAGAGACTTGAGCATGGCTATGCCATTCAATTCCATTATAGGCCTTTTCAAAGTCAATTTTGATGGGGAGAGCTTGTTGATTAGATTTATGTGCCCATTCCACACTTTCCTAGACAACAATGACATTTTCAATGATATATCTGCTTTGAATAAACCAAATTTGTTTAGGTTGAACCACAATTGGGAGGAGATGTCTAATTCACATAGCTAAAGTTGTGGCAATAATTGTCTAGGAGACATTCAAGAGACTAATGGGTCTCCAATTGCAAATTAGTTCTGAAACCTCAACTTTAGGTATGAATTTGATATTTCCTTTATCAATGATAGGACCTAAAGATGCAGTATGCTAAGCTTCTAGATAGACCTTGAATACATCTTGGCCAATATTATCCCACATGATTTTAAATAATTCAGAAGGAAAACAATTGCAGCCAAGTGCTTTGTAATTGGCCATGCTAAATGCATTTGAGTGAAGCTTTTCTTGGGATAGGAGTTTCTTAGAATTGCAATTTGGTCTATGGTAAGCTCGGAAGGGACCACATCTAGGCGAGTCTCAAGCGCCTCATCTTTTCAAGAGAGGATGCCTAAGCCTAGAACACCTTAGTATAATGTTGGACAAGTCATGCAAGGCGTCAGGAAATGTGGAGAAGCGTTGCCTAACTTCTTTGATGCACATTTGAGCTGAGTTTTTAGGTGCAAGGTGTTCTACCAGGTATGTTTTCTATTAACGCTTTGGATGTTATTTGTTTGGTTTTGGAATTTGATAGTGCATGTAAATGGTCAAAGTCTTTATGCTCATCGGCAAGTTTGTTGGCTGCATACCATTTGAAAACAGGTTTTTTAGCTAGGTTAACATTGCATGGGTTCTACATGGGGTTAAGCTAGATGCTATTCAAAACTTAACAAAAGGCGTTTTTCTTTTCCACTTTCTAAAAGCTAACCATGTAGATGTAGTCCTCCACCATATACCCCCACTATGTTCTCTTTTGGTTTTTTCTCCCTAAACAATAGATTTATCATTTTGTCGTGTTTGATCAATAAACTCTCAAAGTTCTTGTATGGGTTGAGTTTCTTAGGTTGCCTTTGACTTGTTGGCTATTCCTCAATCATAATGCTTCCTCCTTTGGGAGGATAGTCTATGTTGAATCCAAAAAGTTTTATGGGTAGTTTGTGTTGAATCCAAAAAAAATTATTTGGCTTAACTGCAATGTCAAGTCTTTGTGGAGATACCCAATTTGATTTTATAGTGAAATTGGTGAGAGTTTATTTAATTTATGTAATACCCAATCTGATTTTATAGCAAAATTGGTGAGATTTGATTTGATTTATGTAATGCCCAATTTGATTTTAAGGTGAATTTGGGTAAATATAATTTTATTTATTTAGTACCCAATTTAGTAGTATGGCAAATTTGGTGGATTAGAATGATCTATTTTACCAATATGATTTTGTAGGGCATTTATATTAATTAAACTTTATTTATTCTGTAACATATAATCATATTGTGGTGAATTTGGTGCATTTGAATCTGATTTAGATGTTCTCAAATGGCTGCTTGTTTCTTTACAATTTATTTTAAAATTTAAGAAGAAACTGCTGTGGCATTTAATATATTCTTTTGGAGAAAGGCTAATTAAAGTAAACTTGATGTTAATTTAAACAAAATTATAGCAAACCCTTTTTTTTTTGTTTTTATTATACCCAATTTGATATTTTAGTAAGTTTAAAACATTCAAGTTGGTTGAATTTTTTTTATTCTATACCCATTTCATGTTATGGGGAATTTACTATTTAGTGAAAGAAAAATTAAGTTAATGTACTCAGGGAACTGCTTGTTTCTTTACAATAATTTTGAATTTTAAATTTTGATTTGAGAGGACACTATAGTGGCGGCATTCAGAATAAATTTGGAATAATTTGAATTGAAGTGAATTTTTATGTTTATTTAAATGAATTATTTCATAGCCTAATTTATTGCATCAAAGTTGAAGGGTCTTTGACTTTTCATGGTTTAAACTTTAATCTAAACCACATCATGGTAGCATAAAATCTTCAAATTGGAAAGTAAAAACCCATATTTTTCCATTTTCAGCTTTTAATGCTAGCTTATTTATTTTATTCTTAAATTTGTTTCCCTATAACCTTTAGCTCACCGTACATTGAAAATTTTATACAAAAGAAGTTCTACACACTTTGAGATATTTGCTTAAAAATAATTCTAGAAATTGTTTTTTCCCCAAGTTTGTTTGAAATGTCCAAGGGGTTGTGTTTAATTGGTTAAAGCATTGAGTTCTCATTGTGGAGATTTGAATCCCAAAGGGACATCTAATATGGAATTCTAAGTTGTGACTCTTGGTCTTCCATAGTTGGCTTCTATTGTGGAAGTTGTTTCTAAATAAGTGAATTTCTAAGTTGTGACTCTTGGTCTTCCATAGGTGATTTCTAATGTGTTAGCTCAATAGGAGTTGTATTAGTCTCATGGTTGTGCTTGCAAGAGCTTGTATTTGTCTCATGTTGATGCTCATTTGAGCAGAATATTTGTAAAAGATTAGCAATATAATTTTTATTTGTTTGAAATGCCTTTTCACACCCATAATGATAGAAATGCAAACATATACTTGACAGGAATTAGAGGTAGTGGAGTGAATTATCTTAGAGCACTCCCAAACCAACTAAAGACTAAGAAAGATTTCTGCATCCACAAATCAAAAGCAGGAAACTGGAGACCTTAACTTCTGTGTCCTGCCTTGCACTACGAGCAGTCCCAGGGGCTACCAAAATAACATGGAGCCACCCAAGTTCAAAATGAACAACACAAACCCAAGACAAGCTAGCCTTTCACCATTGTTTGATGAAACTTCAAATAAAGAGTGCCTCCCATGATCGAATGGAGAGGCAAACAGAAGAAAAGTCCAGTTTCATCAAGAAAGGAAAGTAGATCGTCTAGAAACTTACCAATTCAAATTAGCCAAAGTTTGAAAAAAATGATTTAAAGGTAGGGAGCCCTAGACATCTATATACTGCCATCCCCATCCTTATTATGTCTCTAATGTCCTCATTCCATGCCATAGTCACATACAGGGATGGTCTAACCCCCTTTTTTAGCCTCTCTAAATCATACTGATTGATCAGATTAGTGGCCAGGAGGGACAAGACCAGCTTGGTAAGGTGATCATTGACTTAATTTTTTCTGAGGTTTGTAAGTAACTTGGATATTTTGAAAGGTTCTTATGAGGCTATTAATTCCTTTAACAATAAGTAGTAGCTATCAGGACTTCCCGGGAGGTCATCCACCCTAGTACTACTCAAACTCAAGTGTGCTTAACCATGGAGTTTCCCCCAAGATCAACTCCACTTAGCTTGCTACCCGATTTGCAAAACCTTCAGCGAGTGTGGTATTTTATGCAGTTGAATCCTGATAAAACATCATAATTTGAAACACTGCGAAAAATACCACCTTCTTGTCATTATTTTTCTTATCAATCCCGTCATTGGAGTCATTATTATTGTTATAGTTAATTTCAATCTGCAAAGCAAGGAAAACATATTTTGAACTCTGATTAAAGATGAGTTATTTAAATTTTCAATAAATTAAGCTTGCATGAATGTTTATTATTTATATATAATAATAAACATCCATGCAAGCTTAATTTATTGCATTGATTCTTGAAGGTTTGGATATTTTAACCTAAACAGTAATAAGTAAGGAGAGAATCTGAATGCCAACAGTCAATTTTTCCGCATCTGGTGCTAATCCAAGCATCTCTCTTTTTCCTAAATTGTATCGTGAATTTTCTGATTTGAAAACTTCAAATAGAACGGTAGAACATTTTTTTTCCCAAACAATGGACTTTGCAGTTTTAATGCCTCTTTCAAAAGCCTGGCTACCTTTTCTCTTTGGAACTGTTACTTGTTTTTTAATTAAGAGGAAAAAGAGCTTGACTTGACATTAACAAAATAAATTTAAGTTCTACAATCATCACATTTGAGAACTAGGTTTGCAGTGCAGAAGTGGCATGATCTTATAATTTTGCAGCTTGCCATTGCATTCAAAGGTTCTTGGGGAAAGTCTGGATTTTTGGACATTGAAGTCCAGGTCCACTTTCCTAGAGGCCCCCAATTTCCCTCCTTTGTTAGTCCATTTGTAGATGAGTTTATGTTAATCAAGCAAGGACATCTACATTTCCTCTTAAGATATTTGCCACCTGGCCTGTGAGGAACATCCTTTCCTATCCTTTTGAATTGTTTCTATTGTCATTTTTCATTGCATAATTGTATGCCATGTTTCCAGCCTTAGAAAAAGAGGTCGAGAACTCTAAAGTCAGGAAAGCTCCAAATGTCACTGCAATAAAGCAAGTGTTTCCAAGCACAAAGTTTAAGGAGTTGATTTGACATGATCACTAATATTACTGTGTCCATGACTACTGAGATCAATTGGGTGGACACACAACCAGTGGTAGTTGTTGATCTGTTTGTGAGAGTATGAGTTAAGGCTCTCCATAAACGTCTAATTGCTATTAAGGAAAAGTTACAAACTATGGTCCAAATCACATGATTTGGATGTGAAGTGTAAGTCTTTTGGACAGCCCTTCCACTAACTTACCTTGGGGATGGGGTGTTTAATGGCCATTAATTATTGTCACCCATACTGTTTTCGTAACTATTAATAGTTCCCCTTGATACCTTAGGCCTTGAATACATAGGAGAAGCGTGAGTGTTTATCCTCTCCCCTTAGCAACCTGACAATTGTAGCTAGTAGATTGGAAAAAATATTAAAGATTAGGTCCTTAAGTTTAGTCCAATGGTGAAGATGATTTATATTACTGTGTGTCAGTCTTATATTGTCAACTGAGAAAGTGATATTTGTAGATCCGTCTGTAAAGTTATTCTGTCCTTCTAACATTCTAGAAAGCAACCTTCTTAAACATCAGCCATTGTGCCAGTGCCCTTACTGATCCTCTTAAGAGTATGATTACCAATCTCTAAGTCTACAAATTGATTAAGAATATCAATCAGTAGCTCATAGTTAGACTCAATTATAAAGTGACAAATTGATAGCAACAGGACCTTCCAAATGCCCTCTTTCTTACTGTTTGGAGCTTGACCTATATACTTAGAAAAACACTCGTGAGCATGTTCTTCATGATCCCAAAGATTACCTGCATAACTGACTTGTCTGTTGTTGCTTCAAGAAGCAAAATGCCACATCCATACCATAAGTTCAATAAAGGGTACCTAAAGATTTCCCTTTCTGCTCCTTTGGCTTGTGATCTAGGGACCTAAGGGGAATCCAATGCTGCTCCCCTATCCTCTGATCTTTTCAGATTCATAGGTTATTGGGAGTTGTTACAATCAAAGTTACTGAACTTGAGAATACTTGGTTTGGAGTGTTGTCAATGAGGATGCATTTTTCTACACCCACTCTTCACAATGCTAGTAAGCAGCATGTTAGTTTGTGCTCAGTCAACAAGTACCTAGGTAAGAGGCCCTAAAATGAGTCATGACCCATCAAGTCATTTATCCTTATAAAACAATAGGATAAATGATCATGCTGAGAGTATCTTTGAAATTACTATGAGAAAACACTGGTGCTCCAAAACGGAAACTGTATTCCCAGGTGGGTATAAGCAACTGATTTACCACTGATTTGACTTGTAATGGCTCTATGTAGGCTAGTGATGATTCAGTGACACAAATCTCAGTGCACAATTCAAAGTAATTGCATACGAGTAATTGTTAATATGCTGTATTGATAATTTCATACATGTCATGGCTTATATGCTCTATTCAGTGTAAGCACCATACATTAATGTTGAAATTACAGCAAAAATAACGCAAAGGATGACTAGAAATTATAAATAAACAATCTATAAAAAGCATAGGATTTACCCTGGAGAAACCCAACAATTAGAAAAACCTCCTACTTCCAATTAAAATCCTTCCCATTGCTCTCATAACAAGGATGGTTTACAAGAGCAGATTTGCTAAATACAAGAGATTTGTTTCCCTTTCTCAGCTCCATTCTAATCTACTTCTACGCTCTTGAACAATGGCTATGGAAGAGACCCACACTCAGCTATCTCTGCATATCTCCAATCAGCTATCACATTTATGGAGTTATGGGTGTTTTTAGCCTTTGTCTTTCCAAAATGATGTCACTTCATAATTTGAGTTGTAGGAGAAATGATTTTTGGTCAAGGTTGAGCAGATAGACTTGATAACTCATTATAGCTGTTCAACTTCAAACTTAAAAATGAAACTTTGACTTGGTCCAATACAGGTTACACCTCACCCTCTTAGTTGCACAAAAGATTTGTTATGGAGCAGACTAAGGAATTGGCCAGTGACAGTAGTATCCAAGGATTTTTCCTCTTTCTTTTTTCAATTTGATGCCACTTGATATTGGCTTGCAACTGTCATTTTTTGCCATGTTCTCAGTTGAAACCTGGTTTTCCATTATGCGCATTGGCAATAAAGTCTTGTCCATCCTTGGTCAATTGATATTGGTTCTTCTTCCTGACGAAGATGGTGTAACTCATCGATGGGTTGCATCTCGAATAGTTGCACTCTAGAGTTCTTATTGGTGTTCTAGTTTTTTTCTTTTACCTATCTTTTGGCATTTGGCAATCTGTTGTCTCCAACCAAAGTTTCGTTTATATTCTAAAAATCATTCTGGGTATTTCCAACCTGCCGAGCACCCTACTCCTCTCCCCTTTCCTCTGCCATCCCAGTTCACCACCCTCCGTCCCCTAAAAAAAAACTTCTAGCTCAAATATGCACTGTTGTAGATAGAAGCTAGTACCTTTTCATCTTATCATCTGTCTTTCAATCTGAAATCTGATCTATTTTTTGGCTGAAGAGTGTTGCAATGCTTATGTAAGAGCAATAAAAGAATTTAAAATTTCGTTCAATAGAATGACTTGAAGTTAATACAGTAGCTTGACAGATGACATATCTACAACTTGCATTTTTGCTGAGTTGATGTCATTCACTGAGGAAGGTTAAATTTAGAAATATTTGCTGCAGTTTCTCATACTATCTTTTATGTTGAATTTCCTTTTCATAGTCTGCTTTCATGAGCTAATTAAGGCTTCAGATTGTGTTGTCTTCTCAAAATTAAATATTGATCCATTGTTGCTATTCTGTCTATTGTTGATGAATCTGCAGATCATGAGCTTCCTCTCTACAAACTTGGAAAAAGATTACATACTAATCCACCAAGTGTTGGAATTCAATCATCTTGTCATGTTCATGAGAGTCAGAATGACTTGGACATGCTTCTTCTTGCCCAGGTCGCTACACTTATATTTTCTAGGTGGCATAAAGATTCTTTTGTTATTAACATGTTATCTTTGAGTTTTGATCTTAGATTACTTTACCCTTAAAATTTGTTAAAAATCACAGTGGGAAGATCGAGCAAGCCAGGGTCTGTTGAAATATGATGTGACTGCATGTGAGACAAAGGTGATACTTTATTGAGTTGAATTTTCTCATTTTTGAACATCTACTGGACATTTTTTATGTTACTATAAGTCGTTAACAAGCATTTTGTTATCTGTGCTAAAGTGTGTTTATCTGCCTCTCGCCAGATCATTCCAGGTAGCTTTGGGTTCATTGCTCAGTTAAATGAAGAGTGGCGTTTAAAGAAACAGCCTATAGAATTGCAAGCTAAGCAAGTGCTTCAGCCTTTTGATCCTTCAAAATTTAATTTCACCAAAGTTGGGCATGGTGAGCTGCTTTTCTCGATCAAAATGAGTGAAGATGAGAAATGTGAACTTATTCCCAAAGCATCTGTCAAGACTGATGATAGTCTGATTATCATGAATGTAAGTTTATCTCTAATATTGTTAGTGGATATTCCACACTATTTTTATGTACAATATTGTATGTGGTTCTACATTTTTTAGTTTAAATTTATTTCTTGTCATTCCAAATCTTAACAATGCTCAATGCTTTGTTACGTTAATGATCAACAGGTACATCCCATTGAATATGGACATGTGCTTTTTGTACCTTGTGCATTTCGTTGCCTTCCACAAATGATTGACATCAACTCTTTTGAATTGGCTATAGAAATGGCTGCTGCAGTGAATAACTGTTTCTTTCGTATTGGTTATAATAGTCTTGGTGCTTTTGCAACTGTCAATCATTTACATTTCCAGGTGAGTTATGGTGAAGTTTTTTTAAGATGCTATTTCTATTTATTTGCTACCCTGCTATGTTTTTGACTACAATTGTCATTTTTATTGAACATGTTTAAACTTTTCCAAAAGCACAAATTAATATTGGAGAATTAATCACAGACATATTATTTGGCGAATCCCCTTCCAGTTGAGGTTGCTTGTACCCAGCTCATTCCTGGTGATTGGCAGAAAAGTGGGTTGAATATCTTTGAGATTGTGGACTACCCTGTCAAGGGATTACTGTTTGAAGTAGGCCAAAACTTGGGACTAATTGCTGAAGTAGTTGCAACTTTTTGTTGCTCATTACAAAATAAAAACATGCCTTTCAATATTCTGATATCTGATTGTGGAACTCGGATATTTCTTTTTCCCCAGGTGAGTATCCTTTGATAAATATTGCGTTTCTCAACATTTCAAAAATTAAATACATTTTTAGTGTTTAACATGGCCTTTTCTCCTTTCAGTGCTTTGCAGATAAGCGTACACGTGGGATGATTGAAGAGAATTTTCTGCAGACAAAGGTTAATCCTTCTGTCTGGGAAATTAGTGGACATATTGTGTTTAACAGGAACCTTGATTATGACCAAGCTACGGAGCAGTTTGTAAGAGATCTTCTTGCAGTTGCATCTCTCAATCATGAAGAGTTTGAGGGAGTGAAATTATTGTGCACTGGCATTGCAGAAAAGATTTGCTGCCAGTGTTGATTTAGGAAAATCTTTTGTTGATGATGTTCATACTTTTGTTAGGGAAAACCATGAGAAACGAAATAGGGATATTTTGTATTGAGGGAGTGAAATTATTGTGCACTGGCATTGCAGAAAAGATTTGCTGCCAGTGTTGATTGAGGAAAATCTTTTGTTGATGATGTTCATACTTTTGTTAGGGAAAACCATGAGAAACGAAATAGGGATATTTTGTATGGATTATATAACTTCTACAAATCTTTTTTATATTTGCTTGGTGGAGGTGTGATCTTTGAGAAAACTATTTGTACTGTTTTATAAATGGATTTATGTTGTATTTATGCCGTATGGGTTTTGACTGTCTTACATAATTTGCTTGAACTTTGATAATTCTTTATTATATTTGCTTGTTGGAAGCGTGATGTTTAAGAAATCTCTTTGTACTGTTTTTTAAATAGATTTATATGGTATACATGCCTTATGGGTTTTGACTGTCTTAGGTAATTTACTTGAACTTTGATAATTCTTTAATTTATTTGCTTGGTGGAGGTGTGCTCTTTGAGAAAACTATTTGTACTGTTGTATAATGGATATATATTAGTATATATGCCAAATGGGTTTTTACCGTCGTAGGTAATTTGCTTGAACTTTGATAATTCTTTATTATATTTGCTTGTTGGAAGTGTGATCTTTGAGAAATCTATTTGTTCTGTTTTACAAAACAGATTTATATGGTACATATGTCATATGGGTTTTGACTGTCTTAGATAATTTGCTTGAACTTTGATAATTCTTTATTATATTTGCTTGGTGGTGTTATCTTTGAGAAATCTATTTGTACCATTTTATAAATAGATTTGTATGGTACAAATAAAATGGTTTAAAATAAGATGAATGTCTTATGTCTAAGATTCAACTAACTCTTCTGTAATCGACGGAGCTGCTTTCTCATGCATTTTTTATTGTCTTGCTACATTTGCATAGAGGTGATTGATATTTGAAGCCTATGCATAATTTGTGAATTACGTACACACTATCAACATATACATGCATGCCGTAAACTTGGAATTTGTAACCATTGGCACTGATTACATTCAACTTATGCCAACATTATGTAGCTTATATTTTATCTAGTGATTTTGGGTTCAAAGTATGAGCTGCGACTTCATCCCAGCAACCTTTTCCTTGGATTATTCCAATTCCTTCTCTGAATTGAGTGTGCTTCTCCTTTCCCAGATTCTTTGTAAGGAGATATGCAGTCAATCTCGCTCGTTCCACAAGTATCTGTTTTAGCATTGACATATAATGTTCTTAGCAGATGCTATGCAATTTGTAAGAGATCTTACAGTTGCCTCTCTCAATCATGAAAATTTTGAGGGAGTGAAATGCCTGTGCACTAGCATTGCAGAAAAGATTTGCTGCCAGTATTGATTCTTGTCTTGGGAAATTCTTTGGTTGCCAACATTGTTACTTTGTTAGGTAAAACGAGCCACACAAAACCATGAGAAATGAAGGGATATTTGGTGGAGATCATCTCGTTGAGAATTCTTTATTATCTTCTTCTTCTTCTTTTTCTTTTTTTGGTTTATATTGAAGCAAAGCAAGAAGAGTGCTAAATAAATAAACACAGTTCTAGTACCTCCAGCAGTACAATACAACCCATAACGGGCATGAGGTAAGAAGAACCCTTCACCATACCAGTAAGCAGCATTACAACACAACTGTATTAAATTTTGAATTTTAGCTTACATTCTAACTGTTTAGAGCATAAAGTGTCTTCCATTTATCTACAACATTTGATACTTGATCTTATCCAAGTGGTTGTTGATGTTCACCTTTTCTTTGGGTACCCTGTGCAATTGAGAACACAAAACAACAATTTGGAAAATGACATTAGAGTAAACTTTCAACATTTCTACTTTGTGATGAGCATTATGCTTAGCAAAAACTATCAAACATCTACTTTTCCATATATTTAGTAAAGTAGTATGTCTCATAGAAACCACAACATTATTTTGAATGCCAAAGCCCAATAGAGCTTCTTTATGGCTTAATCTATGCTAAAAAATCATAGGAAGGAATTTGAAAATAACATTCCACTTCTTTTTAGCCCACGAATAGTCCCAAAAAATGTGTTTCAAACTTTTATTATGTTGACAGAAAGGACATTTAACCGGTTGCACCATTATGCATCTCAACCTATCACCAACTGATAGTTTGAAGTATAGAACTTCCCAGGCCAAGATTTGAGCATTAGCCTTTGCTTTTGACCTCTGAATTTGAGCACTCAATCTTCTCCAAGTTTTTTCTTTGAGTTTGCATTTCCATTTCTGATTTAGCCTTGGAGTTAAAGGCAAAGGAGGAAGAAGACTTAGGTATACTTTTTTTTAAAGGAAGACAACTAAACTAGACTTTGGACAACCACCACCACTCTTTGAGGGAATTACATTGTAGGTGAGTGCATAACTTTATAACAATGTCCATGGGAGCCAAAGCTCTCACAAAGACAACAAAGCCTTGAAGCTTATTATTTAAACAAAATTTACTTTTAATGATATGCCATGCAGCCCAAGCTAATGCATTAAAGTTTCATTGTATGCAAGGGAAAATGTGCTTAAAGCGAATGGAAATTGCAATAAAAACCAAACAAACACAAGCATCCAAACAACAATTAAATTAAGGCAAAAGAGAGCTCAAACCTTCATAGATTTCGACGAAAACTTGGTATGTTGTTGTAGACACCTAAATTTGGACACTTAATTTATCCAAATTTATCCCCTTTCGTTTAAACATCCCCTTATTTGCATTAATTAAGTAATACCGCTATTATTTAATTAACACCCTTAATTCTGCCAAATCTCTAAGGTATTTCATCAAATAAATTAAATAAATAAAACATTTATTTAATTGATAAGTAGGAGGTATTTTTCCACATCGTGTCAAATTATGATATTGCTATCAGGATTCAACTGTGTAGTTTCGAGTCAAACTCATTGACCCATGTTTCATGAGTAGTGGTTCAACAAGAACCCATCTCTCATGATATCGAATGGTCCACTTAGCACTCATTGCATCTAGGTGTGATGCTCACAGAGAAGACCGGTCCGTCCTTATGTCACCCATCCCAAAGACGCCTAGGCCGCCGCTAACCGCGGAGTTTTCTCCGTTGCCCGCTGAGTTGTTACTCCCATTTTGCAAAACCTTAGCAAGTGTTGCGCCTTTATGAACCATTCGCTAATAGAGCCCCTTTTAGCTCATCAATTGACAAGCAGGGAGGCATTTCATAGCGCAGTCAAATTAGTGATATATCGTGATTCAATCGCAGCTGAAGTCAACTATTGACTATAAGCCACATGAGTAGTGGTTCAGCTCATCTTCTTCATGATGATACCGGTCGAAGACTATTCATTGCATTTGTGGTGATGGGCCACAGGGTACTGCTCGTTCGAGGTCACTCATCTCAAGACGCCCACCTCGCTAATAAAGGAGTTTTCCGCGTCAAGCCCTGAGTTAATACTTCATTTCGTAAAATTTTAGCAGTGTTGTGTTTATGAACCATTCATATTTTCTTATTATCATTGATAGGTAGAGGTATTTTTTCGAATAGTTGCACAAATAGTGATATTGCTATCAGGATTCAACTATGTAGAATTTTTTTTTTTTTTCTCATTGGCCCATGTTTCATGAGTAGTGGTTCACAAGAACCCATCTCTCATGACAATGAATGGTCCACTTAACACTCATTGCATCTAGGTGACTCATGTAGTGGTTCAACAAGAACCCATCTCCTCATGATATCGAATGGTCCACTTAGCACTCGTTGCATCTATGTGACTCATGAAACATGGGTCAATGAGTTGACTCAAACTACACGTTGAATCCTGATAGCAATATCATAATTTGACTCGCTATGGAAAAATACCTCCTACTTATCAATTGATGAGCCAAAGGGGCTCTATTATGAATGGTTCATAAGGCACAACACTTGCTGAAGGTTTTGCAAATGGGGTAACAACTCAAGCGGGCTTAACCTTGGAGAAAACTCCCCGTTAAGCTGCTTGAGCTGAGCAAAGACTGGATGGGTGACCTCCCAGACGACTGCTTCACCTCCGCGGAGCATCACCTAGATGCAATGAGTGCTAAGTGGACCATTCGATATCATGAGAGATGGGTTCTTGTTGAACCACTACTCATGAAACACGGGTCAATGAGTTTGACTCGAAACTACACGGTTGAATCCTGATAGCAATATCATAATTTATTTAATTCCTTACATGTCACATCCCTTTCTTAGTCCTAATTATTCTCTTAATCTCATCATTAGGGATGTGCACATGTCTAATATTTGATTAGGATGTGTCACATCCTCCAACTTTTGCAAGTTGGCCTCTAATCTCTCTTAGCCACCTAACCCTCCTCTAATCCTTCATTAACTAGCCTAATCAACCTTTCAAGGAATTTTTAATTCTTTTTATCTTTCCAAGGAATATTAAATTCTTTTTTCTCTTCTCCATGTGATCTTTGACTTGCACATCAAGTTACATGTGAACTCTTCCCCATCTCCCACTTGCCTCTAATATGTCATTAATTTATCTAATCAAATACTTGCACAACCTTAATCACTTAATTAGGTCAATCTAATCTCAATGTCATTTATGGAATGTCATAAATCAACCTTATTAAAGGTTTTTTCCTTTTGGAGAAGGCACTCCATTCCTCCAATGCATTCAAAAGAATTTAAAATTCTCTCATTACCATGTGGATATTTGAGGAATTTTTAATTCCTCACATGTCCTCTCACCCACATGGGGACAAGGACCTCCCTTATGAGGAGATCTTGTCTCAATCCCAAGGTACTATGTAGTACCTCCATGTCATGTACTCTCCTTCCAACTCATGTCCACATCATCATTTTCAAGCCACTTCACATACTACATGTCAAAATGTGAGGGCTTGTGAGTTCTCAACTCGCCATAGCCCTAAATCTTGGTCTTGTTGTTTTAATCCCAACCATCCATTTCTCTAGAGAATTCAAAATTCTTTATAACAACCCCCTCTTTTCTCTCATTTTAGAAGATATCATTTATGCTAGCCAAAATCTTACAAATTTTTCTCTTGAGCCATACTTAGCCAAATTCTTGCATTGGCATCCATTATCACCTATTTTCCATTCATCTTGCATTCATCTTGCATCTCTTACCATCAAAGGAGCATACACTACATCAAAGATCGAAGGGCCAACCAAAGGATCAATTTGAGACCAAGTGAATCAACTTTATTTGTTATGTTTGTTTTGTTTTTGAATCCAACAAGGCCAATCTTGAATTGTAGGGTGTTTATAGTTGTTGTTTGCACTCTTTTGTTTGCGGCTTATTTTCTAGCAAGTATTTTCACCGGTTCATAGTTGTATCCCTCAATGTGTAGATTTTCTTTGGTTGATTGATTTGGATGCATGTTCAATGAAAATTTGGTAGCATTACACTACTAAATTGATCAAAGTTGAAAGATCCTAAAAAATGGCTAATTTTTTAGCATATGAGGTGAGGAATGATGGATGGAAGGGCTAGGATTGATTGGGAGAAGATCAATGGCTAGGGATGGTTGAGACATTTTAACTCATGAGATGTTGTCAAGTGGCATCATGAGAGGAGATGTGAGGGAGATGGTCTCTCAAGAACCAAGATTGTGACAAGTGTCAAAATGTGAAGGTTTGAGACAGAGATGGTATCTCAAAAGGTATTATAGGGATAAGGGGAAGATCAAGGTCATAAATGATGTTTTTGTCCTACATTCTCAATGTATGACAAGGGGAATAAAGGAATTTAAAATTCCTTTTGGGTAATTTTGGAAGAAAGACGCATTTGGTTAAAGTACATGGGGTGTGTCTTTCCCAAAAGGGAAAAATTAACGAGAAAGGTGGTTGAGTGGATAGGCAATAAGGGATTAGCCATTTCCTAATCCTAGGGTTAAGAATATGCAAACAATTAGGGAAGGGGTTAAGTGAAGATTAGGATTAAGGGTAGGTGATTAGTGGACAAGTGGGAAAAATTGGAGGATGTGACATTTGAAGAGAGAAAGGAGAATTAAATAATTTTTATTTAATTCATGTGAGGGGGTGCGATGAGTAAATTAAATAAATAGAAATATAAATGTTTATTTAATTTATGGAAGAATTGATGGCACGCGCGGGTGTGAGGGTTTTGCAGGTTTGTGACCTATAACAGTCACGACTTGCATGCGTTTGTTTATGCTTGCATGTGTGCCATTCATGGTCGTTCTATTGCGTGGAGAAGTTTGCTTGGCTGGGGTGCGATTTTCTTCTGTGCGGTGGGGGGGGGTTTGATTCTGTTCTCTTCAATCCTTTTCTCCAGCTTCAGTGTTCGGGGCTTTTTGTTTGGTGCTTTGTTGCTTTTGTGGCATGAGCCCTTGGGCGGCTCTTGGTGTCGGATTGTCTTCTATGTGGGGTCTGTCATGTGGGGTGAGGAGGCTGGTGTAGTGTTTGGTTGTGTGGGGTGGGGTTCTTGTTGGTTGGGGAGGGTGTCGGGTGTGGTGAAATGGCTGGGTTTCCCAGAGCTTGGTGATTGTGGGGGTGAAGTCATCTCCGGGTATTTCTGCGGATGTGCATGCACCAAAGATGGATACCTCATTTGTGGGTGAGAGCTCTAAGCTCAAGAAATTGAATGGTTGTTTGTTGCGGAGTCAAGCTCGTCCAGTTCTGGTTATCTCTTTGGAATCGGTGCAAGAGGACTTCTCTTATTGGACTCAACATGTTCTGATTTGTAATTTTTTGGGTATTTGTGTCCCCCTCTCGGCTTTGGAGTCCTGGATGCGTTGAACTTGGCAAGTTGAGGGTGATTTTGATATTTTGGTGGTGGGGAATGGTTATTTCTTGGTTGATTTTTCTTGCATTTTAGATCGTAATCGTGTTTTTGAGGGAGGGTTGTATTTTTACAATCAAGTGAGCTTGTTCATGAAACCCTGGCATGGGGGATTCAATAATGTTGCAGAAGATCTTCCTTCTTGGGTTTCTATGTGGGTTCACCTACCATGGCTACTTTTAGAGTTCTGGAGAGAGGATATTTTGCACCAGATTGTTGCATTGTTGGGGAAGTCGGTTGCCATTGCTTAGACTACTTTGGTTAAAAAGGTATTTTCTTTTGCTTGCATCTGTGCTGAAATTGACTTAAATAATCCTTTGCCAGATTCTTTGGAAATTTGTATTGGCTATGTCGTGTGGATTCAATAGATAGATTATGAGTCCCTCCCTTTTCAATTTTTTTTTTATCATGAGTATGGACACCTTCAGTGCCATTGTCCTTGGGCATCCAAATCAGCTGGGGCTTCTTCTCCTCCTTCATCGGGGCCTTTGATGGAGAAGGGTGATAAAATCAAGGTGCATGTGGTTGAGGGGGGCCTGATAAGGATGGCTTCATTCCTATTAAGCTGAATGCTAAGGGGAGGGGCCAGAAGTGGGCCTATAAGGACAAACATAGTGATTAGGGATTCAATTGTTTTGAGGTCTTGGATAATCAGGCCTTGGAGGAGGGGATTCCTGTTGAGATTTCGTCTGGGGCTACTAGTTTGGATATAGGGCTAAAGCAGGTAATTGTTGCTAAGGACACTTCTCTGCCTTTGTAGCAGGGGGTTCTGGGCCTCTAGATGCTTTTGTTGGCTTACATGATGATATTATTTTAGCAGATTTAGCTAAGGAGGATTTGTCTTCAAGTAAAGGTCAGGGGTCGACTTCTTTTCTGGGGATGTTGCAACACCCTCTCAAGAAGGGGCATCTTGAAAACTCTTCTAAAGTCGGTCATAAGAAGGATGTGGACAAGATTAAAACTACCGGGGATTTGTTGGTGGAATTTGGGTCTGTTAAGACCATTGATGCCCACTTCGCTCAACCTTCCTCATGATTTTTCTTTCATGGAATGCAAGGGGGTTGAATAGTGCCTCCCATCAAAAAGCTATTCAAGATTTGATTGGGGTTCATTCTCCAGATATCTTTTGTGTTCAGGAGACCAAGCTTTAGGTGGACTTCATGCTTCAGTATGATCCTTGTATTTGGTTTTCTGGTCAGTGTCAATGTATTGGTTGTAGGTGAAGTTATGGAGGCTTGGCACTTTTCTGGGATCCTCATAAAGTTGTTCCTTGCTGGTGGATTTCTAGCCATTCCTCTATTTTGGTGGTGGCTTCGGTTTTGGACTCTAGTGAGACTATTTTGGTTAGTAATGTTTATGCTCCGATTGACATCCATGGTAAAAGTCAACTTAGGGCCCATATCAGATATGTTAGGTCTTGTGCTCCTTATTTGCCTTGGATCTTAGTTGGTGATTTCAATTATGTCCTATGTTTGGAGGAGAAAAGAGGGGGGCTGCCAAGACTAGGTCCTGCTTCAGATTTGTTTTAGGCTATTGTAGATTCTCTTGCTTTTGTTGATGTTAAACCCTCTAATGAAATTTTTACTTGGAATAATCAGCGGAGTGGGCCAGAAGCGATTTCTGAGTGGCTGGATAGGTTTCTTGTTTCTAGTTTTTGGGTTGGGGGCAATTTGGTCACTTGCTCTGAGATTCTAGATTGGTGTGGCTTTGATCATTGGCTAATTAAGTTTTTAGCTTCTTCTTTTCCTAATCCCAAGAATCCTCCTTTCAAATTTCAACTTTTGTGGCTTCGAGATTCTTCCTTGTATAATTTGTTGCTCAGTGGCGGTGAGATGGAGCCCCTGCGTATGGTATTGCTATGGTTTCTTTTGTTAAGAAGCTGCAATGTGTCAAGTATCATCTTAAGTGATGGAATAGGTTGTGTTTTGGAAATTTTTGAACTAAGAAAAGGGAAGCGCAGGAGCGGCTTGCTATTATTACTCGCTAGATTAGGGATGTGGGATTTTCAGAGGCTGTTGGGCATGTTGAGTCCCAGTTCCTAAAATCAGTGGAGGAGTGGGAGCTTCATGAAGAGATATTCTGGAAACAAAAGGCTAAGATTGATTGGCTTCAAGAGGGGGACATGAATACTGCTTTCTTTCATCATTCTGTGCAGGCTCGTCGGAATAAGTGTTATATCTCTTCTCTTGTTAATTCTGAAGGCTTAGCTATATCTTCGCAATAGGCTTTGTCCAGAGAAGCTCGCCAATTCTTCTCTGCTTTGTTTACTGAGGATCCACTTCCTGCTGATGCTGAGGAGAATATGGTTCTTGCTTGTATTCCTTCTTTGATCTCTAATGTGATGAATGCTTCTCTTATACGTTCGATTACTTTGTCTGAAGTGGAGGGGGTTGTGTTTGGGATGAATAAGGGAAAGGCTTCTGGCTCTGATGGGTTCCCAGTTGAATTTTTCCAAGAGCTTTAGGACATTGTGAAGCTGGATTTGTTGGAGGTTGTTCGTGAGTCTCTTCATAATAAGCAGATGCTTTGTGCCCTAAATGCTACTTTTCTGATTCTCATTCCTAAGAAGGAGGGTGTTGATAGGCTTGAATTCTTTAGACCTATTGCGCTCTGTAATGTGGTGTATAAGATCATTATGAAGTTGAATTGCAGAGCAGCTTAAATCTTGTTTTCCTGTTGTCATTTCAGAGGATCAAGGAGGCTTTGTGGCGAGTCATCAAATTTTGGATGGCGTGGTGGTTGCCTCTGAGGTCATTCATTCCATGGCAACTTCTAAGGATAGGTCTATGTTCATCAAGTTGGATATGGCTAAAGCATATGACAAAGTTAAATGGAGTTTTCTTCAGAAGATTTTGTTGGCCTTTGGGTTTTCTTCTGATTAGGTGAGTTGGACTATGAGTTGTGTGACTTCTTCCTCATTTTTGGTTATTGTGAATGGGGAACCTTCTGAGCTATTTGGGGTGACGAAAGGCCTTCGTCAGGGGGATCCACTCTCTCCCTACCTGTTTATTATTATGGCGGAGGGGCTGGGTCACTTTCTTAAATTCCAGGTTTCTCAAGTATTGATTCATGGTTGGCAATGGGGGTTGGGTTTGCCAACACTTTCTCATCTCCAGCTTGTGGATGGCACCTCTCTTATGGGGTTGGTTCATATTCGGGAAGTTGAATCCCTTAGGAAAGCTTTGGATATCTACCTTGCTGCCTCGGGTCAAAAATTCAATGAGCAGAAGTCTTCTATTTTCTTTTTTAATACTCCTCAGACTATCCAGCGGAGGATTGCAACTATTTTGCGGTTTCAAATTGGGTCTCTACCCTTTGTTTGTTTAAGGATTCCTCTTGCTATTGGTTGTCAGCCTCGGTCCTCTTGGCAGATGTTGTTTGATAATTTTAGGAAGGTAACTCATTGGACTCATCGGTGGTTGTATATAGCTACTAGAGTTACTCTCCTTAAGTCCGTTATATAGGCCCTTCCCATCTACATGTGCTTTGTCCTATTGGCCCCTGTGTATTTCCTTAAGGAATTTGATGCTCTCTCTCATCAATTTCTTTGGAGCGGCAACTTGATGTATTCTAAGTGGAGTCTTGCTAAATGGGAGTTTGTGTGTAGACCAAAGCAGGAGGGTGGTCTTAGTTTACACTCTACTGTTTTGAATGGGAAAGTTCTCGCTGCTAAGCTTTACTCATGTTGGTGTACCAATCAACACTAGCTATGGGCATGTATTCTCAACTATAAGTATCTTAGAGGTGTTGCTTCTTTTGAGGTTCCTCGCCATCCTTTGGAGGGGAGTGGTTCTATGATTTTGCATACTTTGAAAGTGGGGGCTCAGTTGATTAAGTGTGCACTTTTCTGGATCTGTCACTCGGGGTCACAAGCTCTCTTTTGGTTGGATTATTGGGATGGTCACCCACCTATTCTTTCTTCTTTTCCTCATCTTCAGCTCCTTTGTGATATTTTTACTGTAGCTGGCTAGGATACTGTTGAGCATTGTGGCTCTGTTATTACCTTTCACTGGAAGCACCCTTTTGAGTGGCCACCTTGGGGGTTTGAGGGGGATAGGTGTGAGCTTGCTGAACTTTTGGCTTCCTGCACTTGTAATTCTTTGGGGGGTTTGGATATTTTGGCTTGGGATGGTTCTGATATTTTTGGGAAGTACTCTATGCCTGCTAGTTATAAGTAGTTGGGTAGGTAGTTGTTTGGGGATATTGAGGTCCCTTGGTGGAAGCAAGTTTGACACAAGTTGTCATGGCTCAAGTGCAATTTCTTCATGTGGTTAGTGGCTCAAAATTGGTGTCTTACTTGGGACAATTTATGCAAGTGTGGATTCCAAGGCCCCTCAATTTGTGTGTTGTGTCATGTTGCGGAGGAGAGTGTATCTCATCTCTTCTTCCAATGTTCTTATGCTCGGGAGATTTGGAATTTTTGGTGGAGGGTGTGGAATATGCCCTGTTGGCATGTTTCCTCGTTGGCTGAGTTTGTGAATCAGTGGGGCATGGTTCATGTTTCTACCTCCTTTTTTCAAGCTGCTTGGGCTATTGGCCCATCCTTCATTATTTGGAATCTTTGGTTGGAGAGGAATCATTAGATTTTTTAGGATGTGATGTTGGTGGCCCTCGTTTGTGGTGGAAGATTTTGTATTCTTTGGGAGAAACGGTTGCGGCTAAGTGTGATCTTACTATTTCGGTGGCTCCTTGTGATGTTGGTTTTTTTCATTGTCTTCATCTCCCTCCTCCGCAACAATAGCTCATGCGCAAAAAATGTAGACATCCTACCCCGAAGGTGAATAGTGAGGGAAGATGGTCCCCTCCTCCTTAGGGATTTCTTAAAATTAACACAGATGGCTCTTCTCATGGAACCCTGGTCATGCTGGCATTGGTGGTGTTGGTCAGGATAGCTCTGGAGATGTGCAGTTTATCTTCTTTGTTTAGAAGGGTCTTCATAATAATAATATAATGGAGGCTCAGGAAATTTTATTGGCTATGGAGCGTGGAAGTCAGATGGGTTGGCGTAGGATCATATGTGAATCTGATTCTCAGGTTGTGGTGAACTTGTTGAATAGGTGACAGTTAGATGATGTTAGTGGGAATCTGGATTTGGTTGTTGAACAGATTCTCCACCTTTGTGCTTCTCTGGAGTTTGTAACTTTCACTCATATTCCTAGAGAGTGGAATGGTGTTGCTGATTGTTTGGCTAAATGGGCTTTTGATCATCTTCGGGATTGGAACTTGGTGGATCGGAGTCAATTACCCCTTGATTTGTCTCAACAGTTGGACCATTTGGTGGAGCTTGATAAGGCTATATAATGGCCTTGCTTTGTAATTTTTTCTTGTTTTAATAAATTTTTACCCCTCTTTTATGTTTAATTTATGGAAGGAAAGGGAGTGAAGGTGAGATAAGTAATTAAATCAATTGATTACTTTAGGACTTTAGAAAAATTAGGGGATAAATGGTCAATATTGATTAAATAATAAAATATTATTTAATTAATGCATATGAAGGGGAATTAGATGGAATAAAGGTAAAATTGACCAAACACAAGTGGTCAATTTTAGTTGTTCAATTTTAGGTGTCCACCCATATATCCTTAAATGGTTGAATCCCTTTATTAAATAGGTAATAATCATGTCTTGAAAAGGCAACATCAAGAATTTTTCCTTGATATTGAACCATTATATTCCACCAAATACATGATGAACCAAAACTAAACCCATGTAAGGAAACACTTTTTCAATTTAAACATTTACAAACCTGTTGCAACACCTTCCATATAGACAAAAGAGGACATGAAGCTTTGAGCTGAAAAAAGGGAGAAATAATTTTGTTATTAAACCATCTAACCGATTGTCATTTCCTTTTAACAAAAGCTTGTATGATTTGGTATTGAACCAAAACCTTCCATGATTCATTGCCAAAAAACCACTCTAACTATCCATTTAGCAGTCGAACAAACTCCTTGAATTTGGGGTCTAGCATACCCTGTTGAACACTCGAAATATTGTGAGGTGGCGGGGGGGGAGGGGGGGGTGAATCAATATTATTTTAAACCATTCAAACATTTAAACATCAATCCACTTAGCATATTCAACTGTGGTCCGGAAAGAAAGCATGAAACATTAACAACATAACATAACACATGAACACTAGGATTTTTACATGAAAAACCCAAAATGGGAAAAACCACACTGAGGATTAGCTCACATTATATTATAACTAGTTATAGTATATTTAAAAAAGTGCTCACTATAGGTGGACTCACTGTCCATAGAGAAAAAAGATAGAAGAGAGATTGTAGCTCACAACCTATTTTGAACTATTACAATTGCATCTATCATATGCATGAAATATAGTTTCAATGAAGCTCAATAAACTAACTTTACCCATTTCATCTAATTTTGATCTAATACTCTACTTTCCTCTGCATTCACATCATTTTAATCTTCTACTCAACATTCACAACTTAAATTCACACTCCTCTGATAATATTTGCATGTAGGACACTCGCAACATTCATCTCTATCTTCAAAACATCAAAAAAGATCTAACATGTATATCCACTTCAAGAATAACATCAATTAGGTCGGCCTAATTAACAACCTATTTTGAACTATTACAATTGCATCTATCATATGTATGAAATATAGTTCCAATGAAGCTCAATAAACTGACTTTACCCACTTCATTTGACTTTGATCTAATACTCTACTTTCCTCTGCATTCACATCATTTTAATCTTATACTCAACATTCACAGCTTAAATGCACACTGCTCTAATAATATTTGCATGTAGGACACTCACAACATTCATCTTTATCTTCAAAACATCAAAAATATCTAACATGTTTATCCACTTCAAGAATAACATCAATTAGGTTGGCCTAATTAGATGTAACACCCAAAATATAACTTGTTGGCTCCAAAACATTTTATATGCACCTCGTGCCAAAATACAAAACTCAAAACAACTTGTAATAGGTTGGCATGGACCTATAATAGATCCCACATAAGACCGCAACACTTATTTAACCTTCTCATGCTTTCAAACTTATTAGGTTAGCACTGCTAAAGACCTAATGTCAAAATTCAACAACTGTGTATCCACATATGAACACGTGGTCCTCAAACCTCAATGCCAGCTGGAATTCATACACTATTGCCATCTATCAAAATATCCACAAAAGTGTGAATCCAAAAACTTATCCACGAAGAAGTGCAGACTCTCCCACTCAAATGTGTTGTACAAGAAATAACTGTAATTCACTAGGTTGAACTTCTATTACTTATATTTTTCAAACTGATTGCCAAAACATGATGAAAGCTTGGAATCAGATACTTCTAACATCCAACAAAATAATGTTAGAAGCGCAGAGTAAAACCTTCATTAGCAAATTAGTGCGAACCCAAAAACAAGTGCTCTGTTACACTGGAATAGTAAAATTGACACTTAGTCAATTTCCAACACAACTTACTTCTCCAAATCAATCTATCTTGCAAAAATGTCTTCCATAGCAACTCAAAAAATTGTTAAAAATAATAAAAATTATCTACACCAAAATCTTCACACTGAGATGCAATGTTGACATCAATGACAACACTGCAACACATAGTAATATACCTTTGTGTTTATCCCTCGTGCTCATGTTGCCAACAACAACATCAATGATATTCTTCCAACATACCCAACCCACCTTTTGATTTAGGTTGGATACAATGTATCCAAGAAGTTGATTTGAAACCAACACCACCATTCAAATTAGGCCATTTAAAATGTCTAATTATTTTGTTTAAATTTTCATAGCCTTTTATAAGGCATCCAACAAGATGAGTAGTACACATGTGAAGCCAAAAATATGTAGTTCACAACTTGAATCTTTCCAGCTAACGACAAAAAATAATTCCTCCAAGAGCAGAGCTTATTTTTTAGCTTGTTTAGAAACCATTTTTAGATATCAAAAAGAGTAACACCTAGCCCAAAAGGAATGCCCAAGTAGCAAATTTTTTTCCATGTTTAATTTTCTTCCTTTCTTTTGATACCCAATCAAGGACAGGGTCAATTTCCACCATGAAAAATTTAGTTTTGTGATGAGCTAATTTGGAACTAGACACAACACAATAAAGTTCAACTACCCCCATCACATTATGAATCTCCCTTGTAAAGATTTATCCATATTTTTTTGTTTCTACGCCAGTCTCTTACCAAAAGTATGAAGAAATTCAATGCATTGAGAAATAGCCAAATGCCACCAATCCATATAAGACTCCCCTTCGCTTGGTTTAAGTATATAATTCCAAATGCCAACAAGGGTAACAACATAGGACGGGTTTTCTAAATGAGAACTATTAAGCTTACATAGCAGATTACTCTCCACGTTTCTATTATCATTTCTTGAAATTGAACAAAAGATAGGAAAGTGATCTGAAAGGGTAACAAAATAATCCACTCTCACACTATAGCTAGAGGTATCATGGATAACATGAAGTTAGGAGAAATGTTAAATCTGTCAAGTCTGCTCAACTTTTAATCATCCTCAAATATGCAATTAGACCATTTGTATCAAGTGTTGCCATGATTGGAGGTATAAATGTGAACTGGGTAAATCACTCCGACATAATTGTGACAAGACAACCATTTATCAAATTCTTCATTGCTCAACTTAATATGAATTTTCCAACTTTGATCATTATGGAATTCAACCATATTAAAATCTCCTCCTACAATTGAGTCAACATTAGGGAGGATTTTAGACACAATTCCACAACTCACTTCTGTCTTTGCTATGTTAGGGGCATAAACCGAGAAAAACCCAATTGGTTGACCATTGATAAAATCCAAGGCCCACACACAACTATGCAATGGGCGAACTATCCTTTATCAATGGAAAACTTATGAATCCAAGGGGCTAAACCAATAACTACTTCCCCCTACCTTCTATATGTGATGTATGAAGAAAAGACACATTTCTCCATACGTTTGATAAAGAATAGGTAAGGTAGGGAACAACAAGCTTAACTTCTTGAAGGAAAAGAATATTAGGTTTCCACTTAACAATCACATCTTTTACTCCATATTTATGACAAGGGAGACAAATACCTATTACATTCCAAGATAGTTTAATAAATCATGGAAAAGAGGAGAGTTATGGTCCATCCTCTTATGACAACACATCATAATGATTAGCTACTGAGATAGAGTAATCAAGTGTGTCTAAAATTGAATTAGTAGGGGATGGGGACCTTGATCTTTGTCTTGTAGAAGGAGTCTGGTTACAAGTATCCAACTCAACATTAGAAACAATAGGAGACCTAGAACTTTGTCTTGCATAAGAGGGGGCATGAAGTGGAAGATCGATCCAAGGATTTGATGTTAAGTTGTGAATAAGAGTGATGAAACCCTCAATGATCAATTGCACCACTCTTCCTAATAGCCAACCGAGATGATTCTTTTATTTTCCTTATTACTCTCCATCCATCCTCCATCACAACATATTTGAAAGAAGAGATAGTGTAATCAAATTCCTTATTATTTTGTGCATCCAAAGGTGGTTTAGTTAGTCTTTGGGCATGATTTGAGTCTTTAGGCATAACGGGAACTAAAGGTTGGTTCTCAACCTATTGTTGACTAGATTGAGTTAAAACTTGTAGTTGTGCCATTTTGTTCCTTCTGGCTGGACAATCCCTTATCAAGTGACCTTCTTGGTGGCAATAAAAACAAGCATTAGGATTATTTAAATAAACTAATGGCTATAAAAACTCAAATCCTAGGCCAATAAGCTTGATATTTTCTTGTAACTGGTTGTTTAAGTCCATATCCACACACACCCTAGGATGGACTCTTAAATTGGAAAATTTATCAAAATTATTTTTGCACCAGATAACCCTCCCCAATTGAGCCACTACATCTTGCAAAAGGGTCTAAAAGCAAGATTAAAAAATGGGAGCTCCACCCACATTGGTTATCATGATCTAGAAGGCCCTTTTGGATGAAAATCCAAAGTCTATGACTATAAATAACATAATTTTCCGCAAATGATCCATGTTCGATATTGTAACACTACCTTAGTATGTTTTACATTTTTAAATTTGCATGACACAACCCTTTCCTAACCCCCTCAATGCTTCAATTTCCCAACCCTTGTTTTCCTAGTTTAATTTTTTCCATTTACAAAAATCTGATTCAAATGGAACTCCTCTTAAAACCACAAAATGACTGATCTTTGTTGACATTTGGCAATGCAATCCATAACATCATCAGAGAGAAGAAATTCTAAAATTTTACCTATGCCACTTTGCTCTTCCATTTTTTATACCTCTTTGTCGCCATTATATGAGAGTATTGTGCAAATTTTATATTTTTTACAATTATAGAAAAGAGAAACACTTATAAAACATTAACAAATTCGTACAAGAGAAAAAACCTCCACTCCAAAGTAGCCTAATGTATTATTTAATAATATAAATATGGTTACAATACACTTATAGAGAAATCCTTTATATTGGTACCCCCAATGAGAGAAAAATAGTAATTTTGGTAGGATAATGGTACCTACAAACTAACTATGAATACCTCCATCTCAAGCACCCTATAAATAGGATAAATAATACATGAAACCATCAAATGGTCATTAAAAAATCATGAGATAAAACCATCTCAAAAAGAGGTGCCCAAATACATGGTTAGAAAGCCAACACTAAAATTTCAAGATGATTCCACAAGATAAAATAACGTATTCCTTCCACTAGCCATAAGCACATCGTAATTCACCCACCAACTCAAGCATTTCATTTCGGTTTCATTATCTCTATTAAAAGATATATTATAATGTGTTATAATTTCATCATAAGTTGGGCAACAAGTGTAACTTCCTTTTACAACTCTTTTCTTTATATTGAATGTATTTACTTTTCTATTGTAAGAGGCCCAGTTTCTAGATGCCACAACTTTTGATTTGGGAGGCCATTAAGGCCAAAAAAAATTACCATAAATTTTGAAAAAATCTAAAAAAAGACACCCCTAAAAGTGATGCCAAGCAACCCAATTTTTATTATTTTTTCAAAATAAATTCTATAGTCTAAAAAATAAGTTTTTATATTACATATTTCAAAATTTGTATTATTTATATACTTAACATTAGGAGCAAGGTTGAGACACCTTTCCTAAAATTTTCCCACTTTTTGAACATCTTACAAGAGTAGAGAAAGTAACAACACTCATGAACTAATTGCTATGGGATGAGAGACCCATAGACTCTTAGCACCACTTAAAAATTTTTGTGTTCACTGACATTTCCAATGCATCTCCAACATTCTACAAAGTGACAACTTTCTTTGTCATCACCCTCCCATACTCTACCATGCCACAAAAAATGGAATTTGACATCAATATACTTTTTCCTTGCATGAAATATTAGGTTCTTTGAAAAAAAATTGACACTTTGATTATCACATAGAATTGTAATAGCTCCATGAATAAACCCCACATATGAAGATTATTGCTTAAGATATATGGCTTCATTACAAGATTGAGTGGCTACCATATAATTTTCTTCTAGAGTGGACAAAGAGGCCATATCTTATCACTTTCCCATCCAATTGATAACACCACCAAACAATGTGAAAACATATCCACTAATGGATCTCTTATTGTCAACATCCCCATTGTTAGAAGATTAATCTTTACTTGGTAAAGGTTATTATTTAATTATAATTATTTATTAACTTGTAGGAATATTTCAAAGGAATCCCTACAAGTATTTTTATTTTTTGTATTCTGACATGTGTGAGGATGACTTATTTTATTTTTAATTCATTTATTAAGGAATATTTGTAGCCACCTCTTTAAGAGGTTCTTGACAACTTGCACACACATAGATGAATGGTGGCATTCATTGAGTTGGGAGTAACTTTCTAATTCTAACTCCTCTTCTCACCTCTATATATTGAGGTGCCTCTCCTCTCATTATTCATCTAAGCAAGAAATATTAAGGCTTAAGTGCTCTCTCTCTCTCTCTCTCTCGTTGTATCATTCTTAGGCATTTTGCCTCCATTCATAATATTTGGGGTTTTTTTTTTTTTTTTCCCCTTATCAACTTCTTGTGTCTCCTTTGCATTTGGTGGTGCTTGGTTTGGCTTCTCTATTTCTTGGTAATCTCTTTCCTTCAAACAATTCTCATTAGTTAGTACTCTCCATTGCTCATTTTCCTTTCACCCATCCCAATTAAAATCCAAAAATCCATAAATAATCACCGAGTGTTGGTCCCTTGTAGATTTAGCATGATAAAAAATGGAGTACATAGAAGTACCTCATGAATATCTAAATACCCTCTTCACTACATCCCAATGCACTCATCTAGGATTAGCCATGAAACAACTAAGGACTCCCACAACTTGGGAAATGACTAGTCTTGTATAGACCATAACATACATTAAGATCCAAACTCCACTAGCATAAGGAACTACACCCATATCTTGTACTCACTAGGATAAGTTAGACATTTCTCAACTAATAACTTAGACCCCATTGAAATAGTAACACATAGAGGTTTACAAGATAACATGTTGAATCTCTCCAACACTAAGTTTAGATACTTTCTCAAGCCCAACCAACAATTTCTATTAGCTCTATCTCTTCATATCTACATCCCTAGAATGAAATTGGCTACCACTAATTCCTTCATAAAACTATTGAAATCTAAGAATTCAAATCATAAATCATACTCTTCTTGCTATTAAAAAATACCATATCATCAACACATAATGCAATAATAAGGAAACAATAACCATCCATATTATAATAGATTCAATAATATGATTTGGACCTTAGGAATCCCAATTTCACCATAAATTATCAATATTTTACCACATCCTACGATTTATTAAGACCGTACAAATATTTATTCAACTTACAAACCAAAGTTTCTTCTTTCTTGATGTAGTGCTTTGGTTGTGATATATAAATATCTTCCTTGAAATCACCATGAACGAAATTTGTCTTCACATCCATTTTCTCAATCTCAAGATAAAACATCATTGCAATATATAATAGGAATTGAATAGAATTCAAATTAGTAATTGGGGAGAAAAAATCACCATAATTGATTCCCTCAACATAG
Source organism: Sequoia sempervirens (assembly GCA_007258455.2). Taxonomy (NCBI): domain Eukaryota; kingdom Viridiplantae; phylum Streptophyta; class Pinopsida; order Cupressales; family Cupressaceae; genus Sequoia; species Sequoia sempervirens. The sequence goes on from VDFB02281492.1 coordinate 637,320,116, forward strand.
GAATAACACTTTACACCCTATCTCACCTTGTACTTCTCAACACTACCATATGAAATGATTTTATTTTTGAACAACCATTTGTAGAAGTTGATAATCCAATCTCACAGACTCAATGAACACCTGCATGAAAACAAGTTTTCACCAAAGGAGATCAAGAGACACAAGAATGGTGCTCTACAAAACATCAAGCAAAAGATGCATTACCCACGAAGTTAATAATTACAAAGAGATCATTCCTTATGAAAAGAGATCAAAACCCTAAAGTGAGAACCCTAGGAAGAGGATTAAATTAGCATGTGAAAAGTGTCAAGATCATAATGAATGAGATGAAATGACTAATTTAATAATGCAAAATAAAGATTCCTAAGTTTAGCTTAAGTGAAATAAAGTAAAGGTGACTTAATTAATTGATCAATATGATTAAATTAATCAAGCAAAAAACCTATTACTCTAACACCCCCCATAAGATGAAATTAGGGAGAAGCTAAGAAACTAAGGACAAAATGCATGAAAGCAAAGATGGGTCCTAGAAAACAAGGTCAGATGAGGTACCCATGTACAAATGTAAAAGATCTCTCACAACAGGAGAAAAGGAGAAAACCTTGTGGGAAAAACTCCTCTCCAAAAGAAAGAAATACAAGTCAAGGAATAAGAAACCTCCAAACAAGAGTGAAGGATAGAGAAGCCTCCAATCAAGAAGAAATTGTCCCAAAATATAGGAACAAAAGATGAAAATGGAAAACACCACTGAAGCATGAAAAATCTGCAAACACTGTCCTAAAATGACTACGAAGATGCTAAAAGAAAAACCCTCTCTGAAACAAATGATGATTAGGATCAAGAAGACAAGAATTTGCATAAGTTCCCTCAATGACACTACTTGAATCCGATGGAAAACCAAGGAAAAAACATCTGGAACTCGAAGATATAGATGGAACAAGTACCAATAGTCTGGAAAACTAATCAAGTGAAAATGGAAGGTCGCCTCCAGAAATAGGAATGCAAGAGCGTCCATATGGTAAGTGCCCCATCTCACCTAAATGCATGGGTAACCAGCCGCTACATCTTCCTAGTACATAGGAACAAATATTGTATACATGGCTCACTCCAACGCGAAACCAAGGAAGCATTAGCACCAACAGTAGAAACCCCCCCATAATGTTGACAAGGGAGAGGTATGACAGACCTACACTGAAATTGAATGCTTGAAAATAGTGCATGAAGAGGAAACTATTAGGGTTAGAAAGATAGATATCTAACAATTAAATGTAGATTTAGTTAATAAACAAAGAAACTAACACACACATAGAATAAATTATAACACAGAGAATTTAACACAGTTCACCCAATTCAGGCTACATCCACCAAACCGCAGCCATCCAAGGATTTTATTATCCAATGCAAAAACCTATTACAATCTTGCGAATAATTTCATTTTTCATCATACTGTAACCCCCATTTGAACCCCTTTTTAACAAGCTTAGAAGCTTCCAGATTAGGGTTCTACAAAGTCAGTTTTTTTCTTTTTTTGTTGATTTTTCCTTTTCTGGTGACGACGTGAAAAAGTAGGAGGAAAATGATACATTTTAGGGTGTACAATATAGCATGATCAGTTGCCACATACCAACAATCTCCCACTTGGAGAATGATTACACTCCACACCAACACAGAACCAAGAACATCTGAAGGTGCAGACATGAAAATACAAAGGATGTGAAAACTAAAATTCACACACACATGAGAAAGGTATGAAGGAAAAACAAAGGAAAACATCAACCCCCATAGCACTTTATATCATAGTGTGAGTACAACAAGGCACAAATTGATGTGCAAGAATCCCAATACTACACATACAAAGTTGAGGCACTTTATTTCAGTGCATTTACAGATGATAAAAACATGCAATGTGAGCCCATAAGGTCCAAAAAGGATTACAATTGAGAAGAAGGATTTATGGAAAAAACCAAAAATCAAATCTAGAAACCAACTACACCATTGTGAAGAGCTCAGAACAAGCTTTTTGACGATATCTCGTTTGCCTATTTTCGACATTATATGCAAAAATTATGTCGAAAACATTGAAGAAAGATCTAGAAAATAAGATCTGAATTTGAATGGAAATAACAAGGACCTGAGACAAAATCTCTAAAAAATACCTGTACCACTGGAAATTACTCTAAGTATTCTTTTTGGCGATATCTCGTTTTCCCAATTTTGACACTATGGGAAAAAGTTATGGCCTTTTGAAGAAAACAACTCTCAAAGGGAAAAAAAACCACAATCCATGACATTGAATTTGACAACCAAATGGACGTCACAGTAAAAGTGTGAGCCTAAAAATGATGGCCATATGGCGATCATAACATTTACACAATTTGGCTTATTGAAAAAAAAAATATTTTTATAAAAAAAAATTAAAAAAAATACTTGGGGCAAATTCTAGAAAAAGTGCATGAATAGATCTGAAGAGCTTTGAAATACCTTTCCAATGTCGCTTGGATCACGAAATTCAGAGATACAGGAAAAAAGTTATGAGCTCAGAAGCACAAAATGAAGATCTGACTTTGACTAAGAATAACATGAACCACTGACAAAATCTGATGATGAGACCTGCACCACTAGAAATTTTATAGAACCAGCTTTCTAACAATATCTTGTTTTCCCAATTTCGACACTATATCCCCAAGTTATGCCAAAAAGAAAAAAAGTAGCTCCTTTATGGAAAATTAGGGCTAGGATGGGGGCTAGAGATTTGGCCATATAGATGATGTCACGCTGACATCAACAACATGTTGGCTTAAATTTGATACCGTGTAGAAGTTGATAATCCAACCTCACAAATCCCAATGTACACCTGCAAGCAAATAACCTGTCACCAAAGGAGATCAAGAGACACAAGAATGGTGCTCTGCAAAACATGAAGCAAAATATGCATTACCCGAGAAGTTAATAATTACAAAGAGATCAATCCTTATGAAAGGAGATTAAAACCCTAAAGTGAGAACCCTAGGATGAGGATTAAATTAACATGTGATAAGTGTCAAGATCATAATGAATGAGACAACATGACTAATTTAATAATGCAAAATAAAGATTCCTAAGTTTAGCTTAAGTGAAATAAAGTAAAGGTGACTTAATTAGTTAAACAATATGATTAAATTAATCAAGTAAACAACCTATTACTCTAACACCATTTGCATCCAATGAGTTTACATTCATTATGCCAAGGGAAAAGGTCCCATGTGTCATTTTTCTTCAATGCAATCATCTCCTAATTCATGACCACTTTCTAAGACCGCATAATTTATACATATAGCATCCTTTATAGTCTTAGAATCATCAGTCTTAGTATTCAAATAAAAATACATCTCTAATCAAGAGGATTATACCTATTAGTTGTTTTATGTCTTGTGTGGATCTCCTCAAGAGATGAGGTGGAGGTTCTACCTCCTCTTTAGAATTATCTAAAATATTTGAGCTATCCTCCTCTTTAGATACTTTATGGGCTTCTAGTTCAAATTTCTAGGTCTTTGGGGGTAGTTGAATCACAATTTTATTTTCATCATTTTCTAGATATAATATAATGGAAAAAGAATTAGTTTAATTAAAGATAATAGTTCTATTATATAAAATATCTCGGCCACAAGATCCCAAAGCTTGTACCTTTTCATGCCAATAGCATAGCTAATGTAAACACCCTTTACATCCTTGTTCTCTAACTTTGAGGTCTCTTCTTGCTAGGAACATGAGCATATGCCTTGTAGTAAAAAATACTAAGATATCTCAATGAAGGTTTTTTTTCTTGTCCATACCTCCATGTGCATCTTATCAATAAGAGTTGATGTAAGATACCTATTTATTAGGTTAAAAAATATAGCAACCACTCCTACCTTAAAAAATAGTTATAGATTGGCCCCTCTAAACATAATTTGGAGTAATGAATTCATCTTTCATATACAATTTACATATAGATGCATGATCATAATTACAAAACATAGCTTATAAGAGCTTACATGGCTTTCAAGAGCTGAATGGATCAAGAGTACAATTAGTCAAGATGTCCCCTGTTGGAGCATACATCCTCAAGTCTATGTCACCAATTGCACAAGGGAGAGCATCACCCAAGTGCTTTTCCTCCTACCACAAACTTTAAGCAGTCCCCCTCACATCTTCCTAACTGGTAAGATGGCCCTACTCTTCAATGAAGAGATTGGTATGGAAACCATCTAATATAAAAGCCTACCTAAGCATGGTGTTGTGTCCTACATAACTAGTGTTGTCATACAGTGGATACCCACCTACATGCATGACACTCCCTACTATCTATGCAATATTGGTACATAGTGAACCGACAAGTGTATGCAATGGTTGCTTACACTTACTTTGGCCAGAGATTTCATATATATACAATCGCTCAATACTTTGAGCGTAGTCATATGTTCACCCATCCCCTCACTCAACTTGGAAACCATATCACCATAAGTTACTCTTGATTGGAAATTTTACTGGACATAATAATATAACACGACTCCATTCCAAAAATTGATATGATAAATATATTGATCTAACTGACAAATTAGGTTTAACCCAACCTCTTAAATACCATGTTTACATATTTGTAACATTCATGGGCCTGACAACTACCTTTTATTCAAGTTCTTTCTTTTAATTAATGACCTTCCTAATTTATACATAACTAGATAACTTTGATGACACCATGTCATCGACTGGACACATTTGGTCTCAATCTAAAGTTTTATAAATAAACATAATAATCAAAAATTAAACTTGATTTAAATTTTACTTCCTCATAATGGGTTTCAAACTCTTTGTTTTCATATCTAATATGGATCCATCCTTCTTGGATGCCATAACCAATCTGGTTATCCTTGACATTAGATTTCATATAAAACTTCAAGTTCATAGTAATGTCTAATAATAATAAATTAACATAAAAATATATTTAACTTCTAGGAAATTCAACTAAGACCCTTCAACTACTCTCCAATTTCCTCATTATTCTTTCCATGTTATTTATATAAGGTTCCTATGTTTGTACAATCATATATCCTTTCCTATTTAATATAGCACATATATTCACATGTTTACAATGTATGTTAAGTTCATAACAAATTTGGAGGACATTTCTAGCTTGAGAGGAGTTTGTGCTTTTGCACGTTAAAGTCTCCTCGTACTATGACTTTAGTTTCCAATATGTAAAGTCCTCTTGTTCAAGGCTAGAATACCGTGAATAGGTATAGACTCTTGGTTTAGTATAATATAATATCATGTGAAAGGTAGTTAGAATGTTTATACTTCTAATATAATTTTAAACCTTATTTTTGCATGTCAATATAAACATAATCAAGTATACACCCTAACCCTAGGGGATAAACTATCTTCCAACTTTCAAGGAAATATGAGAAATTGAGAACATATAGGTTCTCCACCCAAGGATAGATTACCAATATAGTTTTACTCAACATCATATCCTAATAATGATGAAAACATTTAATACCAATTTCTAATATCATAATTAATGCAAGCATACATTTAGCTTATGATATCCTTGATATTATGATAATACCTTCTAGTTATCTTTATTTAACAAATACAACCACATGCTTCAAACATAATAGTTATATGCATATCAAACTAATAAGATTACTCCAATCAATATGCATTCAAGCTCTACATAAAATGCAATCATCATTTTCAAAAGCACTTGCAAACAAACACAATATCAAATAAAAAAGAATGATGGATAATAAAGAATAACATGCTTGAAAATGTAGCTTCCAATGAAGATTTTTCTCTCAAAGCTTAATACCAAAAACTCCACCTGCTACTCCTTCCACTTTTAGCTTATCTCTAATTCTAACCTCTTTCCCAACACTCAAATCTCACAAACAAATAGCTCTTAAACACTAAATATAATCACTCTTACTTCTTACAACTTGCACCCAAAAACACTACTCTATATAAAGAAATATATAGTTGAACAATAACAATGGAGAACAAATGAATTCTAGTTGGATACCAAAAACTAAGAGGCTGCCCTCTATTTATAAGAGATGTTGAGAAAAATAATGTTATAGATCAGCTTCCTCTAATTCCACCTCTAAAACTGAAATCACAAACTTAAAACCAATTCTACCTCTAAGTTGGTCAACTAAGCAAACTAGGTGAAACATGGCAGCAAAAAGAATTTCAATAACTTGAGAGATTTATAGTCCTAAGTAAAATCAGTTCCAAACACATGGTTGAGTCGCCTCAATTCTACCATCTCGTGGTTATTTACCAGGTCAACTATTGCAATGGTTTCCAACTTGCTTTCTAATTCCCATTGTGGCTCTCAGATTGCTACTCATGATGCCTGAAATGGAGGTTTCTTTCCCAAAAAAAAAAAAAAAAAACTCTATTTACTTCCCTGCCAATTCATGGCACTTTGACTCATTCAACCCTTCTAATGATCATTCATGTGTGGCACGTTTAACTCAACTTTATTTTCCTTAAACAAATGCATTATCACAACTTTATTATTACGCTGCAATAAATAGGTGAAAACTCTATCTTTTAAGTATGTGATACCATGTTATTATATGTGCATAGTATATACGTAATAGTCAACTTAGGCTTTATTCACTTTATTGTATTATATATGTGTAGTATTTAGTTTAAACATTGTTCACTCCCTCGTATTATATATGTTTCTGAAATATTATTATATCTTTCATTATATATCTATATATATATATATAATTCTTTATCATTATAATATAAATGTATTAATGGAGAAAATTATGAGACTATTTTTGTGGCTGGGAGTTAAAGACAAAATTCAATAATTCCTCTTGTTGCTTGGTACCTTGTTTGTAAGCCGAAGAAGTGGGGCAAGTTGGGTTTGAGAAGCATCAGATCCTTCAATAAGGCCCTCCTCTCGAAGAACATCCAGAGGCTCCTCAATTGTGAGGCTTGTTGGTCCTCTCTCGTCAAGAACAAATATCTGATTGGGGTGTGGAGAGTTTGGGACTTCCTTCAAGCTGATTCTATTCCTATGGGCTCCTGCTTATGGAAGAATATCGTGCCCTACAAGGACCTCATTTCCAAAGGTATTAAGTGGCTATTGGGTGATGATACCAGGTGTAGACATGGAAAATGTACCAATTGACATTGCACATATGATCTTGACTAATAACACCATTTCATCATAAATCATCCCTCAGTCTAACCATTTAATCGAATACCCTTATTTGATTAAATTCATCAATATTCCTCTCTTAATTAAATAAATCATTTATCTGATTAAGTAATTATCCCTTGTTAATTAAATCAATCAATCTGATCTAATTAACCCTAGCTCTTTATTAATTAAATAAATCAATTTTATTTAATTAATTTTTAATGTCTATCTCATTAAATTAAATAAATTAAAACCCTATTTGATTTAATCTAACTTCAACTCCTTTAATTAAATAAATAAAAATCTCTATTTAATTAATTCTTTTATTACATTCTTCTCATCTTTGATTTAAATTAACCCATAAATCTAAGTCAAATTTGTCACATCATCTAATCCTTGATTAAATTAATTGACCCTTGATTAATTTAATCCTCTTTCATGTCCCATCCTCTAGCTTTTGTCACTTGCACATGAAAATAGATTTAATTCATTTATTAAATCCCTATTTTCTCTCAACAAGGCATATTAGAGAATATTCCTTCAAATTTGAATTCAAATCCAAGTGGACTTTGTCCTTCCAATAAGACATTTATTTCATCTCATAAGTCCTTTTGCATTGAGCCAAGTGTCCATTACTCCATTTGACTCTTCATCCACCTTGTCATTTCACCATTTTCAAATTTCAAATAATGCATTTATGGGCACATTCATCAAAATGTGCACATTCTTCATCCATCCATCTCTTGACAAATGTCACATTTCCATTGGTTGAATGTTAGTCCCACATTGCTTCATTTTGAGCATTTCTCCAACTTTTCATTCTATAAATAAGAGGCTTCATTCCTCATTTCATCATCCACAATTTGAGCAAACTTACTATGCTCAAATCTATCCTCAAGCTTAGCAACTTTCATTAATTTTCATCAAATCTTAGCTAGGTTATGTAGGTTTTTCATCATGGAGCTTCATTGAATCTTCAACAAAGTGGATCACTCTTCACCACCAATCAACACTACATCATTGGAGTTGGGAAATGGCCAATTTTCACATCAAATTGGCACCAATTCCCCCATGGGATCAAGAGTTTTCTTGTTTAATTATGATTCAATCTCTTTTATTGCTTTCTTATTGTGTTCTTCATTTCATTTCCTAATTTAAGCTTTGTAAATGGATTTCATGGGGAACTTAGATTCTAACTTGTATTTCCATCTTTTAATGCGTGTGTTTGTTGTGTTTTACAGGTGCTAGGATCTCGATTCTACATTTTGGCGCTAGAAGGAGGGCTAACCAAAAGTTCTAATCACATTTTTTCACCAAATTTTGTGCTTTTCTTCTCTATTTTTGTGTGTACAAGAAACTCCACCGCTTGCAGATCAACATCACTATTTAGAACCGCTGACATCCTAGCATCACCATATAGCGCTGTTGCAAACTCCAAACAACGACAATCAAGTGTTCCCACCCAGAATTCAAAATCTCACACTGCATGGCTGGGTCTTTTACCGCACGCTGGAAATTTCAAATTTGAAACTCCACCATTGATCAAAAGAGCGACACCTTCACAGTCTCTATCCCTATTGCAGAACGACATTGATTGGTAAGCAGCGCTATTTAGCACTGTTGGAGATTTCAAACTACAACACCTGTGCAGGTTCTGTCATTGAAGGGAAGTAAAAAAAGTGAAATTTAGTTTTATGACATGTGCCTTTTTTTCAAATTCTAATCATTTGGATTGTTACTTTATTTCCTAACCTTTGTTTTACAGATCTGACTAGTTTTCTTGTAGGTTGACTTGATCAAAGGTGAAGGAGGAAAGAAACATGATGACATCACTTTCTCATAATACCAAGTGTTTTTAAACACTTTAGTGTTTGTTTAACACTCTTAGAGAACTCATATTTTCTCTTAAGAAATTTTGTTATCTCTCATGCTTATGACCTATTAGATTTCTTTTGGCCTCTAAAAAAAACATTTCAATTTTTGCTACAAAAGGGCTTCAAATGAACTTTAGGACACAAACTCACTAGATTTGGTTTAAGGACTAACAATTGAACAAGGAAAATTTTCACATTTCCTTTGGTGCTTAAAAATAAGTCATTATTGTTTTGTGGGCTTAAAAAGAACATGTGCTACTTTGTTTTGAATTGCTTACTCAAAGTAATACCATTAAAAAGATGTATGCGGTTCTCTCGTGCCTCTTGGTGATCTTGAGAATCAAAAGGATTTTTGATGGTCTTAAGTTGGGTAAAGTAATTGCCTCCAGACTTCATTTTGGGATTAAAATTGAACACATCTTGCGAGTGTGAGTGGAACATGTTGCATGTGTTCTCCCTTTGTTTCTAAACGAAGGTTGATCGAACTATGAATATGTTTGCTCACTTTTTTCTTATCTTAGAGGGCCTACCTTGGGGAAAAAGTACTCACCTAAGGGAACGACTCAACCAGTAACACACTAAAGCTAAGTGTATTTCGAGTCGGGATATAAAAGTGGGCACCGGAACAAAGGCCAGTATCACGCAGTTGGTTCTGATGAGAAGGGAAGCAATGGTATCTCACTGCATGGATCAATCCCTATGAACAGAAAGTCCGAACTAAAACCCTTGTGTAGAAAGGCCAAAATCCCTATCTATTTGTTGGTGCAAGAATAGTCATTTTGAAGCCGCCCCACACTTTTACAGTTTTTAGTAGAAATGGAAAGTATGCCATGGGAGTTTCATGGGTGTTGATGCTTGGCTACCTCGTATAAGTGAGTGTCATGGAGGGGAGCCAGTGGGGTCAAACATCTAACCATTCGATAAAAATAAGTGTAGCTAGACTTGTACAAGTGGGGACTCAACAAATATAGTCTTTCATATCCATAGGATTGTGCTTGTTCTTGGTTACAAAACACTTAGCTTGCTCGTAAACATTGGAAAACAAACATTTAACATCTATCATCAAAACTTCAAACCCTTTAGGAAGCAAATACAATTGACCAAATTCATGTGTTATTGCTTGCCCTTGGAATTATATCCTTAGAGGTTTCTAAACACTTGGATTTATATCTCAATTATCTTACTAAAGATAACAATAGGTAACCCTTTCCTTGACTTCATTAAAATTCCACATGATATACTTTGTGGGATGAGAAGAAGTTAAGACATTGGACATCTAGTTTGAAAAACTAATCAAGAAGTGTCTGTGGTAAAACAAAGTCATTAAGCAAACACTAAAAAAAAATTGAATCCCATACATGTGTCTCCAATGATTTCAGGCAAGATCAAGATCAAGAAAGCAAAGGTAAACGCTATCAGTCCAAAAGATCACCAAAAGCATCTCTCAACACTATATGAATTCAAACGAAGATTGTTTTTTAACTTTTACATAAAAGCTTCAAGAAACAATCCCGAATTGTACTCATTTTATTATTGTCAGAATCCAAATCTCTTTTGGGAATTTGAACACCTTGTCTAGAGTAAAACATGTTCTTCAAAACCGAGGTCTAGTAAGCAAGTGTCTTTTTAGGTAAACATAGGATCAAAATCAAACCTTCATCCATCTTTGAACATCAAACCAAAATCATCTCACCATCAAATTTTGAAAATATTGACACAATCCTTCATGCTAGGCTTTTCGACAAATCAAAATCATCAAAATCCTTGAATCAAACATCAAATCATCTTTGGATAGGTATGCATAGATGCATCCTTCTTCATGTGCTTATTCAAATTGTCATCAAATCATCTTGTTTAGCTAGGTATATGTAGATGCATCCTTCTCCATATACTTGGCTGAATTATCATCTTGTTTGAATAGGTGTGGGTAGATGCTTCCTTCTCCCTACACCTACTCAAAGTATCATCCTTTAAGAAAATTAATCCCATAGATAACATCCAACATCTTGAGATTTATTTGTTCATTATCCAAAAAACCAAAGCAAAATCAAATCAAGGTCAAACCAAAAAATCAAAATCCAAAACAACATCCAAAAAGTCCTAAAATTCTATCATCCCCTCAAGCTATTCTAAAAGGTTCTAAATCATCCACATCATCCATCTTTTTACACATCTTCATCATTTCATCTTTGATCCCTAAAGCATCCTAAATTTTCTCTTTTGTACTAAAGTTAGATAAATCCAAAGAATTAGAGATTCATCTCCCATATTCTTGAAAATTGATCCCTATTTTATGGTGCAAAATAGATCTAAACACAAGAGGAACATGGAAGCCAACAAAGAAACATCCACTTCAAGTGACCTAACCCAAACAAATTCTGAAATAAATCCCATTGGATCGAGCAATCCTTTAACTAACTTTCCTTCATCATCACAAAATCAACAAGAGGAAGGTCAAGTGGAGGATCTTACCAATAATCCCTTTGGGATGTCACATGAGGAAATCACCGAAATGCTTCAAAATCCAGAAAATCATAAGATTATCAACATCATGATAAGACGCAATCCTTCACTATACATGCTTGAATTAGCAAAGCAAGGGGCTAAACTCCCCTCCGATTTTGATGTGAGTACTATTGTGGAACCATCTTTTGGGGTCATGCTCCCAATCTCATCCACCATCCCCATTTCATCTACACCTCCATTTCAAAGCATCACTCAAAACATCCTAAAAATTACATCATCTATCTCTCCAACACAACCCATTGTTAATAAGGGAAGTGCATTTCTCAATGCATTGCAAACACATCCCCTCGTAAATAATTAGGATTTGGACACAAACACCATCTTGGGACAATCTGTACCCCAAAACCCATCACATCCATATGTCCCTCTCACCTTTCATGATCCAAATGACCCATCATCATCATTTCACACAACACCCCAAACTTCTCTCCCCATAACCTCGCAAGGAGAGGGTGACATATTTGGACCATGGGGCATTTTTGACACTACACCATTTCCTCAAGATATTACGCCCCTCACATTTCCACCACTTCCACCGTTGCCATCAATATCCACATCACCTCTTGGTTTAGGATTTCCCCCTTTACCAAGCATCAATCATAGCATCATACCAAATCCTCACACCTTGCAATCGATATCGCAACAATAGATGGAAACCATCTCGATAATGCAAACAACCACCATCACATCATCAACCATCCCCCAAACATCTCAAAAAATGGTCTCTCAGGGATCAAGCATATCAATCAAACCATCCACCAACATCCCAATCATCAATACAACGGTGCCTCTCATTACCACGACAAGCACCATTCCAAATCCACCTCCTCCACCACCACCACCAAACTCGAATACATCGAGCCAATATAGTATTGTGTTGCAAGCCACTTAGTAGGCTTCTTATCAGAAGGAATTATGACAAGTCCAAAACCAACAAGCTACATAGTTAGCCGCTTAGCAAGCTGCCCAAGCTGCTCAAGCTGCACAACAAGCGCTACAAGTAGAACAAGCATAGCAAGCTGCACAAGCCCAAACCTTATTGCAACAACAACAAGAAGCCACACAAGCTTCCCAACAAGAACAAGCATAGGCTCAAGCCCAAGCACAGGTTCAAGCCCAAGCACAAGGTCAAGCTCAGGCACAAGCCCAACAAGCTCAAGCACAAGCGCAAACATAGGCATAAGCACAATACCTTGCACGACAACAAGCAACCCAACAACAAGCATATCAACAAGTGCTAAAGCAATACCAATAACAACAAGAAGCAACTCGATTAGTAGCCCAACAACAAGAAGCTCAACAACAAGCACTATTTGTGCAACATCAACAAGACCAACAACAAGCGTTGTTGGTACAACAACAAATGCAAGTATACTTGGCACAATAGAATGTGAAAACACCATCCATCAACATACCAACCAATCTTCCCATCCCACCGACAATTGAACCACCTCAGAACACTTTCATTCCACCCCCTGATCCGCAAAATGATTTGACAACACAAATCAAGTTGCTCTCTCAATAGGTGCTTGACCTTCAATCAGGGAGAACCATGAAAACACCCAACAACTTGTGTTCTTATCCATTTGATAGGAGCCTTGTAATGAAACTGTTCCCAAAGGGATTTGAGATCCCTAAATTTGATAAATACCATGGGACAGGAAACCCTGAAGATCACATCAAGGAATTCCAGGTTAATTGTATGGAAGTCGCGTATGAAAATACTTATTTGATGCGGCTATTTCCTAGAATTTTGGTTGGCCATGTCATGGAATGGTTCTCTCACCTTCCTCCTGGAATCAAGAAGTTCCAAGAAATAGTGGACAAATTCATCAAAAATTACGCATTCAATATCAGAATGGATGTCAGTCTAGAGGAACTATCAGCTCTGAAACAAGGAAAGAATGAGTCATTTGCTTCATTCCTACAATGATGGCGATCCAAGGCCAATTAAAGAAAATGGGCCATGAATAAGGAACAACAAGTGTGCACTATCATATCCAACCTCGATGGAGCCTTGGAATTCCATCTTAAAGTCCAAGGTATCACCACATACGACCAGTTGATCTCCAAGGTGCTCAACATTGAACGAGCCCCTATGACACAACCTAGAGGATCACCTGCATATCCTGAACAATAGAACAATTTCCCATCCACTAGTTATAATGATAAACCTTTTGCATGGGAAAAGAACAAAAATGTTACCAACGATGGTGTTGTCAATGCCAAAGTTGTCATCAGTGCCCCTTGACAAAACACACTTGCACAACAACAGCAATCCCAAAACCATCATCAAAACAACCATTAAGTAACACAACAACACAACAACCAAACAATCAAGTGATCAAAAATGTTAATGATCAAAGGGGACCACCCCAACGAAACAAGAACTCCCCCAAGTAGAAGTACACTACCCTTAGGGAACCACTCAAAAAATCATGAAGAAATTGATAAATGAAAACCTCATCAAGGCTGCCACCTATAAGAATTACCAAGAACCAGATGTGAAACCACCCTGGTACAATGAAAATCAGCTTTGTGACTTCAACAAAATCAAAGGGAATACCACTAACAGTTGCATGAGGTTGAAAAGCCTAATCCAAGACCTCATTGATAAAAAAATCATAAATGTGGAGTAGCCAGTAGGAAATCAGAATCTCAAAATATAAACGATTTTGATGCCTAACCATAACAATAAAGGGAACAATAACACTGATGAGGGGAAAGGGACCTTCAAGAGTGTGAATCATGTGTATGACCATGTCATCGCATCCTTGGATGACTACTGTGCTACTATCACCATCAAAGGAACCCATGTTAATTGTGGAGTCTTCACAAGAGGTGGCAAAATTACCATTGCAGGGTCATCTCAACCAAATAGAGCACCCACACCCAACCCAAGATCTATCCCCAGTGGCTACAATTTCCTTGATCAGTTGAAAATAACTCCAACACAAATCTCCATCATGGAGTTGCTAAAAATTTCATCCGCCCACAAGAAAATCCTTGAGTAAGCATTTGGTTCATCAACCGTCCCCACAGATCTTGATGCAAAACAATTCCAAGGTATGGTCAGAAACATAATCACTCTGAATCTCCTTACATTCTTTGATCGGGACTTTCTCGCTCAACCATTTCATAACCGTCCACTCCATTTAGAGGTCCTAGTGCATAAAAATAAAGTCAAGCGAATATTGGTGGATGGAGGTGCAGGCTTGAACATTTGTTCCCTCAAGCTCATTAAGAACCTAAAAATCTCAGAGGATTCCACTGAAAAAGGAAAAGTTATTACAATTAGAGCATATGATGATCAAGAAAGAGTGTCCCAAGGCACAATTCAACTCCTTATTCAAGTAGGGCCAACTATCATGGAAACAGCCTATCAGGTCTTGGACCTTGACTTGCCTTATAACATTCTCCTAGGACGTCTGTGGATCCATGCAATGCAAGAAGTAGCATCAACCTTCCATCAATGTGTCAAATTCACATATGAAGGCCAAGAGGTCACCATCCATGGAGATCCTGAACCATTCTCTTACTGCAAGAACCTAGAGGCAAAATACTATAAAATCCCTCAAGTGCCTAAAAATGATGAAAGCCCTTCAACACCATACATTGATCCAGCCACTCTCACTTCCACTTTTGCGATAGAGACACCTGCCACTCCCGCCATCCCCATTATCTCTTATATCAAATTCATCATCCAAGGAAATGGTTGGGGAAACTATACGATTCCCAAAAAATGCTTTTGTGGTAGGAGAGTTACCACAATCTCGTAGATCACGAAGACGACCACAATCAAATGAAGCCTCCACATCCCAAACATCCACTGAAGGATATTCCAACTTCAGAAGTTGGGGAGATCTCAGCCAAGAAATAATAGAGGAGGACCTATCAAATCTCCTATACCAAGACAATAGACCAATAATCGATCTACCTATGGACAACAATAGTAAGGGTTTGCAAATGATGCTCGCAATGGGCTATGACAAAAACCAAAAAATGGGGAAAAATGACAACGGGATTCTAATACCCATCATTCTGAAGACACGAATGATAAATATTGGCCTTGGATGTACCCCTTCGAGTATAACCATACGTGGCCGAATTCCCCCAGTTAGGAAAGTTAAAACTCCTTAGCAATCAACAACCAAACTTCGCTTACCCGTATCTACAAGTCAAGTCATAAACAACTTCACATTTGACATAACTAATGTTTGTAGTAGTGCTGATGATGAAGATCACATAACCAACCTACCCATGCTATTTGAGGAAACCACCCTTCTCATGATTAGTACTATGTCATTTGAGCCCACTGACCATAAAAACCATGAAATCCATCTAGTCTACCCACAACTCATCGATTATGACCAACGAGGACCGCCAATTATTGACACATTCAAAAATGATGAAGTGCTCTTAGAATTCATGGGACTACGGGATAATATTCCATGTGGGATCATAAAGCAGTGTCATCATTGAGCTAGATACACATGGATATTATGGGGAAACGATTGAATCTCTCAGTCGCAAAAGTGAAAAACTGAGAATAATCTCTAGGTCCTTGAGTGAAAACCACACTGTGGCACTCTCTGACCCAAAAAAAGTAAAAATAAAGGATGCATCCAATGGTGAAAACCTCTCTAAGGCACCCGAGGATTGGGGATTCAATCTTCCTCTCAGAGCCCTCCATCAAGAAAAATCAGCGGTCCTAACCGAAAAATGTAATCCAATTAACTTGGAAAGAGAGGAGACCCCATACATCACATTTTATGTAGAGTCATTACTATCAGAGGAACAAGAGCTTCTAGAAGCCTTCTTGAGAGAGAGACAAATTAATTTTGCATGGAGCTATGCCGACATGCTCAGACTTGATCTATAGATTGTGGTCCATCATCTAGCAGTTTATCCTGAAGCGAAGCCTGCCAGAGAAAAAAAAAATGCATCCTCAAATTGCCCTACTAGTCAAAATGGAATTGAAAAAGCTACTTGACGCAGGATTCATATGACCAATTGACTACCCTGAGTGGGTATCAAATCTAATTCCTGTTTCAAAACCTGATGGGGGCATCTAAATCTGCATGAATTTCAGAGACCTAAACAAAGCATGTCCAAAGGATGATTTCCCGTTGCCTAACATTGACATGATTATAGACATGATGGTGGGACATGAGATGCTTTCTCTGATGGATAGTTTCTCTGGGTACAACCAAATAATTATTGTCAAAGAAGACCAACACAAAATGGCCTTCAGTTGTCCATGGGGGAATTATTGCTAGAATATGATGCCATTCGGTCTAAAGAATGTTGGGGCCACCTACCAAAGAGCCATGACATTAATCTTCCATGACATGATCCACAAAAATATCAAAGATTATTTTGATGACATACTAGCAAAATCCATGAAGAGGAAATATCACATAACAACCTTGAGTGTTATCTTTGATAGGCTGGAGGAATACAAGGTCCACTTAAATCCAAAGAAGTGTGTCTTCGGTGTACAATCAGGAAAGCTATTGGGATATAGTGTCAATGAGGGGTATTGAAATATATCCAACAAAAGTGAAAACAATCCTAGAGATGGAGACACCCAAAACATTAAAACAATTGAGAGGCCTCCAAGGCAGGCTTCAGTCCATCCGTAGATTCATAGCACAACTGGCAGACAAGCAAATCCCTTATTCTCACCTACTCCACAAGGGGGTAGCATACAAGTGGGATGACAAGTGTGAATAAGCCTTCAAAAAAATCAAAGAATATATGCTCACACCACCAGTCCTCATGCCACCCATCCCAATAAATCCATTAATCCTCTATGTGTCAACAACAACAACCCTTGGAGCTCTCTTAGCACATCATGATGAAAATGGGATAGAAAGGGCCATCTATTACATCAATCACACAATGGTTGGGCATGAATTAAACTACTCATTCATTGAAAAAGCATGTCTAGCAGTAGTGTTTGCTTCACATAAATTCAGACATTACATGTTGGCACACAAAATCAAACTCATCGCCAAAATCGACCCCTTAAAATACCTATTGTCAAAGGAAATGCTCATAGGAAGGATGGCCAAATGGGTCATAATACTATCAGAGTATGACATTGAATATGTGGAGCATAAAGCAATCAAAGGCCAAGTCATAACATATTAGCTTGCAGAAGCACCCATCTATTCAGAGAATCCACTTATATCAGAGTTTCCAGATGAATCCATCTTCAATCTCAGCATAGTTGACCATTGGAAACTCTACTTTGATGGTTCCTATACACAACATGGATCAGGAGCCGATGTTTTCTTCATTACTCCATAGGGGGACTGTATACCTAGATCCTACAAACTGGCATTCCCTTACACTAACAACATTGCAGAATACGAGGCTTTAAACATAGATCTCAGAATAGCAGTGTAGTGGCACATCATGACCCTCAAAGTCTATGGAGACTCCCAATTGATAATAAATCAAGTGAATGATGAGTACCAAACAAAGGATGATAAGATGACTCCATACAAAAAATTGGTAGAGAGCCTCAAAGAATCATTCATTGATATCAGATTTGAGCAGATTCCCAGAGCCAACAACAAAGCAACAAACGTGATGGAAATGATTGGATCCTTACTAGACATTCCTCGCAATGTCGCAAAACATGAATTTTTGGTAGAACAGCTTCTCATGCCCGCATTCGAGGTACCAGAGTCAGAATTTGTGTGCAAAATCATTGGTCCAGGTGATCCCTGGTACCATGACATTTATACCTACTTGCAAATAGGGGTCCTACCCATTGACTTACCCTCAAGCCTAAAACGAACCTTTGTCAAGAAAGCATCTTGGTTCATCATCCTAGGAAACACTCTTTACCATAAGAGCATAGAAGGAACCTTATTATGTTGCCTAAATGCTAAGGAGGCATTGACCGTTTTAACTGAGGTGCATAACGGTATTTTTGGTTCACACTCGAGTGGAATGACCCTGGCCAAGAAATTGTTGAGGATGGGGTATTATTGGCCTACAATGGAAAGAGAAGCACATGAATGTACGTCAAAAGGTGCCTACAATGTCAGCAGCATGGGGACCTCATCCATGCTCCAGCTCAAGAACTTCATCCCATCATCACACCATGGCCCTTTTCACAGTGGGAGCTTGATCTCATCAGAAAAATAACTCCTACCTCATCCAATGGTCACAAGTTCATCATAACCACCACTGAGTACTTTACCAAGTGGGTGGAAGCCATCCCCATGACATACATCACTGGAAAGCATATATCAAAGTTCATCCTAAACTACTTAATATGTTGATATAGTGTTCCCCAAGCTATTATCTCAGATAATGAGACACTTTTCAAAAATTAGGATGTTCGTGACCTATGTGAAAAATTCAAAATCCAACATCGCTTTTCCACTCTATATTATCCCCAAGGCAATGACCAAGCAAAAGCCACCAATAAAACCATTCTGAAAATCCTCAAAAACATAGTCAATGATGCAGGTTGTGACTAGCATTTGCAGCTAAATATCACCCTCTCGGCCTATCAAACCAGCGTCCGAACACCCACAGGCGCCACCCCATTCTCCCTAGTCTACGGATCAGAAGCCATACTTCCCATCGAGATCGAGCTCCCATCACTAAGAATATCACTACAAAACCTCATCATGAATGAAGAATACCGAGTATCAAGACTGAATGAGTTGGAGCTATTGGATGAGCGGCATATGAACACCTTAAATCATTTGCAAGTCTATCTGAATTGGCTTAAAAGGAGTTATGACAAGAAGATCAGGAGTAGGAGCTTCCAAGCTGGAGAACTTGTCCTAAAGGAAAATTAGAAGAATGTCCCAAATCCAAACAACAAAGGAAAATTTGAACCCAACTAGTTGGGACCATTTGTCATTACAACAAGCTATAAGTCAGGAGCATATCAGTTATCAACACTCGAAGGCGAGCCTCTGCAGGAGCCCATGAATAGTTCCCATCTTAAAAAAAATTATGCCTAATCTTTCAAGGTATAGAACCAAAAAATCTAAAAAATCAGAAAATGTCCTAAAAAATGGTTACCCTAATGAAACCAAGAAAACAGGTGTCTTGGTGACAACAAAAAAATCCAAAAAAAATAAAAAAATGATCAAAAACAGTAAAGAGAAAAATCATCCTCTAGTGAAAACCACTTCGATGGCGCTTTGGGAAATTACCTTGGTGAAAACTTGGCAAATAGGTGCCTTGTGTAAATAAGCACTTTCCATCCACTGGGATCTTCATGGCTTATTTTGCATCATCCCTCCATCATGCTTTCATCATCCATCGCATTCCATATCTTCATCCATCATCCACCCATGTCTACATCATAGCTTGGTCTTGTGTTCATGTCATGATCTCTCCTAGTACTACTCGACCCATCCTCAAGGTCAGTTTGTCCTACCTTTATCGAAGTAGTCTATTGCATCACTTTGGGGGCATGTTCTCATTAGATTGGATTCGTGTATATTCTTGAAGTCCCTAAATCAAAAAATTCAAAAACATCAGAAAATCCAAAAATCCAAAAACATCAGAAAATCCAAAAATCCAAAAACATCAAAAATCTAAAAAATCCAAAAATAGGTCAAAAAGTCAATTAGAAAATTCAAAACAGAGTCATCTTGTCGAACTACGGGTCTCTAAGCCTTGAACGTAGGCAAGGTTGATCTATGATCATCCCTCGAGACACTTAGGTTAGCCCTTTAGGAGTCTGTCATAATAAACTAGTAGTCCATTTGTTCATATCTCATCAAATAATCAAGTCTATGCCAGTTGAACTACCTGGTCTCTATGTGTATAACGTAGGCAAGGCTAATCTATTGATCATCCCCCGAGGCCCCTAGGATAGGTTTTTAGGTTAGTCTCAGTCAAAATTTCATAAAACCCCAAAACATTTGAAAATTCAAAAAAATCATAACATTCGCAAAATCTCAAAAATACCAAAAACAACCTCAAAACATTTCAAAAAACTCCAAAAACATCCAAATATTTTATAAATCCATCTGTCTCATCTCGCTTTCACCCACAATAAACATCACTCACAATAAATCAATCATCATCCCCAACCTTTGGTAAAACAATCGAAAACAAGTCTAGCAGTTCAAAAGTGAAAACTCGAAACGTCAAAATCTTATATCTAGGTCAGTACGTAAGCAAGTTAGTCAACTCTCTGTGTCAATATCCTATCATCCAATCAGTCCCATAACAAATCATCTGATATCATCATGTCCTAGGATGCATCCTTCCTACAATGGACATCAACATTAGGCATCACCGTAGTTTAGTCTTGGCTAGTGGTATTGAAGAACATTAGCTTGTTTGTTTACTTTATCTTTATCTTTTGATTTATCTTATTGCGCTCATTCCAAGGACCTCTCGATGATATCTAATCAAAATATTTAGAGAGATAGGAATGGGAAAATGATCATTATCTTCTATCTAATGTGCTTGTTGAATATTCTTGTAATATAACCTTGGTCATGCGTGCTTTGTTAAGGTGTAGGGAGGGTGTTTTAGGTATCTTGTTGACCACATGGGAAGGCTTGCTTTCTTATATTTTGGCCTGAGATGTTTGAAATATCCAAACTGCACTCTAAATAAAGTTTCATATGCCAGGTGTGAACAGGAGTACTCCTTTGTCGAGTCAAATTCCATCACACTAGGTACAATGCCATCCTAGTTCTTCATATCTTGATGAATCGTACCTATGTGTGTAATCAAACATAAGATAATTGGTCCTTTGAAAATCCCAACTCCTTAGAAAGTAATCATCATTATCATCATCATCATCATCATCTCATGTCTTGTTGGAATCTCTTATTTTCTTCTATCTCTTGCTTTTCGCACTAACATGGTACTATGACAGTGAATCAAAATTCATCATCATCAATGCATCCATCCTGCATCCAGAAACCATCAACACATTGCACATTACATATTGCATAGCATATAGAAAACATTAAATCATATCATAACATTGCATTTCCATTATACATAATATAGATTAGTTATTCTAAGCATCATTTGCATCCATTATATCATAAAACATCCCATAGCATTATAAACATTTGCATCATCATAACATCATTTGAATTCATTCTATCATAACATTATAAAATCATCCCATAACACATATAAGCATCCACACATCATACATTAAAAGTATCCATTTTCATCTCATAACCATCATATTCCATATATATCGTTTCATCACATCACATTCATATCACATCATCATAAGTACATATCATACATAGAAAAAGTACATTATATCATACCATCCATCACTGCATAATATAGATTTGTTATTCTACACACGTTTGCACATCATAACATTTTGCATACATCATTAAAAAATGCATAAGAAAAGGTACTAAAAAAGAAATGCATCCATACATCATCCATCCCATAAATATCATGGCATCGTAAGATAGAATCATTGCACAACACATAGAAAAAAGGACCATCCATAATGCATCAAAGTAAAGATAGAACATCGAATCGAAACATCGTCATCTCATATCATATATATCATCAAAATATACACTGTCATGGTACAAAAATCAGATCAATGTACACATGTAATGTCAATAAGTACAAAATGGCCACTAGGGCTATAAAAAATGAGCCCATCAGACACAAAAGGAATCCTATATCAATCAAAGTAAGGGCTAGCCCTGCTGGCTACTGCCCTTGCCACATGCTCTCTCCCCGTGCTACTCTTCTGGTTTGTGGCTAGTCCTCTGTGAAAAATTTGGGACTTGGCCTGGTCTCTGCATGGCCTGGTGGTAGTGCATCCTATAATAACTAGCCTCCTCAATGGCCTCCCTGTATGCTTGAAGCAATACTATGCTCTAGGAGGAAGAGGCGGACATGCTCTCTATCTACTGTTGGCGACCCATCTTGGCTACTGCTTATAACTCTGCAGCCTGTCTCTGTAAAATTTCCTGATCTCGCTCTGCTCGTAGTTGATCCCTCTCAGCTATTAGTTCCTGTACTTGGGCTTGCAACTACAAAATATGCCCATCTCTAGGATCTAGTTGTAGGGGCAGCTACACGTGAGGCCGATCTTAGTCCCCATCTCTGTGTGGTGTCGGGGTCCTATCATGGTGCCCATCCTGATGTCCCAGATCCTGATCCTTTTGAGGGGCATCCTGTCTCTACTCTCCCTCCTATTGATCTGGGAGTACCTGATCCTAAACTGGCTGATCTGGTGCTGGCCCCTTGCCTCCCTGATCCTGAGCCCCCTAGCCCCATCCTGCTCCCTTGCCTCTGGCTCTCTGTTGAGCAAACGGTACCCCTAGAATTGTAAGCAGAAGAAACAACTTGAACCAATCTATGTAGGCTTGCATGTTCCTTGGATCCACCTATCCTTGGTCATATGGCTATGGCTTGGCCACCAGCTGCATGAAACTCTAAATTGCCTCATGGGCAGGTATGTACCAGCTCCAGGAGCTCTAGCTCACTGTCCTCGCAAAAACAACTATGTACTGATCATCGGGCCTATCCTGTGGCTCTCCAAACTGTCTTTGAACCCTACCCAGTAGGTACATCTCAATCATCATGTGCTCTTGCCCCTGCATAAGTCTATCTTGGTGGGCGAAGAACATCAGTTTTGCATCATCGAACTATGTTGGTTGCCCAAGGTACAACCACCATTTGAACACTCTCATATCGTCAAGGACCCTCCTCTAGTAAGGAATCTCATGTTGTCTAGTGTGGGTGAATGAGAGGCCTCCTCTGTATTGCTAGACCATCATATCATCTGGCTCCATCAGTACTAGAACAACTCTTGTCCAAAGCACAAGAATGTGCTCCCACGCCTAGATATGTAGGAGTGTGACCCCCAAACCAAGTGCTCTATCATCCAAGTAGGAAAAATCATGAATATCCATGTAAAGTGAGGCCAACAAAACTAACCCCCATGCAAATAGTGTAGGTCGTCGCCGAACCATGCGCTCCTAGCAAAGCCCCTATCCTAGACTGAAATATTGGCCCAGCCAATCTAGTGCGACAAGACCTTATATGATGGCTGCAATGACTAAACGGTAGGGTGGCATGATAGGCCTGTGGTGCTCTAACTCGATCTAACCCTCACAGAATACAATCTAGTCAGTATCCATGATGACATAATAGGCATTCCTCCCGACCTCCATATCATAGATGACCCGCTCACCATGGATTGGAAATCTCAAGATCTGCCACACATCCTTCAGCGTGACTATGGCCTCACCCGTCAGAAGGTGGAATGAAGAGGTCTCACTGTGCCACCTCTTAGCAAGAGTCATCATCATGCCCAAGTGCATCTGCATGAGTGGTATGTAGGCAACATACTAGAGTCCCATCTCTCCTAGGCGTTCCTGCTCTCAATTGATCAAATCCCTCAAAAGGCTAAAAATCTCTTAAGACCTAGGCTCATGAGAGTAGATCTCCCTAGCCTCCTACATCAGGAAAGCCACTGTGTTAAAATTCATCGAAAAAATCATGATCTTGGCTTGTCTTGACGTCCTGAAATTAACTCCAGCCTCACTACCTATGAAGGCATTGCAGTTTACAAATTTCAAACTACAATGCTAGAGCCCTCAAACTCCCAAACTGCACTGTGGCAATTCAATTTGCAAAGGCGTCAAAGTTTAGCAATAAACCATAGCTCTAAAGAGCACCGCGATGGTGCAATCTGCAAAGGTGGTGGAGTTTGGAATTTAACCCTAAATTCCAAACTACACCACAAGATTTGACCTTGCAATGGCGGCATAGTTTAAACATCGAGCATTGTTGTTTGAAAATTCAACGGGCCTATATAGCATCGCTCCTAAAGACCTAGTTTTTAAACATCATAAATGTGTGCAAAAATAAAAAATCAAGCTTGGGTCAAGTTGACTCACCTGTGCTCCAGTGTCGGGAAGTCTCTGGTGTGTCTGAACCCTATCGGAAATGTGCATGGGGAGCTTTCATTGTGCCATTTCTCCAAGGTGTCAAAGCTCAAAATCACATAATCTCTCAAGGTTGAATGTGAAAATGAATTGGAAGTGGTCCCTCAAGGCCTATTTAAGCCTGAAAATGATGGTTTTTTTACCTCGTTTGGCTGTCCTACTAGGGTTTTGGTCCCCTGATCTTGTTTTTGTTAGTCTGAAGGTTGTTTTGCACTATTTTTTGCGTTTTACCTCATTTTTTGGCCTCCTGGAGCCTTTTTGGACCTATCGGGCATCTTGCCCTCTTTTTTTTGCGAGATCACCCAAAAAATTAGAATTTTCATCTGATCTCTTGAGGGGGAAATATAATGGCATGTTTTCTCTTGCTGAGGCAATAGTGGGGAAAATTTGGAAATCAAACTTTTTTTTGGCATTTTGATCAAGACAATTTATTCTTTGAAACAATGCAGCAAGTGCATCGCTTCAAAGAGGGGAAAAATGTAGACATGGAAAATGTACTGATTGACATTGCACATATGATCTCGACTAATAACACCATTTCATCCTAAATTTTCCCTCGGTCTAACCATTTAATCGAATACCCTTATTTGATTAAATTCATCAATATTTCTATCTTAATTAAATAAATCATTTATCTGATTAAGTCATTCTCCCTTGTTAATTAAATCAATCAATTTGATCTAATTAACCCTAGCTCTTTACTAATTAAATAAATCAATTTTATTTAATTAACTTCTAATGTCTATCTCATTAAATTAAATAAATTAAAACCCTATTTGATTTAATCTAACTTTAGCCTTTAATTAAATAAATAAAAAATCTCTATTTAATTAATCCTTTTATTACATTCTTCTCATATTTGATTTAAATTAACCCATAAATCTAAGTCAAATTTGTCACATCATCTAATCCTTGATTAAATTAATTGACCCTTGATTAATTTAATCCTCTTTCATGTCCCATCCTCTAGCATTTGCCACTTGCACATGGAAATAGATTTAATTCATTTATTAAATCCCTATTTCCTCTCAACATGGCATAATAGAGAATATTCCTTCAAATTTGAATTCAAATCCAAGTGGACTTTGTCCTTCCAACAAGGCATTTATTTCATCTCATAAGTCTTTTTGCATTGATCCAAGTGGCCATTACTCCATTTGACTCTTCATCCACCTTGCATTTCACCATTTTCAAATTTCAAATAATATATTTATGGGCACATTCTTCATCCATCTATCTCTTGACAAGTGGCACCTTGCCATTGGTTGAATGTTAGTCCCACATTGCTTCATTTTGGGAATTTCTCCAACTTTTCATTATATAAATAAGAGGCTTCATTCCCCATTTCATCATCCACAATTTGAGAAAACTTACTATACTCAAATCCATCCTCAAGCTTAGCAACTTTCATCAATTTTCATCAAATATTAGCTAGGTTATGCAGGTTTTTCATCATGGAGCTTCATTGAATCTTCAACAAAGTGGATCACTCTCCACCACCAATCAACACTACATCATTGGAGTTGGGAAAGGGCCGATTTTCACATCAAATTGGCACCAATTCCCCCATGGGATCAAGAGTTTTCTTGTTTAATTAGGATTCAATCTCTTTTATTTCTTTCTTATTGTGTTCTTCATTTCATTTCCTAATTTAAGCTTTGTAAATGGATTTCATGGGGAACTTAGATTATAACTTTCATTTCAATCTTCTAATGTGTGTGTTGTGTTTTCTAGGTGCTAGGATCTCGGTTCTACACCAGGATTTTATTTTGGGAGGATGTGGTGTGATGGTGGTTCGTTGATGAATCTACCTTGGGCTCCTCCCCTGGTTGTCTTCTACAAGCACAACTTTTTTCATATAGTTGTTGATTAAAATCACAATGGTTTGTGGAAATATTTGCATAATTGGGACCCTTCGTTGATTGTTCTCTAGAATTTCCTTGCTCAAATTCATGTTCCTCAATTCCCAAATTTTGATCGTGTTATTTGGGCCCCCCAAGCAAATGGATTCCTTTTTGTTTCTTCGGTGTTTTTCAACTCTTTCGTAAATCTTGAACCCTATCCTTTTTTGGGAAAGTTGTGGAACAAGATGTCCATCCCTAAAGTAAATATCTTTTTCTAGCTCTTAATGCAAAGTAAGGTTTTGACTCAAGATAATTTTTGTAGGAGGATTTTCTATTCCTAATAGATGTGTGCTTTGTGAGTGCAATGCAGAAAGTAATTTTCATCTCCTTCTTGGTTGCAATTTTTCCTCTCTCATTTGGATCAAGTTCCTTGCTCTCTGAAACCTAGATTGGGTTTTCCCTGATTCTCTTAGTAGCTTTGTTGATGAATGGAAATGGCATTCTTCTTCCCCCTCTCTTCAGATGCTCTGGGTACTCATGGCTCCTCATATTGCTTGGGGCTTATGGAAAGAAATAAATAACCTATTTTTCTAAGACTCCAAACTTAAAGAGGATATTTTCTTTCTCAAAATTCAGAGGGCCATTGCTGAAAAATTTTCTTGTTAGTTTCTAGACTCTCCCCAGTGTGATCCATCTTCCTTTTTGGTTGGCTATGATATCTTGGTGGTTCCTAATTGGAATTTTACTTCTTTGCCTTCTGGTATAGCTAAATCCAAAAATAATGTTAGATTGAATACAAAGTCGAAGTGCCTACCCCTAGGGTGGGTCAAAGTTAATTTTGATGGGGAAGACAAGGGGAATCTTGGGCCTGCAAGCTATGGGGGGTGTTGAGGAATTAAGATGGTAGGTTCTTAGGTGTAGTGGCACTCCCATTGGGAAACCAAACTAATCACTACACTAAGGTTGAAGCTGCTTAAATGAGCATCGTCTACATTGGATAGGGGATTTTCTAAGTTATGGGTTTAGGGGGACTCCCTTAACATTGTTAATTGCTTGCTTGGAAGTCAAAAGTTGAGTTGGACAGTCAAACATCTTATTGTTGATTCAATCATGATGCTCAGATCCTTTGATGAGACCCGTGTCACACATACCTATAGGGAAGGTAATTCCCTTGCAATTATTTTGCAAACAAAGTTGTCAGCCTTAATAATTTCAAGGCGTGGGAGGAGTCTCTTCCCTTCCTAAGAAGGCCAAGCTTTTACTGCGAGATGATAGCTAAATTTGGGCTTGTGATTTGGGGTGATTGAGTAATTATCACCTTCTTAATTACCACACGTTTTATGGGTTATGTAATGCCCATTCCCATGCTCAATTGTAATCCTATGAGTGTGGTTCAACTTTGGTATCTGTTAATGTTGGAAATTGAAATGGGTGTAGATAGGAGCAAGATTGAACCCCTATCCTATGAGAAGTGGAAAAATAAGTGTAGAATTTGGAGGATTATGAGACATGGGCATTTCACACCCTATTTGGAAAGGCTTCATGGCCATGACCCCAAAGCCTCTACAGATTTTTTTCGATGCTGGCACAATAGATGTATGAAGGTAAAAGGTGTGTAGTTCATCATCAATGAAGACTTTATTGCTTTCATTAATGGGTTGCCGATAGATTTTCACAAGTTTTATAAAGAAAGGAAGAGCAATGATGATGTTATGGATCAATTCTTCAAGGATAATGAAAGAGCTAAACTGGTGAAGCTCCCCTCATGGGGTTATGAACAGGTATCACTAAAGTGAATCTAGGCTAATGTGGCAAAAATTTTAATGCAGTATTTTACTCTTGATGGATGGTTTATTGCTATTCTAGGGCATCATTTTACTCTGCTAAACCATTTTAGACATGGGTTGCATGTATCTTTTTTCATTTTTTCTTCTTTCTTCCAAAGAAGTTTTAGTTTATTCCCACTTAAAGAATTGTACATCCCCCATACTTCATGAAGGCCTCATTTTGCTCATCATGGAGCATATGAGAGCTCATACATTAGCTAAATCTATTAAGGGGAAAGAAAAAGCCATAAATGAGGATTCTTCTTCGTCCAGTTCAGAGACGAGTGTTGATGGTGATGAAAAATGGAATGAGGATGAGGATAATACTATGGGGGTTCCCTCGTCCCCCGTGGCCACCCCTCTAAGAAAAGGAGAAATAAATTGAGGTTAGGGACAATGTGTATGATGGGATTTTGTGGAGGACTTCTAGAAGGATTGCTAAATTGCAAATATTGGCATCTAAAGGTGGCACGAAGGGTAAGAATGTTACTTCGGAATAGGTAAAGGTTGTGGCGGATAATACCGTTGATATTGATGATTCCTCTGTTCGGCAGACTTCTCCTCTTCTATAAGGTGTTGTGGAATTGGGTAGTGAGGGGCCTCGGGTGAGAGGATTGTGCGGGAGGATGATGGTGTGAATCCGGACCTTGGCCTTTAAATGTTAATCCTCTTTCTAAGGATTTTTCTTATCTTAATGATGATAATACTACCATGTATGAGCTGTTGGATATGGCTCAGTCAGGTGCCATGTGCACCTTTAAACTTGCTAAATGGGTGTTGTAGGAATTTAACAAGGTCAACTTTAAAATTAGGGGCTTGAAGGAGAACATGTCGAACTAGCCAAAGGGGTCTTCATTGGACCTACTTATTGAGAGGTTGGTAGATTTGGAAAGCTTGTTTTATGATTTCAAAGCCAAATATGAAAAGAACCTTTGGTGAAATGGAGGAAAAGATTAAGGAAATGAATAAGGATATCAAGAAACTACTGCAGGTTAGTATAGTTTCATTAAGAATAGTGTGAGGTCCCTTAAGGTTCTATTTGGTAAGATCAGTTAGCTCCGAGAGGATCATTTGTACTTCGCGGACATGCTTGAGAAGGTTCATACCTCCAAAGGAAAGGGGAAGAAGATTGTCAAAGATGAGGCTAAAGGCTTGAGCACTAGAACAATGGGGAGCCTTAGGAAAATGTTTGAAGAAGAAAAGAAAATTAATGGATATGGTTAACCTATACTACAATTAGGAGATTGAGGTGGCCAACAACTTCAAGAATATGAAGTGATTTTTGTGTCTGTGTTTTTTTTTTCTTTCTACTTTCCTATTGTTGGGTCATTGCTTTTTGGCAATTGGTTGACTTTTGGCTGCTGCTTATGCTATAATGTGTTTATCTCTCTCAACAACATTTTGTTGTAATGCAATGTAAAGGGTTTCAGGTCCCTTCAAAACATATTTTTCCAATATAATCAAAACATATATGTTAAAATCATTCATTTTCTAATTATATATATTTATAAATATATATGTATAAATTAACATATACATATGTATGTATGTACATATATACATATATATTATTATTTTAACATCTTATAATATGTATATATATATTTATTGATAAGTATATATATATGTCCAATCAATTACCCATATGTATGATGTATCCATGTATGATTATACATAGGTATTTCTATCTATGTATGCTCACACATGTATATGCTCACATACATGAGTTATCGTAGATATACATATATACATATATACATTTAATCTATATACTTATCCATTCATATATATTAAATAAATGAAGTAGAACATATACTCTATACAAAGATTTAGTCTCTATGACACAAAACAAAGAAACAACCAAAAGAAATCAAAGACAATTACTCAAACATTCCAATCATCCCAAAAGCTATGACCAAGGGTTTACTTACCGACACATATGCAAATTGACTTGACTTAACTTATCTAACCTAGGTTGTGAGTGTGTGATAGCTCAAGTAGATACATTAGTGGTTGTTATACCAAACTGATCCTCTCTTGGGTGATACTCTCTCTCTTCTTACTGGAGAGCTCGATTCTTTCTTGCATCAAGCTTAGTGCATCATGAACAAAGTTACCCGATCACATGAAAATCATATTCATCATATATTATTTGTATCATTAAAGTATTAAAAAGAAATTACATCATAATGCATATTCATGTATTTCATTCATCCATAAAACATATTAAATTCATTTAATATTGCATTTAAAATCATATTTACTCATAAAGGTAAAAGTAATCTAGTAACTTAGAAACAGGGTGTAACATTTAACAAAAGGAGAGAAAAATTCACTCAAATCAACTCCCTCTCTCTAGGAGTATCCCTTATCCATCAATCTGGACTTGTATCGCTCTAACTAATCATATGCATCAAATTTATTTTTAAATACCCACTTGCAACCAATGGGTTTTCTTCCTTTGGGAAAACTAACAAGATCTCAAGTGTCACAACTATCCAAAGCCATCATCTCCTCTTGCATGGTTTGCAACTAAGAATCACTTTCCTCTAAAGAGAGAGCCTCCCTAAAAGCTCTAGGTTCATCTTCAATACTCAACAAATAAAATATTCAACGGAAATCAGGTGGGCTATACTTGTCAACTAGATTTTGTTGCCTTGTGGACTTCCTCAAGGTAGGAGTAATGGGCTCTACCTATTATTCTTCTTCTATGTGCTCATCTTGCACATCCTATGAACTATTTGAATTCTATTCTTCTTCTCCATCCTTAGATCAATCTGATTGTTCTTCCACACGTGCATCTTTCTAGAATTAAGAAAAAGTGAAACCCTAGAGCTTCACCCTAGGATTTCAATGGTATGTGCTTTTTTTATAACATTTCATTTAAGATTTGAGGTAGCAGGGGTTTGATGGATTGGAAAAGGTATAAGTCTAACTTGCAACCTGAAAGGTGAGTCAACTTTCCCTTGACTAGACTTGGAATGGAATTGACAATGAAATGACTAAGATAATGGTGCAAATAACTATTCTGATGCAAAAACAACAGATCCAAAAAGTCACAGAGAAATTCAAACTTTAGAAATGGACTTAGCAGAGTATTGTGCACATGCAATATGAATTTGGGTCTAATTCCTAAGGACCAAGTCACCCTAGGTGACTATGTCTTAGTAGATGAATTTCAGATCTGATTTCGCAGTCCTCTAATGTCTGATCAGAGACTTTTTTCCACTTGTCGCAATATCAGATCTTCGTCGAGTGCAGAGATAAATGAGTTTGCGTAAGTTGTCAAGGTGTAGGGTTTGAATACAACAATGAATAATTGACCTTCAAGCTTCTCCCAATATTCTTTAGATATGAAACATGCACATTCAAAGAGAGAGGAAGGGTTGTGCCATTTAGGGGCTTACCTTAGTCAAACCTCATGTTGGTGTTTCCACCTCCACAATGGTAATGTCAATGAAAGAGAGCTTATCCTTTTGATGGGTAGAGGCTAAATGACAAAGGAAAGATGAATCAACAATGGAATGCAACTCACCAACCAAAAATGGCTTCCTTGAAGGACTAAAGTCATACAAAATATCCTCAAGGCTTGATTGTTGTTGGCTTGATTTTCTTGAAGATCTTCAAGGGTTAGATCTCATAAACAATATGATAACATAAACATGAACAAACTTACATGCACTTTGACATGATGCTTTGATCTTGAATTGTTACAATAAATCTTCTAATGATTTCTCTTGACTTGATAGTGTTCTTAATTTCCAATAATTGCTAGTTAGATTTCAAATGATGCAATAACTAGGTATTTATACACAATAATTCTAATTTCCTGAAAAATTAAATCTCGATAGTCAAATTTGGACATTTGAAATTCAAATAATAAAATTCTAACTCCGACATATTCAATTTTGTAGGAAAAATAGGGGAGTAAGTCACCCTAGGCAACTAGGTCCTAGCCCTATTTTATAGACTTAAGGTGTTGGGGACAAAATATTAAATGAATTCTTTAGTTTTCTACATGTAATTTATCGGTAAATGTTAAAATGGAGCATGAAATGCATAATTTAAGAAATTAGGTGTTCAATTAGGTCCATGCACTTAGGGGGGAGAAAAACATAGTGTGAAATTTTCAAGGGTGAAAATTTACAATGCTAAACTTCCTACTTCTAAATCTTTGTCTTGAATTGCACTGTCTTTGTCTTATCTGTCTCCTTTGGTTGTTCTCCTAAGTAAGCTCTAAACTCCTTGAAAGCCCCATCTATAGAAAATATTATTTTACAAGTTAGAGGATTCTAAAGCTTATAACCTTTTACATTCTCACTATAACCATCGAAGATGCATTTCTAAGCTTTTGGATCCAATTTAGATCGCTTCTCTTCAAGCAAGTGAACATGAGGCTCACAACCAAAAACCCTTAAATGTGAAACAAAAGGCTTTCTATCTATCCACACTTCATAAGGAGTTTTAGTAACAAGAGATAAAGAAGGAGATATTTATTAATCAAATAACAAGTGGTACCAACCGCTTCTACCCAAAAACATCTATCAAGTTTAGCACCACTCAACATGCTCCTAGCTCTTTCCATCAAGGTTTGTGATGGGTTTAGCTATTAGCCTATTTTCTATTTTTTTTTATGCATGCTTTCAAACATTATCAGACAGTCCTTTTAGACAATACTCCTATGCTATGCTATCTTTTCATGTTTATTAGACAACCTTGGACTTGAGTTATAGTAATGGAAATATAGTTATGATATAGTAGCATTACATGGTTTATATGTGAGTATGTATGTAATGTCGATGGAATTCAGTGTTTAATCATGATAGTTAGCTTTGTATATATGTTTTGTGGATTAACCTATTGCAGCCCAAGAAGACACTATAGCTTGCAACAAAAGGAGGACTTGGACAGCGAAACAAGGGAAGTTACAAATCTATCTGAATGTAATAACTACCATGTGGAGGCACCTGATGGAGTTATTCATGCACCATTATGATAGTTAATAAGGTGTTGAGAAGAAGAATTCTTTTATTGATAGGATTCTAGATAACTATTTGTGTGTTTTACATGCCTGTTTTGCAAATTTTTAATTCTATTAGAACTCATCTCTTTTCAGTTACAGTTTGAACAATTCAATCTTAACTATATACTCTGATATCTAGGAGTTGTAGTTAATGATTTCAGTTAGGAGTTGTGGTTAGAACAAACTCCCCCCTTCTTATATATAGTTGGTGGTTGAGTCGTTAGATAAGTTATTTGATTTCAGTATTTTATTATCAATTACTTTTTACTTTTCAGTTATCATCTACAAACATGTTGATTATTCAGAAATTATTTCTTTGAATACAATCTGTGAAGAGGATTTTGTGTAATCTTTTGTGATGCGTAATGAATGAAGTTGAAGATCATATGAATGTGTAGAATCTAAAGATTTAGATTTGGTTTAGTTAAGTGAAGACAACCACTTGAGTAGGCCACTTAAGGTAATTGTTCTTCACTATATTTGCAGTTTTTTATTTCAATTTAGTAATTATTTTCGTTTATCATTACTTCATGAATTGCATGTAAGTTAGAATAAATTCTCATAGTTTGATTATCAGTAATGAATGTCCATGTGCATGAATACATTTAGTTAACCTATAATACTTTGAAGGTTAGAATAAGTTTAGTTACCAGTTTGAGTAGTTTTGAGTTAGTTTAAGTAATTCTTTGTTAACATCAATTCAGTTATAGGTTAAGCTATAGGCATCCATAGCCGTTAGTGATAGTTTGCTTCTTGCATTGTTATGCAATTATGTGATTTTCCAGCAAGTAGAATACCTTTAACGAGATAACTTGGGTAACCTCAAGTCTTTGAAGGAACATATAGTGCAACACTGTCACAAGTTTACAAACCTTGGTTGACAATTTAATGTAGTCTTTGCAATGTTGAGTGGACTATTCAACTGGTCATACCTTTGAATTGTGTGGTTTCTACCAAGTTTAGAATATACTAGTTTAGACTCTACAGTTTGGTTCATTCTTTCTGCTACCACATTTTGTTGGGAAGTATAAGGAGTAGTCTTTTGTCGAACAATACCTACATGCTTACATAACTCATCAAATTCACTAGAACAATATTCACCTCCATTGTTAAATCTTAATACTTTTATCTTATAATCTGATTTCTTCTCAACTAAGGCATTGAATTTCTTAAACTTAGTGAAAACTTCAAATTTTGAATGCATAAAATAAATCCATGTGTATCTTGAGACATCATCAATAAAATAGACATAATACTGAGATTTACCCAAAGAGTCAACATCCGCTGGTCCATATGCATTTGAATGAATGATCTCTAATAATCTCTTTGCCTTAATAATTCTATTAGGAAATGATGATCTATTATGTTTACCAAACACACAATTCTCACATAAATCATTTTTTCCAACAAAATAATCACAAATACCGTCAACCAAACTTTTATTAAGAATGGTCTTAAGACCTTTTTCACCAATGTGAGCCAATTTATGGTGCCACAATAGACATGCATTTTCAATGCTAGTTACATTGGAAGAGTTACATAAAGTAGAGACATGTAATCTTAAAAAAATCCTTATCTGAGATCCTTCAGCTATCACTAAACTCCCTCTTACCAACCTACAACTAGATTTATCAAATGTCACATGCATTCCATAATAATTCAACTTGGATGTTGAAAGTAAATTTGTCACATGTCCTGGAATATGCAAAACATTATCAATATTTTTAATCAGGTCCCATCAATGAAACAAAACTTTACCTTTCCCTTACCAACAATCTTTTTAGTGTTATTATCACTAAGGAAAACATCTCCCCCATCATATGCTTTGTAAGTAGTAAACCACTCATTATGAGGAGTCATGTGGTAGGAGCAAATTGAATCAATAAGGAAAGTGTCATTACTAATAGAGTTAGCTAAAATAAACAAAGCATCAAAATCATCATTAGAGGAATTTTTTGTGGACCTGAATCAAAATTATTTTTCTTGTTCTTCCGCTCCTTCATCACATGCCCTCTTTTGCCACAGTTCCAACACTTTACTCTTCTCTTTTTGACGGTTTTAGAATTTCCTTTAGACTTATCCCTCTTTTAATCCCCTTTAAGCCCTTTCCCTTTAGACCTTCCTCGCACATGCAAGGAATCTTGGGAGCCAACAATCATGGAAATTTTCCTCATCTCCTCAAAAATTAATATGAAAATCATGTTACCCAT
Source organism: Sequoia sempervirens (assembly GCA_007258455.2). Taxonomy (NCBI): domain Eukaryota; kingdom Viridiplantae; phylum Streptophyta; class Pinopsida; order Cupressales; family Cupressaceae; genus Sequoia; species Sequoia sempervirens. Next base: position 637,355,549 of record VDFB02281492.1, read on the forward strand.
CTTTGGCTATGCATTGTCACTACTTATGGAAACAATTAGGTTTTTCCAAGATTCAGGAAAAGAACAAAGAAACAAGATACATTTATCTTCATCTTCTAATTTAACATCTATAGATGAAAATCGACTTATAATAAGATTAAATGCATTTAAATGATCTATAATAGAGTCTCTATCTTTCATTTTTAAAGAATATAATCGCCTTTTGAGATACAACTTGTTAAACAAACTTTTAGTTTGATATATATCACCTATCCTTTTCCATAACATGTATGCGGTGTCTTTAGTGGGGACATTCAAAAGGATGAATCCACAAGACAACCAAATGGTTCGTCGTGCCTTCTTGTCTAAATTTTTTCAATCTTCATAAAAAATTGCAGTAGGTTGGGTTTCTTGTGAAACTGACAATCATTGATCTATCTCTTCAAGGAGATCATCTTTAATTTTCACATCTTGTAGCTTGTGCCATTGAATTTCTCAATATCTCGATGAGAGGTAGAATCCATGTTATACAATCCTCTTCACAAATTTACAATATACCACAAAATAAAAGCTCCCACTACACCCAAAAAAACTTCAAAACTTAAGAGAAATGAATCTCATTCTAAACAAAACCATTAATTTTGATACCAAATATTAAAATAAGCTGAAACTAAGATGCAATATTATTAACTTGTGTATGTGAATTTAAATTTGAAAAAAAGATTACTAAATCAGATTATATGTATGTGATTACACATTCATCACAATAGAAAAAATATTAAAAAATATGACATTGGATTTATGTGGAGAAACCCTTTCCATAAGAAACTCCACACGAGAAAAGAGGACAAGTATATTATTAATATTCACAAGAGAGATACACCATAATACACTTCATTGCTGATCTCTAATCAATTTGGTAGCACCTTGATACTTGAAAATAACTCAACATGAAACTAACATCCAATGGCTCCAATATATAGAACTTGTGGGAGGTAAAACCACAATGCTAAACCAAGACAAGAGGTACCAAAACCACTTGCAAAACCCCACACCCCCTTCTTGGAAGACCAAAATTCATGATAAAATATTAAATAAAATGCAGAGGGGTCCAACATGGGCACCTAACCCATAGCCTTTTCAACTCCTATCTTTTTGGATGCGTCAATGACTCTTCCACTTCTTGATGGAACACCAACAAACACCTTTATCCCTCCAAACTTGGTGCCCCACTTGTCCTTTCACATTCCCAATGTGGATGCCTAGGAGGGAGACTCTATCCATTTTGATTTGTACCCTCCATTAACATTAAATTCCCTCTTGAAAATGCAATTACAATATGCGAATATTTAATAAATTTCTCTCATGTCCTCTAGAAGACATTCCAAGGAACATGGAGACATAAATAACATAGGATTGCAAGGTTAATACCACCTTATCCTAATATTATCTTCTCAGAACAATAAAGGAAATGTATGGGTATGCTCATGGATTATTAAGTAGACTCATTTAATATTCTGTAACTATCTATTATTTTCTAAATGTATGTGTAGAGCCTAGCTTGCTTGTGCATTTTGAAAGACAATATTTTGTGATATCTTCATTAAGGTATCATCTTTGGTTACATCTATTGAATGTTATGTATGAAATTAGAGACTCTACTACCCAACTAGATATAGGCACCAATCTACTACTAGCTCCATCTCCTCATCGTCCTTTCACACCCAAGAAATAATCAATTTAAGCATCTTTCAATTTATGGTGTAAGTAGTTTTATTGATTGCCATGCCTAAAATATATACAATAGAAATAGGGGATATCCTTAATCACATTCTAGATTAATCACATGGTAGATTATTTGCTTTATAAAGTTTTTTAACCCTAAATTATACAAAGTGTGGTTTGCGCTTGGGTAAGTAGTTAATTTTTTTGGTAATATCTATTTCAATGCCTTAGGGAAACCCCCCTTGGTTTCACAAAGTCAGAAGTCAAGGAGGCCATATCAACCTCAACAATTGGTTCTTAGTTGCTCAATGTGATAATAGGTTTTGCGGTATTCTTCCTGAGTTTGACAACCTTGGCACTTAGGAGACTTCTTGCTTTAGGTATTTGGGATCTATAACTCAAGTCGCCAGGAAGATTTATGGTATGAAGCATGGGGGCACACTTTGGGTACAAAACTTCCTCAATGAAATTCCCTACTATTGCAATTCTAAGTTTGGTTGTTATTGAGCGAGTTTCCTTTCATGACATTAGCCTCAAAAAAGGACCAAAATACAACTTCCTCTTGCCAATGGGTAGAAACATGGATGCTCCAAGTTGGTCAGCCCTAGGAGTTGTTGGGATGATTAAAAATGGGCTTTGTTTTTTGCATGTCAATTTGGGTGTTTATTCTTTCCATGCCCCTTGTTCACATGTGTTCAATATTGAAAGCACTCTTCCTATTGGTTCCATGAAGTGCCCTAACTTTGGGGTTTCTACTTAGGAAAATGGTTGGGATTCTTTCCCCAAGCCTAATTCTTTGTTGGGTTTTTCCAATCCTTTGGCTTAGACCTTAGTGGTTGGGGGTTGGCTTAATATTGGGGATGGCTTTGGATTCTAGAGCTATTAGTGGTGGTTTTTTAATGAATTCATGAGTTGATGCTATCAAAGGCTCATGCTATTCCATTCTTGCTCAATCCTTGAGTGGATGGTAAGGGCCTTCTACTCAATGTCTAATATTCTATTATTGGAGCTAAACTAGATATTGATGTGCTCAAAAAGTGGGCTCAATGTAAATTGAAACTCAAGGGCCAATTTGAGATTTCAACTGTGTTGAAGGGTTTTTTTTTTTTATCTATTTCATGAATTATGAAGACTATTTATGAAACCTCTTGGATAATCTATGGTTTTTAGGTAAGAATGTTCTATTACTAAAAAAATGAAGACTATTTATGAGAGATTGAGATGGGAGAGAGGATTTCTTGTAGCCCTTTGGGTGCTTTTGATTCAAGAGTAACATTTAAAGAAGAGGAAACAACTTGGAAAGATTTTTGCATCAAAGAAAATAAGGAAGAGGTTGTCAAATGCTTCTAAGAGCATTTTGATTTCAAATCGCCTTAATTCAGCTAATCTCCTTTGATCCTCGGATAGTTAGCCTCAAGTTTAATGCATTTAACTCTTTTAATTATTGTTTGTTGTTGTCAACAACCTTAATGCTATTTGTTCCATGTTCTTTCTTGTTTGAACAAGGTTCATCATATAAACTTTCCTTCTAGATAAAAATAGTTTGAATAAATTTTCTTAACAAATAAATAATACAATGACATATCGATTGCTGCTGTAAGCCGGCGCGCCAGGGCATAATAATACTGATTAAAATGTTAAATTATATGGCATTGTCCCAACTGGATCCTCCATTTTGACTTAAAAAATGTAGGCTAAATGCCTCCAATTGGAAGCTCGTCATGGGCAATAAATACACATTGCAATCTCCGCCACCTCCATTTCCAAGTCCGATGCTCATAAACCGACATGCCAAGGCGACTGCAACTAGAAAGCTTTTGCAATACACACAAAGCGATTAAAACAAGAAACACCAAAGCAGGAATATTTAATTTTTCAAACAAAATACTTCAAAGAAATTTCTGTCCAACTTCAAGAAACATACCCATTTGACAAACTGAGGCTCTTATAAATTCACATTCAAATCCAAGGCTACCAGCACAGTAATCTGTATTGGACTCTGAATTCAATTTGCAATCTTTAGTTGGTGGATATAACCAGGCCTTCCAAGGAGGATTTTGGAACACTCCAAATTGCAAGAAGAGATAATCTAACTAACTGGTTTGGATTATCTTCTTATCCACTAGAAATACTCAATTCAATTCCCAATCTCTAGCAGGTGAACAGGGAATACCCACAAAGCCATCTCCAGGATTAAGAAACAGTCCAAAGCATAAGAAGAATCACCCCAGCCTTGTGAGCATTAAAAGCTCATTTCTCTCAAAAATGGCCTCCATAGTACAGGGTTTAGATTATATTATAGTCATAACAGTTCTCCTTCTGCATGCATCTTATGCTAACTCTGTAGGATCAGATTCTCCTCTTTCTCCTCCTCCTTCTTCTCCTCCTTCTTCTCCTCCCCTTTCTCCTCCCCCTCTTTCTCCTCCTCCTCTTTCTCCTCCAAATGCCCCTGCCTCATCAAATCCAGGCAACATTTCCCATTCTAGGTCCTCTTCAAGGAGAATGAGTTCTGGTCAAAAGGCTGGAGTTGTTATTGGAGTTCTATTAGCAGTGGCCTTGGGTGGATTTGTGTTTGTGATTTACAGGAAGAGGAGGACTAATATAAGAAGAGCTCGTGGTTATATGCCTCGTGAGGTGGAGCTTTAATGGGCTGTTTTTTATTATTAGTTTTGGTCTAGTTAGAGATTAATCCTGCTGGTCTTTTCAGTTATTTGTATTGAGTTTATAGTGATTAAAGAAGATGGGTCTGTTTGGTTGAAATTGAAGAGTAGATGACTGGTTATGTTTGTATAATTGCTCTTTGGATGAAGGGCATGTGCCATGTGACTTTTTGTAAGGTCCTCACTTAGGAAAAAATAAGTGTTAGTTGTGTTTAACCTTTGTATTTATAGGGATTTAGATCAGGTTTTCTTAATGGTGATGGTGAAGGGAAAAAGTTATGATTTGATTCGAATGTGAAATTTATTGTTCCTTATTTTTCTATGTTGTATCTCCACTAAGAGAAGAATTATAGTCCATGACTAGTTCGAAGGACAAACAAATTAGAATGGTTAAAGTGAGGAATTATTTATTTATTTTAAATGTATGATTAGATTGCAATTAGGTTTAATTTATATTTGAGATGGGTAAGTCAGTTAAATGATTTTTATAGTTTAAGGGAATAAGATTAGATTATGTTAGAATAAATGATAAAAAGATAATTAATAATAGATAATTAAATTTTAAATGGAGATTCTAATCATTATTATCTATTTTATTATAGTTTTTATATCACATTATGTATGAGATTTTTTATTTTAATCATAATTTATTATATTTTCGTTAGAGATGAATTATAATGTTATAACTAATGATTGCAATTTAAAATATTTGAGCTTATTTCATTAATACATATGAATTCCTTCATACGGATGAATAAAATATTTGACAATACAAATTCCATCCACATTTTTCACATTAAGAGATTTAAGTTTAAAATATTTTCAAAAAAGTTATGTTTTCCTTCTCAAAATTAATTCAAGGATTCAAATTTTAAAATATGTGAATTTGGAGGAATTTATTTAAAGAATATGGTTCCAAAGTTACTATTAGCTCTTAAACAACAAACTCCATCTCACTAGGTGAAAGCTCATAATTCAAACTTTGCTTTTGAGTTTAAAGCGATGTTCACTATTCAAACACTTACACTTGCTTTTAATATCATGATTGTAATGTTCTTTAATATCATCCAACAATTGCAATTTAAAATATTTGAACTTTTTCAATTAATAGATATGACTTCATTGAAATCGCTGAATTTAAAAATTGAAAATATTTGACTATACAAATTTTGTCCACATTTCATATATTACAATATTTTAATTTATTGTATTTTTATACAAATTGTGTTTTTATTCACTCTGTTGTCTCTCATACATAACAGCAGTGATACTCAACATGTTTTTTTTCGCCCCAGAATTAACGTGTCCTCACATCTCAACTTACATTTACAGTTACATATTGTAAACAAGAACAAGAACTTAAATTTCATCACCTGCATGGGTAAGGCTGCAGCTTCTGGTTAAAAACTAGAGATAACTGAAGATTGCCCATTTCTAACGACATCTCCTCTTCTCCACCTGTTAATGGTTATGATATATTTGGGTGTGAATGATACAAAGATAAAACACAAAGATTAGAAGAAATAAATGGTGTAGACGTGGATTGAAGTAGCAAAATGCATGCAGCCAAAAAAGCATGCAAACATATACTTTAGTTTTCATCTCCATCTTTGTTTGTTAAACTCCATCTCAGGGTTTGTTAGGGAATAGAAAATTTGCAAAGAAACAACCCATGGCGGATTCAATGACACAAATGATCAAATCTCAGATACAATATTTACTTGAATAAACAACACGCATTTGATCCTCCCTTCTGCTCTTTTAATATAGCACTCAAAAAGTCTAAGGACCCTAAGATCAAATCAACTAACATAAATTAGAACAAAATTATTGAGTCTCAATGGGATAATGGTATGTACCTAAACTAAACTACTTGGGTTTAACCATACTTGAGATGGGTAGGCTTAAAAAGTCTTAAAAAAATGGGAGGATCTAAATACTGTGATAGTAGAAGTTACTTGTTGCTTCACTTCCATTGTGGGTTAAGTTGAAATTGGAAAGAGCTCTCTATATTTATTCCATTTTGTTTGATGTCTTTTATGTTAGGGTTTCAATCCCATCTTATCAATTTGGATATTTCTATACTCTTTGTTTTTTTTTTTTTGGTTTTTTAAATTTATATTTAGTAATTTTTGAGAATTTTTTTTTTTGTTTTATTCAAGGGTCTAAGTTATTTGAAGTTGGATTCATGATTTTATAAATCTTTTAAGAGACTTTCTTTTAGTGTATATTTTTTTGAGTGATTGACAAAAAAATTCTGAGATATACTCAGGTTTGACATACTTTTTGAGTGGAGATTTATTTTACAATATGAAAAGATGAAAAATTGACTTTATTTTTCAAGATTTGTTATGGACACTTCCTTTTTGTTTATAATAAAGGAGTTATATGCTTTAATGTCATGTTACAGATATATGTCCAAGCTATTAAAGTGGTTTTGGAAATTTCTCGCCTACAAATACTCATAGAGCATTGAGCCAATGCCCCTTGTACTTTTGCTCATGTGTCATCTTTTCCTGCAAGCCAAGATGCTTCCTCTTTACATTGGTATCGTCATAGTTGTAGGGTTGCGCTTCTAGACATGGCTCTCATGGTTTGCAAGGGTTTCCTCATCATTGATGTTGTGGCTAGTCTCCCCCACAATGTGGTTATTCTTCTATATTCTAGCACAATCATGGACATTCTAGTTAGCCTAATTGTGGAAAGTTTCTCTACCTAGAATTTTTTATTTCTCTTGTGAGATTTCAAACAAGAAGAAGAAAAATATGATGATACTATCACATGTTAGGATCCATTTCTTGATGGCTACGGTCTCCTAGATGGTTGGGGTTCATCCTTGATAAGGATCCTCCTCCTTCTCCTACTCATATAGCCCTAATGCTTATCAATGTGATTACCTTTTTATTATTTTTCTTGTTTCAACTTTGACTTTTGGTGTGTGATGCCATTCCACCCATTTTTTGTGAACAATGTATTATATTTTTGATTTAATATAATGGCTACGGTCTCCTAGATGGTTGGGGTTCATCCTTGATAAGGATCCTCCTCCTTCTCCTACTCATATAGCCCTAATGGCTTATCAATGTGATTACCTTTTTATTATTTTTCTTGTTTCAACTTTGACTTTTGGTGTGTGATGCCATTCCACCCATTTTTTGTGAACAATGTATTATATTTTTTATTTAATATATTAAACCAAAAATATAATACATTGTTCACAAAAAATATATGATTGTACCTTTTGTTGTTCTTTTCTATTTCAACTTTGAATTTTGGGGTGTGATGCTATTCACATGTAGCCATGATAGAGGGAAACAACCACACAACCTATAATTCAACATGATCTTCAACATCTCCATTCTAGTGAACCTCACAAGATTTTCCTTGGGAATTGGTGCAAGAGGTTGGCCATTGTTCTAGAGAATTTCATCTTGTGACAAGTGTCACCCATATGTGGGAACTATGTTTATAATATTTTCTATTACAGGGGTGAAAGTATTCATCTAAAGGGAAAACACCTATAAACCTTGAAGAGTGAGTGATTTAAAAGATTAATTGACCTTGATTGAGTGTCTCCCTATGTATGGTGTACATTTTTAGACGTGATGTTGATTAGTTGGCCAAGCAAACAATTGTAAATCCTCACAAATATTTTGCAAGGTATCTTTTCATGAAAATAAAGGAAACATATGGGCATGCTAATGGATTACTAAATAGACTCATTTGATATTCTACGCATATCTATTATCTTTTTAAATGCATGTGTAGAACCTATTTTTCATGTACATTTTGAAAGACAGTCTTTTGTGATATCTTCATTAAGGTATCACCATTCGTTTCAATTTTTACATATTTTATATGAAGTTAATGGTTGTTTCTTAACTAGATATAGACATGTTGGTCTACTACTAGATCCACCTCCCCATCATCCCAACACATTCATAATTAAATAATTTAATTATATTTTCAATTTTATCTAATATAGTGTGTTCTCACTACCATGTCTAAATGTGTATAATAATATAAGGGGTTATCATAAAACAAATTCATAAACTTATACGTGGAAGATTGTTTTATTTAATAAGGTGCTTGAACCTAAATATTGCAAACCAACATGTAGGTAGAAAGTGACAACCTTAGGGAAACCCCTTGGTTTAATAGAGCCACAAGAGATAGAAAATTTACCCACCTCAATAATTGATCCTCAATTTCCCAAGCTTGATCAAAAGTGTGGTTTTTTTCCCCAAATTTGACCCTATAGTGTCGGAAATTGTCACTCTTAATAATTTCACACTAGGTTTGGCACCCTCTTAAGTGCATTTTCCTAGTTATAATTCTAATTTACCCTCTCTCTTTTTCATTTTCAAAAATTTAATTAAATCCTTATTAATTGGACTTTGACAGAGCTAAAAATACCTAAACTAGAGTGCCCAATGCCCTTGTCCCATCTAATCAGGGCCTATATCTCAAATTTGATTGCACCGGCCTCAATATATTTAAGAATTCAAAATCATTTGTAAACCTATCTTAATTATTAATTTGAAATATGTTTAAATCCATATAAATATAAGTTCTTCCCTCCATTTCAACTTCTAAGCAATTTTGAGAACTCTAGCATCCTAAAGGAAATTAATGCAATATCAAGAGTAGAATAAGTAGATCTTGTTCAAGGTACAATTATAGTCAATTACAGTCTGCAACACATCAAAAAATTAATGATCATGCATTGTAAGATGTTTCATTTTTGTGTTTGTTATTATTATGTGCACTAACACTTGCAAGATCTCCAAGCATCCTCCTCTTTCTCCTTGTGTGTGATGATCAAAGTGCCTTCTGTCCAATAAGGGTTTCAAATCTAAGTGGTAAGCTCCATTTGTGTTCATTATCATTCATATTTAATTTTTTTCCTCTACTCCCATGAGAGCACACACTCTTTATCATTTATCATCATAGTCATTGTGGAGGTGAAAACACCAAAATGGGGTTTGACTAAGGAAATCCCCTATATGGAACAACCCTTCTCCCTCTATTTATTTTGTAGGTTACAAGTCTGCTATTGATTGAAGTGGATTTGAGGTCTCAAGGCTTCAAAACCTTAATTTGTGCATCCATGTACCTATCATCAACAAACTAGGGCTTGTTGATTATTCACACACTATCAGACTTTGGAACATGATCTCGACTGTCAAAGACCTTCAAATATTGGTACACTTATGCAAGCTTTGAAACCTTAGATTTCAACACTTCTAGACTAGTGCACCCAACACCCTTGTCTTGTCAATTCAACTTGATGAGGGCCACACTACCCAAAATCCACAGAAATCACAACAACAGATACCAACATAGAAGATGCAAGATAGAAAAATGAATCACTTTCAATTATTTTTAGAAAATGAAATTATAGATTCAAAGCTTACATGCTACAGCCTCATGGGCTTGATTCATTACAACAAAATCAACTTTGAAAAGAAAATCTACTATTTGGAGCCACAATCTGCACTATCAAGGCCACCTTCTACAACCCCCACTTAACCTTTTTTATTTTCTCCAATAACCACCCTAGAATGTTCTAGAAAGTTCAAATTTCCCCTTTTTTGTTTTGGCACCAAAAGTCCTGTCATTTGATTTATGGCCTAAGAAGAATTTTTTTATGAAATTCACTTTTTAGAGGACCAACTTTGTGCAGCCATAACTTTTGATCTGCATGTTTGATTTGCTATTATTGCATACCGTTGGAAAGCTCTCAATGAGCTCTACAACATTGAACCATTGTAGGTTGGTTTAGCCACTTTTTGAGCTATTTCAAGGCCTCTAAAGTTTTATATCTGAATTTAAAGCTGCATTGGAGAAATTTCTCAAGACGGAAACTTTAATTTCTCCCAAATCGTGTAGGGTATTGAGGTAATTCTTTCACGATTGGAAATTTTTTTCAGCTTTTCTCCTTGGGGTAAATTTTTATGTCCATACGCGCCCATTTAGGTCGACTTACTAAAAATAGTAAGTGCCCATTTTTTTGCTATTTTTGATGCTCAATAGTCTTATACCCCCTAAGTGCCATCATGGGACTCAAAACAACTAAAGAAAATAAAGAAAACAATTTTTTTTGGGTGATGCAAGATTTCCCTACACCGTTGGATGCTTCTGCATCACAACTCCAAGTTTCAATGCCCAGTTCTTCTCCATTTGTACTCTCTAGATTTGTCTTTTATTTTTGAGTTTATGTTTTGTAATTTCTATATTTTGTTATAATTTTCCACTTTGATCCTAATTCACTTAGTCTGTTGCATCTTGTCATCAATCATTACACACCACACAAAAAAAGGGACCAAAACCTTGACAAGCCTATTTGGCTCTCCCTTGAGGACATCATCCAAATAAGATCTCATGGCTCATTTTGTGTCCCTTAATGTTTAAGGTGGAATGATTGGTTTAGGTTAAGGTGTTTAGTTTAGATCCCATTTCACCCTATTACATTTTGGTGAACCCAACATCTCTTACAATTGTATTTATTTTTATTTAAAAGCATGTATTATACAATCTAATCAAGGCATTAGGTTATTTGAATGCACATATTTTACTTGATTAAGGAATTAGATTCATTAAATATCTCAATTTCATATGCAAACATTGTATGTTACATTAGAAAGAAAAGCATTTGAATATTTGTTCTCTTTTGTTATTACAAAACATAAACTAAAACACATCATTAGCATATTCATCTTTAGCATATTCTTCTAACATATCATTAGCATATTCATCTTTCCATCACCTTTCTTCCAATTTCCTTGTAAAAATGTTTTTTTTTCTTAAATCATTGATATACATTTCCTTTCGTTCCTTTCCAGTAGCCTTTCTTCAAATGATGATAAAGGCTCATGCTTATTCCTCTCCTAGTATACCTCCTACTTGTGAGGATATCTTGGTGCAATAGGATACAATCATTGATAGCTTTCTTAAAACCACTTTACCAACTCGTCATTCAACTAATCTTCCTCTTAACAACATGGCAAGTATAGTTAACACTTATCCAAACTTATGTAGAACCTAATCCACCAAGGTTAGATATTAATCAAAATCTGATAAATACAATTTACATTTCCAATTCCCACAAAACCTATAATAAAACTTATAACACCATCATTCAATGATAACATGCCTTCTTCCTCTAACACTAGGGGCTCTTTAGCTTTCATCCCTCAGGTATTGATTAAATCTAAGATTGACCCTCATCATCTTGACATCTCAACACTCAATAAGGATCCACATTCCTAAATAAGAATCGATTCTTCTCATGTCAATGCTATTTCTTATTCAAAAAGTGATCATAATTCTCATTTAGACAAGATTGGTAATGTTGATTCTCCTATATATAATTGGGTGACACATTATGGGCCTAGACTAAAAATTCTTTCTAAACTTGGATACAATGGAAATAGTTTAGTGCGTATGGAACAAGGAGTTAAGGTTCTTGTGAAACCAACATTGCACTCTTCTAAAGAATGTTTAGGTTACCCGCCTCCTCCTTTATCTACATTCCCTCCTCGTCAAACCTTCCTTCACATGAAAAAGGATTACTTCGTACTCCTCACCCTCTACCTAAGAAAGAGTATATTTTTGTGAGGCTTCTTAAAGCCCACTTGATTACTCTTCCTCTTTAAACATGTAAGAAATTTCATAGAAAAAATCAATAAAATTCTTCTTTCTATGCATATCATCAAGTGTTTGGCCATTCCATTGATGGTCAAGCATTGGGAAATGAAATGTAACAATTTATTAACTCTAGTGCCACCATTCTTTAATTTTCTAATGCACCTATTGGTTCATCACCTGACAAGTGGAATTGGGTTTCACCTTTGTCATGTTCCTTCTAAGTCATAAATTTTTTTTTATTTGTGTTTCTCCTCATTATGTGGCATTTGTAGCTGTATGTGTTTTCTCATTACTATTCAATGATACAATCTTACGTGCATACCACACTTCATCTATGGTGGCAACATAATGGTCTCTGGCATGGTTGTCCTTTCCTACACACTTAGGGGCCAAGGATAATTGGTTTTGGAGGTGTGCATCCTCCTTGAGGATTCCCTCTGTTATTTCTTTTCCCCTTATTTTCCTTAAAATATCAACATAGTAAATATAATAACATTTTAAGGGGAGCTATCACCCTATCTATTTGTGCATCCACACATGCGTCCTTCTTCCTTCATGCTTCTTGAGCTTTGTCTTAATTATGTTCCCCCTTCATGGTGGTATTTTTCATAACTCCCCTTGAGCCATAGTTGTCAATTCATCCCCTAAGATGTTGCTTATGCACTCTCTAAGGTATGATTATCAATTTTTTCCCTAAGACGTTAATTATTTTATGCACTTTCTGAGGCATGATTTTGATTCCCCTGATACAGTATTTATTTATGTGCTCCTTGAGGTGTTAACAATCCATGGTCACCTATCATAATGCAACTTGCTAGCCTGTGAATCTGTGTACTTTATAAGTCGCCTAGCATAATGCAACTTGCTAGCCTATGAATATTAGTTTACTAGCCACCTAGCATAACAAAACTTGATAGCCTGCACTACAACAAATCACTATGATTTGCTCCACTTTTTTCTTTGTTTTTTGCTTCCACCCACTATTTTAATGTATTTTTTGGCAATTTTTTGAAAATGTCAGTGTTATTTATCGAGATGGCATAATTTTTGGCATTTATTGCACCGATCAGTACAAGTTGGCACTAATTAGCTCCTGAAGTAACACCATCTTTAGCACCGATATTAGCTTCGAGTGTAGTGCCACTTTTAGGTCTAACTTTAGCTTCAAGTTTAGCTTCGGGTTTAGCGCCGGTTTAGACACCCCTATGTCGAAGAGACTTATTTATATGTCTCATCGATGATGTAAAATAATGAAATGTCAACAAGATATGGGCATATCAACGAGAGAATCACTTATGTCACATCGACAAGGTATATATCTATAAGTTCTCAGTGAAACACAACTCTTGGATATAACGAAGTAATGTCGATGAGACATTGAGATATCAATAAGACAAATAAGATTGTCTCATCGACACTCTTCAAGTAATGATCAAAAGCATACATCGTTATACCATCGGGAAGGTGAGAAACATATGTGATAGAGCAGTATACACCACAACCCCGCAGCAAGAAGCCTTGATCAAGGTGGTAGTGCAGTAAACAATAGAAGGGAAGGGAAAAACACTGCTATATTGCAACGATAATCACAAGTCTCCCTGAAATGGTAGAGTTACACCGATATATAAAGAAATACCGCCGAAGGAAAATATCGATGAGACAGTGGCATATTGGCAAGAGATATTAACTTGTCTCATTGACACTGACAACCAACATCAAAGGAACATAAGATCTAATGTTGATGAGACATTGAGATATCGGTAAGACAAATAAGATTGTCTCATCGACACTCTTCAAGTAATGATCAAAAGCATACACCACTATATTATCGGGAAGGTGAGCAACATATGCAATAGAGTGGTATACACTGCAACCCCGCAACAAGAATCCTTGAGCAAGGAAATAGTGAGGTAAACATGGCATCATTACAGTTTACAGCAAATCACATCAGTTGCTAAAATTAAATGCTATTAAACTATTAAGGGTTTCCAAAACTAATATGACTGAATACAGTGCCATCCAAAGATAAGTGAGTTTTCCCAATATCGCACTCAATTGCAGTGCACTAGCATGGAAGGAGCTAAGGATATGAGAAGAAGAAGTCCTGCAAGCGTGAAATGCTCGGGTAAGTGCATGAAAACTCTTTGAAAGAGCTCTATTAATATAAAAAATCTTTCAAGGTTTTTTCATTTGAAGCCATAGTAGAGAAAATTGAAACATGCCTCCTAAAAGAAATTAGAAGTAAAAGAAAGTTAACCTAAAATTAATGATGAAGAACCTAAAGTAAATAAGAGACCACTCCATCAATCCATATTAGATATACTTCTAGGGTCTACTAAAGAGGGTAATAAGAAGTTTCTCGTGGACACCGCACAAAGTTGTAGGATGCCCTCATTTCCAAATCTGGATGGGACCTATTTTGGTATTTTTACAGTAAGAGAAATGAGAAGATTCTAGTGTCAAACACTTGGATGTTGGATATAGCAAGGTTGATTGTCCCAAATGTTTTTGTTGATGTAGAATTTATCAAATTGCTAGCCAAACACTATCACTCAACTACCAAAACAGTAAGGTTTCCAAATCACACAGTATTGGTAGAAGTAACCATAAAAGCCATCATTGAGTGTTTTGGCTTAAACAAGTAGGCTCTGACCAAGATAAGCTTGCAAAAAAAGTGCGGAGGATTATGCTAGGTTAAAAAAGACTTATAGAAGTGATGAGGTACCCCTATATATGAACAAAGGCATTGGTAACAGAACATTCCCCCATCTCTACTACCACTACTGAATCATTTAATGTGACAAATTTTTAGTATTACTTTGTGAATACATATTTAGCTCTTTGCCAAATGTTGGGGACAGATGATCAAGGTAAAATTCTAATAGGCCTAATGATGATGGCCATGAGAATTCAAAACCCTAAAACTAATATTGAAAATGACTTTGCTTCGTACCTTGAGAAGGCGTTAGATGATGAATTCTCCCAAGTTATAGAGGATAGAGCACCAATTACATTTAGACACTATTACCTACTGTGTCATTTGATATTGTACCATAATAGGGAACAATGGACTAAAAGAATGGACTTGGCTATAGTAGATGAGCAAGGGAATCCCACACCTGTCCAGAAATGGTGCTATATTTGGGACAGTCGGTGCAAGAATTCAAGCTTTGTTGTATTCTACGAAGACTTTGTACACATAATCCTACAAGTTCTTGGGTATGCAATACCAATATTTTCAACTAAAATGTTGCAACTAGTGAGACCTTTGGCTTTAAGACCAAAGCAGGGTCATACACACAATTTTGGAGATTGGTTCTTCCTCCTGGAAGTTACGATAATAAGAGTTTATGAATGCCCTGTTGCTCCACACATATTGCCAAAATTTGTGCCACTCAGATTAGCATTTCTTGAATTTATGTGGCAAATGATGTGGATGGATAAAGATGCAATGGACAAGTAAAAGAAAGGAACTTTCCTACCAAACCAAACCAAGTGTGAAGATTGGACTATAGGCTCAGACACACTAGAGGAGTTACAGTATTATTTGAAGATAATATATGCATTAAAATCTAGAAAAGAAAGAGCCTTTGACCCTGAAAATCATATGAACAACATAAGGCACAATATTCTTACCAAAATGAGAGTGCCACACCAAGTAGATTTTGAAGATGTCATAAGGAATTGCATTGAGTATAATGATGTACTTAGTAGAAGAAAAAAATGGGAATATATGAAGAAGGTTGAAGAAAGGATGAAGTGGAGGTCCAAGGATTTCCTAGGATAATTCGTTGAGGAAAAGGACCCCATCAAGAGGATAGAATTGATAATTGGTAGATTTGAAGACTTGTACAGAAATAAGAAAGCATATCTTGAAGAACATCATAGTGGTGTAACTGCAGATCATGCCCCAGGTGAAACCTCTGAGCCTCCCATGGAGTAGTTACCTCCCAAAAGATAGAAGACATGAAGCATTGAACAATTAGTACCTTATGAGGATACTGAAGAGGTGGGTGATACTAAGGAAGTGGCTATAGTACTGCAATTATTGAAAGGTGATATTGAAGTTGATCAACCCATCCTTGAGACAAGTGCCCATAAACATGAGGAAAGGATGGGTGATGTAGAAAAACAAGTATAGAGGTACATGAAGATGAAAGGGAAATTGCAACCAGTAGATTCATAGAAGATGATGAATTCATTAAGACTCCTGAGTTTAAGGATTTTTGGATGAAGATGAAGATAAAATAATTTCAAGAGAGGATGGAATCAGCTGAAGCAGGAATTGGAGAATTAGAGAAAAATGAAATGGTAGCACATACTTTCTAGGAATTAAGAGTTGACAACATTGAAACTAGCCCCCAAAAGGTTAGAGAAATGGTCTTGAAGAGAAATATGCTCATTTTCCTTGGCTTGGAATTAAAGAAAATGTTTCTGCTTGATCAAGTGTGGGCTCGGGAAGATCCAATGCTAGCTGCAGAATTTCACTCTAATGAAGGTGTGAGTGGAACTGGGTATAACCCAAAGATTGAAACCCTGGCCATATGGATCAAACAGAAAAATACACAAAAGCCAAAATTATTGGATATAACTCAAGGGATGAAAGGGGTAGCGATGGTAAGGACAATACAAGATACCACCCCCTTGGAGGTAGCCACAATGACCATGCATTCAACCATGTTCACTCAAGCAACTATTAAGGGTTTAGAAGACAAATTGAAGGAGTACGAAAAGGAACAAAGGTTCCTAAATGATGAAGTTAATAAACTATTCATGGAGAATGTCAAATTGAAAGAACAATTAAGATCAGGAGCAAGACCCTCACAAAGCAAGGAGATGGTGGTATATAGGCCTCCTATTGCTCCAATGGATATTGTGAAGAACATTTCTGTAAAATAGGTAAAAAATCCAGAGAAGGAAGTGGATGATGTAAATAAGTCCAGCAATCAAACCCAAGATGAAGTGAAAAGATGAATTTGTAAAGTTATGGAAAAGATTCTTGAGCACAGGATAAAATCAATTATGGATAAACTAGGGAATGTCCATGATAGTTATAAAACACTTCAGCAGGCAATGGATCAAATAAAGACACATATGCTTGTATTAGATCCTTTGTTCAAAAGGTGGCAGCCTATTCACCACACTTTGGCTAAGTTATGCAAAGTTCTACAAAGAAGCCAATTGAACAAACTGTGAAGATGATTATTGATGAATTTTAGTATGTACAAGGGTTTGATAAAAAGATTGTAACACGAATGGATTTATTCCATACTTGCAAGTAGTGGTATATACTTGAAATCGTGATAGATGGTGATCAGTTGGAGGACTTGGATAAGTGGAAGAAAGAATTCAGTTAGGTTGTTCATAAGTGTGTAACTCATATAGAGGAGGATGATGATACTAGTCTTCCCAGGCTAAATCAGATCATGGATGGGTTGATTTTTCTTGATACGGGATACCTAAAGTTTGTCAATGATACAAAGGCATTACTAGATAGTCGATGGCAAACTCATCTTGAAAACATGCAAAAGATCTAGGAATATAAGTGGCCATCAAATTTTACGGTGTATTAGTGGGAGGAAAAGTATTTGGTTTTAGAAGAATAGGACACTAAGGCGAGAGCATTTGGATGTTCATCACGGAGAGGAAGACTTCTTCAGATCAATGATCGTAGGTCTTCTATGTTGAATAATGGAACCATATGTCAAAATGTCTTAAGTCTTGTTATTTCCTTAATTATGCTAATTAAATAGTTGTTAGTAAAATAAGTAGTTATGAAAGGTCGTTTCTTTTTGTAAAAGGCCTGTAGCTTATTGCTTCCTATATAAATGGGAAACCAAGGCCTAGTTTTAAATTATCATCATCAAATATCATTTCCATTTTGAAGACTTATGTTATTGGTATATATCAATTGAAGCAATATAATGGAGAACATCTTATTATTAGAGATTCTCCATGACTATGTTATCATTATGTATTTTTCTTATGTTTTCCATACTTATTTCTTCTTATATTTGAATGAATATCAATTATTGAGCCTCAATACTGTGCTTATGTGAATGAATATGTTGATGCAATAAAGCATTTATTGTGGATGTTGGTAGAGTTGCTAATTTTTTTGAAAATTTGAGCTTATTTTGCCTTGTTACATGTTCAACATAAAAATGGAAACTATTTAAAAATAATAAAGTTAACAAAGTTGCTTATTTAAATAATTGTGAGTTACGTGCATTAATATTTTATTAACTTTGTGTCTTCACGAACATATGTTGATACAAAATGAATGGAAGAAGCATCCAAGTAATCCTAATTTTTTCTGCCAACAATTCATACCAAAGATTGAACAATTTAAGGATATTACAATAGGTATTAATTAAGGATATGATGATGATGATATATTCTTGTACTTGTATATTCTATGAAACATTCCTTATTTTCTATGATATAGTGTATATATTCTTGTACTTATAAATATTATTTTACTGTTGTATTTATTAAATAAAACAAAGTTTGAATAAAAAATGCTTCACCCTTTTTTGTAAGTGAGTATGTGAATTATTGTTTAAGGAAAAATCTTACAGTGTTTACATTTTTAGTTTACTAGTTTCAAATCTTCATTTGCTATGTATATAAAATTGTATGTGCTCTTTATCTCAAATGACATAAAATAGTAATATCATTCCATGAATATTGGAGGGTCGTATCATGTAGTTGTATCCCCAAAATTGATCACTAGGCCAAGCACAATATAGTCGACGATCAAATGTCTATTTGTAAATTGATCTCAAACTCAGGGGAAAGTCATCATCTCCATCACATTCATTCTCATAGGGTATGTAGTCCACCTTCCCCTTTTCTTTAAGAAAATTATGCACCTTCACACCGGTTCTTGTTCTGCTACTTGTTTTCGTCAATTCCTCATCTTCTGAGCTGGTATATTGGCACATATTTTTGTTAGATGTATCATCTGATAAATGATCATTTCCCTCTAGGTTGGAAGTTAGTGATCCAGGAAACTTTAAACTAAGAACTTTATCCTACAAGTATCCATTAAGAAAAAATTAGTTATTTAAATAATATAAAACAATGTTTAAATGAAGTATACATGTTATTTATATCAAATTGGAAAATTCCTCACCACAATTTCTATTGGATTTGAATCTATTGTAGGAGGAATGCTACCGACTTAAAGCTCATCATATATGTAATTTCTTTATACAATCGCTCGTTTGAATTGTTTCATTCCACGACATACAAAACATCCACAAAAAACAATTTTCTCAAAGTATTCATCCCATGTACTATAGTCCTGACCTACGTCTTCTTCAGTGCAATAATTTGTTTTGTCTATAGTATCCATTTTCATATCCTTTTCCACCCATTGTCATCTACGTGATTTAACAGTTTTAGGTCCACATCCACGTACATATCTTGTTCTTTTTCTAGTTGAACGCTTAGGCTCTGCATTTACTCCAGTCTCCATCTAAAATTATCAACAACATGCATTAATTTATGTCAAAATTGGATAATACATTATAAATTTCAATAATACTGTGAAAAAAGATGGGTGTATCACAAAATTCCATCAGATCATTTTTTTCCTAAGTTAAGTCAAAATTTGATTATCTGATGTACCACTTCATCCGATGTGTCCTCATTTGATATGACACAATTTGTTGCCATGGCCTCGTTGCGCCCCTATAATACAGAACATAGTAAATAATGTTTAGGACACCAATTATATCATTTCAATGAATATGCTATCCAACACAAAACCTCACTTTAGTCATATATTTGACATATTGATATCATGTTTTGGCTATCCTAATTTTCAAATTGTTCCCTTGATCATAGAATCACATTTAATCACCATTCTTGTGCATTTTCAACCAATAAGTTTGACCTCAGAGGCCTCATGGACAAAAAAATTACTTTATCTCCTCTACCTTGTAGCATTTGTGAATTCATAAACACCTTCCTCCTTTGGTTGAGGTTGCTTTCTCTTCTTACCTCTATTGTATCTATAGATTTCGTTGTCTCGTCTATTTCCACCCACTTTCCTCTCAGTGATTTAGCATTTCTAGGTCATCCATGTCCTCTCTCCATGGCCTCCTCTGTGAATAAAAATGTCGCCACAATAGCTTTCACCGCACTATCACTGAGAAGAAAAAGCAACTTGCGGGATTGCAGTAAAAAATGCTCTACTACACCGAGCTGATGAAGGAGCCGCAAGATAGTGATGGTCACTACACTACCACACACCAATGGTAGAAGACTTGCGGGACTATGAGAGTCACCACAACACCACCAAGAATAGAAGGAAGACTTGTGTGCCACCATAGAAGCTTTCACCTCATTACTACTGAGAAGGATGAAGCACCTTGTAGGATCACGGTAAAAACCGCTCTACCACAACGAGCTAATGAAGGAGCCACGGAACAGTGGTGGTCATAAAAACAAGGTAGGTGTTGGAATTATTTCCAACACTTTGGGTCTTGTGATACACAACAATGAAAGTAGTCACTATACAACAATGATAGGTGCTAAATTAGGTGCACTTGATGCCACCTTATACGTCCCAATGGCCAAAAGTTGACACTAAATTTGGTGTTAACTATGCCGACTAAAGCGCGACTAATGAATCAAAATTTAAAATTTAAAACTTTCCCACATGAAGGAAGAAATCAGACAACAAAAAAGGGGAAAACGTCATGCAAAGGAAGAGAGTAGGGTGCTACCAGCAACTAATGAATGAATGAATGAATGAATAAATGAGAGATTTTAATGACGTCCATGAGACCAAGCAGCCTAAGGGACTGAGAACCAAAAAGCTAAGGAATCTCCAAACTCTTTTCCATGTTGGACCTTCTTTTATGAATTTTGACCAAAAAACTAGTTGTCTTGTTGATCTTCTCCTCCTCAAATAACTCATGCAAATTGTCAACCTTTAAGTTAATTTTTTCTGAGAAATTCAATTTAGTTTGCGACACCATAGGTAAGGTTACATTTTTTTTTTTTGCTTGAATTCATGATTGTTTATTGGTTCATGGCCTAACTAGTCCAATCAACCTCTAAATTGTCCCATAATTATAAATTGTAAAACCTTTGAGAAACCAACAAAAAAATTTACCCTACCCATTTGAGCTTTGGCTCAAAATATTATAGCATAAAGCGAGGATGCCTCTGCATTCTTTCCCTAACCTAGGTATCAGGGAAATAGTGAACTACTTGGAAAATCTGGGAATTAGGTCGGTCACTATTGAACAACTATTGAAAATAAACACATAAATAGCTTGGTTTTTCCCAGCTGCGCCATAGTCACCAATTCCATGAAAAATTTGTGCAAGATTGCATTATGAAATATTTTTCATGATAAGGTTATTAACACTAAGCAAACCGATTAAACGTATTTTCCCTAGGTCACCTCAAAATGTCAAGCAATGGAGGGAAGCGAGCATTGACAACAAACTCTGGCCACAATGAGGTAATTCATTGTCAATTTATAGATTTGTAAATGTTTCCATTGTTTCTTTGAATTTTACTTTTTACTTTTTTATTTCTAAATTTAAAAGAAGAAATATAATTTAAAAATATATACAGGGACATGAGATTGACAAAGATAAAGAGAAATTGGCTTCCATATTGGGGGTAGAGGCAATGAACAATTTGGTTAATGTGGACTAGACAACACTAGCTAGATACATAGAAAAACAATCTATTAATGCCCCTCAAACATTGCAAATGAATCAATTGTGTCAAAGGGAATCATTTTATTCCCCAACCAATCTTGGATCGAGCAAAAGATCCAAGAGGAAATCAATGATAGTAAACTCTAAGAATGTGGAATAGGGAGCAGAGACTTCCACTCATGGGACACAAAGTTCCACCATGCCATGTTTTCAATCTTGCATTGGTAGCTACAATACAAAGATAGAATACGAGGTGGTTTTAGGGAAAGTCTAAATGACGGATGTTGGGAAAACATTTGTGAATAGGTTGAAGGAATCATGCCTTCAACGGTTCAAAGATCATCTACATTTACCATTCTCAAAGATACCCATGCACCTGAAAAAAGCAGTTATCCATGACATGGAGATTGATTTTGGCACAAGTTGGTTTGTAAAGAAGATAAACCTACGAATGTCTCAAAACTGGAAGAGATTTTGGTGCAACCAAACAAAGAAGATAAAAAAATCCTTCTTGAGCTAAGGCAAAAAAAAGGCCAATTGATGTAAGTGTGAAAGTATGGAGAGAGCTTGTAAAAGCATATGAGAAGTCGAATGCACGAAGGAAGTCTAGTGAGGAGAGTATGCAGGTATTTGAATTTTCTCATAAGATTATATCAAATTTATTAAACGATATTTAAATTTTATTTGTGCATAGTTAAATTGAATTAGTATGTGTTTTAGGACAAGGCCTCCAAGGCTAGGCTTGAGAAACTTCATGCCACGCATCGCAGTGGCCATAAAGGCTTACATGCCTTGATCTGTACATTTGTAAGTATATTTAATATGTTAAATGATATTTATTTTTTTCATTGGAAAAAGTAAATGATTGCATATTAATTAGTTTAACTAATCCATGTGCCATGTTTTGACAAGAGGAGAAATATGGCCGCCATCCAAAGCAATTTGAAAATAATATGTTACAAAACAAGTGGAATGATTTTTTCATCTGGATGGAGAATAAGGTATCAATAGTTGAGTTTCAATAACTTAGTTGGATATTGCTGTGTTAATATTTCAATTTGCATCTCTTGTGTTGAGTTGTTTATTGATGCATAGGATGAGTAAATAGAGCTCAAATCTTATGATTACAAGATGACCATTTATGTGCATGAATAAATAGTAGAAGGATGTAGATGAAATCAATTCATATGAATTTATGCCTCTTGGCAGGCATTCCTATTGAATCTCTAATAGTAGGTGCCTGAGACTTCCCTGTAGCTTTTACCTTTCATTTCCACCTTTCCTCTTCACTGTAAGACTTTTCTCCTTTTTTTGTATATGCATTTCTGGCTTCAGCTTCTAATTCATCCCATGTTTTACCTTCCTCCTCTTCAAAATATCCTTCTTCATCCTCCTCTGACTCCACAAGAGATTCATCTTTTGAACCTTCCTCATCTGATTCTAATTCCTCTTCTACATCAGAAGGAACATATCCTTGATCTAACTCTTCTGAATTATCAAAATCAAAATCACTAGCTTCCATATTCAAAAATTCCTAGCCAACATCTACAATAAATTTAACTAGATCATCAGTAATACTCTTCAAAATTGGCCGCCAGTTCAAGTTCATTATGCTTTCATAATACTTTATATCCATGGAGTTCAGCCATCCCTTGATGCCATCAAGTGAAGATTGAGGAATGGTGTCAATGCGAAGTACATCTCACTTGAAGTATTTGAAAATAATAGCCATATCAAGTTCCCTTTTCCCAAGTCATACTCTCCCAAGGTTAACAATCTCAATCTCACTAATAGTGATTACTAAGAAAGGTAATTCCACCAACTCTACCAAATAGTTTACCAGTAGGAACAATAAAAGCAGAGGCTTTGAAAGGAACTCCATGAAAACCAAGCTCTCTAAATGGTATATCAAACTCTAGTTCAAAAATTTTAGATGAGACTGCTCCCATATAAGCTCTCTTACTCTCTTGATAAATCCTTGAAAAATTTGTATTGATTTTATTTTTCTTGTCCCTCTCTTGTTGTTCTTCCTCAATTTCATTAGGATCATACATTGACCTTCCCTGCCCCATCCTAAAGTTTGGACCACATCCATTACCTCCACAAAACTGGACATCCTTGGTCTTCTTGGTTCTACACCATGATATGGTTATGCAAATGAAAATGAAGCAAAGTAATCATCTCCTTCTCTCGCTGGTTGGAAGAATGCATGCTTAATGTTTTGATACATGATATCAACTCTCTTATGCTCTCATGGTTGAATATTGAAATCCAAGTATGGTCGGCCTCCAGAGTTCCATTCATCTTTTCTTCCTCTTCCACCAAATGTTGGCCCCATCCACAAGTCTACTGGCCTAATTGGCTTTGTTTTTGAAAGCTGAAGTTTCTCCTAAGTCACCGTAGCTCTTCTTTCAAACTCTTTCATTGCTACGATCATCTCTGGGATTTAATCATCTATACCACATGGTTGATGTGCTTTGAATCCTTGCATCTAAAGGAAATTTCCTTAACATAAATATTGCTAGGAATTTCAATGTTGCCATTGTAGTTGGCATTAAAGTTCACTGCAACATTGAAAATTATCCTTATATAAGAATTTCCTCCATCTTGTTGGCTTGTAACACTCTTGATGGTGGCTACATGAAATCTGATTTTGATTCATCTTCTACATCAAAGGGTTCATATCCTTGATCTGACTCTTATGAATTATCAGAATTAGAATCACTAGCTTCCATATTCAAAAATTCCCAACCACCATCTTCAAAAAAATTATCTGGATCATCAGTAATACTCTTCAAAATTGGCCGCTAGTTTAAGTTCATTTTGCTTTCATAATACTTTGTATCCATGGAGTTCAGCCATTGCTTGATGCCATCAAGTGAACATTTAGGAATGGCATCAATGCGGAGTACATCTCACTTGAAGTTTTTGAAAATAATAGCCATATCAAATGCTTTTTTCCCAAGTCATACTCTCTCAAGGTTAACAATCTCAATCTCACTAATAGTGATTACTAAGAAAGGTAATTCCACCACCTCTACCAAATAGTTTACCGTAGGAACATAAAATTAGAGGCTTTGAAAGGAACTCCATGAAAACCAAGCTCTCTAAATGGTATATCAAACTCTAGTTCAAAATATTTTAGATGAGGCTGCTCCCATAGCTCTCTTACTCACTTTGACAAATCCTTGAAACTTTGTATTGATTTTATTTTTCCTGTCCCTCTCTTTTTGTTCTTCCTCAATTTCATCAGGATCATACATTGACCTTCCTGCCCCTCCTAAATTTTGGACCACATCCATTACCTCCACATAAAACTGGACATCCTTGGTCTTCTTGGTTCCCACACCGTGATATGGTTATGCAAATGAAAATGAAGCAAAGTAATCATCTCCTCCGCTAGATGGAAGAATGCATGAATAATGTTTTGATACATGATATTAGCTCTCTCTTTTGCTCTCATGGTTGAATACCGAAATCTAGTATGGTGGGCCTCTAGAGTTCCAGTCATCTTTCTTCCTCTTCCACCAAATGTTGGCCCGATCCACAAGTCTACCAGCCTAGTTGGCTTTGTTTTTAAAAGCTGAAGTTTCTCCTAAGTCACTAGTGTAGCTCTCTCTTCCTTTTCAGACTCTTTCATTGCTACAGATCATCTCTAGGATTTAATCATCTGTACCACATGTTTGATGTGCTTTGAATCCTTGCATCTAAAGGAAATTTCCTTAAAATAAATACTACTAGGGAATTTCAATGTTGCCATTGTAGTTGGCATTAAAGTTAGTACCTGCAATATTGAAAATTATCCTTATATAAGAATTCCCTCCATCTTGTTGGCTTGTAACTCTCTTGATGGTGGCTACATGAAATATGATTATGATTCTTCTTCTACATCAGAGGGTTCATATCCTTGATTTGACTCTTTTGAATTATCAGAATTAGAATCACTAGCTTCCATATTCAAAAATTCCTAACCACCATCTTCAAAAAAATTATCTGGATCATAGTAATACTCTTCAAAATTGGCCGCCAGTTCAAGTTCATTTTGCTTTCATAATACTTTATATCCATGGAGTTCAAGCATTCCTTGATGCCATCAAGTGAAGATTGAGGAATGGCGTCAATGTGGAGTACATCCCACTTGAAGTCTTTGAAAATAATAGCCATATCAAATGCCTTTTTCCCAAGTCATACTCTCTCAAGGTTAACAATCTCAATCTCAAATATTAGCTAGGGAACTTGAAATTTTATTATGATATGTGCACTTTGATATGATGTAATATGATTATGGTTTCATCTTATATGTTGTAATATTAGATATATAACAGAAAAATAAATTATTGCATGAAATAAATAATAAATTTTCATTCTATTTTTTTTTTGTTGAACACGGGTCTTCCAAAAGATCAAGATGATCCTCACCATGATATAGATCCACAAAATATTGGTTCTGCCAGTACAAATCACATGGCAAAGGATGATGATGACTCAGATGCGGAAGACACTGAGGCCAATGACAATGATGATGACAACGACTACGATGACGATGATGATGAGACAATTGGTGATAATAACCAGTGACATTATGATCATATAGACTGCATCATGGATCATTATTGATATATCGTTATGATGACTCTTTTCATGGTTACTATCATATTTATCATTTTCATGACCTACAATACTATATTATTGAGTTGTATCATATTGAAATTTATTATTTTCAAATTTTCACTATATCATTTGGACATGTATCATCTTGACTTGTATCAGTTTGAGTTACATAATTTATCAATTTTATTTATATCATTTGTACATGTATCATTTTCACTTATGTTGATTGTTGGACATGTATCATTTTGACATGTTTTTGATGTACTGGCATATTTGACTTTCACTTGTTTTAGTTATATATGATGATGATCTTATCAGTATTGACTTGTCAATTTGTATATATTAAAAGTGGTCAATGATTTTTGGATGGATATTTATTACGTATGATGATTTTAATTTACTTCTCAAGATGGATGTTGTCAAATTCAATTAAATTATATATACTTGACTCACTTTTTTTAATTATAGATGATGATCATGTTACAATAATAGTTCAAGCGATGATGAAAGGTAAAATTAATTCTTGGCACCTCCAAAATGTAATTGATTTTTTTGTGGTGAGCCACATTAAAAGAGGTGGTAATGTGGAAGCAGATGTCTTATCTAAATGGGCTTTAAATTTTGGTGAAACAGGGGAATTTAGGTTGGAGGATTTTAGAGGTGTTAAGTTAGCGGACTTAGGTGAAAACACAAGAGAGGACAATGCCTTAAATGAAAAGCAAAGGCAGGGGTGGCCGGAGGTGGTGAAGTAGTACTTCATTAATAGAAAGTGTGGGAAATCCAAGATGGTGTTAAATGCAAGCCCTCGATTAAGATGTGTTAATTACATTTGGAAAAACTCTGCAACAAACTTTGGTGGTAGCGGCGCTAGTTGTTAGGAGAAATGGAAGCCAATTTCACCTTCCGATCATGAAGATCTTTGGGCATGTTTTATGGAGAGGCATCTAGAAAATGACTGGAGGGCCTTTTCCTTGTTGACAATGAGCGGATAGTGCAGTGTGCCAAAATGATTTATGGCAGGGATTTCAGCTCTCTGAAACATAGATACCAAACCAACATGGACGTTTACTCCTTAATTGTGGCGTGGGGCTTGGATTTAGGTGAACCCGTGGAAATGGTGAGGATGGTGATGCAGAAAATTGTACATGAAGATTTTCTGGTAGGCATGGAGTCCATTCTCGAATGGGTGGTTTCGAGTGTAGGTTTAGATTATTCTAAATGACTGGTAGATGATGAAATTGAGGAGCTCCATGGGAGAATGTGGCTGAAATCCTTTATTCATTGGCCCGAAGGAAAATACAAAGCTCGTTGCCATGAGAAAGTGCATTTGGGATGGAAAGTACTCAAACTCTTCATTGAACAAGCAAAGGCGGAGATGCAGGGATTGGAAGCGAAAAGGAAGTGCTAGAAGAAGAAGTCAAGGAAGCGGCGGAAGAAGAAGCCTCTAAAGGAGATAGCCAAGCATTCGTTGGGTCTGGGTGGAGCTCATTAAGATTGGTCGAGTTTGTCTATGTTTGATTTTGAATTCTCCCTCTGCTTTTGTTGTATTAAAATGTGTAACTCTGAACATTGTTAATGGTGGTTATTTTTTGTAAAGATTTAACTGGTAAACAGTTACAGTGGTTACGAGGTTTATTTAATGTTTTACTCTGCATGTTAAGGTGCCTCTAGTTTTTGTTGCTTGCTATGGAATTTTGGTGGGTAATGACACTGAACAATAGATGTGCTCTTTTATCTTTACAAGCAATACAAAATTTTTGTGTTACCAACCCAAAAAAAATAATTGTCTTGTTATTTAATCATATGAGTTAAATAATTAAATTACTTATTCTATAATCATATGAGTTATTTAAGAGGCACGATATATTTAACTAATTAAATTGAAATAAAACATATTAAATTAATAAAAGGAAGCAAAACAAAAAGCATTTTTAGAAGCAAAACAAGAAGCATTTTTTGAAGCAAAAACGAAAGCAAAACAAGAAGCATTTTTAGAAGCAAAAAAGGAAGCAAGAATGGAAGCCAAACTAGAAGCAATCTTGGAAGCAAAACTGGAAGCAAACGTGGAAGCAAAATTGGAAGCAAAATTGGAAGAAAAATTGGAAGCAAACTTGGAAGAAAAATTGGAAGCAAACTTGGAAGAAAAACTAGAAGCAAAATGAGAAGCAAAACTGGAAGAAAAACAGGAAGCAAAATTGGAAGCAAAACCGAAAGAAAAACTGGAAGCAAAACTGGAAGCAAAACTGGAAGCAAAACTGGAAGCAAAACTAGAAGCAAAACTGAAAGCAAACCTGGAAGCAAACCTGGAGGCAAAACTGGAAGCAAAACTGGAAGCAAAACCTAAAGCAAAACTGAAAGCAAAACTAGAAGCAAAAATGGTAGCAGACATAGAAGCAAAACTAGAAGCCTAATTGGGTGCTAATTTAGGCACTATTTCTGACGCTATTTCCTGGCGCTATTTTAGTCGTTAACAAATGTGTTATTTTCGATGCTATTTCCTGGCACTATTTTAGGCACTAACGAGGGCGTTGTGATTTTCCAACGCTAACTACGATGCTAACTTCGATGTTATGTCCGACGCAAAAGTTGGCATAAAAGTTGGCGTTGAGATAATCATGCCTGTTTGCGCCGAGTTTAGCGTTGACCAACTCACCCAATTTGTGGACTGAAATACACTAAAATCTGATGCTATTTTAGGCACTATTTCCTTGTTCTGCTATAGTGTTGTGTGCTTTATTTGTGACATCCATGGTCACCTAGCATAACGAAACTTGATATCATTTGGTCCATGGGAGCTTTATAATGTCCATGACCCCTAGTGATAGAGAAAACTAGTGTATATGTCATGTACCGTCCTTTGTTTATATTGATTTCTCCCTGTCTATTTGTATGCATTCTTCCTTTGTAATAATTGATCGACTCTCTACATTCTTATCTTCTCTGTTGGAATTCCTCTGTGTTTTTGCATTCAAGAGATGATGTTTGGTATTGAGACAACCTTTCACACTAAGGTATCCTTAACTTATTGACTCAAAGAGTATTTGTTTAAGATATTATGTGTTGACATTGTTGTTAAATGGTCCATGTTTCATGTATGCTTCATGTTTTCTTCATGTATGCTTTGTGTTTTCTTCATATTTTCTTCATTTTTGCTTTGTAAATGCTTTGTACATGTTTGGATTACTATGTGTTTTATTACATCATGTCTTACATGTGTGTGTGGTTCTTTTGTCTTGACATTGTAGTTCAATAGGATCCTAAGTTTGGGGGCTATCACATCTCTTAGCTTAGTGTTATCTTACCATTTTAGCATTTTGATGAAAGTACTCTTTGGATTCTCCATACTTTAGTGTAAGTATGAGCATAAGTTCATACCCTCACTAAAGTGGGGGCTAAATGTAGTGTCATAAATTTTTACCCTTGACAATTTCACACTAGGTTTGTCACCCTCTTAAGTGCATGTGTTAATTATTCTTATGATTTACCTATTTAATTTTCATTTTTAGGAATTTAATTAAATCCTTACTTATCAATTTTTGAAAAAGCTAAAAATGCCTAGACTAGGGCACCCAATGCCCCAATCCCATCTAATCAAGTCCTAAATCTCAAATATGATTGTCAGCCTCAATATATTTAAGAATTACAAATCTTTTGTCAGCCTATCTTAACAATGAATGTGAAATATGCTTAAATCCATATAAATATAAGTTCTTCCCTCCATTTCAACTACTAAGAAATTTCAGAACTCTAGCATCCTAAAGGAAATTAATGCAATATCAAGAGCAAAATGCAAAGAAGATCAAAGGAATAATTACAATCAATTACAATATCTAAAACATTAGAAAATTCATGTTCATGCATTATAAGATGTTTCATTTTTATGTTTGTTATTATAATGTGAGCTAAAACTTGCAGGATCTCAAAGCATCCTCGTCTTTCTCCTTGTGTGTGATGAGAAAAGTGACTTCAATCCAACAAGGGTTTCAAATTTGAGTTGTAAGTTCCATTTGTGTTCATTATCATTCATATTTATTGCTTTTCCTTTTCTTCCCCAAGAGCACACACTCTTTATCATTTATCATCATAGTTATTGTGGAGGTTGAAACACTGAAATGGGATTTGAGCAAGGCAAGCCCCAATATGGCACAACCCTTTTGCCTCTGTTTATTTTTGAGGTTATAGTTCTACTACTGATTGAAGTGGATTTGAGATCTCAAGGCTTCAAAACCCTAATTCATGCATTCAAGTACCTATTATCAACAAAATAGGGCTTGGTGATTATTCACACATTGTTAAACTTTGAAGCCTAATCACAAGTGTTAGAGACCTTCAAATACTGGTACACCTATGTTAGCTTTAAGACCTTAGATTCTAGCACTTCTGAACTAGGGCACCCAACACCCTATCCTGTCAGTTCAACTCCAAATTTGAATGCTAGGTTCTTCTTTGTCTGCACTCTCTAAATTTACCTTCTATTTTTGTCTTTTTTCTTTAATTTGCATATGTTGTTACAATTCACCACTTTGATCCTAATTCAATTAGTTCATTGCATCTTGTCATCAATCATTACACACCACACATAATAAACGGACCAAAACCATGACCAATATGTTTGGTTCTCCTTTGAGGATAGTAGCCAAACAAGACTTGATCATGGTTAATTTTGTGTCCCTTAAAGTTTAAGGTAGAATGATTGACTTAGGTTAGGGTGTTTAGCCTATATCTAATTTCACCTTATTATAGACCCCCCTAAATTTTAGGAGGGGATTCAATTTTAATAATTTGTGGTTTACAAATTAGTTCACCAACAAATTGGTACCATTGTTAGGGATCTTGTTGAAAATGGAGGTAATTATGTAGCTTTAAAACTTGTAAAACTATGTGATTGTAGACCTAATTAAGTGTTCTTTGTTACAAATTATTTATGTATGATTATATATTTAGATCAATTTTACCAATTGTAGAAGGCGACAAAAGATTTTAGAAGAATGAGACAAGAAGATAGAAGTGACACAACATATACCTGGAGAAACCCTTTTGGGAAAAAGCTCCACCACCAGAATCAATAGTGCTTGTATTATTTAACCTTATAACAAGATTACAATAACATTGTATCAATGCTTGACTAATATGCTTCTTTTTCCTTCAACAATTCTTCTTCACAACCTGCAATCAACTCTAATAAAACCCTCTTCAACTTGTTGCAATTAATAGAAAATTATGAGTATTGAAAACTCCAAAGAATTTTCAATTACAAGAGCTTGAAGCTCCTCTCAAAAACCTATGCCTATTTTGTGCAAGTAGAGTTTCATCTTGTAACATGAATTCAAAACCAATATCTCCTCAATTTAGGCGCCCCAAACTGAACTCCTAATTGATCGTTGATCAAGAAAATATCTTCCAAGCTTCTCCTCAAAGTTGGCACCCAAGAATGTTCCCACTTAACTCAACCTTGTAAATATCTTCTCATGCAAAAGGTGTTAACTCCAAGATGCTAACTTGGGCGCCCAAGGTGGGTCTGAGTCAATCTTTGTTAACATGTGCATATAGCTAATTTAAATCAACCATAAATTCATTTTTTTACCATTAAACACTATTTTTGCAATATTTTGGGTTCTTGTAGAGGAAAACTAATCATTAATATGCCCACAACTAAGTTCAAACATGTATACATGGCTCACAACTAAGGTCAAGCCTAGTCTGAGTCAATCATATCTCTCCATAATAATCAATCTTAAATTTTCATACTAGGTTTGTTGCTCCTATTAATGGCTTCCCTCATGAATGTAAGCCTCCTAAAAAAGTTCATATACATATGTTGTGAGGCTTTCTACCCTAGTGCAAGCTTGATTTTCCTTGAATAGAAACCAAAAAGTTTGAGCATAATGTTTGAGTAGATTAGTGTTGTTCAATCAACACTTGTAATTGATATTTTATCAACCAATGTTGATGGGGATATAATTATTCCTAATTTCAAAGTTGGTGAGCTAGTTCTTGGAGAAAATATTATTATTGTTGATGATGTAGTTAAGAAATTTTCAATACTTTGTTCCACTTGTTGATATTGGTCTATTTTCTATGGTTTTAGTGCATTTCTTATAAAAGTTTATTCATTCAAGATAAAACCTTAAACCCTTAATGTATGGCTTGAGATTTATCTTATATTTCTTTATTGACTAGCTTGGCCCACTGTGGATCACTTAAGTTATATTTCTATGTCTTTGGTGTTATTTCAATCTGTCCTTTTATTTTGCTAACTGGGTGAGCCAATTAATCGCATGTTTTTTTAAAGTCACTTAAGTCTTTGAAGATTGAACTTGTATGGTGGTCCCTAAGACTTGATCATGAAAAGACTCTTTGTAGTACCATGTATACTTGAATGGATGTAAATTTTATGTGCTTGAATGTGTATACTTGATTGACATAAATACTTATATACTTCACAATTGATTTGTACCTAAATCTAAAGATGACATGAGTTTATTAAAAGGGAAACATTTCTTATTGATATTATAATGATGCATGATTATTAATGTGTATAGGTGATATTTTAGTTTCAAACATGTCTATTAATATCATCTATACAAAAAAAAATTTAATTTGATAGAATTATTATTTAATGAACTCTAGTTTGTTATAGTACTTGACACGAGACACATAGAATCATTAGGTATTAAATAGTGTGGTTTTTGGGAATAAGATGCCATTTAATTGCAATCCTAAACATATTTCATGTATCTCCTAAGTCCTTGGAAAGTGTTCCCCAACACTAGGATTAGAAAGAGATTAAATTCAAATGAAATGAACATGTAAATTGACATTTGTAATTAATTCTAAATGATAGGAACATGTGGGGACGCCCAAGAAGAGCTCCTACAAAATAGGAGCACATGGGGCACCCACATGGAAGGTGGAACCCACCTTGAGTTAAGTTAACTCTTTAGAGAAAGATAAAACTTCAGTAATGCATGTATAGATCCTAGAAGTTAGGGGTTGATGTTTACATGCATGTAGTTCAATTCAGTTCAATTTAGATTAGTTCAGTTTAGTTTAATTCAATTTAGTTCAGTCTAGTTATGGTTCACTTATCTTTAGTTGCATGCACTTAGTTTGAGTTGCATGTTAGTTGACTTCAGTTGACTTGAATTGCATGCTAATGACTTAAGTTTCATGACAAATAGCAGGTGACTACTTATAGTTAACAGAGGATGATCAATCATGCATGATATTTGCATGAATGGTGGAGAGATATGTTTCAATTAACAAAGATAGACTTGGACCCACCTTGGGCACCCTAGTTGGCATCTTGGAGTTAACACTTTTGCATGATAAAATATTTTATAAGGCTGAGTTAAGTAGGCCCATTCATGGGTGCCAACTTTGAGGAGAAGCCTACAAGATATCTTTGGAATCAACGTTGAGTTATGACTTCAATTTTGGATGCCCAAATTGATGAAGGACTTGGTTTGACTTTATTTTTCATGGAAGAACACTACTTGCAAAGAATAGGCATAGGTCTTGTGAGATAAACTTTGTGCTTTGTAATTTGGAGTTTACAAGGCTCATTATTATCTATAAATTGCATCAAGTTGAAGAGAGTTTTATCAAATTTTATTGTAGGTTGTGAAGAAGAATTGTTGAAGGAAAAAGAAGCATCTCAAGCAAGGATTGATAAAGAATTATTGTAATCTTGTTCTAAGGTTAAATAATACAAACACTATTGATTCTGATGGTGGATTTTTTTCCTAAAAGGGTTTCTCCATAGTATATGTTGTGTCACTTCTATCTTTTGGTCTTATTCTTATACAATCTTTTGTCTACTTCTACAATTGGTAAAATGAATCTAATTAGATAATCATATACAAAGAAATTGTAACAAAGAACACTTAATTAGATCTACAATTTCATAGTTTTACAAAGTGTTAAGCTACATAATTACCTCCATTTTCAATGGTGGTACCTTTCTTATTAACATAATATTAGTCAACCATCATTTTATTTACTCCATTTTTAATGATTGTAAGCTCATGAATAGTAAACTTAGGGTTAACCATATTATAATCTAAAAACCATCATGAACTCCTCTCAACTATTAATATAACTATTTGGGAGGCTCCTATACCATTCCTTTGTACTTTCCTCTAGGGATCACACAAACAACTTCATCATTGCATAATCTTTAAGTTCATACTCATTAATGAAATTGTTTGAGTTCCTAAGATGCTCCCCGCTTGTGACTATATTATTTCCTTGGACCCTTGGTATGTTTCCCCTATTTTTATTTGGGATAGAATTTAGATAACTAGGAATACCAAAGAAAACTAACCGCTTATACCTATTAGTCATAAGATGTTATTTAAGTGGAGGAAATATCTTAGTTATCCTCTTAGGATTTAATCTTATATTTTGCCTCACATCCATATGATTACTACCACACTATCCTTCTTGCTAGTTGGGTCACCCCTCAATACTATGTCCCACTTTTTGACCAAGTTAGACATTAATATTAACATTTTTTTACAAAATTTCACTTTAACCTATAGCAACTTGTAGACACGTAAAATATATTGATTGACATTGGACACCTGATCCTCACCACTAACATCATTTCATCTTGAATCATCCTTCAATCTAACCATTTAATCAAATACCTTTATCTGATTAAATTCATCAATATTCCTCTCTTAATTAAATAAATCAGTTATCTAATTAAGTCATTCTTTCTTGATAATCAAATTAACCATTTTGGATCTAATTATCCTATTTAATTAAATAATTAATTTTATTTGATTAAATCTTGAAAGTCTATCTATTAAATTAAATAAATTAAAACCTTATTTAGTTTAATCTAACATCATCTCTTTTAATTAAATAAATAAAAAATCCTTATTTAATTAATCCTTTATCACATTCTTCTCATATTTGATTTAAATAAATCCACAAATTTAAGTCAAATAGGTCACATCATTTAATCCCTTCATTAAATTAATCAACCTGGATTAATTTAACCTCTCCTCATGTCCCATCCTCCATCTTTTGCCACTTGCATATAAAAATATATTTAATTGATTTATTAAATTTCTATTTTCCTTCAACAAGGCATCTTTTAATGAATATTCCCCAAGTTTGAATTCAAAATCCAAGCGAGATGAGTCCTTCCAACAAGGCATTTACTCTCTCTTACATGTCCTTTGCCTTGAGCCAAGTGGCATTCAATGCAT
Organism: Sequoia sempervirens; assembly: GCA_007258455.2. Classification (NCBI taxonomy): domain Eukaryota; kingdom Viridiplantae; phylum Streptophyta; class Pinopsida; order Cupressales; family Cupressaceae; genus Sequoia; species Sequoia sempervirens. The sequence goes on from VDFB02281492.1 coordinate 637,391,084, forward strand.
TCTTTCTTCCCTCTTGCATGTCATTTGAACAATTTCAAAATTCAAATATATGCATTTATTGGCACAATCCTCAAAACTTGCACATCCTCCATCCACTCATAAGTTGACAAGTGGCACTTTTCCATTGGCTAATTATTAGTCCCACATTGCTCTATTTTGGACATTCATCCATCAATCTCATCTATAAATAAGAGGCTAATCTCCTCATTCTATCATCCACACTTTGAGTAAACTTACCATGCTCAAATTATTAGCAATTTTCATCCATTTTCATTGAGTTCATAGCTAGGTTATGCATATTTTCTATTGGAGCACTCATCAAGCATCAACAAAGTGGATCAATTATCATCACACATCAATCTTGCATCATAGGAGTTGGGAAAGGGCCAATTTCAGATCAAATTGGCACCAATTCCCCCATGGGATCAAGAGTTTGTTTGTTTAATTAGGATTCAATCCCTCTTTTATTGCTATTTCATTGTGTTCTTCACTCTTCTTTCCTATTTTAAACTTTGCTAATGAATTTCATGGGGAATCCTTGTTCTTGCTTGTATTTCACCTTCTAATGTGTTTGTTCATGTTGTTTTGCAGGTATTAGGATTGGGGTTCGACACAAGTAAACCATTAATAATTTAGAGATGATGTGAACTAGTGATTTGTGAGGATTTGTGTAGATTATATATATATATATATACATAACTTTTAATAACTTATTTTTATAGTTAACAACACTTTTTAAAAAGTGATGTTCATGGCATCATGCATAACTTTTTTTCATTGAAAGGATAAAATTATAATTTTTAAAATATAGATTTTTAACATCAATATCTAATGCATGGATATTTTTTCATAATTTTTTGTTGGATATATTTTTTTAATCATTTTGAATTCAAAGTAATTATAATCTAGACATAGGTCTATGTCATCATGCATAACTTATTTTTTATGTATTAACATTATTTTTTTATTTTATTTTTTATGAAGCAAGAACATCAATACTTAGTGCACACATATTTTTTAGAATTATTTTCTCTATTTTTCTATTTTTTCACTTGTGTGAAACAAATACCTTGATGTTTAGTGAAAAAATAACATTCACAAGAAATAAAATATAAATATAATTATAAAATTAAAAATATTTAAAATTATACTTTTTGGGAAGCTTATAATAAGGTCTACATACTTATAAAACATAATTTCTAAATGACTTTATTTAATCCCTCAAAAGATAAAGATAAAGTGTTTTTTTTTCTAGCATTTTGATAGGTGCGAAGGAGACTCCATTGTGGGTATGATTTAATACTCGATGGGTTCTATCTAAGGGGGTCTTATCTAGCTCTCTTCAATTAAAACCATTTAAATGGAATTTCTCAAGACTTAAATCATTAGTTTTTCTAAAAAATGTGTGATTTCAAGAAAAAATTAGGATGTACCAACTTTGGGACCCATTATTGTGAGATGACCCAATTGAGAATGTTCTAATGTTGAAATTTAGGGGTATTATGTGAGTTCCTTTGTTGGTTATGTTGCTAAACATTTTGAATATGTTTATTTTTCTTTAGTAGTTGGGAATTTTGTGCAAGTTGAACTTGTTGCCAAGCAATCTAAGCTTTAATTTCTCTATATTTCTCTTAGATGATTTGTTAGATCAAGCCTTTCATCTACTTCCCTTTCCCTTCTCTCATTTTTGGACTACATGACTATATCAATATTAAGGAAATGATGCTCTTGTTCCATTTCATCCCTCTATGATGCACTGGGAGTAGTGCATAGGTGAGCAATTAGTTCTTCTACAAATCATTTCCATTACCATGATCATGTACTTATGCATTAAGAATGTCAATTATGTTGGTGTGAATAAGTCTTGTACCTAGTTTATTCCTTTACTAGGGACTTAGGGGACTTAATTCACATGTTAAGTTTACTTAGGATATTAGTTGTATCTTCTAGAAGTCTTAGTTGTCTTATCTAGACTTTACACTTCCCTAGGTAGTTATGAGTTAGTTGTCTCATGTGATAGGATTAAGACACTTGTTATGATCTTGTCTTATCCTATCTCTCATCCTTGCCTTTATAAGCAAGACATCTCTAGCATATTTTGTATAACATAGCATTGTATAGTATTGCATTGATCATATTGTATCGTATTGCAATCCTTGTTTGGTGGAATGGCATCTTCCATTGTTGCTTCTCTCTATTTCTTGTGGAGGTTCTTTGGTGTTGCAAATTGATGATCTTAGGTTGATCACTTTAACAAATTATGTGTATTCTAATTATAAAAGTATCGTTTCTCCTTATTTCATATTTACATATATGCAACCTTCTAGTCATTCTTACCATATTGTTAAAAAAATCATCATAAATATACTAGTAATGGTCTCTTAAATTAATAAAAGCATCTCCTCTATCAGATGTGCCAATTAATTTTGTATCTTAAGATTCTTGAGTGTGAGAATTACAAGTGTCCTTAGTTTTTTAGGTGGTATTTGTTCTTCTTGGGTAATTTCAAGCTTCTTCATGTCCTTATTAGCATTCATGTTGCCTTCTTTTCTTTATTTTTAATTTTTTTAAGGTCTAGTTATTGCTTCTAGGTTGAAATTATAATAGATTTAACACTCTTCTTCTAGAAGAGACTTCAAATTTATTTGATCAATGGAAAGGAATGACTCCTTATAGCATCAATAAATTTTAATCTTGAAGAATGGGGAAAATATAAAAAATTAAGTGTAAATGGGTTAAGGGGGAAAATAAGAATATCCCAAATGATCACTAGTATGCACTTTTACATTATCCTTTGTTTCTTTTTCTTAAACAATTATTCAATAAATTGATACAAGCACATACTACTATGTCCTTAAAGCAAAAATATATAGTTTATTTCCCATCACATTACTCTTAGAGGAAAGATAACGCAGTTTGCAGATCTAAGTAAATTTTGGTAGCATGACATATAAATTGGCATTTTAAGAACATGAAAGAAGAAGAATAGAAGAAATATAGATAGAAAAGAACAAACACTAATATACATGAGGAAAACCCTTTTGGATAAAAACTCTAGGACACTCTAAAGCATCAAACCAATGCATTATTTTGTAACAACAAACATGTTACAATACACTTGTAGGCTCAAAGCCTTAACATGGATATTGCATCTTGTTCTTCTTGAGGAAATTCGACAACATAGTCTTGTAATGAATAATTCTCTTCTCTACACTCCTTAAGCAAACACCCATACTTATAAAGCTGCAAGATGGACACCTATAAATGCCACATGTAATCATCATCTTCACTACATGCATGCAAACCTAAAGATGAACATGCAAGATGCCTATCTTCACCCGCTTTTATAAAATGGCTTCAATATCAACATGCAAGGTGTTTGCATACATGCAAATGGTCTCACTTGACATGCAACTTGCCTCCTTCATGCAAAGAGTCCCATTTTTCATAGTCACTTCTATTTCCAACTCTTACACTATCATAATTTGTCATATGACATGATCTGTCACAATCAATCATAATCACTTACGCCCAGTGACACATGCCATAAATTATGCTATACAGTGGGGTCCATAAAGTAGGATGCCTATTTCCATCAATTTAGGATGTATGTCATCCTACTCACCTGGGATGTAAGTTGCCACCTTATTGAAGTAGGTCCTGCAAAGTGACATCATTCGATGAACATACAATTACAAACATAGACATAAAATAATTAATTAAATAAATCAATGTTAGGAACTTGCAAAGGTTGAGACAACTTAATTCCCAACAATAAGAACAAATAAATGGTGAGTAAGTGTTCATGAATGTGGATACATATAAATAAAGATAGAATGGTTACAACTAACATCAAGCCATGAACCAAAACCTAGTAAAAATCTGCTACTTATTTATATATTAACAAAAGTTTAAAACAAAAATAACACAAATAACAAATTTTATGTTACAATTATATATACAACAATAAAATCAATAATAATAAAATATATATTTTAAATATATTTATAATTTGAATTTTACATGTTAGTCTTAATATTTAAAACATATTAAAAAAATTTAGGAGTTAAAATTTTCAAAATATATTTTATATTTCTTTTATTCACAAATATTTAAAGTGTCTATTAAATAGATGTCCTTAAAACATATATATATAAACTGCAACAGGGTAGCCTCTTTATTAACTTAGTGCGGGTGATAAACTTTTTTCAAATTTTTATGTTTTAAGTTAAATCTTATTTAATCTTTTATTAATTTTAAAAAATAATAATATAAAAATTAATAGTGATAAAAAAAACACACCCTCAATGTCTAATGAACAATTTATAGAAAAAATCTCACTAAAATTTAATTAAATATAATATAATAAATCTTAACAAATCTCACTAAAATTTAGTAATATATAATACAATAAATTTTTTTAATATTAATAAAATATTGAAAATAGCTTAAAATAGAATGTAAGTAATCGCTTTATAATGGGATTACTATAAACATTCCAATCCCTTTCCCCACGAGATGACGCAATCTCATCCCCAAATAGAGAGACTTCACTCATGTTAGTGACATGCCCTTTTCATGGAGGTGCAAATCTTCCATCACACAGCTCATTCCAGCTTGGTAGAATAAATTCAACCTCCTCAAAAGAATAAATTCAAATAATCTCAGATGGCTTACTCTTAAAGGCAATAAGCTCACAGACCAAGAATATTTATAGCCTTCCAGAGATCCACCGCCCTTCTGTTCTATTCAAATACACCAAAGCGTTTCTATTTTATCAGCTAAAGAGACAAAAAGCATGCAAACAAGCCTTGCATTTAGCGCAATCAAGAACGTGACTGCTGTCGTGTGCAACTCTGAATCCATAATTTAATCCCAGATTTGCATGCCCAGATCCGCCGAATTCTCTAAATTAACTTCTACTTCAGACCCATAAAACCTTCTACTGGCAGTTCTTTTGGGTATCAGGAAAGCGATCTGCAATCAGTCAGAGGAAGAAAGAAAAGCAGCATTGTATTCTAGAGTATCCCAATTGTATCCATGGCGAGAGTTTTAGCTCAGTTTTTGGTCATAACAACCTTGCTTATAGCGTTTTGCAATGCTGCTAAGGATGAATCTCTTGCTAAATCTAATATTAGCTCTCCTGCCAAATCCCCTGCTCCATCTCCATACGCTGCAAGCTCTGGACCTTCGCCGAGCCCTGACAATGGTGTAGACACTCCTAGTCCCAGCCCTGAAAGTTCACCGTTAAGCAGCCCTTCTGAAAGCCCTTCATTTGCTCCAGATTCTGCACCGAGTCCGTCTCCTCCGGCGCCTCCGTCAGTATCTCCGTCAATTGCCCCTGTCCCTGCCCCAGATCTGTCAGCTGAAGCAGAAGATTCAAAGATAGGGACTGGCTCAGAGTCTTCTTCATCTTCTTCAAAGGGAATGAGTGCGGGCAAGAAGGCTGGTGTTGTTGTTGGTGTTATGTTTGGAGTAGCCTTGGGTGGACTAGTGTATGTGATATACAAGAAGAGGCAGGAGAATATACGCAGAGCACAGTATGGATTTGCAACACGCCGAGATCTGCTTTGATGGGTGCAGAAATTTTGATTTATTTCACTTTTTTACTGTTATTGGCATTTAGTACTAGGGAAAATAGCATTAGGGTAGCGTTTAGATGTGCTGGGAAAGAGCTGCATTGCACGATGTGGACTGACAGGGGCTTGATTTGAAAAAATAGCATTGAATTTTGTTTTTTTTGCAGATGTTTTATACAGAGTTTATTCCATTATGATGTAATAATTAAAATAACCCGAATCATTGGATAACGTAGGCAGATTGGGGTTTCATCTGAAAAAATTGATAAGATTTATCCCGATTTTATTGGATTCGAATGTAATAATGTAAAATCCTCGATTCTTTGAGTTGCGCTGGACATTGAGGCATTGCCAGATTTATTCGTATTGGAGTTTGTCAGATTTATATTCTGGTGGTGGAATTTATTATGAACATTTTGGATCTTTACTTTGAATAGGATAATGATAATGTAAGAAATCAATATTCTTTTAGAGATGCATTGCTCATTTGGGTTCTCTGAATTTTAACATTGTACCTAAAGTTATGCTTATTCAAGTTAGGTAGCTTAATCTGCAGATATATGTACTGTGTGGAACTTTAGTTTTGATACGGACATGATAATGTGGCAAATCCAAAATTGTTATTTAGATTTACTGAACATTGGTACTGATTGGTTCCATCTGATGGATGTCATAATGCTTCAATTAATTCTTAAGATAAGCCAGGGTTTTTGTGGAGGTGATAGAAGCCCATCTGTGGTTTTAGGTTTATGGTTATCTTTGATATCTTTACTTTTTTGTGTAGGGGAATTTTATCCCAAATTTAAAAAGCCGTCTTGGATAATGGGACTGATGCTTCTATCTGAAAGATGGCATCATGTTCAACATTTTTAAAACTTGCAAATAATATAGATTATCAGGGTAAAAGTTGATTCAAGGTAGAAATCCTTTGTTTAATTAAGATTTTTATTGGAAGACAGTGAGTTTATCTGGCTTCGTTTGAGTGTTGCAAAGATTTGAATTGGGTTACATGAGTATTTGATGACCTTTGGGTAACATGGAGTTGTGGAGGCATTTTCTTTTGGTTGTGATTATTATTTTTACCGAGGACTGATATTTATGATGTATGTGATTTTGTAAAATTTGCATTGTCTTTTTATTTGATGTTTCTTGTGCGCTCTGTCATTGTGTAGGAGATTTCTTGATCAAACCTGTGCATTATCTCTTTTCTGGGTTTCCCTTTTTTAAGTACCTAACAACATTTAATTTTTGCTTTAGACAGCACAGACCAAACTGTTTTAGATGATGTGAATCTTAAAGGGGATTAATCTCAAAACCACATTGAATTTTCTTTTTTCCACAGATGCAATGGTGTATCTATCGATTACGATATAGTATATTAATGTAAAAATCCTGTTTGTTATAGGTGCATTCAGTGTCGGGGATGATAAATTCCATTTAAAACCTTGTTACTTAGATTTGTTTTTGTTGAAATTGTTGAGATATACTTTTCAGATCTAGGATTTATTCTGAGGTTTATGGATCCTTGCCTTGATTAGGATATGATATTGGAAATTTCCCAAATTTTAGAGCTGCATTGGAGATTAAGACTCAAGACAAATATTCTCCTTCTGAAGATGGCACTGTTCTTTAATTTCCTTTTATTGAATCCAGCAGATATTATTTACATTTTTTAGCAGGTAACAGAACCTGTACTGAGCTTTTTGCGTCCTTATCTTGATGAGACTAATATAATGTAGAAATTCTAAATTCCAGAGCTGCATTGAATTTTGACACCGATTGAATCAATCTGAAAGATGGCTTGTGATTCAATTCATGTTTAATAAAATTACCAGGACCTTTTCTTAATACACATTTTTTTTCAGAATTTCTATATCAATTTTAAAAGTATGGGACGTTGGCATTGCGAATTCTGACTCGCATTGGCCAGATTTCAGGTACTATATTTGATCACGAACTAATGAGATGCATTCCATGTATTTCTAATAAAACAATGTGGAGACCGTTTTTTTAATTCATTTTACTGAAAATTAAGTCCCATGGAAACTCTAGCATAGGGTTTTGAATTTATATGGCCAATTCCTTCCTTTCGTGTGAAATGTTTGAAAAGTGTTCTGTATGACCTTAGACATGTTTTCTAATATAATTATAATTTAAAATGTTTTTTTGTATCCGTGCCAATCTAGAATTGTATATGCACATTTAGTTCACCTCAATTAACTAGTCCTGCTTAACATTACTGTGAGAAATTTTGTGTTAGAGGCTAAATCAGTTGTCTATATTATCATTACTTTCTTTTCTGATTCACTGTCCTTGTAGTTTCCTTTTTTTGTATTTCAAACAGTTCCTCCTGGCTGTAGCATGTCTGTAGTTTTCTGCTTAATAAAAAAAATCAGGTAATCTCAGCGACTTGTACAGATAAGTACCTTGGTCAGCTACTTATTTCTCTTCTTGTACAGTTGTCTGCCTTGTTATCAGTTTTTTCCTTATTTATTACATTTTGAATTTATTGATGAATTAAAAGCCAATTCCGCTCTATCTTGTATGAAGTCTCAGGCATCTAAAGGATTGTAATATTTAGTCTGAACATTTCCAGCATTGGTGGATAACGCAAACTACTTTGGGAGCTTTTAATTGTTTCAACTTTCACTGTGACTTTTGGTTTGGGGTGAGGCTATAGGCTGCCTTCAAGACAAATGCATAATTATTTACTGTCTTATTGTAGGGAGTAGATTTGAACCTGTATCACACCCTTATGTCTGTTCAGTTATCATTACACCACACAAACCATCTGACAAAAATATTGGTTCCTTTTCTGGGCTTTGTTTTCCCCTTTGATATTCATTTTGGAAAAGAAGTGTTTTCTGAGTTGAAAGGATGGTTGATGTATCATTTAATGGTCCAGATGCTAGGTTGAATGCGGTCTTTTGTTTAAACTTTTAATGCCTGCACATCAGGAAATGCTGGTAAAATGTGCAAATTTTATTCCCATTGTTTGCCTAGCAACCTTGAAAGTTTCATGAGAGCATCTAGATCGTGAATAATCAAAAATCATGTCCACCATGTTTTGGTATATTCACATAACATTTTAGATCGCGAACAATGAATGAACTGGGTATGAGTGGATCATATACTTGTGGGTTTGAGTATGCAAGGCTTACCATTTTGAAAGAGTAGGATTATCTGTTATGTGTTGGTAAATATGCTTATTTTTATACCCCAAATTGAAAGGGAAGTAATATTTTGCATGAAAAAACATGTGGAATATTGTAAAAAGTAAAACCTAACAGTGCAATTCTTGAAGTAGAAAGTTGTATTAGTTCAAATGCAATGAAAGTTTTTAGGTGTACTGTACTTATTGAACCCTGCAGAACAAAATGTTAGTTGCATCTAGCTGTAATTGACCGTAGTCCTTTCTCCTAGTAGCAAAAGGAAATACTAGTCTGTACGAGGGTCAGAATGCAATTAAAGAATCTGGAAAATGACAGATGTGAAATACAATAAATTGCTTCTAGCATCTCTGTGTCTAGAAGAACAGTACCAACCCAAAAAAGTAGGACTGATGGTGTGAATTGAATAAAAAATTCATGTACCCTAGTGTGGTCCCAGGTTTACTGGCACGATTGATGAGAAATGGATAATTTGTTGAGAGAAAGGCAAAATAAATGAACGGACACAGAAAGAGGAGTTTACAATACACTTTGATTCAAATTTTGGGGTGTCAAGGTCTGGTAAAATTTGTTTCTCATTCCTGCTCACATAAATAATAGGAATTTTTCCTCTGCAACTACTCCTTCCTCGAAACAATTACGGATTACCTATGAGGAAAATTATTGTAGATATTGTTTATTCTTGTGGACATATAAAATTTTCCAAATTTTTGTCTGCAGACTGCACATAAGCTGGACATAAATAACAGAGCAATATCGTGATATAAATATGCATTTCTCTGTTGTCTTCTGCTAAGTACCCCTTCCTTGGAAACAATTACAATTAATATGTTATGCCACTTAAGAGAGCTCATCCATGTTGGACGACAGTTATTTTGTTTTATACTTATTAACAAGTTCTTAATCTATATTATGATCTTCCACAAAAGTTAAAATTTTCTTCACAAAAAGGAATTTTAGAACATAAATTATACAAACACAATGAAATTGATAAACTTGACAAGTAATCAAGGGTTGAAATGTTTTTTTGTGGTACTGTTGAAGTTTTTCTATTTGGATTCAGTGGAACATATAAGTTAAGACTACTTTAATTTCCCAAATTTCTTGGGAAATAATGATCAAATTTGTCCTCTCTGATTTTGGTCGTTATTCTACCAAATTTGTTCTGTATGTAAGAATATATGGTTATTAATTGTCTTATATTCTTTGACTGACTTTGCTCAATGTGGGGATCACCGTATAGATATCTAGAGAAATTTGTTCTGTATGTAAGAATATATGGTTATTAATTGTCTTATATTCTTTGACTGACTTTGCTCAATGTGGGGATCGCCATATAGATATCTAGAGCCAATATATTTTATCATTCTGGCATCCAAGTTACAAAATGATTTTTCAACGAACATGGTAATAATAACATAATTAAAAAAGAAAAACAAAGTATTAATGGAGGATTTGTGGATGAATTTTCTCAACCTGTCCTCCAAACATTATCTAATAGTAAGATCAAACAAGCAATGAATTTTTCCCTTTCCATTGCTTCTAATTTGCCCCCAGTGTTCCACGATCAATATCTTCGACTAGACATTCTTCTATTCGCGTGGTATCCCAGGCTGGGCCCCCTGTGGGTTTCCCCTTCTTCTCTTCGGTCTGAGGACCTGGATAACTGTGATTCTTGGCCAATTGTTCAAAGGTGGAAGAAAGTATTCCCAAGTCCATCTTTCAGTCATGCAATCTTTCCAAAAATTCATCTCTCGATCATACAACAGGGTTAAAGGTATGCAATTGGTTAGGGTAGGGCCTGGCATCAATCAGGCTAGATTTTTAACTGCAATTGTGCTGTTTCTATCCTATTTGACTGTTCCATTCCTCGTAAATCTCTGTGTAACTTAAGACTGTTCTGTTATAAAAAAAATTGAACCCTGTCAAAAAATATTTTTTAACCTTAATAAAAAGTTTATAGTGTTGCTAATCGAAAAAACTACCTTCACAAACAAGATTAAATTCAAAAGATTTGTTGGAATATTTCACTACAAATTTGTCTGTTCTTCTTCAAGATTATTTGCAAACTAACAATGATCTTAAAACATCTATCTTCAAGCACAACTGCAGTTGGTTGAAGGATAGACAGATTGGCTTATTAAGGAGGTGGGTTTGGAGTTTATCGAGTTTTTTCGCCAGCTCTTTTGGATCTGCTGTTGGCTGGCCTTGTTTCGGTGGCTTTGGAGATGCCTTGGATCTGCTGTTGGCTGGCCTTGTTTCGGTGGCTTTGGAGATGCCTGGGTGTCCTCTCCAGTTTTATTATTGCTGCTGTTTCTCCCCTGTTTTCAAGATAGTGACAGCGGTAATTTACTTCATAACTGGCAGCTCATTTCCCTGTTGTTCATCGTTTCAAAGCTGGTCTTTTCAATCCAACTCTTCAATTTTCACCATTTCTGGAGGTGATTTCCTCTGTTGTTTGTATTGCTGCAGCAGCAGCTGTTGCTCTTTATCAGTGTCCTTGCTGGGAATCACAGCCTCCATCTGACTGGTTGGTTTTTTTTTTGGAGGATTTTATATGATACACAAACAATTCTAGCTATCGCTTATGGGAGCACGAGCTTTAAGACTGAGACCTCATCAACTTTTGCTGTTTTGATTGTTATTTCTGATAATAGTTTGACTTCTTTTCATCTTAATCCAATAAAAAAATGGGAACTAATAAACTGACCGTCACCATCTACGAGCAGTTTACGGCCTAAAACGAAAACAACAGGTCACAAGCCATCAATGTCCTGGCTTAGCACAACTGTCCTTTAAATTGAGTGAGTTAGATTAACATAGAGAGTATTTAATTTTATATTTTTATATATATATAATGAAGTTGGTAAAATGTTAATAAGGACAGGCTGCACCCGGATGACCATAGTTTGCTCAGCGTTTGACTGGATAGAAGTTGTGGGTAGATGATTATAGGTACTGTGGATCCTCAGTGTTAGATAGCCTGTGCCCTTCTGCATACCTAACTGTAGGGCGTACCTTACCTGACTTGAATATTGGTAAAACTGGTAGGTTGGTTGAATATCATCATAACTCACAACGGTTTGCCCAAATCAAATTGGATTTTTTATTCATTATTCAGATTTAATATTAAAAAGAAGTTAGGTTCTTTATTTGAAGTTTGCATAGCTTCATTTGTCTACCAATGGCTGATCTGTTGGAGAAAGAAAGCAGGTAAGAAGGTTGAAACAATTTCAACTGTCGATCGTTTTCTACTTTCCACTATTGCATCCCATCTTTGTCATGACCTTTCATGTGTATTGGCAAAGGCATTGAAACGCGTTTCAGCTTTTGGCCGACTCACATTTTGTTGCATGATAAACTTCTTAAATGTCTTAAATGGACAACCTGACAGGCTACATTGTCAATTTGCACATGCCCGTTAAAGAGCGGCCAATATATCTGTTTTGACCATGGTAAAGAAGTATTAACTAGTAATCGCACCTTAGTGTGCAATGGGTATGTCGAAGATGTGTGGAAGGTCAATTAGGGTAAATTTGGTCTATTTTTGCATACATTTATGCAGTACATGAGGTCAATCGGGAGGCCATTTAGCAAATGATGTTGCTTGTACAACAAATGTCTCAATGGAGAACTAATAGCTTCAAATCAACTATGCATCCACTTATAGGGATCCAAGCATGATTGAAATTAAACCTCTAAATCAGGAAGCTAATCAGGCTCCATTACCAATAGGCTCATGTTATGTTTTCAATACGAAGAGGGAGAGAGAAAGAGAGGTAGAGATAGGGATAGAAAGAGGGAGAGATAGGGGAAGAGCGAGAGAGAGAGAGAGTGGTAAGGAGATGGAGATGGAGAAGGAGAGGGATATGGAGAGAATGAGAGAAGGAGAGGGAGATAAAGAGAGAGAGGAGAGAGGGATAGATAGAGATTGAAGAGATAAATATATAGGGAGGGATAGAGAGGGAGATAGATAGATGGATAGAGAGAGGGAGACATGTCTAGAGATAAAGGGGGAGAGATGAAAATAGAGGTAGAGATGAAGATAGAGCGAGAGAGGAAGAGGGAGACAAATAGATAGAAGAGAATGCAAAGAGAGACAGGGAGATAGAGAGATATAGAAGAAGAGTGAGAGTGAGAGATAGAGAGATATAGATGGTGAGATAGAGTGATAGAGAGATAGAGACATAAGGAAATATAGAGAAAGGAGGAGAGGGAGAGAGGGACAAAGAGATAGACAAACATAGAGAATTACAGATGGGAAGAGAAAGAGAGAGTTTAAGATATATGGGAAGAGAAAGGTAGAGAGAGGTAGAGATAGAGAGATAGATAGAGGATAGGAAGGTAGTGAGGGAGGGAGAGATGGGGATAGATAGAGAGAGGGAGGGAGAAAAAGGGAGAGAGATAGGTAGAGGAGGAGAGAGAGAAACCCTCCCTATATCTTTATCTATTCATTTTTATTTATCTATCTCTCTACCTCTATCTCTTTGTCTTCCTCTCTCTATTTGTTATGTTTCTCATTATCTCCCTCTCTCTATATATATCTTTTCTTCCCTCTATTTATCTTCATCTCCCTATCTCTTTATGTCACTTTATCTCTATCTATGTCTTTCTCCTCTTCTCTTTTCTCTTTTCCTTTATATATTTTTCTCTATCTCCCTCACTATCTCTACCTCTTTCTTTGTCCCTCTTTATTCCTCTATATCTCTACCTATCTCTCTATATATCTATCTCTCTATATCTCTTTGTCTCCCTCTTTATCTCTCTATTTATATTATCTCATTTTATCTCTCTATCTCTATCTCTGTCTTTGTTTCTTTCTCCTCTCTTTTTTTCTCCCTATCCCTCTTTTCATCCCTTTATTTTTCTATTTCTTCTCTCTCTCTCTCTCTCTCTCTCTCTCTCTCTATCTATCTATCTATCTTCGTCTCGTTTTGTTCCCTCTCTCTTGCTCTCTCTTTTTTCTCTTGCCACCTATCTTCCTCTCCCTTTTCACTTCTTTTCTCTTTCTCTCTTTCTCTTTCTATATGTTTGTCTCCTTAAGTGTGCAATGGATACATTGAAGAGGTCTTAAAGGTGAATTATCATATCCTTAATCAAATGACATGCTACCTTGAGCATAACTCCCCAAAGACACATGGCATCCTTGGATTGTTGACATAAAGCAACCAATCAAAAGTTAGTTTCTATTTTCCTCTTTTCCTTTCTATCTCTTACATTTCTCTCTCTCATGCTCTCTCTGTCCATTCCTCTCTCTCTCTCTCTCTCTTTGTCTCGTTTTGTTCCCTCTCTCTTGCTCTCTCTTTTTTCTCTCGCCACCTATCTTCCTCTCCCTTTTCACTTCTTTTCTCTTTCTCTTTCTGTTTCTATATGTTTGTCTCCTTAAGTGTGCAATGGATACATTGAAGAGGTCTTAAAGGTGAATTATCATATCCTTTATCAAATGACATGCTACCTTGAGCATAACTCCCCAAAGACACATGGCATCCTTGGGTTGTTGACATGAAGCAACCGATCAAAAGTTAGTTTCTCTTTTCTCTCTTTTCCTTTCTATCTCTTACATTTCTCTCTCTCATGCTCTCTCTCTATCCATTCCTCTCTCTCTCTCTATCTATCTAAATTGTCTCTTTCTCTCATTCTCTATTTTTGAGTTTCTCTCTCTTTATTAGCGGATAGGCTACATATAACTTGTGAGATTTGAGCCTAAACAAATCTCATGCCTGCAAACCACTATTGATTCATTGGAAAATAAGTTTCAGCTTCCATTTAATGGTAAACGAACTATCATTTAATGGTAAAATCCTCTAAAATATTAGGTAAAAGCCTACAAAATCTCACTTATCACATAAAAGCTAGATAAATATTGATTGGACAGCTAGATGGGAACATTTTATTTCCATTTGTAGTATTTTTTGTCAGTTTGATGGCAACTTCTTTTTTCATTTGCATTGCTTTATGTATTAGATCTATATGCAAATATTTCATAATCAAATAATACTTAATTTCTTTAAAGAAAAAATATAGATTTGTCTAAATTTATTTCATTCCATTATTTAGCACTTTTATTATTAATTGTTTAATCTAGCCACATGTAGCTATAATTTGCAGCGCATCCATACACAAATAGATACTCTCTAACATATTAACATACATATAGTTTTTTATTGATGTAATCCTTGAACCTCTCTATATATAATTGTCTCCCTCTCTAGCTCTTTATTTTTTCCAATCTCTTCAAAGATCAATTAAACTATTAGATTTTTTATATATTAATTTAACTTATTCTATATAAAAATATATTAATTATAATAATTTCATATTTATATTTAATAATTTTTATTATAGAATATAATATATAATAATAATATAACCTATATATATACTATTATATATAATAATTAATAATTTATTTTTTACTATATAAAATATACATTATATTTTAAGTATGCTAAATACTTAAGGGAAAGGATGTTGTAATTTTAAGTATGTTGATCTCCTGGTTATGGTTACTTGCTGCTATTTCAAACATCCTAATCTTATGTATTGTTGTTGTTCTACTGGAATCAACAATTTGTTACCGAGATGTACATTGTCTTTGTAATCAACTTTTGCATTATGTATTTTGTAACCAATATGTTGGTTTTCTGAGGAGCTGTTGGTGGTGTATTGTTGTTGTCCTACTAGATTCAACATTTTGTTGCCAAGCTGTACATTGTTTTTCTAATCAGCTTTTGCATTATGCATTTTGTAACCAAATTGTTGATATAGATAGTTTTTAGGCTGTTGTTGTTGGTCCAGTGAATAGTTCTTTTGCAGTTTTAACTGCATTCTTTATTTGTAATCAACATTTTTCAATAAAAAAAGACCTAAATGTGCTCATTATTAGGATCTTGGCCATAATTTTCATTTTAATAAACATCCTCTAAAACCATCGTCCAAACCTTTAGGCTACAACTCGCCAAATTAGAGAAGTGAAAGCTCAATACCAACAAGGAAGAGTAGAAAAATCATATTCAGCTGAGATCCATCAAAATTAATCTAATTCAAGCTTGATGTAGATGGGCACTCCCTAACCTGAATCAATATGACGTTAAGAAAAAGGTACAATCTCATGAAAATATAAAAATCTTGAATGTGGCGTGCTTCTAGCCTGGTGGCTTCCACACTGCACTCATCCCAACCATGAGTTTCGAGCACAAATTTATTTGGTTTCCCTGACGCATATCTCTAAATTGGTGGGGAAAGCAACAAAAAACGATGAAAAATAGCCATAAAAAGGCAAAAAATAGCTGAAAAATGGCGAAAAAACATCAATGGCTATGATTGCTTCAACCCCCTTGCAAGGTTTATCTGTTGATGTCTAGAAAAAATGAGCTCATGAAGCTCAAATAAGGAAACGCCTTCGGCGTAATTAAAAGAAATTGTATAGCACAACAATTTTTCATAGATTTGTTTTACTATTGTTATGTCCTAAAATTGCACCCTTGCTAAGTTGCAGAACTTAGCATTTTGGAGAAACATGGGAACATTCCTAGGCCTGTAGGTTGCCTAAACTTGGAATGAACTTCTAGAAAAAGCTGGATCCTAAGGTACTCACCTAATCTACTTCTTGTTGGGAAAAGGGTAAGGAGGCAACATGAAATTAAACTAAACTCCTATGGTGTTGCACCTAAATGTTATCTAAAACCTTTAAAGTTGATTATACACACAGTTTCAATCAACAGTAAGCTTAACATGCACAACTTAATATTTATATGCTTTGCATAAATATTTCATAAGAAGGTTCCAATGCATACAATTCAAGAAGGAAAAGAATTTACAGAACTTGAATTACTTGCCACATAACACAAATTACAACTTGCAACACATATATACTTCTACACAAAGGTGATGCTAATGAGACACAATAACAAGGAATATGATAACTTCACATGTAATTGCATCAATCACCAAGATTCACACAATAAAATGAAAAATGAGAAGACAAAATGCTTATCTTCATTGATCTAAAAAGGTAAAAACACTGCTATACATGGTTGTAAAAGAGTTACAATACTATCTCCTACTGAAAGAAAAAACCAAAATGAGTTACAATGTCTGCTGGAAAAAGAAAGAATTTCCCTCCAAACTGATGTTTGAAGTTACTTATGCCTTTTTGAAGCTTTCCCCACACATATATTTCTAGAAGCTTCTTGGTCATGTATAACCAAAAAACCCTAAAAATAGCCCCCAAATCCCCTCCAAAGTGAAGGAAATTCAAGCCTTGTCCTTACCCATCATAAAAGCATGAGAAACTGCCCCTAGATACTCTCGTTCCTTCCAAAAACCCAGTAAAAAAAACCTACATACTTTCCACATGTTTGACACAAGTCATCATTATTCAACCATATCTCCAAACTATTTTGACTCATACCTTTGGTGTGTTCAACGCACCTCTATCTTGCATATACAAAAAAATAAATAAAGTGATTTATAATTTTATCACTTTAATAATATTTTCACATTTTCAAATTGATGCAATAAAAACAAACACATGAGTCATCCATGCTTTGAAAGACCCTAAATTTGCTCCAAACTGAGTCAAACAAGCCTCTATTCTCTCCAAAGGTCGACTAACCTCCCCAACTTCCCCCTATATGCTTGGGATCATAAATTTCAACCATAACCTCCTTTAACTATATCTAGGAAGCACATGGCCTATTATTTTAATTTTGCAACTATAACATTATTTAAATGATTCATAATCCATCATTTAAATAAAGCTTAACATTTGCACTTGCTGCAAAAAACAAAACAAAAGCTCTGGGACATTTGGATTATTTCCTTGTGACATATACAAGGAAAGCACACTTGTATCAGGTATTAGTTATGCAAAGATTTTTTAAAACCAAGGCAAAAAATTCATTAAGTGGTATCAAATATTTTAGGGCACAAAAAGAGCCCTAAAACATACGTTGACTATTCATTTTACACTTCCATTGTTCTGGGAGCTTCTACTCTCTCTGAGGCGCTGCCATGTCTTCCTGCATTTGAGTTTGATGAAACTCATTTCTAGCAATCAACTCTGTGAAAAACTCGAGGCCAAGCTAGGTAAATGTTGTGCCCTCAGCTCACACACCCCGTTCAGAACAGGGACCTCTGTTTCCTTCACCTTTCCAGGTCATTTTTTTTGTCACCGCCTCGTGTTGCATGCCCCGTTTTAGTTTCCTATATGGTATGTGTACCTTTAAGGTCCTATCTTAAGTTGACCATGTTTCACCCCTCCAAATTTTCTAAGTCCTAGGTCCTTACGGAGTTCCCTTGGTAGTTTGCCTCTGCCAGCGTCCTTGGCACCCTCCGGGCCCACCCTCGCTAGTTTCCCTTTGGTATTAGCCATTCCAAATGGCCGAAGGACCTCGTCCTTCCTCATCCTACGACCCGATGCTTCGTTCACTGTTTCTTTGTGTCTTTGGCGACTAAGTTTAAATGTGTGGCTTTGAGACCTCTCAGACTCGACCTGCCGGGATTTTCCTGCCAGACTTCCGTTGCTCTTCCACCGTTTCTAATGACCGTCCTTCAATGGCTTCCCGCCGCTCAGAGTCTGACATCCTTGACGCTGCCCTTGTTTCTCAACAAAGTTTCAAACGGTCATTTGCCAACGACTTTTTGAACACCAGACTCTGACTCGCCCGTAATCAATTCCAAATTTCAAATTCACCAACCTTGGGACTGACCGTACGCACATTCATTAATGGAATTTAATGTCATAAAATCCTATAAATAGGCCAGTTGATCTATCATTTTCATATGTCAGGTTAGCCAGAAGATCAGAGAAGTTCAAAGTGATTCCAGAGCCTTCGTCGTGTGCCGCCCTTAAATCCACATCCATCCTTCACTGGTTCCTCACATTCGTTGGCGATTTCACCATCTTCATTCACCAGATTCTTGTGGTAAGTTTTCCCTCCATGCCTCATCTTGTGTTTTTCTTGATTTTTGCTAAAATTAATAAACTAAAAGGATAAAAAAAATGAGCCTTGGATAGAGAAGGGTCCTACACTCAAAACCCATGAGCTTAAAAATTTAGAAAACCATCAAATTGCCCTTGAAACAAATTTGGAACTTCACTTCCCCAATGTTGTTCTTCCAACAGAGCTTTAAAACTCTTCGGGCTCGGGACCCCCCTTTTCCATCGATAAAACATGAAAACTGAAGACAACTTTAAAACGACGAAGTTCCCTCTCGGGTCCGCCATCTCAAAACGTTGTCATCTTTTCGCCGTTTGGACTTAACAAGATTTGGATTCCATGACCCCATTCATGATCTCTGGGCCCACTCCTCCGGGATTCCCTCCCCAAGGTGCTGCCTATCATCTACCATTTCCAAACGGCATCCTGACTCCGTCCGTCCGGGCCTCGAGATCCACCCTTTTGTCTGTAGCCTGAGTTAGAAGATGAAATTGCCATGACCTAGCGTTTTCCGGGTCCTGGTCCACGGACTTCCGTTAATGGGTCACCGTTGTAACTTTGTCATTTCTCACGGTTGTTGGATAGCTACTTTTTGCTCTTCGGGCCTCAATCAATTTTTGGTCGTATGGAGTAAAACGATGAACTTAAGTGTCATAGCCTTCGTTGGGTCCCCACCACCAGACTTTCGCCGTCTGTACTCCATCCCGTCTCAGACGTCGTGAAAAGAAAATCAGGCCCGTTCGTCTGACCTCTGGGGCCCAGTACCTCAATTACCGATAGAACTCACCTTAGAACATATGGATGCCAAGCTTGATCTTAGGTCTGGTCCACCTGGTTCCTCCCATCAGATTTCTGCTCATTGCTCGCCATTTCAAAACGATAATTCTCGAGCGGCTTCCTGTCCTCTTTGGCCCAAACACTTAAACGATCAAGGAGTATTATCGACCGTCTCTCAAGCTCACGGGTTCCGGACTCCGGAACTCCATTCTTGAAATGTTGTTTCACCAGAGCCGTTCCAAATGGAAAACCCCAAGCGACTTTCCCTCCTCTTGACTCTGAATGCCCCAATGATGGTCTAGATGCTTTCCAATATGGAAACAAACTTTGACCCACATGTTCAAATTGGACCCTCTTCCCTATGGAATTTTCAAATCATCTAAATCTAAAGGAGGAATAAATCATATGGATTGCCCTGCTCTATTCACCCTTCAAAACAACATTCTAGCTAGGGAAATTCAACCCCTAAAGCCCGGACCATCCAAATTCCCTCCTGTGAATTGCTAATGACCATTTAGAATAAATGTTAGATTTCTCGATTATGTATTGTCCAATCTAATGCCATTTGTAGGGATTTGGCTAACCTTTTGTGTTTGCATGCTTGTTTATGCTCACCTTGCCTCTGTTTTCATAATATATGGAATCAGGTGTAGGACCCTCGGGGGAAGTTGCAAAGAAAGACAAAGGGAAGAAAACAAGCAAAGCTCCTTGTGGAAAGGAAGATAAAGATCAAATGAAATACCACTTCCAAGGGGAACCATTGCAATCCAAAATCACCATTGATTGGAAGGAGGTCTCTGACACCAATATAGGGCACGTGGACATTGATGAATTCACACAAAGAGTCAGAATCAACCCTAAGACTGAAAATGCCAGATTGATCAGAAGCAGTGGGATAGCCAAAGCTGCAAGTTTTTCCTCCCACTCTTATCGCCCCTAAACTAGTGATGGCCTGAAAGGAGGCATACTAGCCGAAAACCAGAACAATCGTGGACAAAGATGGGAATGTGTTGGAAAACATGTTAGGCAAAGTGATAGGGAGGCTATAGGAAGCAATCACAGATTCCTGGAAGCTGCAGGAATCAGTTACACTGTTTTCAAATGCTGCAGGAAACAGTCACAGTTTCCTGTGCTAGGCCTTGACATAGACCTCCTTGGTGAAATTTTTGTTCCACCCTAACCTATAGGAACTCTATCTTTTCTAAGTTCCCCTGGTTCTCCTGTCAACCTCACTATCTTGTCAAGTTTGCAACTACCAAGCCAAATCTTGGTGCTATGACTTCTTTCCTTCTTAGCCTTTTATCCATCCAAAAGACTAATCCTCCCTCAATACATGAACGAATCTTGCAGGGGTGAGGGAATGTTTTCCAAAACTCCAAAACAACCTCCTATGGTTCCTGGAACTTCACTTAGACTCCATCTTACCAACACTTGCATGAAGCCTATTCCAAAGGTTTTGCTCTTGAGCCACTATTTGGTCTCTGAACAGGGGTAAATTGCTTTTCCCTCTTAAACCCACCAAAGAAATGTGGTTCTTGGCTTAGGAAATTTTTTTCCCTTGTCTACAGCTTCAATATTTCTAGGGTCTTGGCTCTATCCAAGCCGTTCTTTTCCCTCATGCAAACACTACCCAGAAAACTAGGGTTTCTAACTGTCCAGAACCAGTTTTAGGACTGGTGAAAAGTTCTCCTCCTAAACGGATTGCTGGGCTCTCCTCCTTGGTACCACACGTGGCCAAGACCTTCCCCTAAATTCTCCAAAAATATTTTTTTGAAAATCTTTTCTCCCCTGCAAGTTATCAACGCTGTTCTGTAGCCTTTCCTAGCCGGGCTCTTCACTGGCTCGCCTAGGGCAAGAATTTTCCCATAACTCCTGCAACCAAAGAAAACCTAAAAACTACCACTAAAATATGTACAGATATGGAGCCTGACCACGTTCCCAACAATTCCATACTTCCAGGTACAGAGGGAATGCAGCCTAGAACTCCATTTTTACACAGTTCCAGTCAAAACAACAAATAAGGGAAAAACACAGAGTTTACAAGAATGTGTGAAAATGATGAAACAGCTATCAAATGTGCCTTAACAAAACTTCCAGAGGCTTCTCTACATGCTAAAAAAACTTACAAAATACCTCTTTTAATTCATTTAACTGCTGTCTTGCAAACAAGAACAGAAAAACACAGAAAATAAGACAAGAAAGTTGTTTTCTTTAATTTCTGGAATAACAGTCCGTACAAAGAACTTCTAACCCACCAAAAAGGTCGTGGAATGCCTTAAATATGCCTTCCCAACAATTTAGGCTCTTGGGTCGAGGCTTAAATGACCTAAAAATGCCTTTTTGTAAAACCCGCTGTGTTTTCAGACATTTAACAATTTTTCACTATTTAGCAAAGTGAGCCTCTAAACTCATTGGAAACTTGACACCCTCTTTTCCAAAGACCAAAAAAAACCCTAAGCACCTAAAATAATGGTCAACATGACCTTATGATAGCACCACAAAATTAAAGAACTCAAAAACAAAATAATCCTTTGCCTGGTGCTCCTGCACCATTCTCCCCCTCTCAGCACAAACAACTAAGGAAGTTTGGGAGAGATCAGAGACATATCAATGCCTTGCTTCTTAAAATCTGCTTCTTCTACCCAGGTAGCTTCAGATTCATGCTTATCCTTCCATTTAACAAGATGCTCCATGTACACCTTGTGCCTTGTAGTCTTTTTCACTCTTGACTCCAAGATCTTTTCTGCTTGCAGCTTGTCTAGAGTTGGTATGGACATGTTGCTGATGTCTTTGTAGACCTCCTGACTGTCCTGATCCAGATCCTTGGCTGTCCCTTTATATTTGATCAAATCAGCAACATTGAAAACTGGAGAGATTCCCAAGTCTGCTGGTAACTCCACCTTGTATGCATTCTTGCCATATTTGGCCAATACCTTGCATGGACCCACTCTTTTCATCTGTAACTTGGTTGCCATGCCCTTCTGCAATCTGGATTTATTGAGGTGAACCATCACATAATCACCTACTTGAAACTGTACATCTCTCTTTGACTCATCAACTTTATCCTTCAATTTTTGTGTTGCTGCAGTAACTGTTTTCTTAACCTGCTCATGAATCTCCTTCATGGTTTGAGTGAAGTCTTCTGCATGTCCACTCCTATTCTCCATTGATCCAAGGTCTCTAAGTTCACAAATACCTCTTGGGTGCATCCCATACACAACCTCAAAAGGACTTTTTCCTGTAGTTCTATTGACACTATCATTATAAGCATATTCAGCTTGAGAAATCACCATATCCCAGGTCTGTCCATATTCCTTGGTTAGACACCTTAAAAGATTACCTAGCACTCTGTTAACCACCTCTGTTTGACCATCGGTCTGAGGATGGTAAGCTGATCCAAATGATAGATTTGTACCCAATCTGCTCCATAGAGTTTTCCAAAAATGACTCATGAACTTCACATCCCTGTCTGATACAATGCTCAATGGAAATCCATGGATTCTTACAACTTCCCTGAAGAAAAGATGGGCTATGTAACTTGCATCATGTGTAGTCTTGCATGGAATAAAATGACTCATCTTACTAAATCTATCTACCACAACATAAATACTGTCAAAACCAGTCTTGGTCTTAGGAAGACCTACCACAAAATCCATGCTCACACACTCCCATGGTCTGTTTGGAATGGGTAAAGGTTGATACAAACCAGCATTGCTAGCTCCCCCTTTAGCTTTCATGCAAACAACACACTGTTCCACATACTTTCTGACATCTCTTGCTAACTTAGGCCAGTAATAGAATCTTTGAACTAGCTCTAAAGTTTTATTAATACCAAAATGCCCACTAAGACTGCCATTATGTTTTTCTTGAATCAAATTTTCTCTCATTGATCCTCTTGGAACACATAACTGATTACCCTTAAATAACAGTCCATTTTGTAGTGTATACTCAGCAAACTGACTATGAAAATGATTCTCAAAATTAGAACATACCTTGTAGGCTTCTGAAAAGTCTTCATCCTCACCATAGAGATCTTTAAAACTCTCCAATCCAATGCTTTTCAGCTGTATCTCTTGGACTGTCAGCAACCTTCTACTTAATGCATCTGCAACCTTATTCATTTGTCCCTTTTTGTGCTTGATGGTAAAAGTGAAAGCTTGGATGTATTCCATCCATTTCAAATGTCTATTACTCAGCTTCTCTTGGGTGTTGATGTAACTAAGTGCCTGGTTATCCGTAAAAACCACAAACTCTTTAGGTAACAAATAATGCCTCCACTTCCTAAGGGACTGCACTAAAGCATATAATTCTAGATCATAGGTAGAGTAATTTTGCTTGGCTTCATTGAGCTTTTCACTAAAGAAGGCTACAGGCCTACCTTCTTGACTAAGTACTCCTCCTACAGCTACTCCACTTGCATCACACTCAACTGTGAACAACTTGTCAAAACTAGGCAACAATAGAATAGGTTGGGTTGCCACCTCTTGTTTCAGTTTTTCAAAACCTTTATCAGC
This sequence comes from Sequoia sempervirens, assembly GCA_007258455.2. Classification (NCBI taxonomy): domain Eukaryota; kingdom Viridiplantae; phylum Streptophyta; class Pinopsida; order Cupressales; family Cupressaceae; genus Sequoia; species Sequoia sempervirens. The sequence goes on from VDFB02281492.1 coordinate 637,415,068, forward strand.
CTCTTGAGTCCATTTAAACTTTATTTTTAAACCACCTTTAATAGTGTCTAGCACTGGTGCACATATACCACTGAAATTCCTTATGAATTTTCTATAAAACTGAGCTAAACCATGAAAACTCCTTACCTCTGTTGCTGTGGTTGGTGTGGGCCAGTTTAGGATGGCTTCCACCTTGCTTGGATCCATCTTCAATGTTCCTTGGGATACTACAAAGCCTAGATACACAAGCTCTTGTTTGAAGAACTCACACTTCTCAAGATTAATGGCCAATTGTTCTTCTTGCAGCCTTTTAAGTACCATCTCCACATGCTTCAAATGTTCTTCTGCTGTCTTACTGAAAATCAGTATGTCATCAAGATAGACTACTACAAAGATCCCTGTAAAATCCTTAAGCACCTCATTCATTAGTCTCATGAACGTGCTAGGGGCATTTGAGAGGCCAAATGGCATCACTTTCCACTCATACAAGCCATCATTTGTCTTAAAAGCTGTCTTCCATTCATCACCCTCCTTAATTCTGATTTGATGATACCCGCTCTTAAGATCCAGCTTGGTGAAGAATTTTGCACCTCCAAGACAATCCATCAAGTCTTCAATTCTAGGAATAGGAAACCTATACCTAATTGTGATTCTATTAATTGCTCTAGAATCAGTGCATAATCTCCACTTACCACCTTTTTTTGTTGCCAAAACAATTGGGACTGCACATGGGCTGATGCTCTTTTGAATCAGACCTTGATTCAACAATTCTTCCACTTGCCTAGCCACCTCTTGGTTCTGCTCAGGTGTAAGCTTGTATGCTGCTTTGTTAGGCAATGAGGCTCCAGGTATAAAGTCAATTTGATGACTTATTGCTCTCTTGGGTGGTAGAGTTGATGGTGTTCCATCACTCACTATGCTCTTGTATTTGTCAAGCAAGTTTTGGACTGCTACTGGTAACACTGTCCTTTCAGCCTTTTCTTCCTCTTTGGATTGCATCATAACCACATATCCTTCATTCCCTTGGTGTAGGTCCTTAAGGAACTCCTTGCCACTACTCAACATAATGTTGGGTACCTTTGACTGTCCATCTTCCTCAATCAATGACTGCAGTTTGAAGGTTCTTCCATCCTTCTTGAATGAAATGGTGTTCTCTTTTCCATCATAAACAACACTTCTATCATATTGCCAAGGTCTACCCAGTAGTAGATGACATGCATCCATGGGTAATACATCACAAACCAGCTTGTCTTTATAGCCTCCAATTGAAAATTCGACTGTGACCTGCTCATTCACCAAAACACTCTACCCTTTATTCAGTCATGTGACCTTATAGGGGTTATTATGGGGTACTTTCTCCAATTTTAGCTTTGTTACTGCCTCCTCAGAGATGATATTATCTGTAGAACCAGAATCTACAATGACCTTGCATACCTTTCCCAATATCTTGCACCTTGCTCTAAACAAAGCTCTCCTTTGCTTGGGTTCTTCCTTGACTGGTTGTCTGATCAGCACTCTATTAAACATCAGATTTTCACCTACTTCTGATTCTATTTGACTGATCTCAGGTGATTTGACACTCATGGTGTCCTCTTGTGCGTAAGCTACTCTTTTCTCATTGCTAGATGAAGCTTTCTCTGGGCATCTATATGCTGGATGACCTAGCTGATTGCAATGATAACACTTCATGTTTGCAAAGTAAGAATTACTCCTACCTGCTCCTCTTCCTCTGTTTGAACCTACTTGAGGTCCTCTTCCTCTGTTAAATCCCCCTCTTGAAGATGTTTCACCTCCATGCTCAGTAAGCTTTGATTCACCTTGGGTTCTTTGATCATTACCTCTACCTTGGTAACCACCACGCTGTCCTCTTTGATCTCTGCCTTTGCCTCTGCCTTTAGAAGACTGATCATGCTTCCTCTTGTTCCTTTCTTCAATCTTGATAGCCAACTGATAACATTGGTGTACTATTTTAGGACTCAAAAGAGCCATCTCTTCTTGGATGTTCCACTTCAAACCATTGAGGTACCTAGCCACTTTTAGGCTCTCATCTTCTGCCACATTAGATCTTAAACAAAGCTTTTGGAACTCTTCAGTATAGGTGTTGACATCTTGGTCTTTCTGTCTTAAACTTTGCCTCTTCTTGTGCAACTGAATCTCATAGTCATCTGGCATGTAGGCTTCCTTTACCTTAGCAACCATTCCTTTCCAAGTTGAAATGGGCTGCTTACCTTCTTTTTCCCTTTCAGTCTGAACAAACTTCCACCATGTCAAAGCTGATCCTCTCAACCTTGATTTAGCTACCTTCACCTTCTGTGCTTCAGTTACTCCATCACACTCAAAGTGATTCTCCATGCCTTCTATCCAATCCATGACCAAATCAGGATCCATCTTTCCACTAAACAGTGGTATGCCCTCAAGTCCTTTTCCACTTAATGCTTTCAATGCCTTCAAGAAAGGCTCCTCCAAAACGGGGTCAGGTTCAGGGACTTTGTCCTCCTCTGCAACCTTTTCTTCTTTTGGCACTTTTCCTTCTAGTTTCACCTGGTTCAGTGCTGCTTCAAGCTGCTCTATCCTTTCCTTTAGAGATTTGTTATCCTCTTCTTGCTCTTCAACCATCTTGGCTAACTGTACATTTGTCACCATCTTGGGTGGTTCACTTGACTCAACTTCCTCCGACATATAAGCTGCTACTTTCCCAAATCTTTCACTTGCTCTGATACCAATCTGATAGGGAGGCTACAGGAAGCAATCATAGATTCCTGGAAGCTGCAGGAATCAGTTACACTATTTTCAGATGCTGCAGGAAACAGTCACAGTTTCCTGTGCTAGGCCTTGACATAGACCTCCTTGGTGAAATTTCTGTTCCACCCTAACCTATAGGAACTCTATCTTTTCTAAGTTCCCCTGGTTCTCCTGTCAACCTCACTATCTTGTCAAGTTTGCAACTACCAAGCCAAATCTTGGTGCTATGACTTCTTTCCTTCTTAGTCTTTTATCCATCCAAAAGACTAATCCTCCCTCAATACATGAACGAATCTTGCAGGGGTGAGGGAATGTTTTCCAAAACTCCAAAACAACCTCCTATGGTTTCTGGAACTTCACTTAGACTCCATCTTACCAACACTTGCATGAAGCCTATTCCAAAGGTTTTGCTCTTGAGCCACTATCTGGTCTTTGAACAGGGGTAAATTGATTTTCCCTCTTAAACCCACCAAATAAATGTGGTTCTTGGCTTAGGAAATTTTTTTCCCTTGTCTACAGCTTCAATATTTCTAGGGTCTTGGCTCTATCCAAGCCGTTCTTTGCCCTCATGCAAACACTACCCAGAAAACTAGGGTTTCTAACTGTCCAGAACCAGTTTTAGGACTGGTGAAAAGTTCTCCTCCTAAACGGATTGATGGGCTCTCCTCCTTGGTACCACACGTGGCCAAGACCTTCCCCTAAATTCTCCAAAAAGAATTTTTTGAAAATATTTTCTCCCCTGCAAGTTATCAACGCTGTTCTGCAGCCTTTCCTAGCCGGGCTCTTCACTGGCTCGCCTAGGGCAAGACTTTTCTCATAACTCCTGCAACCAAAGAAAACCTAACAACTACCACTAAAATATGTATAGATATGGAGCCTGACCATGTTCCCAACAATTCCATACTTCCAGGTACAGAGGGAATGCAGCCTAGAACTCCATTTTTACACAGTTCCAGTCAAAACAACAAATAAGGGAAAAACATAGAATTTACAAGAATGTGTGAAAATGATGAAACAGCTATCAAATGTGCCTTAACAGAACTTCCAGAGGCTTCTCTACATGCTAAAAAAACTTACAATATGCCTCTTTTAATTCATTTAACTGCTATCTTGCAAACAAGAACAGAAAAACACAGAAAATAAGACAAGAAAGTTGTTTTCTTTAATTTATGGAATAACAGTCCGTACAAAGAACTTTTAACCCACCAAAAATGTCGTGGAATGCCTTAAATATGCCTTCCCAACAATTTAGGCTCTTGGGTCGAGGCTTAAATGACCTAAAAATGCCTTTTTGTAAAACCCGCTGTGTTTTCAGACATTTAACAATTTTTCACTATTTAGCAAAGTGAGCCTCTAAACTCATTGGAAACTTGACACCCTCTTTTCCAAAGACAAAAAACAACCCTAAGCACCTAAAATAATGGTCAACATGACCTTATGATAGCACCACAAAATTAAAGAACTCAAAAACAAAATAATCCTTTGCCTGGTGCTCCTGCACCACAAAGCAATAACGAAGACCTTCCATATCCCTACCTTCAGGGAGATGGGATTTCCAACCATAAAGGAGTGTAAGGAAATGTGGGATGAGGACCCAGTTAGATGTAAAAAACTTATAATTCAATATTGTCTCAAGGAGAAGAGGGGAAACGCTGCAAAATTTCCTTAGGAGCTCTTCTGCAGTGATTTCTATGAAGACTACCATGATCTAGTAACCATGCTAAGCAGAGTAATGGGCCTTCCTACCACTGCATACTTTCAAGAATGGATGGTCTACTTTGTTGAGCAGATTCTTCATAGAAAATAGGATGATACCACAGAGACCGCATTTTACTTGGGAGGAATAATAAGCGATTGCTTTCACGAGAAATTCATAAACGTCAAGAAGACCTCCAGGTTTTATATGACATCCTACTTGGTCTATTCACTAGCTGAGCGGAGGAAATATAGTGGCTTGTTTAGAGCTCTGAATGAAGAGCAAGGCAGGGAGCTGAAAGTTGATAGGTACCCTCAGCTTCAATTCAAAAACTACAAGAAAGACTATTGCAGGGTTAATGACGCTTTCATAGGTCATATCATCAAATTGATTGGGGGTGAATTTGAGAGGCGAGTCTCCCACAGTGCTAACGCCTTCCTAAAACAATATGCTTTCTTATTCATTCAATACCCTAAGTTTACATACATCTGTGCTCAAGGCTTCTTAGAAAGACCGAACAAGTTGACCCTATATTCCAATGACCGGTTAATATTGCTAGGGCTTTCTCAGTAGCTGCAAAATGTGCACACTCTTTTGAGTAGAAAACACCTGGTAGGGATCTCTTATCCCCTTTCTTTCGGCCAAGGGATGTATGAGCTTCATACCTCGCAATGTGCAAGTAATTCATAAAAGGAGTTGGCCGAGTACCATTTTAGACTTCACACCGCTTGCCCATGGATGGATCCTTATGAACATATAAGGAAAACGCTTGGACCTGAGTATGCACATTTGCACAGCGTTAAATATTTTTGGGAAAATTGCCAAGTTGACAAAGAGGTGCAGATGAGGCATTATATGCAGATAACTGCATACTTTGCAAAGAGGGTAAATCTATTCTCTATGCCCGATCAAGTGGAAGAAGATGAGAGAACCATCATGGATCCTCGATACAACACAATTGTTATCCTGCTGCTACCATCGATAGATTGGGACGAGCAAGAGTTCGATGACGTTGACATTATAACCAAGCCTATCGAGGCTCATACAAAAGAATGGGTTAATGGGAAAGTTTCCCAATTGAAGCAACAAGGGGTCGTCCTGACCTATGAGAGGCTCGAAAATGAGCCAAATGTAACAGATGATAAAGCAGCTACGACCTCAATATGAGGAACCTCGAAATCCCCTCCACTCACATTGTCAAGGAAAAGGAATGAGATTGAGAAGTAACAACCTAATCCTAAGGTATATGCAAGAAAGGCCTCAGAAGGTGAGCCTTCCAAGAGACATAAGAAATCGGGCAGCATCACTGAAATGCCTATTATACAAGAGGATCCACTCCATGAGGGAGAAGACATGGAGGTTGATCAACCCAAGTCCCCACCAACCGCCTCCACTACTGCCACTTTCTCACTAACTTCTCAAGCCATGGTGGCTACCTCCCCACCTATGGTGGACATTTCAGTCCACCTTGCTGCTTTTTTGCCAACTAGACCCATCATGGTGGTTGATTCTTCTTCGGCCACTACCTCCTCGCTTTCTTCTGCTTCCATGTCACCAACCACATCCTTAGCCATAGTGATAGTGCCTATACCGACGCTCTCCCTTCTTGAAGCATTCTCTAGGCATATGCAGAGTGTCCCCTTCAAAATTTCTGAAGTGTTGATGAATTCGACCATCTAGGCTGCCTTGGCCCAGGTTCTTGCCAATGTTCCTGTTTCAAAGCCTCCAACCAAACCACCAGAGATGAAAGCCACAATGGAAATATTTGAGGAATGGGAACGGCAAGAGAGGGAAGCCACAAAGGCATTGGAGGAGGAAGCAAACAACTACCATGAGTATCCAAAACATCAACATCTGCAAATTGATAAGGTAGTTCGTGAAGGAGAGGAGACAAAGTCTTTTGAGAATGATGAAGAAAGGGATGCCGGTACTGAAATTGTACAAATATTTGATGTTGATCTTGAGGAGGAACTAGCCCGACAATTGAAGGATTTTGGAGAAGAAATGGAAAGGCCACCTCCCGAAGAAGAAGGGCCAAAAAATGACAAAGTGGAAGAAAACACTAAACTTCCAGCCGGTGAATAGAAATAAGGCCCCAAGCATGATGAAGAGATTCCTCTCTCAAAAGGGCAAGAAGAACAAGAAGAGGAAAAACATGAAGATGTGCGCCTCCACGTGAGGAGAAGAGAATAAGGAATAGGACAAGCCTGTGAACGCCTGCCCACTAAGTCCCCTATCAAATGCACGGTGTTAATCAAGGAATCTGATGAGGAAAAAGAGGATACAGGGGAAGAGAAAGAAGCTCCCAAGGATAAGGAGATTGAAATTAGGAAAGATAGAGAGGAGGGAGATCAAGAGTCACCTAAAGAAAAGTCCTCGACGCCCGATTGGTTAGAAAAGAAACTGGAGAGGAAAAATCTTGTCCCAAAAGATCCAAGAACAATATTGGAGGCCATATTGGCTTGAGCTTAGATCAACACTAAAAAGGAGAAAAAGCCTAAAATTAGATCAAAGGTGACGATGGATGTCTCTGGATCCAGAACAGTGCAAGTAGCTACGCTAGTGGTGGGAGAAGAAGCAATCAGCTACAACGTCTCCACCATTAACTTGGGAATTGCTTCAAGGGAGAAAAAGGTGGACCATCTTCAGGAGTTTGTGGCCACGATGGTGCACTTGATCCAATAAGATAAGATCTGCAAGGATGAGCTCAAGACACAAGTGGATGATCTGACGACCTATATCCAGTAGTGGTCATTGGAAGAAGAACTGCCTACCATGTCTTCGGCTCCACCACAGTTGTTGTCCAAAGAACAAATAGACAAGATCGAGAAAAGAAAGAACTTGGATAAGACCACGGAAAACTAGTTCCGGAAGGTCTTGTACATTGGAAACATGGGCATCGGCCATGCTGTTAGGACAACAAACAAGTTCTTGGATGTACAAAAGTCTCTTGAGAGCACAAGGAAACTCTGCACTGACTTCCCGAGGAGGTATGAGTCTACTTACCCAAAGATTGAAGCTATACTCAAACTGCTGAGTGGGACTTGGGAAAAAGTGCTTGCATTCAAGAGGGATGATCACTGGCTAATGGATGTGTGGAAGCAGAATTTTGAAAAAGAAAAAGAGAGGCTGGAGCAGGTGCTTGACAAGGTGGATCTAGATATCAATTGGGCTAGGGATGTTTGGACTGATTGCATTCAATATTTGAAGCTAATGATGGGATATGATATGCCTGTTGTCCAAATTGATCCAGAGAAGATAAAGTCTCATTTCCAGAAGAAGATGGAGGATGGGATGTTGGGCGAGATCACTATAGACTTCATGAGTTTTGTTGCCTGAGCCTTTTCCCAATCTAAGCTATTCAGAGACCATGCTACCAAATACCATGAAGACTGGGAAAAGCTCACCAACAGATCCAGGGAGTGGAGTTACCAAATGTTGTGGTCTGAAATTTCAGAAGTTGATAAGCTCGAGCCATTGATTTTGAAGTTCATGGAGTATGCTACTTTGAAGAAGCAGGAAGGAAACCCCATTATTGATGAAAAATTCCTAACATAATAGTTGCAACAAAGGCAATTAGTAAAAAGACAACACTACAGTGCTGCCACTAGAAGACAAAATAGGGATAAGGACAAGAATGTATTTTAAAATGTAGTATATTGTGGGGTAGGTAGAACCCTAGTTTGTAGTGAATCTTGGCCACACAATGTTAATCAATCCTGGCCATTCATTCTACTTTTTGGACACTATAAATAGGGGGTCTCCTCTCATTTTCAAGGGAGGGTTGAGTTGTTGTAATGACATGTTGCTGAAATTATAATAGAAATACATTGACTTTGGTGCATTTTTGAGTTTCTTTGCATGTTTCATGATTCATCTCTCATAGTTAGATGATTTAGTTAGATTTACTTTGTTGTTTTAGTTAATTTTAGCTTGCTTTGATAGACTTGGTAATGTTGTTATATGGTTGTGAAGATTTCTACTGTGTAGATCATTCCTTTCTTGTCCATACTTTTTATTGTTTGCTGCTGGTAAATGGCTATGTAAAGTTAGTCTCAACTTGAATTCAAAGTTGCCCTAGACTTTTATCTTTATTCATGCATGTGTATGGTGAATGAATGGTAAAATATTTGTAGTCCTTAGAAGATAGCACAAATTTCATTACACTGTGAATTTTCTGGTTAAGTGAAATTTTGTTTTAAGGAAGTTGTCCACAGTAGAAACCTCCATGATCACTGTTCATGGTTAGTTGCAGATCTAGGAACCTCTCCTCTTCCCTACCTTTTATCTTCTTTTTTTTTCGAAATAGCCTATGCTAAGGTTCATTGCACATTGTAAAGCCAAACCTTAAGAAAATATTGGAGTTCCAGACTATTGTTCGAACCAGTAGCAAAGTGCACATCAACTTCCTATCTCAGGAGCTCCATTTCAAGATCCACTTCGTTTCATCCAGCTTCGTAAGTTTTCCCTATGATTACCAGCAAAATCACATCAAATATCAATTGAGGAATTCCATGCAAGTCATGACCTGACACCTGAGAGACCTTGGGGTGATTTTCAACAACTTGTTGGGGATTTCCTTTCAAGAGAGGTAGTGCATTTATGTATTACTTGTGTTGAGAAAGTGTGCAAAACACCGCATCAACAATAAACTCTTTGTTTCAGTTGAATTTGCTTTTCTCTTCCATTTTTGGTAGATAAAGTGCTCATTTCAAGCTCTATTCCTTCAAAATATCTATGTACTCCATATGCTTGATGTTTCTCTTATGCAAAAAATTGAAGATTTTAACAAAAAAGCCACAGGTCATGGCTTTCACTTTGTACCTTCTCTGTTGTGTAACTCATGACTCCATGATTTCTCTATGTAGCATAGAAAAATGTATCTTTGTACATTTTCATGCTTATTTGGGTCTTTCTTATGGATGTTGGCCTAGTTTTACGTAGATTTAATGTTGTAATGTGGTCAACACATTCACATTAGGTCTCAGACCCTTGTGAATCAATAAGAACTTTATGATGCCTTGCAAAAGTGTTGTGAAGTGTTGTAACCCACTTTCACACTTTTCTAGGACCTTTTCAATATAATTCACTTAAATAACCTCTTTTTATCACTTACCAAGCCTTATTTCAAAGTGTTGCAACAAACTTTCACGCTTTTCTAGGATTTTCACCAATAATTTGACCCTTTCTTATGTTTAAATGGTCCCTTTATACACTTACAGGCCCTACTTAAGTGTATTTTTTAGAATAATCCCATTAAACATCATTTAATACACTTTAATTCCTGACACCCACTTAAAATACCTAAGTGGGACCAAGTCGCCCATACAGGTGACTTAGTCCCACTTGGCTCAAAAAACAAAATTTTCAAAATTATAGCGGGATATTATTTCCTAAGCCTTGAGGTCGACCTGTGATGTGGTATTTTTAGGAAATTTTGTATAATCATGTATAAATATAGAGTTTTTCCTCTCATTTCACCCCCATTCATTCACTCAATCATCCAAGCAATTATTAATCATCCTTAAGCATTCTAGGCATTTCAAAGTCTACATCCATTGGAGCTTCTACTTGCATATCTTTAGATTTATACTTCAAGGGTTTGGTGAGTTGTAGCATTGCATGTTGTTCATTCATCATTCTCTTTTCATTTCATTTCATTTTCAAGGGTTTAATTACCAAACCAGGGTTTAACCAAGGCAAACCCCTATTTACTAACCCTTAACACTTTTTCCAATCTTTGCATGTGTTTTGCAAGTCTTGTATGTAGATTTGTCAAAGAACAAGGTGTGAAAAGTTGTCAACAATTTTTCAGAGTTATTCAAAGTGGTCAAAGCCCTAAAAGAATCTTGGAGAACACCTATAGGTCAGATTATGCAGTTTCAGATTCAGAAACTTGTCAGGAGCTGAAGTGCAGACTGAAAGCTACATATTGTATCTTTGAATTTCCCAAAATCTGGAGGTGGACTAACTCACCATCAGTGGAAAATTAGTCCCACTGCCAGACCTGAAAAGTGGTTTCTTTAATTTTGAGTACCCTTTTGTCTAAAACCTGTTCCGGTAGAATTTCCCCGAAATAGGACTAAGTCGCCTAGCATGGCATAAGTGTCCCAGTAGGCTTCAACAGTGATTTTTGTAGGATTCTAGAGCTCCTCTCAATCAATTTCCAGTTTCCAGGTGCACCTCTTCAATCTCATTAAGTTCTGTTATAGTTTACTTTCAGTTTTAGTTCATTTTGCATATCATAGTGTATTTTCAAACAAAGTGCATTTTCTTAGTTTTGCATTAGTATTTAATTACTTTTATCAGTTCTTTGCATCTAAGACATTCCCCTTAGACAAATTTTAATCATCTTTGCATTGGAATCTGAAGGGCTTATTATTGAGTGAGCCATCAAGGTTTTTGGGATTCCTCTCTCCTTTTAGGTGCAAAACCCTAGAAGTGTAAGAGAGTCCCCCTATCCCAAAAATCTTTGATTCACTCTGTACATTGTTTCCTATGCTTGAATTTTCCACTTTGACTTCTATGATGAACATTCTAGGTTTCCATAAGCATTTAGCTTTCTTGGCTAAGGGTTTCATGGTTTCATCTTCAATAGGTTGTGGCTTCTCCATCGTTTGTTATGATCTTTGCCTTTTTGGAGCATATTTGACATTTCTTCATGGTCGTGGCTCGGTCATTGAACTATCTACTTTTGGGTTTACTTATGTGCAAAATATAAATAGGGATTTTTAATATTCACCAACCTTGGCTGTAGACCGATTGCTTGTGATTTTTGGAAAATACAAAGGAGTTACCTCCATTCTGCCTTGTGACTCAGATAGACCGTGGGAAGAACATTTAGCTTTATTTTCTTCATGACTAAAGGTTTTAGTTGTATTCAAGTTGTGGTTTACCTGATGCAAAAAGGATGAATATATATTTTTTTCTGTGCATTCACTCTTTGTTATGATGGACCGAGCTTTTATTTACTGCCACTTACTATTGCTTTAGAGTTTTGTCTTAATGAAAAGCTCAAAGAAAAAGCTTAAAATGACATGATTTGTAAATAAAACCAGAAATCCCAATTACTGTTGTTGCAACTTGAGCTTCAAGATTTTTTCCTTTCATGAAGCCAAGGACTGTGATTGCTCCATTGTGCATTATGAAACTCAAACTCTATCATGCTATGTTTTCCTATACACCACCCCTCATCACATGAAATTACTTTTATAACTATCATTTTGCATTTAAACCATCTCTTATGAATGTGATTACTCTTGATGTCTTTTGGTAATGCAAAATCTATCTCCATCAACCTTTGTCATGAAGGGTTACTAACCTGTTCATCGCATATTGTAGCATTGCATTTTCCAATTTCATGAATGAAAAGAGCATGATGCTATTTGAATTACTATCCATGACCAAATTGCTTGTCACTGCAACTTTTACCCTTGTACACAACCATGGAAAGCCTAATGAAAAGGTGACAAATCTCCCTCTCAATGGTCTCTTTGGATTTTCAATGATAAGCTTTATGGTGCATCATGACTTTCTTTTCAATTTAGAATCTCTAATAGGCACATGTGATTTGTTCTAGGAAAGAGCATTGAGGCATTTTCCAAGAGCACTCCCTCATACACTGTTAAGAAGTTCTCTTTATTCCTTATCACTATATGGTTGAGTTTTCACCTAAAATTCACCATCATGATTTTCACCTATTATTGGAGGTCTAAAGACGCTATTTAATTTGCAGCTATTGTATTCCTTCACACAGGATACCAAATCCTCATTAAATCAAAGTTTCAAACTACTTATGGAATCATGCCTTTTGATTGCTCCTTAGGATTACCATGAAACCTTTGATGATTAGTTTTCTAACCATGGTTACATTGACATAATGGAAAGTACCTATTAATAAAATAAATCTTTTATTAATAAGGTGATTGTTCATTATCAATATAATCATGCTTATGCAAAGCTTATCCTCGAGGCTTTCATGGATAGTCTAACTTGTGATCATCCCTCTCAAGTGAACCGAGAAGGAAACATGTTGGGCTCAACCCTTGTGGGAGCCCATTTCACTCCACATGCTGTGATGTTTAACAAATAGATCTTGTGATGATATTCAACCTGTACCGACACAGTGAACAAACAATGTTAGATAAAACAACAAAGCCAAAAGCTTCCAATGATGCTTCATGATATGATAATACTCCACTGCTCTTCTAGATATTTGAGATGCTAACAAACTGTTTCAATGTCATATCATAGTACACTATATGTTTGTTGAAATTGAATTGCATATGATGAGAAAATGTATCCTGAGGTCTAACACCAATTTTTTTCAACTCTTGTAGGGATTCTAGAGCGATGAAGCAACCTTCTAGAGGACTCAAGAGCTCTCTAGTTATGCAACAAATCAACTTCCATCCTCACCATCTAGGAAATGATGAATGCCTTTTCTTTTATATGTTGTTTGTTTCATCAAATGTATAGCCTAATTTATGTATTGCATTGAAGGAGTTAATCCCACAACTTGTGTGAGAAACTATACACTTGTAATTATCAATGAAAATGGAATCTATGCAAACACTTTTTACAATATTTCTCTTGTGTACATTTGCATAATAAATGCAATCAATTTGATAATTCCTTATGCATATAAATGGAAAATAGCAGAACTCAATGTGTACCTTTTATCTTTACTTTGAAAAACAATCACAACTCTACCTAATTGAGTTGGAAGCTAAATTAGGTAACATTTTTGGCAACATCTACTATATGTTTTCCTGATAAACATCTTGACCAGTTTCCTGAAGCTATTCATTAGGAATGGAGTCAATAGAAAATTGAAAAGACTTGAAAAATAGTCTTGTACATTACTACAACTCATCATAACGGTGCATGACACCTTGAAAACTTATTCCCACCAAAAGACTAAAAAAAAATTGATTGTCTAACTATGAAAAACAACATTTAGAGGAAATGAAATTGCATCTAGAACTAACCCTACTCTACACTAACCAAGAAAAATACTAACTCAAAAAAAACCATTCACTGATTAGGTGAAGTAGATACCTTTTCTACACAATTTACAATGTTTTCCATGCTTGAGGACAACTAAAAAGAGATGAAACATACAAAAGAGATGAATACCTCTTGAAGAACATACACAAGTTCATTATCCTTTTCATATGGAATAAACATTCCTGTCCTGAGGTTGAAAGGTGACTTGAATTTGCTCTTCCTTAGTTGTACCTTCATGTGTCGGTGCAAGCAAGATAGGAATATTCTTGTTGTCCTTCATTATGGCTAGATGCCTAATTGGGAATCCTCTAGAAAGAGTGAATTCAGAACTCTCCATGTTGGTTTCTTGTTGTTCCAAATCATGTTGTTGATCTTTTGCTACAAATGGTGCTAGTTCAATATCCAAAGTTGGGAAAAAAGAGGCTTCCTCATGAGTCAAAACGGACTTTAGATCATCCCAAAATGAAACCACCTCATGAGCCAAAGCTTCATTCTCATTTTGGCTTTCACAAAAAAACAACTCATTACATTGTTTAACATCTTGCAACTGTCCCAAATCTTATGTTATCACAAGCATACCTTCTTCATTTTGTTCAACAAATGAGGTATCCTATCATACCAAAACATATTAGCATCTTTTCCACCAAGTTCCTCATGTTCATTTTCCTCCTCTTGCTGGTTGGGACGGTGTGGTTCATACTTATGAGCTATCTCTTTGATATCATCTTGTCGATTGGAAAGACTTGATTCCTAAGATGCAAGATAAAACATGTTTGTTCCTCCACTTGCTCTTGCTACTCATGAATCTGTTCTTCAACTTTTGTTGCTTTATCATCCAGATTTGAACAAAAAATCTCAAGATTATCCTAGATCAAGTCTTCTTCATTTCTATGAATAACAAGACTGGTTTTATCACCATGACAACTTTCTTCCAAATCCTTAAACTCAAAAATGAAATCATCTTTGTGTTTTTTCTCATGAATCAAGGTTCTATAATCATATTGATCTTTGAGGATGAGCAACTCATCACTATGTTTAAGAACCTCTTGCCGCTCCAATCCTACTGGTGATGTGTCCACAACTATTTTTCATGTATCATATTCAACAAAAGGAGGAAGCTCATTGAACCATATTGTAGCATCCTCCTTTTCACCACCCTCTTCTTGTTCTTCATACTATTGCCCAAGCTCTATATGATCATCTTGTTCTTGTAACAAGTTTGATTTGTTGGCTCTTAAAATATAAGAACACTCTTCAACAATAGTTTCTTCCTGATCTCCTTCAAGTTCCACCTTCTCTTGGTCATCAAACCAAAACTTTGGCCAAATGATAGGTTCATCTAGAAGTAATGAAACATAACTAGGACAAGATGACTTGGAAGATGGGGAAATTTGATAGGCTTATTGGGCTTCTTCTTCATGTTGCAACCCATACTCATGCTCTCTCTTAAGAGCCTTCAACTGCTCTAACTTATTATGCTCATCTATCTGCTACGACACTTCTGATTTCTCTTCAAAAGAAGGTTCATCTTGTTTGAAGCTTAATACATTGAACCTCATAACCCCTTCCTCAAAGAATGGGTTTGGAAAAGAAAGTGTTGAATTTGCTTCTAACTTTTGAACTTGAACAAGCATTAGCTTCATTTTCTCTTCCTCATACCTTACTTGTGCCTCCATCTCCCGTTGATGACAGTGAACCTAATGAGCCACCTCCTCCTACTGCATTTGATACTCTTGTTCTCTCTTGATTTCATTCAATTGTCTTGTGAAATCAAGCAATACACTTCTAATATTTGCAATCTCCATTTCTTCATTATTTTGGATCTGGTTAGGAAGGTAGTACTACTGACTTGGCATTAAATAACCTTCTTGAGACTAGTTGTAAACATGGGTAGGCTACCAAGAATCTTGAGCAGGGGTGGGTGGGTGGTGAGCATGATGAACATGCTGGCTACTTGTTGCAGTAAAGATATTTAGATTATTTTGGGAAAAATCAACAGTGTATATTTCTTGATATGGTCGGTAGGAAGATACATGGGGAGCACTTTCATGGAATGGAGAATGGTAAGCCATGTTTTCGAGAAATTTTGACATATTGAAACATTCAAAGAGCTAAAAAGTAAGAAAAAATCAAATTTTCTTTGGAACATACTAGCACTTGAACTGTTGAAACTAGTACACTTGAGTTCAAAGTCGCCAGGTATGTGATTTGGTTGCCTCAAAAAGGTTGAAACTATTGTTGTACACACCAAACAATAATAATATAAGGTCTTCAATGAACTAAAAATCATTTCTCAGTCCCACTGAGCGTGCCAAAAGTTGTTCTCCTAAAATTGGACCCTTGCTAAGTTGCAGAACTTAGCATTTTGGAGAAACATGGGAACATTCCTAGGCCTGTGGGTTGCCTAAACATGGAATGAATCTCCAAAAAAGGTTGGCTCCTAAGGTACTCACCTAATCTACTTCTTGTTGGGAAAAGGGTAACCAGGCAACATGAAGTGAAACTAAACTCCTATGTTGATGCACCTAAATGTTATCTAAAACCTCTAAAGTTGCTTATACACACAGTTTCAATCAACAGAAAGCTTAACATGCACAACTCAATATTTATATGCTTTGCATAAATATTTCATAAGAAGGTTCCAATGCATACAATTCAAGAAGGAAAAGAATTTACACAACTTGAATTACTTGCAACTTAACACAACTTACAACGTGCAACACATATACTTCTACACAAAGGTGATGCTAATGAGACACAATAACAAGGAATATGATAACTTCACATGTAATTGCATCAATCATCAAGACTCACACAATAAAATAGAAATTGAGAAGGCCAAAATTCTTATCTTCATTGATCTAAAAAGGTGAAAACACTGCTATACATGCCTGTAAAAGAGTTACAATATTGTCTCCTATTGAAAGAAAACTCCAAAATGAGTTACAATGTCTGCTAGAAAAAGAAAGGACCACCTTCCAAACTGATGTTTGAAGTTACT
Organism: Sequoia sempervirens; assembly: GCA_007258455.2. Lineage (NCBI taxonomy): Eukaryota > Viridiplantae > Streptophyta > Pinopsida > Cupressales > Cupressaceae > Sequoia > Sequoia sempervirens. Next base: position 637,431,495 of record VDFB02281492.1, read on the forward strand.
TATGCTTTTTTGAAGCTTTCCCCACACATATAATTCTAGAAGCTTCTTGGTCGTGTATAACCAAAAAGCCCTAAAAATAGCCCCCAAAACCCCTCCAAAATGACTCCAAAGTGAAGAAAAGTCAAGCCTTGTCCTTACCCATCATAAAAGCATGAGAAACTGCCCCTAGATGCTCTCATTCCCTCCAAAAACCCAGTAAAAAGCAACCTACATACTTTCCACATGTTTGGCACAAGTCATCATTATTCAACCATATCTCCAAACTGTTTTGACTCATACCTTTGCTGTGTTCAACACACCTCTATCTTACATATACAAAACATTAAATAAAGTGATTTATAATTTTATCACTTTAATAATATTTTCACATTTTCAAATTGATGCAAGAAAAACAAACACATGAGTCATCCATGCTTTGAAAGACCCTAAATTTGCTCCAGACTGAGTCAAACAAGCCTATATTCTCTCCAAAGGTCGACTAACCTCCCTAACTTCCCCCTATATGCTTGGGATCATAAATTTCAACCATAACCTCCTTTAACCGTATCTAGGAAGCACATGACCTATTATTTTGATTTTGCAACTATAACATTATTTAAATGATTCATAAACCACCATTTAAATAAAGCTTAACATTTGCACTTGCTGTAAAAACAAAAACAAAAGCTTCGGGACATTTGGATTATTTCCTTGTCACATACACAAGGAAAACACACTTGTATCGGGTATTAGTTATGCAAAAAAAAAAAAAAAACCAAGAAAAAAAATGCATTAAGTGGCATCGAATGTTTTAGGGCACAAAAGAACCCTAAAACATATGTTGAATATTCATTTTACACTTCCATTGTTCTGGGAGCTTCTACTCTCTTTGAGGCACCACCATGTCTTCCTGCATCCGCGTTTGATGAAACTCATTTCTAGAAGTCAAATCTGTGAAAAACTCGAGGTTGTGCTAGGTAAACTCTCTGTTTCAGTTGACTTTTCTTTTCTCTTCTATTTTTTGTAGATAAAGTGCTCATTTCAAGCTCTATTCCTTCAAAATCTCTGTGTACTCCATATGCTCGATGTTTCTTTTATGCAAAAATTTGAATATTTTAACAAAAAATCCACAGGCCGTTGATTTCACTTTGTACCTTCTCTGTTGTGTAACTCGTGACTCCATGATTTCTCTGTACATTGTTTCCTATGCTCGGCTTTTCCACTTTGACTTATGTGATGAACATTCTGGGTTTCCATAAGCATTTAGCTTTCTTGGCTGAGGGTTTCATGGTTTCATCTTCAATAGGCCATGACTTCTCCATCTTTTGTTATGGTCTCTGCCTTTTTGGAGCATCTTTTACATTTCTTCATGGTCGTGACTTAGTCATTGAACTATCTACTTCTGGGTTTACTTATGTGCAAAATATAACTAGGGCTTTTTAATATTCACCAACCCTAGTTGTAGACCCACTGCTTGTGATTTCTAGAAAATACAAAGGGGATACCTCCATTCTACCTTATGACTTAGATAGACTGTAGGAAGAACATTTAGCTTTATTTTCTTCATGACTAGAGGTTTCAGTTGTATTCAAGTTGTGGTTTACCTTATTCAAAAAGGATGAATATATTTGTTTTTTTTTGCATTCACTCTCAATTATGAGGGACCGATCTTTTATTTGCTACCACTTACTATTTCTTTAGAGTTTTGTCTTAATGAAAAGCTCAAAGAAAAAGCTTAAAATGATCTGATTTGTAAATAAAGCCAGGAACCCCAATTATTGTTCTTGCAGCTTGAGCTTCAAGCTTTTTTCCTTTCATGAAGCCAAGGACTGTGATTGCTCCATCGTCCATTATGAAACTCAAACTCTATCATTCTTTGTTGTCCTATACACCACCCCTCATCACATGAAATTACTTTTATAACTATCATTTTGCATTTAAACCATCACTTATGAATGTGACTACTCTTGATGTTTTTTGGTAATGCAAAATCTATCTCCATCAACCTTTGTCATGAAGGGTTACTAACATGTTCATCACATATTGTAGCATTGCATTTTTCAATTTCATGAATGAAATGAGCATGTTGCTATTTGACTTACTATCCATGACCAAATTGTTTGTCATTGCAACTTTTACCTTTCTACACAGCCGTGGAAAACCTAATGAAAAGGTGACAGATCTCTCTCTCAATGGTCTCTTTGGATTTTCAATGATAAGCTTTATGGTGCATCATGAATTTCTTTTCAATTCAAAATCTCTAATAGGAACATGTGATCTGTTCTGGGCAAGAGCATTGAGGCATTTTCCAAGAGCACTCCCTCATACACTGTCAAGAAGTTCTCTTTATTCCTTATCAATATATGGTTGAGTTTTCACCTAAAATTCACCATCATGATTTTCACGTGTTATTGGAGGTTTAAAGACACTATTTACTTTGCAGCTACTGTATTACTTCACACATGCTACCAAATCCTCATTAAATCAAATCTTCATTGCTTATGGAATCATGCCTTTTGACTTCTCCTTAGGATTATCATGAAACCTTTGATGATCGGTTTTCTAACCATGGTTACATTGACATAATGGAAAGTCCCTATTAATAAAATAAATCTTTTCCTAATAAGGTGGTTGTTCATTATCAATATTAGCATGCTTATGCAAAGCTTATCCTCAAGGATTTCATGGATAGTCTAACTTGTGATCATCCCTCTCAAGTGAACCGAGAAGAAAACATGTTGGGTTCAACCCTTGTGGGAGCCCATTTCACTCCATATGCTGTGATGTTTAACAAATAGATCTTGCAATGATATTCAACCTATACCTGCATAGTGAACAAACAATGTTAGATAAAACAATGAAGCTAAAAGCTTCCAATGATGCTTCATGATTTGATGATACTCCTCTGCTCTTCTGGACATTTGAGATGTTGTCAAATTGTTTCAATGTCATATGATAGTACATTATATGTTTGTTGAAATTGAATTGCAATGATGAGAAAACATATCCTGATCTCTAACACCATATTTTCTCAACTCTTGAGGGGATTTTGGAGCGATGAAGCAACCTTCTGGAGGACTCAGGAGCTCTCTGGAGATGCAACAGATCAACGTCCATTCTCGCCATCTAGACAATGATGGATACCTTTTCTTTTATATGCTATTCTTTTCTTCAAATGTATAGCCTACTTTTTGTATTGCATTGGAGGATTTAATCCCACGGCTTGTGTGGGAAAATATACATTTGTAATTATCAATGAAAATAGAATCTATGCATACATTTTTTGCAATCTTTCTCTTGTGTACATTTGCATAATAAAATGCAATCAATTTGATAATTCTTTGTGCATATGAATGGAAAATAGCAAAAATCAATGTGTACCTTTTATCTTTACTTTGCAAAACAATCATAGCTCTACCTAATTGAGCTAGAAGCTAAATTAGGTAACAACTGCTAGTAGGCTTTGATTCATAATAGGTAGAACATAAGAATTCTATTTTGTTGCGTAAAAAATAAGTAACCTTATGACGTGAATTTGTAGATTTGTGTGGTCTTCAAATAGAGATAATTTAAAATACATAAATAAAATGCATTCATATTTATTGTATCATTATACATTTTTTATTCTATATCATTTAAATTATTAAATAAATTTTATAAATAATATTTTATTATATAATTTAAATTTATTACAATATTATATATATATATATATATATATATATAAATTATGTTTTTATTTTATATATAAAATTATATTTTAATTATATTATATTATATTATACAAATTTATATAATATGTAAGAAATCTATTTTATTAGTATATTTTATATTTAGATTAATTTTATATAATGCACATTATTAATAATATAATATGTAATGAAATTATTTTATTATTTTATTTTATTTTTTTAATTAATTTTGTATAAGTAATATCATTAAATATATTTGAAAATAATATATATATTTTTAAATATTATATGTTAAATCTTAAATTATATATTATTTAATTATGTATTATTTTAAAAATACAATTATATTTATTATCTTATATTAAATACATTATTATATATAATATAATATGTAATGATTTTTTTTTCTTTACAACAAGGGTGTCCCTACGACCTAGCCCAGTGGCAGTAACCCATACCTTGGGTACCTAGGGCGAGCTAGTGTGAGACTAGCCCCTTGTGGGGGAGATCCTCACCCGGAAGAAGTCTCTCTTTCCTTCTCTCTTGCTATCAATCTCTCTCTATATATTTATTAATTTATATTATATAAATTATTAAATATAATATAATATGTAATGAATTTGTTTTATTTATATATATTTTTATTTTATGTCATCTCTCCCTCCATTCCTCTCTATATCCCAATCTCTATGATTCCTATATCTTTATTTTTCTCTCTCCATCTCCCCCTCTCACATTGTCATTATTTATTTAAATTTTTAATTAAACCTATATATATTATATGTATATTGCTAATAGAATTCAATTAGCCATATGATATATTACAATATAATAATATAAATATAATATAATATAATAAATATTAATACAGTATAATATAATATACAAATATTATTATATTACTTCGTAATACAAAAAAATAATAATAATATAAACAAAATTATTTTCTAAATGACCTACCAATTGACCTCATGTATTACAAAAATGTATGCAAAAGAAAATAAATCAATTTTTTTTTCTAATTAACCTTCCACACCTCTTTGACGTACCCATTGCGCACCAAGGTGTCATTGCTAGTTTATTGTAATAACATCATTTCAGTTAAGTATGTATAATTTTAAGATAGTTTAGTTTAGGAAGTGGATTTATGGAGTTTTTATAGAGATATTTTTGTGGATTAGTGGCTTTTTCAGAAGAAGATAAATTAGAATCTTGTACAAGAAAATAGAGTTCCTATTTTTTAGATCTAGATTTTAAAGGGGTCTTTTTGGGGTGGGGTTGAAAGTTCCTCATGCTAATGTTTTAAAATTTTGATGCAAGTGTCATTCATTTGTAATTTTCTTAATTCATATCAATACTATTTAAAATTTAGCTATTTTGTTGCAGATTTAATTATACATTTAGTATTCTTTGTTGCTAAAAATTAATCATGAGAACATAAACTTTACAAATTTTTGGAGCATAAAGTTTGTCCATCATTACAAAATTCATGGGATTCCTTCCTTATAAAAACTCCTAAAACTTCTACCTTAACCCCTATATATATATCCTAACATTAATAGATACAACTTAAAAATTAGCTCCCCTTTTCACTATATATACATATTTCCTACTAATCATTAAGAAAATAATAATTATTTAGAATAAATAAATTATAATAACCATTAGTTTCATAAAAATTGTTCTAAATAAAAGAGTTTGAGTCTTCAAATATTATAATATGTTTGCAAAATTGATAAGGAAGATTAAAATATTTAGCTTCAAATATGATAAGATGATTTTTTACTATAGCTTACACTTAGTGTTCTAACTCTCATTCTTTCTATCAAATTTAAGATTGTAAAGCTTTGACAATTCAAAGATGACCTATGATTTTGTTTTTGTTTAATCTCACACCTATTAAACTAATTGCACTCATGTGGATTCAACCTCTTGTACAACAATTCTAAAATTTTATTATAGTCTTTCTTTGCACTTTTAGCCTTCAAAAATTAGTTCGCCTTTGCTATTTGAAAATTTGTTGCTCATAAGCACCAATAGAGTGTGTCGTGTTATGAGAGGATGGCAACCGACCTCCCACCTTTTGGCTTGGTCGCACCCTTCAATCAATTTAACATTTCAAAAATTTGGGAGACATGCCATGTAGAAATAAAAATGTCTATGTTCTCCTTATTTTCTCAAGAAATGATGTGATGCTCCTTAGATGATGCTCTAGTGACATTTGAGAGCTCTTTATGGATGTTTTGATTTTTGAAATGAACTAGAGCTTTATCCTTTTATATAACACCTTAACATCACAATTTGTATATGATGGACCCCACCCCCTCATAGGCACCCAAGAACTCGACCAAACTGGAGCTAGCAAGTGAAGAGTGGAGGTTGTGTTGCTACAAGCAACTTACACAATATCTGTAGAGGTCTAACACTTGCTGCAAGTCAAACCTTAGTCTAAGGGAGCACAAAAACACTTTACAGGGATCAAACATTATGTTGTAGGAAAACAAACCTAAGCTATAGATGCATAGTTAGATACTGCTAGAACAACATAAGTATATGCTACAAGTTCTTGAATACCCAAATCATAAAATACTTCAATATTCACATAGAAAATAACCCTTTTGAGCAACAATTCATAAAATTATCATTTACAATCACACACATAATCTTAGGAGGCAACTTTTGGGAGAATAATATTCTATTACATTTTAAACTCAAAATGCAACTTTTACAATCATTTACATGCATTACAAAAGCATTGGACAGAACTGGGATTCCTTTGTTTCCTTTTTCTTCCTCTTGGTTTGTCGTGTACACCTCTAAATCTTCCTCTTCTTTTTTCTCCTGCTGTCCTTCTCCTGTCTTCAATTTTTTTATCTTTAAATATGCCTCTACTATCATCTATATTCTTCTTTTTTCTATGTTGCTTATGTTCTCTTTTTTTCCCTATTATTTTTTCCAAACATTCCAAAATTTGGAAGTTTCCTTCCCCAAAATCTTGCCTAAAATCGGGTGTCACCTTCAAAATTTGCCATTAATGTCCAACTATTTGATTTTGAGTTTGAAATTCCTGCTTAGGCTTGTTCTTCTCCATTTCCCTTTACCATTGTTCATTAATGAGCATGCGAGTAGGTATTTGTTGCCCCAAAAACAAACAAAATCAAATTTTAAATTTTAACAATTCATACACGATGGGGGTTAATGATCTATTTAGGGATCTAGGACTTATTGCTTACAGAATGCTTAACGTAAAAGATCGATTATTACAACATTTAATTTAAATGATTACAAATTAAATGCTCAAATGAAATAATGAACATAAAATAATTAAATAAATGCCAAGATAAACTGAGAAAGAAAAGAGAGAAGAATAGAGAGACGAAACCAAAGTTGATAACGGAGTTTGTCCCTAAGGACTACGTCTCCGGGTCCCTCTCCAATGGAGGACCGATCGGATTAGCTCCAAATTCAATTACAATGGCTTCAAGACTATCTCCTTCAAGCATTCAGCAGCATGATAGTACTCTGATATGCAGAAACGTCTTCAAGAACTCTCGAGCATTCTCTCGCTATCTCCACCTGGACTTGGAAAATCAAAGCCTATACCCCTCCTTTTATACAAAAAGTTTGCCTAATTAGGCCTAACAACCAAAATAAATGCATATCTCCCTCTATCAGTTCGTATCATCCTCTGATAGCTCCATTTAGTTTGTTGGTTTTGATTGTTGGAGGTAGTTTTACATTTTTGTGGCTTAAAAGCCATTTGTTAAGGTCCGGTTAACAAACAAACAATAAAACAAAACTGTGTCCTTATAATATTCGGGTATGTTGCGTGGTCCACCGGCAGCATAGGCTTTTAGTGGCCACGGGGTCGGCGGTTCCAACCCCGCCGGCCTCGCTTTTATCCACTAACTCAGAATTGTAAGATAACAAAACAAAGAGCTTTCCACATATAGTTAGGCGTATCCTTGCGGGTGCAATGGTCGAGTACGCGGCCGTTTCGCCAGAGGATACGGGTTCGAGCCCGAACAAGAATTTTTGTTGAAACCAACTCAAACCGACCGCCCAAGACCTTGTCCACGTGGCAGGTTATCATTCGCCGAACAATCCACATCGACGCTGACAAGCATGATGACTCGACCGCTGACTCTGCCAACCGTACGCTGAGTTGTCTACTGACTGGACTGCCACTTCGGATGCTGACTGTGATGTACGGAACGTACGGATGGACACGTGTCAACCAATGATTGGTCCGTACAGATGACTCATATTCCACGTGTTTCGCTGAAGTCGACCATGTAAAATCCGTACAGTACGGACAATCTGCTGACGTCATCATCCGTACCCTCAAGTTGACTGAAGTTTGACTGCTTCTAACTCGAGCATACGACGTCGGATTTCAACGAAACGAACGTCGTCGGAATCATCTCGACGAGCTCTTCACGATGACGCCAATTCCGTCGATTTCTGAGATGATTATTTTTTTTGCCTCCTGGACGCCCCTGAAGCCGTTTTGACTGGAAGTTTGACTGGCCGTAACTTGCACAAACGGAGTCCTTTTCGCCCCGTTCAAGTTGCGTTGGAACCAGGACATCGTTCTCTTTCTGATGAAGCTGAAATATGGAGTATTGGGAACACTTCAATTTTCACTGAAAAATTGTCCCCCGGATCAGTTAAGGAAAATAAAAAAGCCAAATGAACAATGCCCCTACATCAAAATATTGAGCTATAAAAAATTGTGAGCCTCTGCTCACTGAGTAAAACTATTTGTTGTTGTAGGTTTATGATCTTGTTGCTATGGGTTAGAAAATCTATTGTCTTGGGTTAACTAAAATGACTCCAACTCTACTAGGCTTAACCGCGTGGCATCCTCCACTAGTCTATCCTTCCATTTCACTAAATACTCATTGTACACCTTGCCCCTTGTTCATCTAACCACTCTAGAATCCAAAATGCATTCAATCTCTTTTTGTGCTCTCTTGGATAGCTACTCCTTCCAATCTTTTGGCAATGTTTTCTCTTTTTCTTGTTGTTGTGATGTCTCTCCCTCATAGTAAGGATATAGATAAAAAACATTAAAATTTGGAGAGATTTTCAAACCTGTACGTAGTTCTAATTCGTAAGCATTTGGTGAAAAATTATTAATAATCTTGCACATTCCAATCTTCTTCCAATTAAACTTGTTATAGGCATGGTTGGGAAATATTTCCTTTCATAGATGTTCCAATACCATATCTCCCACTTCAAAATTCTTTTCTCACCTTTTCAAGTCAACTCTCTTTATATTTCTAGCTACTCCAATTGAGTTTTCCTCTTACCCGTTGTTGTAAATCTTGCATGTGTTTGGAAAATTCTTCCCCTTTAACACTTCTCTTATATCCCTTAGTATTTTCAAGTTGTCTTAATTATGAAATACCCCTAAGGTTGTATCCATAAATAATTTGAAATGGAGTCTTACATGTACTTTTGTTGACTGTGTCATTATAAGCAAACTCAACTTGAGGTGATATTAAATCTCATTGCTTAGGTTGATCACCAACTAAACATCTCAGCAAATTTCCTAAGCTCTAATTAACAACTTCAACTAGTCCATCCGTCTGAGGATGGTATGTAGAGCTAAACTTTAAATCAATACCTAATTTCTTCTAAATTGTCCTCCAAAAATATCTTACAAACTTAGTATCACAATCTAAAACAATAATTTTCGGTAAGTGATGTAATCTAACAACCTCGATGAAAAATAAGTTTGCTACATGTGTGGCATCATCTATCTTCTTGCATGCTATAAAGAGTCATTTTTGAAAAACTATCAACAACTACAAAAATAGAATCCTTAACTCATTGTGTTCTTGGTAGTCCAAGCACAAAATCCATGCTTACATCCTCTCACTATTTCTCTGGCATGGGTAATGGTTGGTATAATCTTGTATTTTGACTCACTCCTTTGGCATATTGACAAACTTGACATCCTTGCGCAAATTTTGTAATTTCTTCCCTCATCCTTGGCCAACAGTATATTTCACTAAGCCATGCCATAGTTTTATTAGCTCCAAAATTTCTAGCTAAACCACCACAATGCTTTTCTCTTATTTAATTATGCCTAATTGATCCTTCATGTATGCATAGTTGTTTCCCTTTGAATAACAATCCATCTTGTATAAAGTAATCCATCCATCATGTCATATCCATATTAGTATGCTCCATACATGTTGTCCATTCATCTTTAAAGTCTAAATCATCTTTGTATAACTCTTTCATAATATCAAACCCAACTACTTCAACTCTCATTTCAGTCACCAGTGTTGCTCTAATACTTAATGCATATGCTACTTTGTTTGAACTTCTATTTCTATGCTTGAGAACAAAAGTATACCCTTGTAGGAATTCTACCCACTTCATGTGTTGCTAGATAAGCTTGGTATTAATAAATTGTAAAGCATGATGATCCGTGTAAAGAATAAACTCCTTAGGAAGAAAATAATGTTGCCACTTCTTTAAAGATTGTATAATTACATAAATTTTTTGATCATTAATAGATTAAATCTTCTTGGAACCACTAATATTTTCACTAAAATATGCAATAGGTATGCCCTCCTAACTAAGAATTGTTCCTATGGCTGCCCCATTCACATCACAAGATCCACTTGAAGCACTTCTGCAAAATTGGGTAGTGCTAATATCGATTCTTCGGTGACCTTCTTTTTCAAAAACTCAAAACTTCTATTTATTGTTGTTGTCCACTTAAACTCTCTTTTCTCTCCCCTTATGGTTTCTGTTATGGGTGCACATATCCCATTGAAATTTCAAATAAATATATGATAGAAGCTAACTAGACCATGGAAACTTTGAACCTCATGTGTGCACTCCTTCTATTCAATTATAGCACATACCTTTTCGGATCCATTTGCATCCCTTGCGAGGAAATAACATATTCTAAATAAACCAATTTATCCTTCATAAAACTGTACTTTTTTAAATTCACCAATAAATTTCCATTCTTGACCCTTTGTAAGACTTATCTAATATGCAATAAATGTTCCTCCTTGCTATTACTAAAAAATATAATATCATCAAGAAAAAACAATCACAAATTTTCTCAAAAATAGTTTCAACACTTCATTCATGAATCACATAAACATGTTGGGTGTATTTGTTGATCCTAAGGGCATTATCAACCAATCATATAGCCCCTCCTTGATATTAAAGCATTCTTCCACTCATCACCCTCTCTTATCCTAATTTGGTGATACCCACTTTTAAAATAATCTTTTGTAAAATACTTATCCTTCCCTAAAAATACCATGAGATCATCCGTTCTTGGTAAAAGAAAATGATACTTGATTTTTATTTTATTAATGGCTCTTGATTCCATGCATATCTTCCACTCACCATCCTTCTTTGGTGCTAACACAGTTGGTACTACGCATGGGCTAAGGTTTTCTCTAATTAGTCATCTTTCCAATGATTGTTGCACCTGCTTGTTCACCTCTTCGTTTTCCACAGGTGTCATTCTATAAGCAACCTTGTTGGGTAAAATCACCTCTGGAATCAAATCAATATGATGGCTAATGCTCCTCATAGGTGGTAGTCCTAGTAACTTCTTGGACACAATTCGATCAAATTCTTCAAGTATCCCCTTTACTTTTAAATGCATACCACTACTATTAGTTCCCGCATCTACCTATAGTGCCTTGGGAACCATTGCAAAAGATAGTTTTTCCCCCTTAATCTCCTTCAAATTTTTCTTTCCTATCATAGCAATGTTCTTGAACCACTTTCCACCTCTTCCTTAGTTACTAATGGTGTAAGAGTATGTTTTCTTCCATTTTCTCCATAGTGTAAGTATTTTCTCTCCTATAATGGATTTCCTTCCTATCAAACTATCAATCTCCCTAAGAGCAAGTGGCATACGTCCATAGGCATGATATCACACCACACCTCATCTTCATAAGTGTCTATTCAAAAATTCACTAGGCATTACCGATCAACCAATACTTGATGCCATTTTTGTATTCATGACACCTTGGAAGGGGTAGGGTGAGCTATTTTATTAACCCCAACTTATCCATCATTTCAACTAAAACTAAATTATTAGTGTTGCCACTATCTATTATGACCTTGCAACATTCTCCAACCAACTTATATGTTTTCCTAAAAAAACTTTTTCTTTCGAAAGATTCATCTTCCCTTTTGGTTGGCTTCAATGTACTCTTCATAAGTGTTTCTCCTCTTTTAGGTTCATTTGGTTGACTAAAAAACCCTACAAACTCGGTATCCCCCTTGGCTATGTGTGCACTTGTAGCCTTTGTTCTCCTTGATCCTTCTAGTCTGTGTTTTAGGAATTCATAAAATATATGGTTTGACTATCCATATGTAAAATATGTACCTTGGAAGCCTCTACCTTTGCCTCTTCCATATCCACCTTTGTCTCTCCTAGGGTTGTTGCAAGTATGAGCTAGTTTGGTGGTGTTGTCATTAATGTTGTCATTGATGTCAACATAGTTTAGTATGTTGTAGATTGTACATGTATAGCTGAGATGCTGCTAAGATGTTGTGAGTACATGGAGCTATCTTTATGTCATTGTAGGTGTGTTGTGTTGATGAGTTTCCAAGTTCTTTTGAGAAAATTAATAAAGAAGAGAAGTCAGAGTGATGAATGTGTTCATAATGTGCTTCGGTATGTGCTATGTGTTTCTCCTATGTTGATCATATGCTTGTGCGGATCTGAATATTTGATAATGGTGATCTCGTGGTGATATATTCTGAGTTTTAGCTTCTGGTGTGATAGTACATGAAAGTTACGTTCACCGGCGTGTAAATTGTTCTGGAAGAGTTGATCTTCTATGGACTGAGAGAAATGTTTTTGCTCCACAATCCTTTGTTGTTTTGTTTCAGATCTTGCGAATCTGGGATATGTATTGAGATGGTTTTCTTTTGGTTTTGGAAAATAAGGTTGAAGTTTGGTGATCCGGAAGTCATGCTTTAGTGTTTCAGTATGAGTTTGCACAATCTGGATGAACTGGGGAAAGGTGTTCAAAGTTTGAAGCATATTTCATTTGCTGTAGATGTATCTGAAGAAATCTGAGATGTATTCTCTTGCATAATGAAGCATGTTGTGGAGTCCACATGTCATCTTCTTGTTGGGAAGTGTGCACATCAATGTTCATTTTTGTTCTCATTAGGTTTGGATGACCTAGTGTTTACACTTCATTCAAAGAATAAAATTTAATAAAAGAAGCGTGTGGTTGATTCAAGATATATATATATTTTAAATGTTTTTATTGGTCCACTCTCATTCCTTTCCACTGCGAGAATGTTGAGTTGTTGACCTAATTTGAATTTATGGAATGAGGTATTTTTGGCTAAACTTGGAGAAAGTTTCTAAGGTTAAGGATGGTATAAAAGCAAGTCGAATTGTGAAGAATTGTATGACAGTATGATGCAAAGTGATGAAAGTGAGCCACAAATCATAAGAACAGAAGTGTGTGTAAATGATTTGAGAAAGTAGTACTTCATTGTGTTGGATTCTTGAAGGTAGTGAGCTAAAGGTTTTTGTAATCCTTATTCAAATTTGTGGATGTGTGTTAATTGTTGTGGTGGATCTTTTGTTCTCTTTTGTATCTGTAGGTAGTGAGCCTTCCTGTTGGAAAGTGAGTCCTTTTTGTAGGCAGTGAGCCTTTGTACTTGGATAGTGAGTCCTCTTCTGGGCAGTGAGCTCTTGGCAATGAGCCTCTGTATTCAATTTTATAATCTCTTTATATTGTGAGTTAACCCTCATCGTGGTTTTTCCTTTATTGGGTTTTCCACATAAAAATCTGGTGTTCATTGTGTTTATTCACTTTATATTATTTGTGTTTCATGATCTTACTTAATAACAGAATAGTGTGGTTGTGGGATTAAGAAGTTTTGATGTCTTAAGCTTGAATTTTGTGACAATTGATTCACCCCCCCTCTCAGTTTTCCTACACCTGTTTAACAAGGGTATGGTCTTGGTCTTGTTTCATCTATCTCCTTTTGAATTTTAGAAGGGTTTGCCTCCTTGCCATGACTATAGTTTTTATTTTGTTGTCCTTTTCCTTTGTTAAATCCACCTCTTCCTTTGATTGTTCCTTGCTTTCTTTCCAATTTCTCCTTTGCCTTTAGAGAATACTGAATGCTTCTTTCAACAATTCACAACCTTACCATACATAACTCATCTTGAATATTTAACCCCATTCCATTAACATATCTAGCAACCTTTTCATGATCTAATTCATTATGGCCAGATCATGGAAACTTATTAAAATCCCTCTATAGAAGCCTTACTCTATTTGCCTTAAATTATGTAGTTTATTGAGAAGTTAAATTTGATAATCACCAGGTAGAAATTTAACCTTCATCTTGCTTACCATTTGATCCCATCGAGTGATCTTATCCTTACATTTATTCTTCTCTTAGCCTACACCTCTTTCCACCAAAGTGTTGCATGCACTTTCAATCTTGCTTGAGCAACCTTCACTCTTTTAGGGTCCTCCATTTCATCATATTCAAAATATTCCTCCATCTTTATTATCCAATCTATTAACTCATCTAGTTCTAAACTTCCTAAGAAGCTTGGTAGATCCATCCTTGTTCCTTTCCCGATGTTAGAAATAGCTCTTATAATCCTTTTTTCTCCCACATCCATATCTCCATTTGCATTTTCACCTTCCTACCCTACCATTATGCTCCTTCTTCATTCTTACTATCAATATATTCATGTGCCCCACCTCTTCTCATCCCACCTTCAATTGCATCCATTCTTTGTTTCACTTCCCTTAGAGCCTCTACTACCTCATCTATCCTTTATGTTACTTCTACAACTACAACCTCTACCATCCTTTTCCTTGGTGGCATCTTGCTGCCCTAAATCTCTTTTTTTTTTCCTTTTTCTTTTTACTATAGTCCTCCTGTTTGCAATATCCATTACTATAGGGATACACCCATAGTCACAACTTGAAAGGCTTCCTTCAACCTCAATCCAAAGTCACTCTCTTCCTTCCAAGAGTCGTTACACTCTGATACCAAGATGATGACACCCACCCCCTTGTAGGTTCCCAAGAACTCAACCAAACCGATGCTAATAGGTGAAGAAGGGAGGTTGTATTATTGCAAACAACTTACACAATCTCTGCAAAGGTGTAACACTTGTTGCAAGTCAAACCTTAGTCGAAGGGAGCACAAAACCACTTTACATGGATAAAACACTATGTTGCAAGAAAACAAACCTAAGTTGTAGATGCATAGTTAGATGTTGCTAGAACAATAAAAGTGTAAGCTATAGGTTCTTGAACACACAATACCCAAATCATATTACTCCAATATTCACACAAAAAATAACCCTTTTGAGGATCGATTCATAAACTTATCATTTATAATCACACACACAAACTCAAAAGACAACAAGTTTTGGAAGAATAATATTCTATTATATTTTAAACTCAAAATAATTTTTTTACAATCATTTACAAAAGCATTGGGAAAAACTAAGATTCCCTTATTTCCTCTTTCTTCCCCTTGGTTTGTCATGAACCCCTCCAAGTCTTCCTCTTTTCTTTTTCTCCTATTGTCCTTCTATTTTATGAACTTTTTATCTTTATATTCCTTTGTTGTCCTCTCTATTCTTATTTTTTCTTTATTGCTTTTGTTCCTTCCCTTTTCTCTTTTCCAAAAATCCCAAAATCTTGCCTAAAACTAGGTATCGCCTTCAAAATTCATCATTAATTCCCAACTGTCTAATTTTGAGTTTAAAATTCCCACTTAGGCTTGTTCTTCTCCATTTTTCTTTGTTTTTGTTCATTAGTGAGTGTGCAAGTAGGTATTTACTGCCCCAAAAATAAACAAAGTCAAATTTTAAAGTTTAACGACTCATACATGGTGGCAGTTGAGGCAAATTAAAACTAGAAAATGTATGATGCCTCTACATTAGTATATTTCATGCTCAAGTTTACTTTGGCCATGATTTAAATTTGGGAACTAGGAATCAATCTTGCACTTGTAGTCTTGAACCAAGTTAAGGTCATATCTACAATTTTAAATCAATGTAATAAGTAAATGAAATGAAGGTTAATTTTGGACCACTAGGGGATAAAGACTTAAAATTTGATAAGGTACAAGCTAGATACCAGATCTTGCATGTACATATATCACTTGGACACTACTTATTACATCCATGAAAAATAGATTAAAGTGAATCCAAAATGAATGATGAAAAGTGTTATGTATATACTTGTCACCATTACATTTTGGACTTTGCATGTGAATTACTACACATCATGTATGTCAAATAATACAAGAAATCAAGACAAAAATAGCAAATGTATATGTAAATGTATGATGATATGTGCATGCTCCTTGTAACAATAACTCCATCTTCAAATCTCCAAGCACAAAATTTTATGAGTAACATATAAGATAAATGTAAAACACACATGAACAACTACTTAACATTGTCAACAAATGTGTAAAAGTAAAAACAAACATATGAGGATTTGAAGGATCTTTAAAAAAATTGATACAAGTTTGCAAAGAGGCCATTAATAAAAGTGATATAGGACTATGAAGTAGCCATCAACAAAAAGTGATATAGGGCTATGAAGAAAAAATATACATGATCAAATTGATAAAAATATTGACTAACTATGATATAGGGTTATGAAGAAGCTATCAAATAAAATGTAGGGTTGTGAAGGAGCCACCAATCAAAATGTAATATTATATACCCCTCCAACTAGTTGCACACAAATGACATAATAAGTTGAAGGAAATAAGAAAAAGTAATATGTAAAAGATGCAATCATTTTAGGCACAAGAATCATGCAACCATGTCATAAATATCATCATGCTTGGCAAACATAAAGTAAGATGTGATCATAAAATCTCATATAAGAAAGGAAACAATATGTCTAGAAATGTTTCCCCAATAGTGTGGACAATGACCAAATGATAATAGCCAAAATGCTAGACATAAACATGTGAGAATATGTAAAAGTGATGTAAAATGTCATCATGTAAGTACAAAGCATGTAATAATGTCAAACAAGAAGTATGCATGAAAGTGTAAGCTTGTGTTTAGTAAGATGTAAGCATGAAACATTGGCATGCAAGTGTGATAGCATGCAAGATCTAAGTGAATGTCATCAGAGATAATAATACAAGTAACATGAAGAGGATGTCCTCAACATAGCATAGATTATAAACCAAAATGTAATATGTAAAAGTCATACAAATCAAGTGACAAAACATAATATAGAAGGTGAAATGAGAATGAAAATATCACATAACAAAGCATAAATTCAACAATAACATAAGACATAATATAGAAGATGAAGTGAAAGTGAAAAATCACAAAATAAAGCATAAGATTAATAATGACAAAAGACATTAGAAGACATAATAGAGAAGCACAATAAACCTGACTCAATAAACAAAATCAAGATTAAAAAGACAAAGCAAGCAAGTTCTATTTTTGACCAACATGATAAAAATAGTTACCAATTATTCCATATATACATATCATCAACCAAATGAATGAAAAATCCTTGCAAATAATAGACAACTAATTCTATTATATCATGTATAAAAAATAAAGAAATGATTACAATATATTCACAATACACCATTATACATCTACAAACCACATTAAAATATTTTACCTACTTAAGTGAATATTAACTTAAAAAAATCTCTCAATTAAAGATTTTGATAGCTTACATACCACATTAAAGTGTTTTTTTTACTTAAATGAATTTTAATTCAAAATAGTATCCAACTAAAATATTTGGGTGGAGCATTGATTAATTTTTTAGACTGTAGGAATCGGTCGGATATCCGTACCCCTATAAACTGCAGTGCACTCGGTAAAAAAAATTCACGTGGCTGGTGGCGCTGGCGCAACACGCCCTTCAGTACCCATGGGCACAATGGGAAAACTAGATCTCGTGACCTCTTACCTGCAACAAGATGTTTTAGCCAATCAAACTAGAACCACTGCCCCAACTCTCATCTAAACATTAATATAAAATGAAATACACAATTTTCCTATAAATCTGTCTCACATTCATCAATTTTATAGAAATCTTATTATTGCTTATCTGATATAGAAAAGCATAAGCTACTAAATTCTTGAAATCCCAGTAATATATCCTTCCAGAATTAAATACTGAATAGCTTAAAAGCTAACTCCCCTTACCCACTCTCCATGTATAGATATATACCACCATTTTTGAAGTTCCTCGTTAAATCATATATCTGAAGGATTACTGGAGATGTTTAAGATGATTTTGGGAAAACTTATGAAGCGCCTTTAAGACTTGAAACAGTCATTTCTTTAAATCTTTAAACCAACTGACATACATTTTATACATTTTTTGACTAGTGTTGTACTTATGGTTTGCAGAGCTTGAATATTGTACAAAATTATTTATAAAGAGGATGAAGGAATTGGGCAATGGAGGACAAGAATTCATTAGATAAGGCTTCCATATGAATTTTCTCAAAGAATATGGTGTACCAAAGGTAATGCCATGAAATACCAAAGGAATGATAACATCTTGTCCTTTGGATATGGATAACTATATCTAGTACAATAGATGAAGTCATTTTGTGAATAGGATTTTAGATGACATTATTTTATTATCAACGAGTTTTATGTTTGCGATGGTAAAATTTGCATCTTCATTTCTTGTTATTTGATTTGAGTCTATTTTGATAGAATGGTTTAATATAATTGATAATTGGTACATTCTTGTTTAAAGTTAGATTCATTTTTCAATTCATTTAGTTTTTCATTCATGTCCATTTTTATACATTTGACATTTATAATATATATCATTTCTCTCCATGTCCACATATTCACTCCCCACATCAAAATTAGTGTTTCCTCTGCCATTGAATTGACCACCTAAATTTTAAATTTTGCTAACTTGGATCCATTTCTTTCTCAATGAGTTGTCCTAGGATGTATGTTTCATGTCTTTATTTCTTGTTAGTGGTATTCAAAGGCTTTCAATGTTCATTTATTTAAATCATTTGATCAATATGCAATTCCAAAACAAAATCTTATGCATTAAAGAGATAATCATTTTAGAAATCTTCCTATTTGGAGCAAAAGAGTTTCATGTCTTTATTTGCTATTAGTGGTATTTAAAGGCTTTCAATGTGCATTTATTTAAATCGTTTGATCATATACAATTCCAACCCAAAATCTTATGTATTTAAGAGAGGACCATTTTAGTAATCTTCTAATTTGGAGCAACAAAAAGAGCCTAAATCTACATCATTATTTTAAAGTGTTTGCATGACTTAAGAGTGATGTCTTCACTCGTTTGCATGAAGATTAAGTGGATATAATAAAGGGGGTCAACTTAAAAGAGCACAACCCTTGTGATCTAATGATCTCCTTGAGGTATTTTTAAATACAACCAATCTTTAATAGTCAAGTCAGGGTAGGGAATTCAATAAATTAGAAAGTAGAAACATACACTCAAATTTGCATTGTACATAAGTGATTCAAAGCAGTGGGATTGACCCACAACAAACTTGATGGATTATTTTGATTTTGAGGTGAAGTATAGACAAGGGATACTCTTTTTAGTCCCAAGGTAGTCAATTTTAGAGTTACATCAAAATTATTTCTTCAATAATGTTCCTAGAGATAAGTACACCTTTCTTTGCACTTAATTATGTAATTAGCATTTAATATGATTCGATTATCTAGTTTTAGCTAAGTAATTAATTGATCTAGGTTGATTGTGCCTAATTTATGTGCATTACTTTGATTAGATTAGATTAGCTTAGGGAAAGTATATTTTAATTTATATTTCTAGTGATCTCGTCCATGTTTACATCCCATAGGCTTTGACCTTAATGTTATACCTTCACTAATTTTAGGGCATTCCAAATCTAATATACTTCTAATATTGTCATTCATTTTCATTTTGTAGGGTTTGTACAAACACTAAAATAATGATTTTATTTATTATCATTATTATCCATTATCATCATCATCATCATCATCATCATCATCATCATCATCATTATCATTTACTTGACTATTTTTATTATTATTGAATTAATATGAGCTATTTATCTATCAAATAAATTAATAAAAGTAATCATTATCCTCTCATGAATTGACTTCATCATTTTAACAACTTTCTCATAAAAATATTAAATAAATTGATAAAACTCATAATTATTCTCTCGTGAATTAAATCCATCATTAATTTAGTAAATTCCCCGTCAATTTTAGATAACTAATCCACCCCTCCTTGATAACTCCACAATTAATAGAGTTAACTTCTAATCTATTTTCAAGTCTCAGTTATCCATTTGATCTTCAAAAAATCTATAAATTTTTTAGAAACATTCATCATTTTCATCACTAACCTTCAATACAAAGTAACAACCAACCTTCAATGTAAAGTATCATTGTCGATTAACTCATCCACATACAACTATCGTTATGCTAATAGAACAAGCACCCACATGCTATCAAAATCTTGAGCACATTGCATTTATACTCTTAAACAAAGGTTATTGGAAGTAAATTAGTATTTTAAAAGCTTTTTCTAATAATTTATTTGTTA
Source organism: Sequoia sempervirens (assembly GCA_007258455.2). Taxonomy (NCBI): domain Eukaryota; kingdom Viridiplantae; phylum Streptophyta; class Pinopsida; order Cupressales; family Cupressaceae; genus Sequoia; species Sequoia sempervirens. The sequence goes on from VDFB02281492.1 coordinate 637,451,770, forward strand.
TGTTCTATTTTTGTTTTGTTGGTGTAGGTTTTTATTTTCCCAATGGTTTAATGTATTTTCCCTTAGTTATAAGTTTTTCCTACATTTTTATTAAGTTTGCTTAAGATAATAAAATGAGTTTATCATTTAATAACTAGGAGATAAGGTGATGAGGTGTCTCTATCCTTCATGTGTGGAGTATTTACTTTTTCATCAAGTTTTATTTAATATTGGTGGTTAGTGGTGGTCAATTCCTATTGGTTGATTTGTCACCTCCATCCTCTCCTTAGTTCTATATATACTCATTACCTAGCTTGCATTTTTCATATTGGAAGCTCTTAATGAAATTTTGTCATCCTGACATTGCATATCTCTTAGAATTGTTGGTTTTCATTGTTTATGTTTATCTAGTTTATGTAGCTTTGAATTTCTCTTATAAACTTCCTTGGGTTATTCAATCTATTACAAATTTCTAACATGGTATCAAAGATTTGTTTTGATAATTTTGAGTTCATAGATTCCTAGTTAAGAGTTTGATTTTTTTATGTAAGATTTTGTAAAATCTTGTATGCTCTTCTCTTATGTTTTGAACAATCTTGAGAATCAAAAAGGGTTTACACAAATCTAATAACCTCTTCATATTGCATGTCTTTTGTGAGATCTAGGTGATTACAACATTTTTGGTTATATTGACAAAAATGAGATAAAAAACATGAAACTAAAGCAAGGAATTGAACATTTTAAGGGCTCATCAATCAAGAGGGCATACCCTCGGTTGGGTAGAGACCAAAACAATAATTGATTGAAATGATAAATGATAGATGATAAATGACAATGTTGCCTTGATCTGGAATCCTTTACAAATTGATTTCACGCCACAAATTGTCATATGGATGCCTTGATTGCTTGATAGAACTACAAAATTTTAGTTCACAAAACATAATAGATTGGTGTAACTAGCATGTAGAGGATAACTCAATACATCTTCACAAAATGGCATGATTGATCATTATAGCTCCTTGAACATAATTGCTTCCTTCTTCCTAATGAATTGAAAACATGATCGTAATTGATGAAGGCATTGTAATAATGTTGCTAATTCTTCCCTTGAATTTACCTTAATTAATTTTAGGATCCTCAATTTTCCCTCCAAAATTGCTAGTCACTTGTTAGGATTTCAAATGATGAAAAAGACTTGATTTTTTGCAATTCTTTAATTTCCTAAAAATTAATTACTCACATCCAACAAATGACTTTGGATTTTCAAATGTTAAAATGCCGGCACTAACATGTTTTAAATTGAGCCAATATAGGCTAGATAAGGGCATTGGGTGCCCTAGTCTAGACCTATTATTTCAGGGCCTTAATTACCAATATTTTTTTTTTTCAATTTCACTTATGATTTTTTGAATATTATTAAAAAACGAACAAATTAAAAGCACAATTAGGTCCAATCACATAGGGGAGCTAAACCTAGTGTAAAATTGTCAAGGGTGACAATTTACTGCACTATAATAGGTAGCTAGCTGAGACATATGAACGGTAATGCAAAAGAATCAACTAGTGTTTCAACCAACAACTATAAAAGGAAGACATTTAGAAATGTGTGAAGGTTAAATTTTTTGATGGGGTTTAATATCCTTGTTATTAAAAATTTCACAATAGTATGCACGAGGATAAATAGACAACATAATGTTACCATGGGAAAACACAAGGTATGTGATGAACTCTATGCTAAGAAATTTGACATGGTTGTTTGTTCAATGGCTATATTCCATGGGTGACCTTTCAGAAAATCAACGACTCAATTTTGAAGTAAAAGGTTTGGTGCTTGGAATTTTCCTCCAAGGGTTCTTTTGGAGTGGCCATAAAAAAGAGGACTTCTTGTGAGAGACAACTTGTTTGTGTAGTAAGAAGTATGGTGAAAGAGGACACAAATACTATCTTATTTTATGGTAAGCCACATAGACTTTATTCTAGTTTTCAAATGTATCTGAATGAGCTTTGTATAGTTCTCCATCTTATGTCCCTAATATCAATAGAAAATAGAAGATTCTAACATGCCATGGAATTAGAAATTGGTTTTAATCATGTCATTATCACTTATTATCTCTCAAATATTGGTTTGAGAACAAGCCACCACCATACTAGTATTTGTAGGTAATGCACATATAATACATCTCCTAAATGCCTCATGGGACACATTGAGTTCTTAATAATACTATTTAATGTAAGGGTATGTGCAGGATCATGATGGGCCAAAAAGTGGCAATATGATGGATTTTTGTAGGGAATGTGGCTGACGACTTTTTTTAATCCAAAATTGATGAAATGAAAAGAGTTTTTAGAGGATATTCTTAGCTTTCCACCAATATAAATTATGCTCTACTTTGAATTTAATAAATAATTATTATTTATTTTCTATTTGAATTACAACTAAACTACTGATTGATAGGCTGATTCAAAAACATCTATAGCTTTCAAACAATATCACATTTCTTGAATCCAAAACATGTGTCACATTCTATTCTTTGCATACTATATGATAAAAAAAGAAAGAAATGAATTTCATGAATTTTTGACCAAGTTAAGGTGGTTAGACATACGATTTTTTTTTTTTTAAAAGTTGTAATAAAAAATTCATAATTAATTATTTACTTAGAAAAAATTTATAAAAAAATATGCATCACATCGGACATGAGTCCTCTACTTATATCTAAAATATTATAAAAATAATTATCATTTTATTGTGGTTAGGGTGGTTAGACATACACCTACTTCTTTTTTTCCACTGAAATCTAAGTACTCTTGCATTGAAATTTCAAATTTTCACCAAATAGATTTAAAAAAAACCTAGTAGTTTAGAAACTACATTCAATTTGCTACAAATTCTATTCTTACATTATTTTGAAATAATATAGATAGCTTATTCAAATTTTTACGTCAAGTTGCCTAACTATAATTTTTCTGAATTTTTTGCCACTTAAGGGTCTGTTTTTTCCATGATGATCCTACACATACCCGTAATTAATGCATGGGCTAATTTCCAATCCATGGTGAATTAGGCATTCAATGGTCAGACATGACAATTTATTTTAGAACCTAATAATGATAGTTTTATATGTTGTATAATATTGAAGGATCATATGAGACACCTAAATAACCATTGGGATTCTAGAACAATAGGCTCTATTTGTAAAAACAAATAAATTTGAGCTTGATTACACAAATGTCTTATATGTGGGCTATACTATTATTGTTGAAGGCATCCTTCATATAAATGAAATTGTTGACACAACACAAAGGCACTTCAAGGATGACAATGAATTTGTTCAAGAAAGCTAAAATTCAAATTTATTTTCACGAGAATACAAACTAGGTGGAAGAGGAAGAAGTGATGCTCACATTTTACAACTATGTGGAATAAGGAACAAGACAAAAACTATTGTCCATATAATGGCCAAGTTTGGAGTTACTATCATCATCATACCCAAGTATTATATTACATCATTTGCAACCACATAGTTGTTGTAAGTTATGGGATTGAGTAAAGGATACCCTTCAAAGTTAAGGACAAACCAAAATGATGAATTTTTATATTAAAGAAAAAATGAATGCAATTGTTGATGTATTTATCATAATGTATATTCCTTATTCTATTGCTACCATATTTAGTGATTGGAAAAGTTTTATCATGATTTAAAATGCCAAGAATACCATGGTTGCTCACACGATAGATGGACATGTGAAGAATAATAAGCATATACCAATGAATGGTCTTATAGGGTACAAGGGTATAATATTTCCAATGCTTGAACCCAATAGGAAGAAAAAAATCGTGAAGGCTTTGCATGATGCCCTCATGGTGAAATAATCTAGATCCTATAATATTTTTTAATTGTATAAGAGAGATATTTTCATGGAGAATCTTTAGGGAGGAAATCACCTACCATTAGAATGGAGAAGAACATGAACTTTTAGAAAGTATGGTACAACTTCCACTTATTCCCCCCAAGACTAGGATAATTTGTTCATAGAATCCATTAGGATTCTACCCAAGGTACATGGTAAATATTACATTAATTCTCTTGATACTAAAATAAATGAGTGTGCACACTTCCTTACAATTTATTTGAATTCAACTCACATCATATGGAAAATTATTTTTCAAAGAAGTGATAAGGCTACTTGGATTGCCTAAAACTTTTGACAATGATGGAGTTAAAAAATTGGTTAATTGTTCTTGACAAGAATTATTCTATTTGGTAACTGCAAAATTGACTCCTAGCATTGGTTATTAGTTACATATAATTAGAGGAAAATGGTGAATAAGTGATTTGAAGGATACTTGAGGGATAATATTTTAGAACATAAATCCACAAGAATTGAATGGATGCACTTGGGAGAATGTTGCTACATTGGAACATTTTCATGCATGGAATTATGTCTTTGTGAGACACTTACCTACATTGATTTAGTGATCATAAACAATGAAATTTTGTTTGTAATGGAAATAGGTGTAATCATTGTAACAAGGGTAAAAAAATCGGGACATGGAGCCATCACAAATCAACTATTTCATGGGAATAACCTACCTACAAGTGATGAAACTTGGGAAGAAGAAAGACGTATGGAATATTTGAATTTGTATTCCTTGAAAGCAAGCAATTTTGAGTAGGGTAGAATTGTCATGTCACCCTTTTATAATAATCTATGTTATGGACCAAATTTCCTATTTCTTATTTCCCGTATCCTCCCTTATCCAATTTTGTGTGCATTCTTCCTCTTATTTCCCCTATGTTTGTATAAGGTCCCTGAATCCTTTGAGTTTGAAGGCATGCCCAATATTCTAATTGTTTGTCAATCATCAAAGTTTTAGAGTTCCTCATCTAGGCATGCTCTTCTCTCTAAGTTTAACCTTTCATTGGTCCATGTTAGACAATCAAACTTCCCCATTCCAATATGCCTATATTCCCAACTCCACTTTTTTGTATGCCTATTAGAGTGCCATAATTATCCATCCAAACATACCTCACATCCATACCCCACCTTTATTCCCTTCTCTTTCCATGCTATCAAATTTGTCCATATTGTCATCTATTTCCTCTAAACTTCGCTCTTTTTCCTTGCCTTGTTGAAGTTTTAGAATTGTGATTATTATCATGCATCCTACTTAAACTCCAATCTTTGAGCAATGGTAAGAGTCATGAAATATCTTTCACTCACGGACTCTGAAACTCCCAATATTTTTCACTATTCACCTCACGTACCTCCCTACATGACTAGACCTCCATTAATTCTCAAATGAATGACACATCTTCTATTAGTTTTTTTTTTATGGGTATAAAAAAATCATTTGATAATTAAGACATGGATCCATGTGTACCTCTAATGTTGCAAATGAAGATGTGGACTTGACTTCCATTAATTTGGTAGTTAAGGCTTTAATCCCTATGGGATCTCTCATCATTATTGCAAGTACAGTTGTATGCCACAAAAACATTTCCCATACTTGTGTACATCTAAGGGTGTATGGCACAATCTAAAGCATAGTTTGAAGTAAAATGATGCTCATTACATGTATGGGCACTCTTTGTTGCATACAAGTCATGTGATCTTGGAATTTAATGTAGGTTTAAACTTTCCTTATGGAGGTATTAAGGTTTCTAAGTCTAAATAGATGGATACTTATGCAATCTTCTACATAGAAACCCTAACTAGAAAACCATGTTCTAAGCACTTGTATTTGAACGCCCAAATTAAAGGACGAAAATTCACATATTTGTTAACGATTAGAGGATGAAATACATTTGGCTAGAGGATAGGTCATTTAAAGTTGCATTTGAACTTCATGGTTATGAATCTCATAGGTATTTAGTTTACAAGCTACCACAACAATCATGGGTGTAAGCATTTGTGTTCCTATTTGTAATAGCTATTGTAGTAGTGTAATGTAATGTTTATACAAACACTTTTAATATAATAGATGTTCTACAATGTTTCATGTATTTTTTGTGGCATTATGAGTTTAGTATAATCTTGAAACTATTATTTATTTCATTATATATGTTGTTACAACATTTTGTAAACTATTTGAAGACCTGTGTAATAAGAAATGGCTCTATAATTTGATCAACAATATTTTGGACTTTATCTCTAATTTGGGTGTTCTTTGTCAATGCAAAAAGATATTTTTCATAATTTGGGTTTAAGTTTTAATGCATAAATGTGAAGGAATATTTAGCGTCTTTGTTGAACCCTATTAAAAACCCTTAAATATGAAGTTTATTAGTTCAACAACATATTTGTATTTGTTTTGTTGGATTGGCCTATAATATTAGGGTTTGAGCGTATTGTGTAAATGCAAAGGGAAATATTTTATTTTGTGTAAGAGATTGGATTTTTTTGTATTTGTTTTGTTTTATTGGATCAACAAAATATTTGTATTTGTTTTGTTGGTTTGGCCTATAATATTAGAGTTTGAGCGTATTGTGTAAATGCAAGGGAAAATATTTTATCTTGTGTAAGAGATTGGAAAAATATTTAAGTCAAATATTAAATTTCTCTAAGTTTTAAGTATAGATCACTACAAGTATATCATAACTAAAAGGAAATATGCATCCACCCAAGATAATTTCTACATAACTCAAATAGAGAAATATATGCAAACAAGTATTTAGAGTCCATATGCAAAAGAATAAATGACATATCATTAAAGATGACACAAGATATACCTTTAGAAAACCCTCAAGAGGTAAAAGCCTAGCTTGCAAAAGCATCCACCACTCGTGCTATTCAACCAATAAAGACTACAATATATCTCCATAATCTCCATGAATACCTTTGAAATGTCAAGCCCTCTACAAACACTCCATGTGAACAATCATGTAATCATACATATCATTCCATGCTTCAATCCTCACAAATGCTAACAAGAGATGCTCTATGTTGGGAAAATGTGTCTCAACCTTGCAATCACATAAGGTATTGTTGATAGGTCAGCACTGGGGGGGAAGGGGTGGGGAGCAAAGGTAGGGGGAGGCGTACCCCCTCACGAGGGATCTAGGGGGATCATCCCCCTAGCAGGGGGTCCATGGGCTACGCGCCTCGGCGAGAGCTCAAGGGTAGCGCCCCTGAAAGCTGAATTTTATGTATATTTTATTATTGTAAATATAGATCATTCATCATTAGGTCTCATATTTGATGGTAGATATTTTGTTGGCTTGACTTGCCCTAAAAGACAACCCTATTTTATGAGGGTGTTGTATTATGATTGGGTATTGTGATGCATTTTGAGAGTTTGATAACAGTCGTGTTGTGTCTATATCTCTAGTTGGTGATACTCTTGTGAGAAGCTTGCTTTGCAAGTATATTGAAATATTTGTGATTTCTAAATAATATATTGGGAGCTTTTGGAGTGTGGGGTTTTTCTCCCAAAAATATTTTCCCCATGTAAATCATTGTGTTGTGGTATGCATGATATTTATGTTTATTTATTTTTAAGTTTCTATATTTTTTTTAAAGATCTGTAAAGTTTTGCATTATCCTCCTCTCAAGATTAGTGTAGGAAGTTGTTCTGCTACCTTAGCTTCCTTACCTCAACCTGCCAACAAGCCAACCTTAGACAACTACCCATGTGTTTGCATTTATAGAAACAAACTTACACAAAACCACAAAGTGGCATTACATAAAACCATGTGACTAATACCATGAGCTCACAAAACCATTAACCCCCAGATTTACTTTTTGGTACTACGTTTTCCAAATTTATTAAGTATTTTTCCCAATGTTCAACTCCACATTAAATATTTAATCACGATATTATATACAAAACATAAAGTGGCCCCAGGAATGCTAACCCATTTGATGCATGCATCCCTAGATCCCCTAAGTGCACCATATAATTATAAAATAGTATATTATAACATTATGCAAGGTGGACAACAAACCTTTTCCTAACAATAACAGTGAAACAAATAACATTGAAGAAGGTTTTACAAGTAATTGCATAATTAATATTTTATCTAGGGATATTACAGTTGAATTAGAGCCAATTCTTGTTAAAGTCGGTTAAAGTATTTAAATATAAACAATATTAGACAATGATTTAAGTAATATTTGAATTAATGATTGTATAGGATATTATAGAGGCTTGGCAACTTTATTATCCTTTTGTGTCTCCTTTCCAAAATTGAGGTCTTTTATTTTATGCTTTAACCAAGTTAAACTTCTATCAATGACCTGTTAGAGTATTGTCTCTAGGAAATTTCCCTCTTCAACAAAGGTGTTCACCATTGGGATCGGGAGTTGAAAATCCATCTCTTATTATAGACTTGATCTAACACATCCCCATCATTATAAATACTTTTGGGCACTTTTGTAATCTCAAATTATTTGATTTGAAATAATTTAGTCAAGAGAATTTCCTTTTTCTGACTTCATGTTCATCATCACAATCAACCCATAATTCCTTGATGCTAGGATAATGTTTATACAATGATCAATCATATTTCTCCATTAATCCTTTGGGATCAACCTTGGGTCTTGTATCACGAATGTATAGATTTAATTTAAAAAAATCAATATCATAAAGCCTTGCATGTCATGGAGAAAAACATGAATATGCACCAATATTAATTCTCCATTAATCCTTTGGGATCAAATTTGGGTCTTGTATCATGAATGTATAGATTTAATTTAAAAAAATCAATATCATAAAACCTTGCATGTCATGGAGAAAAACATGAATATGCACCAATATTAATGGGAAACTAGACACTTGGCCTATGTTTTCTCAATAAGGCCTTATGTGTACTTCACATAATTATCTGGCGAATTCAAGTAATACCATTTAGTGTACAGTCACAAATTCAATGGATGGTCTTAAAAGCAAAAATATATACTGCCCTAACACAGTTATCAATGAGGACAATTAAGAGAAAGTGATGAAAATGTCAAAGGATAGTCATATTAATTCACTTGTAATGAGCCATATGGTAAACACTTAAAAGGAAAAAAATATCATTTAAGAGGTTGCACGGAGTAGGATTAATAAGAGTGACAGTGGCAAAGAGATGCAATCTTATATCATTGCAAGAAGATAGTGCATGGTGACCACATCACAATAGTAATGGTTTTTGAAAGACGTCGTGACTATTAAAAGCATTATCAAAATAATGAAGAGGAGTAATAAAGGTTGACAAGTGGTGACATTCAAGATTATAGTAAGCAACATATGAGGGACTGTATAGTCACAAAAGCAACAAAAGGGCATAAGTATGGTGGGCAGTCCTATAAAAAGATACAGTTTCAAAAGCATAGTGAAACAAGATGAATAAAGATAGTTGCTTATAGAAGAATGCATGGGGATACAATGAGCATTTGATGAACAACGAATACAAGAAGACAGTGATTTCAAGGATCACAATTAAGATAAATGATAATATAGGAGGAGTAAAAGCTCCAAGAGGTAATCGTTCATGACTGTAATCTTGTTAGGGTTTGAACTATGGAAATGACTTCATCAACAAGGAAAGTCAATCTATTCAAGGACAGTCATCAAATAAGGGCAAAGTTTTCAAAAAGGATAGTCATATAATGCATAGACCATGAAAGTAACGTGATCGTATGAACAAATGGATGGTGCCATGATAGATGATAAGGCAGTGGCAGTGCTCATGAAAAAAGGTGACAACATTATGTCAAGAAATAACCCACAAAATAACATGAAACCGTAATAGATCATATACAATCTTATGTAAAGGGAGTATGATAGAGGCAAGATGGTTTATAAGTCACCAAGAAAGCAAGCATGAAAGTCCACAGAGGCACCCTAAACTTGTGAAAAGGAAAAAGACTCCATAAGGTTGAATGAAATAGGTGACAATACTTTAAAAGGATATATGAAAAAAAGAGTGTGAACATTAATAAACCTTCAAAATGATAGTCAAGATGAATTCCCAAAATCACAATAGTCCTTACAATGAATTGTATACCTGCAACATCCTAATGGACAGTCATTAAGAGCAATAAGGCATCTTGAATGTTATTACACTCAAAGGGCAACATTTGTCATATAAAGAACCAAAGAAAAGGGTTAAGGAAAAGAAGGGTCAGTCATAGGATTCATGATGGACAACCCTTTGTGAGATAAATCACAGTCATTTTAATATGTGACTATCTAGGACATCCACTACATAGTCAAGGGCAGTCCTTACAAAGAAAGGACATTCAATGATCAAAAGGAAAAACTCTTACAACCTACATAAATATGAATATGGTGATTAGTTTCAAAAATACAATAAGTTATTCATTGGAAAATATCTCAAGAATAAGTTTTGATGGGAAAAAGGTAGAAAAAGAAGAGATAGTCATAATCGTTGTGTCTATCATAGGACGAAAATCAAATTCCTTATGCCTGAAGATCACTAAGATAACTATTACAAGCCTATATTCTTGATAAGATGACTTTTGAAAGCTATATCCAAAGGCATCTGAAGATGAAGGATATATAAAGGCTTAAACAATGCATCATTTGGTAACCCTTGAAGTTTATCCTATGCCACCCTAAAGGCGCTGGCCATCTTCAAACTAGTCATCTTCAGATTGCTCCATATGACCTACCATCGATCCATAATGCAAGGACATTCGTAAGCTAATGACAAAAGGAGGCTGAAAATTCAGTTTGGAGGCACTTATCACCAAGTTAGGAGCTGATAAAGAGGTTGCATGTAATATCCCTCATAAAAAAATCAGCTTTAAATAAAAATATATATTTCTACCAAAAACTTAGAAATGAGCAAATCGGGTATGAGAGAAAAAGCATTAAATAAACCCAAATTGATATTGAATCAATAGCAAATGATATTGAATGTTCCAATACAAATTTGAACATGGAATTTGCATCAATTTTCTATTTGTAATAACAACCAACATCAATACACAGATGTTGCACCAAACCCAAAAAAAACTACAAACTGGAAGCTACTGCTAAAACCCAAATCACAACAAACAACTCCAAAATAAAAGTTGTTGTTTTGGATAGAAAAGTACATGAGAATAATGTTCTAGATGCACATATATTTTCTACTAACAACAACAAACCAAACTGATATAGTAAATTGTACTAAACAAACCAAACTACACTACTACTACCAACTGTTTGACGAAATGTGCACCCAAAACTTGAACATTCAACACTACTGCAACTTCTTGATGAAATTGCGACTCGAGACCTATAAAGACACTTCTTGCAAGTCTCTATCTCCCTAGATTATCAGCCTGGAAGATTACTCCTTCTACATGCAAAATGACCAATATTTATAGACTCTTGATCATTTGGAAACTTCTACCAAACATTGGATTCACGTCCAAATATTCCTCCTCAATTTTAGGCACTTCCAGAAGTCATAAAATGCATTATAACACCTCTAAATTTAGCCTTTCATATTATACCACTCACAAGGCATCTTTTGACAAATTAAAATGCAATTTTCGAGGCACCTACATGAGGTTAAAGTGTTGTTTTCCAAAAATAATGACCCACCTGTGTTGGTACCACTAAATATTTAATATTTATTTGTCCTTTAGATAAAAATTACACTAGGACAATATAAGTATTAAATAATATTATATTCCAATGTTGTCTTGATACCTTCGACTTACTATTTCTAGATAATAGAAAGTTACTATTTTTAATAAGAACTTTTTTTTTAAAAAGGGGGACATGATAAGTCCTCCTTCCCAAACATTTCTTGTCCTCAAGCAATTTCTACCATGATGCTTCAAAATTATGTTATACTGCACATAAAGTCTTGATCCAATACCTGTGAGATGTTACAATTCTTTCCATAGACCACTGTGCAAACCTAATAGCTCAGACTTCTTTGTGGTCCAATACCATGAAACCAATAAGAATATTATGAAAATATTTGATATATTCACTCCAATTCAAAATCTAGATGACATCTTCTTCAAGAAATTTTGTAAACTCACCAAATGCTTCCCACTGAATATATGTGCTAGCATGTAGTAAACTAAACTTGCAACTTCTCCCAATAATGTAAATTTAGTTTGTGCTACTATTAAAACTATTATAAAAGTTATTGCATCCTCTATAATAGCAAGTACATATCTAAGAATTATAAACTACCTCTAGCTCCAAAATACTGAAATATACATAGCTAAAATGCACACTAGTAAGCTTGAACATTACCTCAACTTGGGAGATGGTACCTTGAGCGTCATAAAGTAATCTATAATAGAAAAATATTTTTAGATGGGAATCAATTAATATCATGTAGCAACAACATTTACACCACCATTTCCCAAAGACTAAATCTGCAACCATTAGTTCATTATGATACCATTGTATGTATGCACTAGCACTAAGTATTTTGTACCAAAAATATTTGAAACTTCCTATTGTAACATAAATCTGATTTTGATGACCCATAGGAATATTATAATATTCAATGCATCCTTCACAATAGTGAATACATAATTTTGAAACAACTACCTCTTTTACCTTCAAAATGTGGAGATACACCTTGTTGAAAACAACACTAGTTGTTCCAAACTTTGCCTCAACTTGAAGGATGGTATATGCAACATTTGGGTCTGATTTGAAACAAAATGGTAATATTGAGGAGTAAAAATTAACACCATATAAAAACAACCAGTACAACACCATTTCCAAAACATTGATTCTACAATCCACAGTTCATTCTGGAAAGAATTTGTGCACTTCTTGAGTCCTCCAACTGGCACAAACTAATCATCTAAAAGTAATTTCAAAATGAAAGTAAGAATAATTTTATTGCATCCTCTACTATATTAGGTGAATTAATGATGTTCTTGATATTTTCCACCTTGAAACATGTCCAAGGCAGAAAATCTCCCACAACAATTCAAATAGTGTCTTGGGGCACTAGCTAGAAATGCATTGTCATTAGGTAACTTGTTCCTTGGATTTGTGAGGAATTTGATAATGTTTTTGGATATGATTTTTTATACTATTATGACTATTATAATAGTCATTACATCCCTTAAAACAAAAAATAACATATTTTGGAGACAACTACTTCCACCTCCATAATATTGAAAAAAGCATTGTTTAATTATGCAATACAAAAATGTACAATAACAAACTCATACATTACCCCAGCTTGAGAGGTATTGTCTTCATCTTCATGGAATGGTCTATAAAAATAGTAATTGAGAAGAGGAGTAGCAAATAGTGCTAAGAAATAGCAACATATACTCCATAATTCTTCAAAAATCAAACCAAACTTCCATATCACACTATATTGCCAACATTGCTTTGCTTTGAACTGAAAGATTGAACCCACAACCTTTAAAGCTAATATGATTGGAGTAAATAAAAATATATAATGGTCTTCATTAGCATCAGACTAATTTATAACAAGAACATACTCCATCATACACAACACCCACAAATATTCACACAATTTCACTGGGAACATGTAAACAACACATGCATACTGCACAACCTCCCTCATTCTTCCCCAGTTAAAAGATATTCTTGTTTGATTATTTGAAATTAAAAATGATAACCTTATATGCAATGAAACCATATCCAAGTGCAACAAACTATAGCTATTCAAAATAAGAGTTACCAAGGTCAACAATATATCAATGATGCAACAAATGCATGAATTACCAGCCTAAGTAGAAAACCATGAGGTGTCCCTTGTATGATGTGTGAGAAACCATGTAAGGGCTACAAAATATCTAAGTAACCATAATATGAAAACAATTCTTTCCCATATGCCCAATTTTTTTATTGGAGAATAAGCATTGGCATGCAAAAATCTCATCTCCAAAGACGATCCTGGAAGCACATATCTAAGCATTCGCCTTTGTTGATTTTGAAGTAGTGGAATGTTAAAATGAAATCTATGATGCTCGCTAAAGGATAACAAAGATTACATTCTCTTATCCTTCAAACATCTTGTTTCCCATGTAGCTTCTCCTGCAACACCATATTCTCCTACACATATATGTGATAAATCAGAAATAATAATTGCAAAACATGGGTTGATTACCTTCATAGGCCTCCCAAATGTCTTCAGTGTTGCAAACTCTTGTATGACTAGATTTTGGATGAAATAAGTCAAGTACGAAATATTTTTAACCCATTTTTATTTCAACCACATAACCATTGCAGATCTGAGACATATGATATGTCAATCTTTACATTTCTTTTGTTCACCAAATAGTAAGACTAATTTCCTTGCCTTTATGATGCTAATGGTTTGTAGAAGTTCATCCTTTATGAATCCTTCAAATTTCATGAGACTTGATTTCCATAACATTAAAACATGGTTAAACATCAAATAATGAACCTCAAAATGATTCATTTTCCCCTTACCATGGCCAACCATCAAATAATCCAAGTTTTCTATCACCATTTGGCCATTACTTAAATCTTGTCTTCAAGTTGCTACTTGGCTTGCATAAGTGTTCAAAGAAATATGAATATTGATCCTTCATTAATTGGTTAGAAAGTACAAATAACACTATATGAATCCTCATAAACTTCCTTTCATTCAAAATGGAAAACATGGAGAACTCAATAGTGTCTCTAACCCTTTTAATCCTCAAGAGATTTCCTGGATCCCATATCCTTATGTATAAACAACACTGAACATTAAAATTTTGATCTCACCCTTTTGCATGCTCTCCAACATGAAAGTAATTTCGTGGTAACATAGATAGTGACAAATCTGAAATATTTTCATACCGTTGGCTGCAAGTAGAATGCTCATCCTCATTTTCCAAAATAAACTTCGTTGGGAAATCTTTAAAAACTTTATTTTCTTGATCCAAAACCCATGAGTTTAGGTTAACCAAAATGTTGCTTTTTAAATCAAATCCATCCATAATTTTGTTTTGTAACTCCCTCAATGGATCACCAAGTGTCATTACCCTTTTCCTTTTGTCTAATTCTTCACTTTGAACAAGTGACCCTCTTCCATCATCCTACATGTCAGATACATTATCTTTTTTCACAAAAAGAGTTTCCTCTTCACTATTTTCAAAGGGTACCTCTTTGACAATATTCAAAACTTTTGAATTATCTTCATAATCAACATGCAATATTGATGTTGAATTAATTTTATCAAAAGGAACATTCTTGTTGTGATATTTTATTTACTAAAATATCTTTTTCAATTAAAAATTCATTACCTTCAACCTTTGACACTAATTCTTCATCTTTTTGTAGAGACATTTCCTTTACTTCATGATCTTAGATCTCCTCCTTTTGATTTTTCTCACTTGAACTTTGGTGTAATTTATAACCTTTTAGTGCCATCATACTTTGCATGTGAATTAAGAAATAATTGTAGGGGACTAAATTCCTAAAACCCTCATCCATATTGTTATATGAAAGTTCTCATAGCAGCTGGATCTATAACCAATTCTTCCATGGGGTTGGAAGAGTGAGTGAGTGTAAAGAAACCGCCTTGAGGAAAGAAAGTAGATTTAGTGGGCTGCATCATTGAAACCCTCGGGCTGGAAAGATCACAACTCTGATACCATTGTAATATCCCTCATAAAAATAAGTTTTAAATAAAATAAAAAACTACCAAAAACTTAGAAATGAGCAAATCGAGTATGAGAGGAAAAGCATTAAATAACCCCAAATTGATATTGAATCAATAGCAACTGATATTGAATGTTCCAATATAGATTTGAACATGGAATTTGCATCAATTTTCTACTGGTAAAAACAACCAACAACAATACATAGCTACTACACCAAACCCAAAAAGAAACTACAAACTAGAAGCTACTGTTGAAACCCAAATCACGACAACAACTCTAAAATGAAAGTTGTTGGTCTAGATATAAAATTACATGAGAATAATGTTCTAGAAACATATATTTTTTGCTAAAAATATCAAACCAAACTAATATAATAAACTACATTAAACAAACCAAACTACACTACTCTTGCCAACTGTTTGATGAAATGCACACCCAAAACTTGGACATTCAGCACTGCTTCAACTTGTAGATAAAATTTCCACTAGAGACCTATAAACACACTTCCTACAAGTCTCTATCTCCCTAGCTTATCATCCTGGAAGATTACTCCTTCAATGGTTTCTCAGCTTCTGAAGAAGAAAGCTTAAGCTTGTAAAATGGATAAATATCCTTCTGCATGCAATATGATCAATATTTATAGATTCTTTATCATTTGGAAACTTCTACCAAACATTAGATTCACATCCAAATATTCCTCCTCAATTTTAGGCACTTACAGAAGTCATAAAATGCATTATAATGCCTCTAAATTTAGCCTTTCATATTATACCACTTACAAGGCATCTTTTTACAACTTAAAATGCATTTTTTGAGGCACCTACATGAGGTTAAAGTGTTATTTTCCAAAACTTATGACCCACCTGTGTTGGTACCACTAAATATTTAATATTATTTTTCCTTTAGATAAAAATTACACCAGGACAATATAAGTATTAAATAATATTATATTCCAATGTTGTCTTGGTACCTCCAACTTATTGTTTATGGATAATAGAAAATTACTATTTTTAGTAAGTAATTTTTTTAGAAAAAAAAGGGGACATGACACTGCATGGGTGGGACTTGGGTTAGGTGAATTTTTTCAAGCACAAACAAGCAGTTTTAGGTTGTTTTGCACCCTAAAATGAAGGATTTTTTTTACCTTGTAGCCCAAGAACTCTAAAACCTCATGCAAGATAAGTGAAAAACAACTATTCCAATCAACATCATGCATGTTTTTGAAGACTTGTTCAGGTTCAGCTGGAGCATATTTCAAGGGGAATGCAAAGGGAAATAAGTCAAAAGCCAAGGTCAAATCTCCTTTACAATTTTTTGCATGCTTTGCAAACAATTCAAGAGGGAGTTCCACATCTAGACAACTGACAATCAACATGCAAACTCAACCTCTTCCTTGAAGGTAACTTTAGTCATGAAAGAGTTGCATTTTCAATAAAAGCAAGCACCCAACTCATTTTTGAGTTAGTTCTTTCTATTATTTTTATTCTCTAAGCAAGAAAAGAGAGCTTGTAACTCACATTTTTAAGAATTTTTCAATATAGAACAACAATTTTATGTCTTTTCAAGTATATTTCAAAAATGTATTAGCAAAAACTCTTATTATTTTAATAAAGTGGCATGTTTTTCCTTCTCAAATTCATGTGTTGAATGTCTTTGTAGGGGTGATCCCACAATAGTGGTTTACAATTTTTGGCCAAATTAGACACTGGAATTATTATTTTTAACTAAATCTTTACATTTGGGCACCTATAGCAGCTAAACTGTGAGGAATTTGAAGATGATGTAAACTAGAGTCTCATCACATTTTTTCTGTAGATTCTAAAAATATTTTTTTCAAAATTTTTGGAATCAGATTGTACTTCTTTTCCCATCTCCCACAGAATTATTTTTTTTCATAAAATAACATTTTTAAAAAGTGACACACACCGTATAATGCATAACTTTTTTTCCATGAAGGATAAAATTCTAATTCTTTCGAATTTAGATTTGTAACTCTGATATCTAGTGCTTCCACTTGGTTAGATAGTTTTTTATTAAATATTTTTTTCTTTAATCAAGTTTTGAAGTCAAACCAATTACAATTCGGACATAGCACGACCATTATAACACAACTTTTTTTGTATCTATCAAAATTCAATTTTATTTTTTGTTGGATCAAGGACTTCAATATCTGGTGCACTCATATTTTTCAAAAAAATTATAATTTTCTATTTTTCCACATGTGCAGAAGAGAGACCTTCATTTTCGATGAAAAACCTATGTTTAATAAAACTAAAAAATAAATACATAATAAAACCAAAACATATTAAAATTATATTCATTGGATAGCTCGTTCTGAGGACTACCGATTCCAATTGGGTTTGTGAAGATTCCTCCATTTTCATCCTCAACCCGAGCTTGAAGCATAAAAATTTAGGTTTTTTTGTGAACAAGGTCAAAAATCAGGGAAAATGGGGGTTCTAGCGAACCCCCAGGGTTCATTTGAACCCCCTTCAATATGCATTTTTCTTTTGTTTTTTGGGCAGGAAATGTGGGCCCAGTAATTAATGGGTTCGCTTGAACCCGAGTTCGATCGAACCCCTTTTTGGTTCGGTCAAATTGCAAACCACATTGTAGCTTCACCCATAGATGATTCAATCTAATTTTTGTGATTTTCAATATAAGACCCTTGAATTATGTCTCATTAAAAAAAAATTATTTACAAGAATAAGAAAAACCCATACAAGTCATAGATTGTGTTAATTCTTTCAACATTGGTGTTTGTGAAAGCACTTAGTTTTCCTTCTAAAAAATGTGAAACATAAGCTTTTTGTGAAACACTATTGTGCAATCTTGCAAAAAATTGAGTTGTGCATAGAGTAGGGTAGATTTTGAGAGAAATTGTAAATTGAAATAGTAGGTATAAGTCTTTTAAAATTTGGTGTATCACCTCCTAGGATAAAATATTTTCAGTTTTAGTCCTTCTATCTCTTTTCTTTATCAATCAGTAGTTCATAGGTGGTTCATCTAGGGAACCAACCCTCTCTGGAGGTTCATCTTCACCATAAGCAATCCACAACTTGAAGATGATCTCGTGTTTCACAAGATAGCTAAGTTTTACATTTTGCTAGGGTGCAATCCCCGTGACAACAATTACATTAATGATCTTGAGGATAAAATAAATGAGTGTGCCTAATTCCTTACCGTATATTTTGAATTTAACTCACATCATGTGGAAAATATAATTTTCAAAGTGATAAGGCTACTTTATTTCCTAAAACTTTTGACAATAATGGAGTTTTTGATTAGAGGTAAAAAACGGGTTTTGAAGGGGCCCAAAACCCTTTACAAAGAAAGCAATTGAACTAAAGATAAAAGAAAAACATCAGCAAATAGTCCAACAATATCGACCCAACAACAAAAAAGCAGCCAAAAAGGAGAAGCACCCAACAACACTACATACTTTTCAGAATGTATGGTTCCTCCACGTTGCAATCGATAGCTTTCTGCGCATTATCAAAAACATTAGAATTTTCCTTACCAGAAGCCCCTCCCTAAGCTTTAGTTTTTTCCTAGTACATGCTCCAGGACCACTTGTATTAACCTCATAAATCAAAACAATACCTTTTTCACCATTCTTCCCAGCAACAACAGCTTCACCCATCTGCTTACCAATAGCAGTACCCCCATCATCATGGGCAGTATCTTTCCTCTTCTTAGCACTAACCAGAGTAGAGGCAACAACAACAGACTCATAATTCTTGGAAATTTTATGACCCTCCCCATCTCTCATCACATAGTCCCAAACTTTCCCCATTTTCTCCTCAAGAATGAGGATTCTTTCTTCCATGTTCTGCTTCATTTTTAGGGTTTCCTCCACCACCATGTCCACAACAGTGTTTAAGGATTCAAATAGCTCATCAATTTGGTTTTGAACAGAGGACCCCTCAGTCTTGTTAACCATACCCCTAACTTTGACATTCATTTTATTGAGCTCATGGAAAAACCACTTAAAAAGCTTAAAGAAAACAATAGACCCCTCATGCACAGTGCCAAGAACATCAGAAAGATCATCTCTATCAATATTAAAAACCCCTTTACCCAGGGCATCCTCCTCCTCAGAAGAACTATTCCTATCCTTTTCAACAGGGGGTTCCTTACCTTTTTCCATAGCGACTAGAGTTTTAAGCTTGCGGATGGAGCTCGCAATTCCCTCACCCACTGCTTTTCTCTTCATAACCCTCTCTAAGTCCTCACCCTAGGGCTCCAAAGCACCAATAGTAACCCCATACTTATCTTTCATCTATGTGGACAGCTGAACGCTCAGGGAATCATCAGCAAAGAGGCTACCCGCAATTGTGAGAGGGTGACCCTGCTCTAGAATTTGACTCACAAACCGCAAAACCATTTTCTTCCCACTAGCTTCCCCAATGGCCTTCATCTTGGTGGCTAGAGGCAGAGAGGAGGCCTCTCCATACAATTCATTCCTTATCTTTAGGCCCCTACTCAGCACCACAACAGTAGCTTCATCACTACAGGTTGAATAAGCACCACTGTCACAATCTTCCCCTTTTTTCTTCTTTCCCAAGGGATGGCAATGTGGACCCCCTTCCAAAGAAGCAAGAGAATCCGACACAAAATTGACATCATCCTCCGACTCATCCTCTTTATCCAAAATCAACTTCCTTCTCTTGGCCCTTTTGCTAGCAGGTTCATCATCAGAAGTCGTATCATACCCTTCCATAGGTTTTTTACCCTTCGGGGTAGCCATAGGTTTGGGAACCTCAAAAGATTTTGCATAATCAAAAATCAGGAGAATTAACCCAACATGTAAAACGATATTTTTTGGGTTCTTGTGATCCTTAATCCCCGCATCAAGAGACATAAGAATATAAAACAGGAAAGAGACCCTTCTCTTGTGATGAAAGTGATTTAAGAGAATGAAATGATAGTTACTCACTACTAAGAAACAACCTTCCAGGGTAATGTAGGGCATCAATTAATCCACAACATCCCCCCATAGAGCCTTAAGGGAGTTGCGCTGATAATCGTTACTCTTAGTAATCTTTAAGTCCTTCTCTTCATCAGCTTTGAAGAAAATTTTCATTGTAGTCTACGCCTCTTTTTTATCCCTGAAAACCTTCATACCATCCATAGGCAGCCCCATAATTCCAATGATGAATTCCTCATTCACCTCAAACTCAGTTCCATAAAGTTTAAGCACTTTCTCATTCTAACCCTTAAGAAAGAGCTCTATCACCTTAGGGTTGTTGCCATGAAGTTTCTCCAAATATGGATTTAATCCTCCCTTAACTAGCACCTTCCATACCTCCTTCTTTTCCTTCATAGCATCACAAGATTTGGGTTCAACCTGATTTCTATCACCCCCCATTTTTCTGCAATTACCAAGAACCAACTTACAGACACTAAGCCCAGCACCAAGAATACTCTAGAACACAATGCCAAAACTACCTAGAATCTGTGTGAGGCCAAAGCTGGGATAGGGGAATATAACAATCCTTTGTCTATGTCACCCTGCATCTGTACGAAACTCTTGATTCAAATTTTGCACCCCATTCTTATTCATAACATTCTACCATGTGATGAGAAGCTTGCACATCACCCACCATAATAGGACTTTAATCCAAATGAATTTAGCACTCATTATTTATCATGGTAATAGCCTCTATAGGAAGAGGGTCGTTTTGACCCCACTCCCTAAAATCTCTTACACCAATGTTTGCGAAGATATTTGCAAGCCCATTTCCTTCTCTAAGGATATGTGAGATATAAACCTCATCAAATGACTTTAAAATATCTAATGAATCCTTTATTAAGGACTCAATAGTCCAAGAGGGAGGAGTGTTATTTTTCAAATTGTTTATAATATTCAAAGAATCCCCCTCAAGCTAGACTTTTTTTAAACCTTTGGTTTGAGCCAATTTGAGACCATGATAGGCTACAACTGCTTTTGCATAGTGGTTTGTTTGGGTTCCCAAAGGGAGTGCCACAACAGAAACGATCCTACCATTTGAATTTCTTATCACTCCCCCACAACCAATAGGTATCAGATTTCCTTTAGTAGCCCCATCAAAGTTTATCTTCACCCAACCTTCCAGAGGAACTTGCCAAACAACATCTTCTCTAGAAGTTTACCTTTAGTAATCAGGATGGAAATATCACAAGACAACTTCCACTTCTGAGAAATAGTGATATCATAGGAGCTAAGATTTATTTTTGGACCATTTTGAAAAGTTAACCCAGCCAGGAAATTTTCTTTAATAGAAGCACAAATCTTGCAAGCCACAAAAGTAGCAGGGAGGGAAGAGTTCCTAAATATTTTATTATTTCACTCAAGCCAAATTCCCTAAGAAATATGAGGAAGGGAAAGAGACTAGAGAAACTGGAGAGTAGGATTAGATGAAGGGCCTATCCATTGAGCCCACAACTCATTAATAGAACCAGGGAACACCTAGCTTAAGTTCCATAAAGATAGCACATGGGCCCAAACCATTCTCACAAAATTACAGCCAATCAGCAAATGACAAGCATTTTCAGCCTCCTCTTCATATAAAAAACACCTATTAGGCACCTCAAAACCTCTTTTGACCAAATTGTAAGTAAATATTTTATTTTGGAAAAAAAGCCAAAAGAAAATATTGACTTTAGGAATCAATTTATA
Organism: Sequoia sempervirens; assembly: GCA_007258455.2. Classification (NCBI taxonomy): domain Eukaryota; kingdom Viridiplantae; phylum Streptophyta; class Pinopsida; order Cupressales; family Cupressaceae; genus Sequoia; species Sequoia sempervirens. Next base: position 637,473,980 of record VDFB02281492.1, read on the forward strand.
GGACCACACAGAAGCCCAAAACAGAGTTGGGCCAACAAAGGACTCATTTGAGCGAAAATTCGAAGCCACAAAATATATGTCATTAGAGGAAGGCTTCCAAACACATTTATCAAGAGAAGGGGAGGAAGGAATATGTAACAAAGATATAGCCTTATACAAATTCTCCAACCAAGGGTCGACCTCATACAACTTCTTCCAACCACCTCCCTCAATATAGTGAGCAACCCATCTGCCGAACTGTCACACACATAGATCCATGAGAGGTTGAGTCCATGGCTCGTCTTTGAGAGGCCCATTACCAAACTAGTTATCCTCCCAGAACAAGATATCTCAACCATCCCCCAAACTCCAAAAGAGACCCTTGGCCACAATCCTACGAGCCTTACCAATGCAATTCCATAAAGCAGAACCAGAAGGGGGATTAAACTCTTTAGAAAAGAACCCCCTAATACCATCAGCCTCATGTAAGTATTTACTCCAAGAAATTCTATCCCATTCACTCTTAGCCATCAAAAGGTTCCATATTTTCTTACCAAGGAGAGCAAGATTAAAAGCTTTGATTTTACAGATCCTAAGCCCACCAGCTTTCTTCGGTCTACAAACATCATCCCAAGCAACCAAATGAATCCTTCTCTTGTCCTCCACCCCAGACCATAGGAAGTTTTTCTGAATATTTCCCAAAGTATCCACAAACTTCCTAGGCATATAAATAAGATTAAGAGCATAAACAGGGAGATTCTGAAAGGTAGATTTAATCAGCTAAACTTTCCCAGTCTAGTTCAACAAAGCACCCTTCCAACCATCTAATTTAGAGTTGAACTTGTCAATCATACCCCTCCAAAAAGAGTTAGGAACTTTGGAGCATAGGGGAAAACCTAAGTAAGAAGCAGGAAGTTCACCAATCCGATATTGTAGTATTCTAGCAATTTTAGTCTGTCTATGGATCAAAGTGTTGAAAAAGAAGAGAACACTATTAGGTAAGCTAACCTTCTACCCCGAAGCCACTTCATACCTTTGTAAAATTGACTTGATAGCCTTAGCCTCCTTAATGGACGGCTTCCCAAGCATAAGAGAATCATCTACAAACTGTTGATGAGATAAAATAAGGTTACTAGAAGAAGGGGAAAGACCATACATAACCCCAAAATTAACAAATCTCTGAATGAGAGGACCCAAGGATTGCACCATAATTATGAACAAGAATAGAGAAATAAGATCCCCTTGCCACAAAACTCTTGAACAATCAAAAAGAGAAGGGGACCCATTAATGAAAACATAGAATCTTAGAGTAGTTATAAGCTGAAGCACAAGGGTAACCCCTTTCTCACCAATCCCAAGAGCAGATAAAATCTTAGCCAGAAATCCCCAGTCAACCCTATCATAAGCTTTAAGTAAGTCAAGTTTAAGGATAAAACCAACTTTCTTATTAACAGATAAAGAGTGGATGTTCTCATGAACAGAAAGAATAGAGTCCAGGATTTTCCTTCCAGCCACAAACCCATTTTGCTGAGGTGAAATGATAAGAGGCAAAATTCTTTATAAACAAACCACCAAAACCTTGGAAATAATCTTATAAACTGAATTGCATAAACTGATAGGACAAAACTCATCAAAATAGGAAGCTCCTGACTTCTTAGGGACCAGGAAAATAAAAGAGGAGTTCAACTCCTTAAGAAGGGATCCATACCTGAAAAACTCCTTAGTAGTCGCCACAACATCTCTAGCAATAATTTCCCAAAAGGATTGAAAGAAGAACATCGGAAAACCATCTGGACTCAACGCTTTATTACCTTCAAAGGAAAAAAGATCACTCTGGATTTCATTCGCCGATGGAATACAAACCAACTCTCTATTCATATCATCATCCACCAACCAAGGGATATCCCTTAAGAGATCCTCTTGAGAAGCCAAATCCAGCTCCCCCTCCTTTGATAGCAACTACGAGAAATACGAGGAAGCAGCAAGCATCAAATCAACATCCTTTTCCAACACTTTATCATTGAAGTTGATCAAGTTAATTATGTTATTAGCCCTGTGTTTCAGAGTGGAAAGGTGAAAAAACTTGGTATTTCGGTCTCCACTTTTAAGCCACATAATCCTTGACCCTTGTTTCTAGAATTCCCCCTCCTTATCAACAATATTATGCAATCAAGAGAGCAAGATATTTTCCTTCTGCATCAGACCCTAATCATATCTGAATACTTGGATCAAATGTTGCACATATTGAAGTTCCTTAGTCACACCCTCCTTTTCCATAAAGATATGACCAAAGGAGGTGCGATTCCACTTTCTAACCTTATCCTTAACATTGGAAAGCTTTTTAGGAACTCTAAACATCGCCGACCCATCCACCTGGATGTTCCACCATTCATGAATCAAATTCCCCAGGTCAGGGTGACACATCCACATTTTTCAAATCTAAATGGAAAATTCTTCTTGCCCCCCAACAAGTCCATCGACAGAGCCAAAGGGAAGTTATCAAAACCAAGTCTAGTAAGAGCATAAAGTGAGCAAGAATAATGTACCAACCACTCAGGGGAGATAAGAGCACGATCAAGCTTCACTTGGATCAAGGAATTCCCGACTCTCCTATTCGGCCAACTAAAAGAGGCACCCTTCAAATCTAGATCAAGGAGAGAAAAGTCATTGATTAGACTCATAAGATCATATCTGCGTTCATCCACCACTTGGGAACCACCCAAATTTTCATTATCATGCAAAGGAGTATTAAAGTCTCCCATAACCAACCAATTCTCAATATGGTTCACAACTTTAAAAGAGGACAAATTCTCCCAAAGTATTTTTCTAGCACTCTTACAATTCAGAGCATAAATATTAGACAAAGTCCAAGAGAATCTATTACACAAATGAGTAAAAGAAGTAGCCACATGATTACAATCTTTAAAAATCTCATCTCCCTGGATCACTCTAAGATTCCAAAAAGTAACAATCCTTCCCGAAGCCCCCATCTCATCAAAACAATGCATACCACAATCCTTAAAGAGCTTATTCTTCAATCTAGACAAGTTATCCATTCCCATTTTAGTTTCTTGGATTAACACAATATCAGGGTGATGATCTCTTACCAGATTAGCAAGAAGATCATGCTTGTGAGGGTGATTTAATCCGCTCATATTACATGAGATGATCTTCGTAATAACTTATTGGAAGTGCTCTTAGAGCACATATCCAATAGGGTTCTTTGCGTCCCATCAGCAATGTCCATTCAGCTCTCCTTATCCTTGGTTACTGTTGCCTCTTTTTCACCTACAGTTAAATAAGGCAAGATGATCAAATGTTAGACCTTCAGAGGCCAGTGGAGCATTTTCTCTAGGGCCAAAGTCATTAATCTAATGTCAAGTCACAGGGGACTCAGTGAAGAAGCCTGCCAAAATCAGGTTCAGCATGAAAACCTACTAAGGACGGAGTCGCCAAGACCCTGAGAGTGTCTCGATGAGTGTATTTTGTACTCAAGTCTCTATCGGCAAGACAAGGTCATTGTTCTGGTGACTAAGAATCTCCAACATCAACATGAGGATCCCCCTCGGAGTAAGGACTTGGCGAGGTCGAAAGGTCTTACCAAATGACGGTCGAGGGATACACATATCGGCGGGAGCTTTTATCGTCGGGGAGATGTCTTGGCGAGTACTAAGTGTCTCGCCGACAGAGCACAAAAGGAACCCCTTGGCATAACTAAGGGCAGTGTCAGCAAAGGATATCGCCTTCGGCAAGATGTCTTGCCGAAGGATAGGTGTCACGCCAAGGAAATCAAATAAGGTGGCATCGGCGTAAGTCTCACCGAACATAGAAGTTTCGGCATAACATTTTGGGCTCGACAGGAAGTCTTAGCGACCAGTCATTGTCTTGCCGATGATGTGATGTCTTTGGTATGATTCTGGGTGACAGATGGACATTTCTGCAAAGGTAAATGAGGTTGCCCGGAGGTCTTAGCGAAGGCGAAAGTATCGCCGAAAGGAAACACGAACCTCAATAAAGAAGATCTCAGCGGGAGTCCCGCCGAAACAAGGAACCTCGGTGTAACTATGGGGACTTCGCTGGAATGTCTCGTTGACATTTAGTGTCTCGCCGAAGGGGGAAAATAACTCACAAAGATGCAGGAGTTCGGCATGAGTCTCAGCGAAGGCAAATGAATGGAGCTCGACAAGAGTCATAGAGCTCGGTATAGAGTCTCGGTGAATAGAGACAGTCTTGTTGATCGCAAGGGGGGCCCACCAAAACATGAAGGGCTCGCCAACTTATGATGTCGCCCGGAGGTCATGCCGACAGTAGGAAGTCCTAGCGGCATACGAGGTGTTGTCAGCAAGAGTCTTGCCAAACGATGAAACCTTCATAACAAAGAAAGAGTTTGCCAAAGGAAATGGGGTCTACAAGAGGTCTTGGCGACAAGCACAGGTGATGACAAGGATTTTGACTTCGGCATATGTCTTGCCGAAAGATAAGGGAACCATTGAAGATAAAAGAAGGGCTTTTCTAGGACTTGAGGCTTTTGCAGTAGTGTCTCAGCGACCGGCAAGGGTTATGCCGACAGTATTTCGATGGGGGTGTCTTTGGCATAGCAAAAGGAGTTCGGGAAGACCTCTTCCTGAACAACAGGAGTCTCAGTGACTGAAAGGAGGAGATTGGGAAGAATGAGGATGGGGTCGGCAAGATGTCTCACCAACCAGGCAAGTTTTTTCGAACTCAAAGCAAGCTTTTGGCGGAGCAGGGAGACTTCGATATGAAGTCTCAGTGAATGGAGTGTGTCTTGGCGATGAAAGCAGATGTCGATATGACAGAAGAGGAATCAGTATGATCGTTAGGGCTCGTTGAGAGTCTCAGGATGACTCCATGTCTTGCTGATGCTTGTGAGAAGATTTAACCACATTGGGGAGACATGATTTGTGTCTCACCGATATGTGGTTCAGCAGGAGATTTTTGACTGCCCAAACGATCTGCGTGGAGTTCACTCGGCCAATCAGAGAGATCTAAGGGTAAACCGTGGCAATCCAAAGAGCATCGAAAGGATGAGGGGCGACGTGTATCTATTGCAGGCTCAGAGCATTCAAGGTGCAGCTGAAGTAGCTCAACTAGACACGATGGATCGAATAAATGTAGTAACTGAAGAATATCTGAAGGGGCTTCTAGGAGCGGTTCTTCACACCGACACGAACAACAGGGACACGTAGGATCTTCAGCATTAACTCGGAAAAAGATCTAAGGGAAAACCCTATCCCGAATCGGGATATTTTTGTAATCCCTAAGGGGCCAACATATCAGTTTGTATATAAGGCATTTTTTTTGCCTTTTTGTATATAGTTCTGATTATACACTCTGAGTTAGTGATTATTAATCAATCCTTTCTCAGTCAATGTATGTTTTCTGTAACTCAATTGGAATCCTGAATACAAAGTAGATTTTACCTTGGAAGTTTGTGTTCATGTTTGTATGATTCTCATTTCTGTATCTTTCTTTCGAATATGCAAGTTTCTAACTGTGTTTTTCTATAATTCTGTATTCATATCTTAGAGCTGTGAAATCCATCTTTCCTTCCTGAGATGTGTATGTAGGCCAAACCTGTTAGGACTAAAGCATTAAATCTGGAAGAGGTTATTCTGAGAATAACAGTTAGGCTTTCAAGTGTATGTTCTTTCTATGTTCATTTCATGATTTCTCAAACAGTTTGGTGTATCACCATAGGTTTAGTTTCCATTTTTATGCATCTCTTCCCTCTTTCCTCTCAAAGAAGCAATAGTTTAGGTGATAACCAAAGGAATCCGGCCTTCTCCGGAGGTTCACTTCAACCATAGGTGACCCATAGCCTTGGAGTGATCCCATGTTGCTCTAGAATGCTCAGTTTCTTGTAAACTTTGCATAGGGTGCAATTCTAGGTGACAACAGTTACATTTGCAGGAGGCCTCCCTCTTCCACATGGCTCAGAACCACAGTGTGACCTTTCTCGATTCCTTTTCACTACTCCCGAAGAAGGAGAGTGTTTTATCTTGTTGCGTCCATGAAGTTGAGTGTATGGAGGATTATCCTAATCCTCTTGATCCCCAAAAAACTTAGATTCAAACAACTCCAGTCCCTCAGCCTTCAAACCATCAACCTACACAACCCCAGAGGGTGAAGATCTAACCTCATCAAAGACCTTATCATCCTGAGCAGCCTCCATCCTCTTTGTTTCCATAGAAACTACCGACTCACTAGCAGGGGGAGGCATGACCTCAATCTTGACCCAAAGCCTTGTTCTATTTTCCCAAATTCTCTAGGTCTTCCTTAAAAACTTCCTTATTCTCCATTGCAAGAATCTTTTCAACTTGATCAATCACCCTAATCTCACCCAAGGGCACCTCCCCTTTCTCCACAAGCTCCACAACCTGTTCCAGGTCTTTCTCCTTCTCTCTCCATTGCTTAGTTATCTGTTTAGGCACATTCAGAGGACATTTTTTGGCCCAGTGGCCAAGTTTTTTACAATGAAAGCACGTAAAGGGATTTGATTCAAATTCAATCACTTCCTCCCAAACCCAAAATCTAGAATTAATTTTTATGACAGACGAAAGATCAGCTAATTGTTTCACATTTACACAAAATCTAGCATAGACCAACCTCTTCTTGTAGGTCATCATCTGGTCAATCGATATCAGACAACCAAAGGTACTAGCTATCCCTTTGAAAACTTCCTCATCCTAGAATTCCATCGGGAGGCCTAGAAAACGAACCCACACAGGAGCAGCCAAGAAAGAGCATAAATTCAAGTTAAAGCCTGGTTCCCACTTTTTAAGCATTAGGGATGACTTTCCAATAAACCAAGGGCCACCAAATAACATTGAAACCAAATCATCTTCACAGTTAAAGGTGAAAGAGAAGAAACCTTTGGCCATAGCTGAAACATCAATTTGTCCCTTAGGTTTCCAATGATTTAAAGCAAACTTTCGCACCAACTCAATATGGGGTCGGGGACCAAAAAATTTACCCAATAGAGCCATATCCATATTGGACATGCTCTTATCAACAATGCAATCAAGGATGGAAATAGAGTACTCTCCAATTTTCGCATTAGCAGTAAATGACACCGGAGGAGACGTACTCTTACCTTTAGGCTTAGCTCCAAATAGATTCTTCCACTTAAGAGCAAAGCTCGATAGGAGGTTAGATTTGGTCTTATCAACCCCAAGGCCAGCCGTTTCAAAAGTCCCATCACAACCACCAGAAGACAGGTATGGCCCCAACTTTTCAGTCGTGGGAATCTCTTTTTTAGAGGACACCAGGGAATGCGAAGGACACACACCCCCTGACGCCCCATTCCCGGAAGAACAAACATTAGCAACTAAAGGGGACCCACAAATCTTACCTACTAAAAAAGGCCAACTTGACATCACCCTCCCATCAGAAAACTATATACCATTAATGCTTGCAGCAAAATTAGGAAATCCTGCCTTTTCAAATTTTGAAAATCCTCCACTGCCATCGCTATCACCTGTGGAGCTCTCTATCTAGCTATTAATAAAGAGTAGAATATGTTTTACAATAATGGAGATAATAGATTGGAAAATTGTTATTGACAAGAAATATTCTATTTGGAAAGTATAAAATTGACTCCTAGAATTGGTTACTAGCTACATACAATTAGAAAAAATGGTGAATAAGTGATTTGAAGGTGTAGTGTAGAAAATTGCATGCCTTAACAATTTCACATTATGTCTTGGGCGCCTAAATTTTTGAGCTTAATTAACCCCATAATGACCTAAAATTATGTATTTTGGAGCCTATTTGTCCTATTTTTCAATAAACACCAAGCATTGAATAAATGCATCCAACTCATCTGTTGCCCCCAAAACTGAGTGTCTTGGAAATTCAAGCCATGACTCATTCACCCATGGGGAAATGGGTTCCCCTTCTTAGCCAAGACCCATTTTTTGGATATGTTTTTGACGCATTTTAACATTCAAAATTCAAGTTGCAAATGTTGGCTTTTGGGATCTAATTTTTGGGAAATTAGATAAAATGCCTATAAATACCTTATTATTGCATCATTTAAAACTAGAAGGATTATTGACAAGCTAGAGGTGAACTTCAAGAGCATTCAAAATAAAATTAAGAGTAGTATTTTAGAGTCTTATTGCAACAATTCAAGATCCAATATCATGTCAAAGTTTATGTGTGTTTATATTGTCTCATGAAGATTAACATTGTTGTAGGTCTCCAAGCATTCAAGCCTTCAAGTAAATCTATCAAACAAGATCCAAATCCTTGAATAGATGTGTATGACTTCAGTCCTTCAAGGAAGCCATTGAAGGGTGGTGAGGATCAACATTTTGTTCATTCATCATTTCCTTCCTTTCAATTAAGGTTTTATAATTGACATTGCCATTATGAAAGTGCCAACACTTACACGGGGTTTGATTGAGGCAAGCCCCTATACAACACAACATTTTCTCTTTTTGAATGCGCAGGTTACAAGTTTGAATAGGATTGAAGAGATTTTGAAGATCCATTTTGCATTGTTGCATTTGTTGTTATCAACCTTGTCAAGACACAAAAACTCACCTACAAAATTTATTTACAACATTCCAACAAATTTGCAGGTGGAAAAAAAAGCTCATATCTAGCACCAGACTACCCCAAAAGTTGATCAGGATACCCCTATAAAGACCCATTCGCCCAAGGGAAACCCAGTCCTTGTAGGCACAACCAAACCAATTTTTTGGGGTAGGTACATAGTCATCTACACCTTCCAGATCTATAGAAACTTGACTGTTTCAATTTATTAGTTATCAGGATTTTGTATTTATCATACTAGGGCATATAGGAGCAATATGGAATTCATTCCAAATCATTTACAATTCATTCCTAAGACTCAAAGGATCAGATCTAGGTCTGATTGACTCATCTTGGAGGTTGATAGTCAATATATGAACCTTTTTTATTTGCATCCTAATGAAATCTTAGAAGTGATGGTCCATCGACCTTAAGTTTTAGACATTAAATTTAAGGTCACCATATTTTTTATGTTTCATTTTGGTGAACCTGACATTTGACATCATAACTTTCTAATTTGGTAGTCTTTCAAACCCTAGATCTAGGTTTCATAGTGCATTATTTTGCATCTTTCATTTAGGGTTTGATCTTTGCATCATAAAAGAATTTAAAGACAAAAGTTTATCATTCATATTGCATCATAAGTTAAATAAGGGTTTTTTTTAGTCATCTTTACATCATATTTACATTCATTAGGTTGTTAAAGTATAAAATTATTAATTGCATTTATATTGCATCTTTCATTTAATCCAACAAAGTGAGAAAAAAATGCATTGTTTTGTTTCAAGTTTGCATCAAAATCATCATTTTTAGGTTGTGGCATCTTAGAATTAGTCAATCATTGCATTTTAGATCTAAAAGTTGCATTCAAAACTTGTCAAAACATTTGCACCTTTGTTGCACACTTGCATCTTGCATTACATTGCTCTAAATTGAGCAAGATATGGAAAATACCATTTGTTTAACCTGTTTGCAACCAGAGAAAGAAACATTAAACAACATAAAAATTCATTTTTTTAGTTTTTTGAACCCTGATCAAGGACTCAAATTCCCTTGGGTGACCTTGTCCTTTTATAGGTGTCTCAGGAAACTTCTGCACATGTTTTTTCCTTTACATTATCAATCTATTTTTTCTTACAACTATTTGATTTGAAATTATGGAAAAATTTTATGGCATGTGCCAGAAAAGTGTCATTTTTCTTGATTTTTTACAAATTTGGGAAAAATTGTTGCATTTCAATATTGGAAATCATCAAATATGTAGAATAATTGTGTACATTTTGTAAAGCATTGCATAACTTGGATATATTAGTTTTTATTTTTTGCACAACACATTGGCAAGTAGCAGCATGTTTCCTTTTCAAAGATGTGATTTTGATATGGTAAAGCATGGCTTGCATAAGTACAATATCCCTACTTATGAGTACAATATAGGGAAAATAAATGAGGTCATTAACAAACATTTTAGCCATTCTCCCAATATCTTTCCCAATTATGAGAGTACCTTGACACAAGAGAATGAAATCATTAACACATGTCTTAATATAACTTTGTCTATCCTTCACTCATCTCCTAATATCTCTCCTACTTGTGAGAGTGTTTTGGTGCAAGAGGAGGCAATCATAGACAATCATGAGAATCATAGTTGTCCTTCTCTTGATACCTCTCCTACTTGTGACGAAGGTATCTTAGTGTTAGAAGACCCAATCATTGAGAGTCATGAAAATCTTGTTTGTTTCTCTCCTAAAACCTCTCCCCCTTGGGAGGATATTATGGCACAAGAGGATGAGATCATTGACACATTTCTTAACATCACTTTACCTAGTCTCCTTTCATCTCCCAACATCTCTCCCACTTGTGAGAATGTTTTGGTGCAAGAGAATGCAATCATAGACGATCATGACAATCGTAGTTGTCCTTCTCCTAATACCTCTCCTATTTGTGATGAAGGTACCTTGGTGTTAGAAGATCAAATCATTGAACGCCATTAGAATCTTGTTTGTCCCTCTCCTAATGATTTACCTATTTGAGAAGATATGGTAGCAAAATAAAATGATATCATTACATTTCTTTCGAAAGATAATAAGATGTCTTGCTTAGATGCTAAGGTAAACCTAGAACCCCCCTCAATAGAATCTCGATCATCAACAACAAGTCAAATCCATCGAGGTTATGAATGCACAATTGACCATTAGATCTCCCTTGATTATGGGACCTCCTCTTGGAACTCCTGAGATTCCTCTAATCATTGGGCCTCCTAAGATTCCTTTTGAACCTCTTAAGAGTCCTTTAGTTATTGGACCTCTTAAATCACTTGTCATTATAGAACCTCCTAAACCTCATGGCCATATCCTAAGCTTTGCAAAGCAACTTAAAAGTAACCATGTGTCACAACAACCAACTTATCATACTATAGCTCACACATATAAAGCTAGGAATAACAAAACCAAGACAAACTCCAACATCCATCATGTTGCCTCAACCATACCTCTCACCTACATCTAATATCCAGTAGTGTAGTGTTAAAGAATATGGTCTTATAGAACAACTTCACAAATATCCTACTAAGATTTCCTTGTGGGATCTCATTCAAGCATCACTTTTTTATCACATGGCATGCTTCCAAATGCTTTTCAGAAAGTTTTTGTCCCTACTAGTGTGCAACCAAACGATGTCGCTAATTTTATTGAGAATATGAATTCACCTAGTATGGACATTATCTTTCATCAAAGTGAATTACCTCCTTTGGAAATGCAAAATAAAAATTATGCTTTGATGATATTAGCTATTATTAACAAGGTTGGGATTAGGCATACCCTTGTTGACAATGGTTAAGTACTTAATGTTTGTAGTGTGAACCTTTTGGATAGAATTGGAGTAGATAAGACTAAAATTCAACTAGATGATTTGTCTTTCTATGGTTTTGATAATGTGGGAAATAACCACTTGGTGTGATAACATTACCTGTTAAAGTTGGTAAGGTTATGTTACAAACTCCTATCCATGTCATGCCCCATGACCTTTCATATAATCTTCTCTTTGCTAGACCATGGATTCATGAAATGAATGGAGTGCCATCAAAGCTACATCATCTAATGAAATACACTAACAAAAACTAGGTTTACACAATAAAAGTTGATCCTAAATCTGAAAATTTATTGCAAAATGAAATAGGAATGAAGAATCCTCTTTGAACATTGATGCCAACTATAAAAGTGGAACCTTTAGAAAAAAAAATGAGTGTCTTCAATCGGTGATAAATTTGTTAGATGATTATTGGGGATCATTAGATTTCAAATCTACTTTCAATGGGGAATACAAGCTTATGCAACTAAAATTGGGATAAGAGAAAGAAGTTTCCATGATATTAATACAATCTGATTCATTGAAAGAATTTGAGTCTACAACTTTTAGCAAAGAAGAAGAAAACACAAATTACACGTATGATGAACATGATCATGAAAAGCTACCTTCTTCAAAAGAGTTGGAAACAACTCATGGAAAAGGATATCAACATTTGAAATAATTTGGTTATAATGGAAAAGGATGCGGTGTAAGAGAACAAGGTATATGTATCCCTATAGAGCCTAACATGCAAGAAACAATAAGAGGTCTTGGTTATTGTTATTCAAAAACATCAAAAGGATCTTCACTTAATCAATAACATTAGTTGTTGCTCCTTGTCATATGGTAGTTGTAGTCTCATAACATATTCACTACCATGCATGGGGATATAAACTTGGATTTATGCAGACATATTTCATTTCACAAGGAGCAACATATCTTAACCTATTTTGGCTCATCATGTGTTGCCCCTAAAACTGATAGAAATTTGGGCTAGGCCCCATCTTGGTATGTTTTTGCCAACATTTTAACATTCAAAAATTTAAGTTGCAAATGTCAGCTTTCACGATCTAATTTTCAAGAAATTAGATAAAATACCTATAAATACCTAGTTATTGCAACATTTTAAACTAGAAGGATTATTGACAAGCTAGAGGTTAACTTCAAGAGCATTCAAGAGAAAATTAAGAGCAGTATTTCAAAGTCTTATTGCAACAATTCAAGATCCAACATCATGTCAAAGTTTATGTGTGTTTATATTGTCTTATGAATATTAACATTGTTGTAGGTCTCCAAGAATTCAATCCTTCAAGTAAATCTATCAAACAAGATCCAAATCCTTGAAGAGATTTGTATGAATTCAATCCTTCAAGGAAGCCATTGAAGGGTGGTGAGTTGCAACATTTTTTCATTCATCATTTCCTTTCTTTCCATTAGGTTTTATCATTGACATTGCCATTGTGAAGTGGGAACACTTACACGGGGTTTGATTGAGGCAAGCCCTTATATGGCACAACATTTTCTCCCTCTTTGAATGTGAAGGTTACAAGTTTGAAGAGGATTGAAGAGAGTTTGAAGATCCATTTTGCATTGTTGTATTTGTTGTCATCAACCTTGTCAAGACACAAAAACTCACCTACAAATTTATTTACGACATTCCGAAAAATTTGCAAGCGAGGAAAAAAAAATCAAACCCAACACTAGAGGACCCAAAAAGCTAATCAAGACACCCCTACAAAGACCCATTCATCCAAGGGAAACCCAATCCTTGTAGGCACAACCAGACCAATTTTTTTAAGTAGGTACACAATCATCTACACCTTCTAGATCTATTAGAACTTGACTATTTTAGTTTATCAGTTATCAAGATTTTGTATTTACAATACTAGGGCATATAGGAGCATTAGGGAAATCATTCCAAATCATTTCTAATTCATTCCTAAGACTCAAAAGGATGAAATACAAGTTTGATTGACTCACCTTGGAGGTTGAAAGTCAATCTATGTACCTTGTTGATTTGCATCCTAATGAAATCCTAGAAATGATGGTCTATTGACCTTAAGTTTTAGACAATAAATTTAAGGTCACCACATTTTTTATGTTTCAGAAGGATACTTGAGGGATAATATTTTACAACATAAATCCACAAGAATCAAATGGATGCACTTGGGAGAATGTTGCTACATTGGAACATTTTAAAGCATGGCATCATGTCTTTGCAAGACACTTACCTACATTTCTTTATGTTAGAGTAATCATGCATTAGCTAATAATTAATAAATCTTTACTTCATTATTATTCTAATTCATTTCATGCACTTAAGCTAAACTTAGGAGTGTTTTTTATATTAACTGAAGTGAGTTATTATTAGATTACTCTGTCTCATTGCATGAGATGTTGACACTTGTCATGATCTAATCCCTTTATCATTCATGGTTGCTCTTATAAAGCACTCACCCTTCATTTTATTATCTAGCCAATGATCTCCTTGAAGATTCTTGAGGTTTATTTTGTAAGTTTATTTTGTTGAGGAATAGCAAATTGTTTTGCAGATCTCTTGTGTGGAAGGAATTTTTTTTTTTGTTTGATCTTGTGCCTCATGTTTATTCACAATTATAGCATGGTATCATAGCGTAGATTCAACGAACCCCTTCTCAATTTATGAGGGTTTTCTTCAACTAGGGTTGCAGGGCTTCAAATTTGGAATCTCCATTGCTTTTTTACAATTTTTGGAGTTGAGTGATTTTTGGGTAAAATTTGGCATAAAAAGGACCTCACAATTGTATTCAAGAGGTCGATTCAATAAATTTTGATATAAAATTCACGCTATTTTGGTGTCGGGAGCTTCTGAGGAAAAAAAAAATTCTACAGGGGTCGTATAACCCTTGTACGAACACCTGTGCACGCAAATTAAAAGTGTTGCTTTTGTTCACTAGTCATTGGGTGATGGCCTATTGACCGCACCACCAATGACTATGACTTCTTAGCTGGTGTGGCCAAGCCTCCAGTAACTATGGCTTCTTAGTTATTGTATCCAAGCTGCCAACAACAACGACTTAGTCACTAGCTATCAGGTGTTACTTGTAACCACTAATGCTCACTATAGCTACCACCACTAATGCTCACTATAGCTGCCAGAGCTCTAGTGGTTTCAACCCACCCCTAGTCACATGGGTGACCAACGCCTAGGCTAGGGGGCCTAAAAAAAATTTCTTTTTTTTACAAAATAAGCAAGATTTGGAAAATTGGTATAACTTTTTGCTCAATTATTGAAATTGGGAAAATAAGATATCGATGAAAAGCTAGTTCCAAGCACTATCCAATGGTGTAAATATTTTTATTATATTTTGCAACTGGTATATTTTATAGCTTGTTGAAGTCATATGTGTTGTTTTCACTCCTAAGCTCGCAAATTTTGACCCGTTTCTCCATTTTTTGTGATTCCACTGGCATTGGGACAGTCTCCCAAAGCTCTTCATAGCTATTCATACAAATTTTCCATATTTTTCTCATACATTTTATTTAGTTTTTTGTGCTTTCACATTCTGATTAATTACTTGGACGTTTGAGCTCCTGGAAACTTTATGTTTGCATGGGATGACTTGTTTTAGGTTGTTCTACATGCATTTCTAATATTCAATCCTATTTGGGCATTTTAGACATCTTTTTCATGTAATTTATGTTTTATAGATGTACTCAAATAAAGTGTCATTCTAGTGTATACCTTTTTTGGGATTTCATACATCTTGTTGTGCCTTTTGTACTTTCACTATGATATAAAGTGCCATAGGTGGGTTATGAATGCATTTGTTTTTCTATCATACCTTTTTCAAGTAAGTGTTCCTTCCATGAAAACATTGAGTCCCAGTGATTCATGTCTCATTCATGTGTGCCCCTGTTTGCACACCCTTTTATTTGTAGGTACGATTTTGTGCATGTTCAGATGTTCTTGGTTGTCCTTCATGAACTTCTTGGTGACACACAATTGTAGTGTACATGTTGGCTCTCCCTTTTCTCATTATGGGGGGGGGGGGGTGTTCTACTATTGGTGCTAATGCATCATTGGTTTTATTTTTGGAGTGATCTATGTATCTAGTTCTTGTTCCTATGCACTAGGTGGATGCAATAGATGGTTAACCATGGATTTCAGTGAGATGGAGCATTTACCATATGGAAACTCTTGCATTCCTATTTTTGGAGGTGACCTTCCATTTTCATTTGATCAGTGTTCTTCAAACTATTGGCACCCATGCCATTTGTATCTTCAATTTCTAGATTTTTTCCTTTGTTTTCCATTTGATTTGAGTAGTGTCATTTGAGGATTAACTCATGCAGATTATTGTCTTCTTGATCCAAATCAACATTTTTTTTAGAGGAGGTTCTTCATTTCAATATTGTATCAACCATCATTCAACAACAATCTACAACTTCTTTAGGCTTGTGCGATGTTCTTCATGTTCCTCTTTTTAGGGACATTATTTTGGTTGGAGGCTTCTTAGTCCTTCACATTTGTTTAGAGGATTTTTTAGTCCTTAATTTTCCTTTATCTCTTTTGGAGAGGAATTTTTCCCATGAGGTTTTCTCCTTTTCTCTAGTTGTGAGAGATTAGATTATTTGTACATGGGTACCTCATCAATCCTTGTTTGTCAGGACCCATCATGCATTATTGATTTCTAAGGTATTTAGCTACTCCCTAAGTTCATATTAAGTGGGGTGTTAGAGTAATCATGCATTAGACACTAATTAATTAATCTTTAATTGATTATTAATCTAATTTATTTCATGCACTTATGCTAAACTTAGTAGTGTTTTTTTATGTTAATTGAAGTGAGCTATTATTAGATCATTATGTATCATTACATGAGATGTTGACACTTGTAATGATCTAATCCCTTTATCATTTAGGACATTTCTCTTATAAAACACTCACCCTTCATTATATTATCTAACCAATGATCTCGTTAAAGATTATTGAGGTTCATTTTGTAGGTTTTTCTTGTTAAGGAATAAAAAATTATTGTTTTGCAAATCTCTAGCACGGAAGGTGCTTTTGTTCATTGTTTGATCTTGTGTCTCATGTTTATTCACAATTTTAACACCTTAGTGATCATAAATAATGAAATTTTGTTCACAAGGGAAATAAGTGTCATCATTTTCACAAGGGTAAACAATTTGCGACATGGAGCCATCACAAATCAACTATTTCATGGGAAAAACCTACCTACAAGTGATGAAACTTGGGAAGAAGCAAGACATATAGAATATTTAATTTTTCATTACTTAAGAGCGAGAAATTTTGAGTGGGGTAGACTTGTCATGTCACCCTTTTATAATAATTGATGTTATGGTCCAAATTGCCTATTTTCTATTTCCCACATCCTCCCTTGTCCAATTTTATGTGCATTCTTCCTCTTATTTCCCTTGTGTCTGTATAAGGTCCTCAAAGACTTTGAGTTTGAAGGCAAGCCCAATATTCTAAGTGTTTTTCAATCATCAAAGTTTTAGAGTTCATCCAAGCATGCTTTTCTATCTAAGTTTGACCTTTCCTTAGTCCTTGTTAGAATTTCAAACTTCCACATCCCAATATGCCTATATTCCCAACTCCATTTTTCATTTATGCCTATTAGAGTGTTATAATTATCCATCTAGGCATACTTCACATCCATACCCCACCTTTATTCCCTTCTCTTTTCATGCTATCAAAGTTGTCCATCTCGTCATCCCTTTCCTCTAAACCTCACTCTTTTCCCTTGCCTTGTTGAAGTTTTAGAATTGTGCTTATTATCATGCCTCCTACTTAAAATGTAATCTTTGACCAATGGTAAGATTCATGAAGTATCTTTGACTCACGAACTTTGACACTCCCCATTTTTCACTATTCACCTCACCTACCTCCCTATATGACCAGACCTCCATTAATGCTCAAATGGATGACACATCTTCTATTAGGATTTTTATGGGTATAGAAGAATCATATAATAATGATGGCATGGATCCACATGTACCTCCAACGTTTCAAATGAATATGTGGCCTTGATTTCCATTAATCTAGGAGTTAGGGTTTCAAACCCTATGAGATCTCTTGTCATTATTGCAAAGTGCATTTGCAAGACATAAAAAAAATTTCTCATATTTGTGTACATCTAGGGGCATGTGACATAATTTCAAGCATAGTTTGAAGGAAATGATGCTTTTTAGGCATGGGCATCTTTGTTGCATACAAGTCATGTGATATTGGAATTCAATGTAGGTTTAAGCTTTCCTTATGGAGGTATTGAGGTTTCAAAGTATAAATAGAGGGATACTTATGCAATCTTCTACATAGAAACCCTAACTAGAAAAACATGTTCTAAGCACTTGTTTTTGAACGCCCAAATTCAAGGAATAAAATCCACATATTTATTAATGATTAAAGGATCAAATGCATTTGGATAGAGGACAGACTCATTTAAAGTTGTATTTGAACTTCATGGTTGTGAACCTCATAAGTATTGAGTTTACAAGCCACCACAACAATAATGGATGTAAGCATTTGTGTTCCTATTTGTAATAGCTATTGTAGTGGTGTAGTTAATCTTTATATAAACCCTTTTAATACAATAGATGTTCTACAATGTTTTATGTATTTTTTGTGAACCTAATATTGGAGGTCAAGCATTGTGAGTTCAGTATAATCTTAAAACTATTGTTTATTTCATTACATATGTTGTTGTCACAACATTCTGTAAACTATTTATAAACTTGTGTAGTAGGAAAATGCAAGCCATAATTTGTTTAACAATATTTTGGACTTGATCTCTAAATTGGGTGTTCTTTGTTGATGCAAAAAAAAATGTTTATGATTTAGGTTTAAATTTTAATGCATAAATGTGAAGGAATATTCAGTGTCTTTATTGAATCCTATTAAAAAAACTCAAAAATTAAGTTTATTAGTTTAAAAACTTGAATATGGGTTTGTTAGTTTAACAATTACTTGGATCTGCAGCATATTTGTCTTTCTTTTGTTGGACTAGCTTATAATATTAGGGTTTGAGTGTACTATGTAAATGCAAAGTGTTTTTTTTTTTGTAAGAGATTGGAAAAATATTTAAATCAAATATTAAATTGCTCTAAGTTTTAAGTATAGATCACTACACTTATACCATAAAAGCCAAATAAATAACATTTGTAGAAGGATTTACAAGTAATTGCATTAATATTTTAACTAGGGATATTACAATTGTATTAGAGCCAATTCTTGTTAGAGTTGGTTAAAGTATTTAAATATAAACAATATTAACAAATGATTTAAGTAATATTTGTATTAATAATTATTTGGGACGTTATAGAGGCTTGGCAACTTGATTATCTATTTGTTTCTCCTTTCTGAAATCAAGGTATTTTATTTTATGGTTTAACAAAGTTAAACTTCTATCAATGACATCTTGAAGTATTGCCTCTAGTAAATTTTCCTCTTCAACAAAGCCAAGTTCACCTTTGGGATAGGAGGTTGAAAATCCATCTCTTATTATAGACTAAATCTAACACATCCTCATCATTATAAATACTTTTAGACACTTTTGTAATCTCAAATTATTTGATTTTAAAACTTGTTAGTCTAGAGAATTTCCTTTTTTTAACTTCATGTTCATCATCACAATCAACCCATAGTTCATTCAGGCTAGGATAATGTTTATACAAAGATCATGCATATTTCTACATTACTCCTCTGGGGTAAAACTTGGGTCTTGCATCATGAATTATTAGATTTAATTTTGAAAAATTGGCATCATAAAGCCTTGCATGTCATGGAGAAATACATGAATATGCACCAATATTAATGGGAAACTAGATACTTGGCCTATGTTTTCTCAATAAGACCTTATGTACTTCACATAATTATCTAGTTAATTCAAGTAATACCATTTTATCATTCAAATACTTTGGTAACTTTTATGGAGCTCTGGTGAATTTTCCTACCCTAATTTATTTGAAAGTTGGAAAATACATAAAGTTTCCTCATTCTATTACAACGATCCTATAGATTTAAGAGGCTTCTATTTGTGAAGGTTATTTTACATTAGTCAAATCAAATGAAATACAAAGGAATCATTGATCCTTTTAAAATGTTTCAAGCTTTATATGATTTTAAGTTGAGTGTCATGTTCATAAACTTTTTTTAACCCAAAGTTGTCACTCCAACTCTAGTCAATCTTGGAATATGGTTCTTCTTACCAGTAGATATACCAAATAAGTCCTATAAAACTTCTTACTTTCTTACACTTTTGAGAATTAATATGTAGATTATCACAAATGAAAGTTGACCAATCAATTATGAACCTGCCTTCAAAAATAATAGAAATAGATCTAAACATCCATGGTTGAAATTATTTAGCATTTGGATTGCTTATGGCTCTATTCATCGAGGTTATCAAATCGTTTACTTTAGCTTTAAAATTACTCATAAAGAGCACCTTGAACAATATTGAGGTAGATAACAATAATTTGGCTAGATAATTTTTGTTTATAAACTTGCAAAACAATTTAGGATCCTTAATGAAGAACTTAGTGACAACATTAACAATCAACATGACATACTTTACATGATTTCAATACTCTCAAGTGATATTTAAGAAGACCTCATTAGTTAAACTGATAATTATCCTAACATGAATACCATAATATTTGGTGTAACCTATAACTAATTTAGAAGATTCAACTAAAATAAAAAAAAACAAGAACTTGAACAACCCAACTAGGGGAAAACCCTCAATTTCCATCCATGATCCGATAGTTGTTTACTCCTTGTTCACCTGTCCCCCCAATAACCATTTACATTTTAGTCACTACAATGTTTTAGTTATGCCACTAAAAAATTAGAAAGACACCAGTATATATTCACTACTTGGTGTGTAACTAACCAACAACAAAAAATAAGTTTAAACATATATTGATGCAAATATGTTTTCAACACAAGTAAACTTGCACAAAATAAAGTCATTTTTGAATTAAATAAAGTACAATGATTTTTACAATAACCAATCCATGCAAGTGGCTTAAAGCTTCAAGTACATTGTATTTACATGTATACATAAACAATTAATGGTGCACAATGCCACATAATTTAAAACATTATGAACAGTTAATGGTGCACATTCTGATATAATACAAAACATTGATAAGCTTTATGAGCTATCAATTGCACATTCACCCACACTTCCCTTCACATCTTCATGCATTAACTCCATCTACTTTGGTTACCTGCATAGACAGATAATGGTGTAAGGCTCCCTAATATACCAAAAAACATATTATAATTCATATATATGACTGAATTTAATAAAGCCGCCTATTTTGTCAATTAAACCAAATATAAAACTGATTTCCTAAAAGCCACGACAGAACTCAGGCATAAATGGCCACTGCAAAATGAAATGACAAATTGTTTCCCACGAAAATTCAAATTTGAAACTCAACCACCACAATTCAATGCATTCAATTTACACATTCGAATGATTTTATAAGAGGGAATTTCCAGGGTAATTTTCAATACGAATTCTCTTCTGCTTTCACTAAATATCCTTTGCAGAATTCAGAGCTTACTAAGGCAACTTCTGCACATTCCTCTTAAAAGGGAGCTTATTCAAGTCGGTACACCCAAAATAAGTAAATTCATGTTTTTATTTATCAGTATATTGGATTTACATTTATGTTGTCTGTTTCATTATTCAATATTCTCTTTTATATTTATGTACTCAGTGTTGAGATTATTTTCAGCCTCTTTGCTTTACATTTACATTGTCTTTTTCAATATTCAATATACTCTTTTATATTTAAGTAGTCACTGTTTACATTATTTTCAGGCATATTGTTCTACATTTATGTTGTCTATTTCATTATTCAATATACTCTTTTATATTTATGTACTCTGTGTTTACATTATTTTCAGGGATAATGTTTTGCATGTATGTTATTTGTTTCATTATTCAATATGCTCTTTTATATTTATGTACTGAGTGTTTACATTATTTTCAGGCATACAAATTATTTTGTTTTCAGTCAGTTGTTCAACTTAGCATTATCCATTATTTAATCATATCATAATTACATTTTTTTACCTGCATTCATCATAAATCAAAGATAATAATAGCAACATTGTACCATACCTCAAATATAATAACATCATTACCCATTTTTTAATCATATCACAGTTCTATTCTGAATCCCTCTTTAATAATCATGAAGTTGAATGGGTATACAAAATTTGTCCCAATTTATTGACCAGTTTTTGGATTACAACTTGCAGACTACAATATATACCTACATATATATATACAGCCATGTCGTGTAGGGTTTCATCATACCAGATTGTATATATATATATATAATCTGATAAGAATATATCATTCTTTATAAATACAACATTTGATATATTCTTATCAGATTGTATACATACATACATACATACATACATACATACATACATACATATATATATATACAGTCATGTCGTTTCCAAGTCAATGGCATGTAGTAGATGTAAATATTGCCCGGTGACCCGTGCTAATGTAGACGCATTATAACTCTCTTGGCCTACATCATAACTCTCTTGGCCTGCAGTGCATGCCATTAGAAGTATTCTAGAAATCATGGAAAATACCATGACTAGCAATTTCTTGGAAAATGCCATGATTTCAAAAACACTTCACTGCATTCTCTACAAGCCAAAATAGCTCCTTTGTTTCATACTCCTCGCAAACTTAGATGCATATCTTGTTTATCTGTTTACCTTTCCCCTGACATTTTCTATGTTGAACAATGATATATTCTTATCAGATTGTATACATGCATGCATACATACATACATACATACATACATACATACATACATACATACATACATACATACATACATACATATATATATATATATATATATATACATACATACATATATACATATATATATATATATACAATCATGTCATGTACTATTTCATCATATCAAATTGTGTAGGGTTTACATGTGACTAGTAGAAATTTGATCCACCTATCTTCACCTGCAATATCGTTTGTTCAACAGTGGGCTCTTGTTGGTGTTGACGGTGTTTGAGTGTATTTTGGTGTGTTTACAAATCATTTATCGGTATGGCATTAAGGGTTTGACTGTAATCATTTCTATTTACATGTGACTAGTATAAATTTGATCCCTCATGAATTATTCTTTCTATGGCATCGAGGGTTTGACTGGTATGCTTTTTTTTGCCATTATTCTATGAACTAATCACATGTAATGTGATTTAAACAGAGAATTGATGAAATTTTGACCAAGTATAATCATGAAATTTAATGGGTATATTGTCAAACGCCGGTATAATCATGAAATTTTAGGGGTTTCAAGATACGGGTTAATGGGTAGACGTTTTCTATTTTTAGTAATTATAATATGCACATGAAATTAAATGGGTATATAGATTTTGTTGGATTCTCTTCGAATCCCTACATTATAATCATGAAATTTAATCACATGAAACTTCGCAGAAAATGATATGTTCTGATAAGATTGTATATATATTTTTGTAGAGAATGATATGTTCTTATCAAATTGTATATATATCTATGCAGACAATGATATATTCTTTGTTGCACTAACAAGTTATTCAATTTTCACTATCTGTACAGGTTAAGTGGAAAATTATGGCACCTGCTAGAAGGACAACAAGGGTTGTAGGAAGAGGAAAACACACCATTAGAGTCACTCATGGGGTTCACTTAGTTGAAACACGGGTTGTTGAGGAAGTTCATGCAATTCCCATCCAAGAAGATGTTCCTGACTTTGCGGATGAAGCCACCAACACAACATTTATCGAACCTCCTGTTCAGCCAAATGTTCAACATGTTGTGCAACTGCCCTCACCTCTACCCATTAGGCAGTGGAAATATGTTGATATGGAAGGAGCAGTTAAAAGTGTCAAATAACACAACATATCAATCAAGGCAACAACAATCAAGTGAGGTATGCCACCTAGCAGTTTGAGGGTGTGGTTGTTTGGAGTTACCACCACGAAGAGGAGGGGTCCATGTACCATTTTAACTAAAGAGGAGGAGATTGAAGTTATCCAATGGTGCAAGGACATGGAAAAATTGGGCCACAGACTGTAAGTAAATCAGCTACAAGCCACAGTTTCCCAAATAACTACAAGTTGACCCAATCCTTTCAAAAATGGGGTCCCTGGGAGGTCATGGTGGGCAGGATTTCGAAGGAGGCACCCGGATTTGACAATCAGAACAATTGAAGGAGTGGATAGTGACAGAGCGATTATGGTTTGTGCTTTTGTCGTGCAAGCATTCTACGACAACCTCGAGAATCTGATCAACCTTAACCACAATGGAGCAAGTCGAATATGGAACAGCGATGAGACTGGTATTAAGGATGGTAGGAACTATGGCATGAGAGTTATTACCAAATTAGGTACAAAATGTGTACAACATTTGGTATCAAAAAGTAGAGAGTGGATCAGAGTGCTAGCTTGTGTAAGTTCAGCTAGGATAAGGATTCTTGGGTTCTACCTGTTTAAATCAAAGAGGCGCATGCATAACTATATCATTAATTGTGAGATAGGGGCATTGATGGCAGTCCAAGAACATGCTTGGATGACAAAGGAACTATTTTTCAAATGGTTAGACCATTTTGTAGCTAATATCCCCAGTGGGGTTTCACCAACAAACAGGGCCCTTCTCATTTTCGACGGCCATGGTAGCCACGTGGCTTTCAAGACCATTGAAGAATCAAAAAAATTAGGAATAGACCTGCTAATGCTGCCTGCTCATACCAGTCACAAGCTACAGCCATTGGATGTCAGTGTTTTTGCAACATTCAAGGCATATTTCAAAGAGGAAAGAACCATTTGGCAAGCTACAAACCCGCATATTGATATTGGACGTGAAGAGTTGGCAACTCTTGCAAGCCAAGCTTTCAAAAAAGCCTTAAAACCAAGCAATATTGTTAGTGGGTTTTGCAAGACAGGAATTTAGCCTCTTAATCGGTCAGCCCTTGACAATGACATGGGCCCAAGTGAGGGCTATGTTGTTGAAGATGATGTTGCAACTCCTACAACAGAAGATCAATCAGTCACAATGGAAATTGAAGATGATATTATGACAGCAAAGACATGCTTGCACCTACTTGGTTACAATGAGGATGTAATAGATGGTTTTGTGAGGGAATACAATGCAAGGGATGTGGCAAGTGATGTTGCAGTAGGATGCAATGGGGGTGATGAAACTACAACACACATTCAACTAGAAATCCAACCAGTTTTTCTAGGTTTCCAAATAGAAGTTCAACCAGTTATTGTACCCTGCAATGAAGATACAACTACTACATCAGCAAGCCCGAGTTTTCCAACTCAAGTTAGCCAATCGAAATGGATGCATGAAGCAGCCACAAACCTTGGACTACAAATAAATTTGACTAAGTAAGAAGTCATCCTCTCTATGCCTTCCCCACCACACGTTGATCCAACTGAAGTAATACATTACTTCACTACTGTAAGGAATTGGCAAGAGCATAGTGATGGTCAAAGTGAAGATGACAATGCTATTAGTGAGGAAGAAGTTGAGTTTGTGCCATGCACCCCACATGATGGATCGCAAACAAAAAGACCAAACAAAAAATTCTTGAAACTTCTAGTGCAGAGGGTGCAAGGAACATCATAGGGAGGTCATTCGAGAGTGCTTTGCTTTAGTAGGCAGTCCCAAGTACTAACATCCGACACCTCCATCGAAATGTTCAACCAACAAGAGGTAGAGAAGAAAAGGCAAGAGGATTTGTAGCAACGTAAGGAGTAGATGTTGCAGAGAAAGGAAAACCATGAAGCAGAAGCAATTCTAAAGGAAGCAATGAGGGTTGACAAGCAAGCAAGGAAAGTAATAGAAGATGAGCAGAAAATGATAAGAATGTGAGAGAAAGCCATTAGATAGGAGAAGGCCAAGGTTGAACGTCTACAAAAGGCAACAAAAAAGAAAGTAAAACAAGCAGAAAAGATAAAACGTAAGTCTATAGTGGGGGATCCTATACCCTCCCAACACCCTATCCTGCTTGATATGATGAGCATTTTTTCACCAGTGTTTACAATCATCAACAATATGCAGGTTGGGAGTGGCTCACAACAAATAGGATTGACTGCAAATGCAAGTCAGGCATTGCTTGCTCAAATAGCATCATGCCTTCAAGGAGGTATTAACCAAGTATCACCTCCTACTAGTGGACCTAACTCAACTATTGGTGGATATCTCACGCCACCTCCTTGTCCTAGCAATACAGACAATTGATTATGTGCATATTGAATTTTGTTTTTTGATCAATGTAGTAGTATATTTTGGTGATCTGGTTTGCAAATCAGATCTGTTTATCTACTTCAAGTTAAAACTATGATATGATTATAAGATGTGATTATTTTGTTGTAATTATGTTTCAAACCTCACATATGTTTAAGGTGAGAAGTTAAATACAAGCTTTGAGTAATATTTTCATATGTTTCAAGTATGTTCTAGCCATGTTTTTCTCTCACACCATCCAATCAATTATTGCAGTTTGATTCAAAATATAACTATGATATGATTATAAAATGTCCTAATGTTGTTGTTGTTTGTTATTAGAACCTCAAATTTGCATCTCTTATATGTTTGATGAGGGTTCCAGCCTTCTATTTTCTGTGGTATCACTAATTACACTATGTTTCAGTGTTTGTCAATTAAAATAATCACAAAAATTTGATTGCAAACATAATTTGCAGACAATGATATGTTATTATAAGATTGTCTATATATATTTGCAAACAATGATATATTCTTATCAAATTGTATGTATATATATATACATACAATCTAATAAGAATATATCATTGTCTGCAAATAGTAACCTGCCAAAAAATCAGCAGGAGATGATGGGTTTAGGGCTTAAAGATGCCTGACAAACCGTGGTTGGGTAATCCCATACATGTGGTTTGATGAAGGCATATGGGGCACGTGATTAACAAGGTAATGTGGTCAGGTTGAGATTAAAGCGACCACCTCCTAGTAGACAATGATACATTCTTTGAAAACAATGATATGTTCTTATCAGATTGTATATATGTATTTGAAGACAATGATATATTCTTATCAGATTGTATGTATATATATACAATCTGATATGAATATATCATTGTCTGCAAATTGTAATCATTGTATTTGCAAACAATGATGTATTATTATCAGATTGTATGTATATATATAACTATATATACATACAATCTGATAAGAACATATCATTGCCTATAAATTGTAATCATTGTATTTGCAGACAATGATATATTCTTATCAATTATCAGTATCAAAATTTAACAAAACTACATATTAATTATCAGATTAATTATATATATATATACACATAGACACACACACACATATAGCTATATATGTACATACATATATGCATAACCATATATATGTATGTACATATATACCTATCAATATATATATATATACATGCAGATATATAATTAATCTAATACTAACTAATCTCATAATTATTGTATACTATTACTCAATTCATCTAACTTTCAACCTGTAACACCACAAACTGCATCTTTATCCTATTTCATGGAATATCAGCATGAAGTTAGTTAAAAGAAAGCAAACCAAGAGGTATTCTTTATGAAATAATCACCTATGCTCTTCAAATATAACAAAACAAACTAGTTAAAATCCTCAGAAACATGGTGAATAATCTATTCCATAGTGGATTGGTGTTATTGTAGAAAATAGCCCTTTCCCAATCCTTGCTCAAGATAAGCTAGTGATGAAATTGCTATGAAGAATGATATGGATGAGCAAAATCAGTTCTCAAGGAGAGTGACTTTGCATATGATTTGAGGATCAAAGTGTGGAGGATTTGCTTGAGGATGAAGCCTCTATTTAAAGATTTTCAAATGCTAAGAGTGCCAAACATGGAGGATGTGGGACTAAGATTGGACAAATGAGAGGAAGACACTTGTCAAGTGGTGAGTGGTTGATACATGTGCAAGATTTGGGAAATGTTCCTAAGAGGGGGGAAATTTGAATTCAAATTTGTGCAATGAATGCTAAGTTTGACCTTTGGAAGGGGACATGTAAGAGCCATGTAATAACTCATAAATGACTTGTTGGATGTACATGTCCACTTGTTTTTTATTTCAAATTCTAGGGAATATTCCATGTTGAGTGAAAATGTTGATTTTAATAAATCAATAAATTGATTTATTGGTGCAAGTGGCAATATCTAGAGAATGCAAGTGGTTAGGATTAGCATTTAATCATGGTTAGATTATTTTAATGATGATTAGGATGTTTGACCTCTTTGACTCAAATATTTGATTTATTTAAATCAAAAGGGATGATGCAAGATAAAGGTGGATTAATGAAATGTTAGGATTTGATGTATTTAAATGAGATAATGGTAGGCTTAAATCAAATAAAGTTAATTTATTTAATTTAAATGGATGATGAACTTGATTTTCCTACTGAATAGATCAATGTGAATTTGATTTATGAATGAGCGAATGCATATGCATAATGCTAATTTTGCGTGTCTACATTTTGCCCCTCTTTGAAGCAATGTACTTGTTGCATTGGTTCAAAGAATAAACTTGCCACGATCTAAATTAAAAAATTCCTGATTTTTTGGATGCCCCAGCGAAAAGTACACGGGTACATTGCCCCCTCGAGAGATCAAGTGAAAAGATTCAATTTGAGGATTGATCTTGCGATAAAGAGGTTCAAAATGGATGGTTATGGATGATGATGCAAATGATATGGTTTTAAGATGCGTAGAATAACAAATCTATATTATCTTAAACAACTTAAATGATGATATGATGTGAGGTGGATGAGATTGATGATGTGATATGTTGTGATTATGCAAATGTATGATTTATGTAGATTCTTAGACTAACAGATCTATATTATGATGATGATGCAAATGCAATGCATGTGAAATGATCAATGTTTCCTATTATGTATGATATGAATGATATATGGTATGCTGACAGTTTTGTGGATGCAGGATGGATGCATGATGGATGCATTGGTGATGATGATGTTAGTACGGAAATGAGATGATGACAAGAGGATCCCACAAGTCCATTATTTGACGAGACTTTATTAGAGATGATGATGATGATAAATGATGATGATGATGATAAATGATGATGATTTGCTTATCAAGGATTGGGATTTTAAAAGGGCTACTTACCTTATGTTTGATAACACACGTAGGTACGATGCATCAAGGTATAAAGAACCAGGATGGCGTTGTGCCTAGTGCGATGGACTTTGACTTGAAAAATAGATAGGAGTATTCCTATTCACACCTAACATATAGAAACCTTGCTAGGATGCACTTTAGAAGTTTCAAACATCTCAGACCAAAACATGGAAAGGTATAACCAATCAATGCAATAGTCAACAAGCTGTCCAAAAAATCCTCTATGCATATCTAACAAAACAAGTATTCACCAAGTTATTTTACAAGAACGTCCAACAAGCACAACAGACAAAAGAATAATGATCGTTGCCCCATTCCTATCTCTCTAAATCCTTTGTTCAGATATCATCGAGAGGTCCTTGGAATGAGCGCAATAAGATAAATCAAAAGAAAAGATCAAGTACGCAAACAAGCCAATGTTCTTCATACCTTCAGCCAAAGGGATTTGTTTTGATAGGATAAGAATCCAAGTGATATCCAAAATGATGCCCATTGTCGGAACGATATATCCTAGGACATGCATTGTATAGGATGATGATGGTTTGATAAGTTGATTGATAGGCTATTGATATAAAGTTGGATTGACATGTTTGTAAATGATCAAGAGTTTGATTTTGTTTTAAAGGTTTGTTGTTTCGATTTTTATTTTACGATTGAAGCTTTCTTTTGTTGGATTATGATTGTTTACATTTGTGTTGCAAAGGATGAAGGTGATGACGGTTTATTATGGATGATTGATTATTGCTTGAAAGCCGAGATGAGAATGAGATGGATTTTTTCAAATATTTGGATGTTTTGATGTTTTGAAATGTTTTGAGGTTGTTTTGGTGTTTTGAGATTTTACAAATGTTTGATTTTGATTTTCGAATGTTTTGGGGTTTTTTGAGATTTTATGAATGTTTTTTGGATTTTTTTTGTTTTTGAATTTTTTTTGGATTTTGATGTTTTTCGAATGTTTTTTTTGGATTTTGATGCCTCGGGGGCTGATCAGAGATTAGCCTTGCCTACGTTTAAGCTTAGAGACGACGTAGTTTAGATGCCAATGTTTTTGATGTTTTTTGACTTTTATGAATGTTTTTGGATTTTTTGATGTTTTGGATGTTTTTGAATTTTCGCATGATTTTGATGATTTTGATATGGATATGAAGATGATATCAGTTCTTTGTTTGGGATTTTTGCTAAAAACCAAGCTAAGGTTGATTGATCAGATTGATGAATTGATGATGATGATAACATTGTTGAGGATGCACAACAATGCAAGGATAGTGTTAAGAAACACAATGATCGGGAAGGATATCCCAAGATTATGGATTGATTGGATTCGATTGATCAGATTTGTTGATGATAACATTGTTGAGGATGCACAACAATGCAAGAATAGTGTTAAGCAACACAAGGATATCCTGCTAATTTCTTGATTGGATTTGATTGATCATGATTGATGAAGCTTGATTTGAAATAAAAGTTGTTCGAATGATTTGATGTGATGTTTCAAGGGTGCGTTAGATGCGACTGATATTGATTGTTTGGATTGATGTTTGATGAAAGATGAAGTTTGATGAGGAGTGTCTTCTCGTCAAAATATGCCATGGGCTAGTGCTTTGGATCACAAATTCTTTGACCAATTTTATTTCACGTTTTCCAATGTTCGGATCACCACATAAGTTGGAGGATATAGATCAAGATTTATTCCCAAAGCAAGATGTAAATATCTGCCCCCAATGTCTAGCAATGTACGGAATGCGATGGGTAGATGCCTGAATAGGTGTATGGATGGATGGATAAGGTAAGTACGCAAAGGATGCCAAGGATTATCTTGCAATAAGATAAGGTGTTCAGATAAAGAATGCTCATTGGACAATGCTTCATGGCTCAGATAACACTGAATAGGATAGGATCAATGAAAATGGCTCATGTCAAGATGTTCACCAGAAGAAAGCGTAAAGTAGTCCCCAAACTTTCAACAAGATCAAGATATCTTGGATGATGGATGCAGATGGATGAAAATGGATTGGATCAATGGTTTATGGATGGATGGATTTATTATGGATAAGATGGATGGAATGCTCAATTTATTACAGATGTGATGAGATGCTTTCATCTAAAATGGTACACATAGATGCTCAATTCTACACATGATGCTTGTTTGCCAGGTTTTCATCATGGTCTTGCCTAAAGCGCCGCCCATGCAATTTTCACTCGAGGATGATTTTTTTTTCTTTACTATTTTCAATCCTTTTTTCTGATTTTTTTTGGATTTTCATATTTTTTAATTTTTTTAATTTTTTCGACGGGTTTTAAGCTCATATTGGATCACAAGGTATTGTTGATGTAGATTCCCCTGTCATAATGTGCCATCGATATCCTGCTTGAAGGAGTTTCTTTACTAAGATACGTGCACTTGAATGCAACTTTTGGGATTCTTGATCTGCTTTATTGATACAGGGGTTAACTCTGTCTCGGTGCATACATCGTGATAAAATGCCCTCTAAATCCTTATGATGAAGGGTCATTGCCAATACATGGTAAATGTGAGAATTGAATATCATGTGTGGAGGTGTGGATGGAGTGTGTTTAGGGATAAGAGATGGATTGGTTGATAGTTTGGAACGTTTGACTCTCCAAACTTGGGAAGATGAGCAATGATGGGTGGATACGGAAGTGTGCATTGAATTAGGACCAACTGCTTGATACACTTTGTATGTCACTTGAAAAGCCTGCTTTTGCTTTTGTGGAAATCTTTGATGGATACTTTTCCCATTTTTATTTTTCCCCATAGTTTCTTTGACTGATGGAGTTTGATAGGGATGATCTTTCTTTGTATTATTTGGTATCCATGTGTATTTGATTTGTCCTTTATGCTTCTCAACGTTCTTCATACTTTGATTCAAATATTTCTTTTGACGTTGGTCCCAATTCGTGGATGGGGTGATGGGTGGATGAAGATTCATGACATGACTGGTTGTAGTATTGGCATCTATTTCATCATGAGGATTCTTCATGCTCCCTATGTTGATGTTTGCTTGAGACATAGTTTCCCCCAGTATTGTGGAAGTAGTACCTTTGTTCTTTGATTCTTCCCATTTTGAGATGTCTTGTTCAATAAGCGTTCTTTGATAGATAGCCACTGTAGATGACATTAGTTCAACTTGTTGCTCTGCTAACTCTAGATTATATTGTCCTATCTAACATGTTTCCTTGAGTGGATAATGTTGGATATCTTCATACATGATGTCTTCAATCTGGATTTGTGATATATTTGATACTGTTGTTGACAACTCTGTTTCACTGTACGAATCGATAACCTGCTCTTTTTGTGTAACAATGTCAGGAATAAAGGGATCCTATTTTGAATGAAGACCATCTACGTGTCCATCCGCAAAAATAATCTCATGGGTAGATGGAGGAGTATGTGGTACATGGATATGATCATCTTGTATAGATAGGAGAGTGTCCATTAGATCATTGTAATATCTTGAAGACACAAATTCTTGATCTTGAATGATTTTGGAGTTTCTTTCGACATGCTTTGGATCAAGTTCTTGACATGGGTCAGTTTCAAAGGATGGAATGCTTACAAAGGGTTCTTGGATGTTGTCATTAGACATCGTAAGTGGTTCAATATCCTCAAGTGTCGAGTTCAGGGTTCCTTCAGTATCTGTAACCATGAGGTCGAAGGATGTCAACATGTCTTGGAAAGGACCATTGCTAAACCTTAGTGAAATATTTTGTTCATGCTTTGGAA
This sequence comes from Sequoia sempervirens, assembly GCA_007258455.2. Taxonomy (NCBI): domain Eukaryota; kingdom Viridiplantae; phylum Streptophyta; class Pinopsida; order Cupressales; family Cupressaceae; genus Sequoia; species Sequoia sempervirens. Next base: position 637,506,373 of record VDFB02281492.1, read on the forward strand.
TAAATTCTTGAGATATGTCCTCTAACTCATAAGATGATGTAGAGACATTTTCAATATGATCATTGGTCAATGGATCATGCATTATGTCAATAGGATCAAATAATCCTAACACTCCTTGAAATAGATCACTAAAAAGTGGCTCTTGATGTATGGTGAGTTGATCATCAGATGGGGTGAAAACATCTTCAAGGTGCTCATTGATGGAGAAATCTTGATCATTATTTTCAACAATTGTGGTGGAGGGATTTCCAATGTCCTCAACCATAGGGTCAAATGATGTTGACATTTCTTGAATTGGATCATTGTTGGGTATCGTTGGCAGATTTTGATTATGATTGGAAAGTGACTCTTGACCTATGTTGATTTGATCTTTGGATGAGATAGAAATATCTCCAATGTGCACTTTGATAGATAGATCTTGATCAATGCTTTCAGCAATTGTGGTGGGGAGATTGTCAATGCTATCACCAGTGGTTGAATGTTCATCGTTATTCCCAATACTTATCATTTTTTGTGTTAGCGCTTGTGTTTGTTGGGTAGCTTGAGAGGCTTGGGCAGCTTGAGAGGCCTGAGTGGCTTGGGTAGTTTGAGCGGTGTGGGTAGCTTGAGCAATTTGTGGAGCTGCCTGATATTGTTGAAGCGCTTGTTGGTAGGCTTGATGTGCTTTTAGTGCGATGTTACGATATTGACTTATTGCACTTGCTTTTTATGGTAGTGGTGGTGTATTTGGAATCGTGTTGTATGTAGTGCCAAGTTGTTGAGATAGGCTTGGAGCGATCATGGTAGTGATGGGTTGAGATATGATGGGTGTGATAGGGGTGGATGGAGTGATCAAGGTGATAGGGATGGTTGGAATGACCGAGGTAATAGGCCTTTGGGAGACCATGTTTTGATTTGACGAGATTGATGTTGTCATTTGATTAGATACCATTTGTTGGTGCGATGTCAATGGTATATTCAATGGATTTGATGTGATGGCTTGATTGGTGTTAGGTGGATTGATTTGGATGGAGTGATTGGTGCTAGGTAAAGGGGGAATCCCTAAACCAAGGAATGATGTTGATATGGGTAATGGTGGTGGAGATGTCTCTTGGTGTAATGACTCAACTATTTTGGTAAGTGTAGCAATTTTATATAGCCAAATTTGTTCTTGATTTCGATCTTGACTCCCTTGATACAATTGATTTGGCTTTTGTTTAAGTAGATTTGGAATGTGTACTTGTGTTTGATTTTGGACAATGTTTTGATTTGGGATGACACTCAGATTTGGCATGATAGGTTGAAATTGACCATTGTTCATGTTTGGAATATTTGTATGATTTACAAATGTATCCATCCCAAAGTTTGTTGGATTCATGTTTGGAAAACTCGTACTTGATACATTCTCATTTCACATGTAGGGATTTGGTGGGATGATGTTGTTCGTTTGAAGGCTCGTGCATTGATTGTTCAGTTGACAGACTTGTAGGTTTGGGTTTGGATCTACTATCAGGAAACATGTTCCAATCTTTGATTTGGGCATACTCACACTTGTTGTGCCATTGACATTTGTAGAAGGTAATGATCCCATGTACGGTTTGTATAGATGTGAGTGTTGATAATCAATCGGCGTTGTAAGGCTTTGAAAGTTAAATTGATTTGGATTACTCATGGTGTATGGATCAAGTTTATATTCCATGTTCTTCTTGTGTTTTGACCTTGTTGCAAAAGTGACCTCTAAGATTCTTAGGACTAATGACAAGATGAAGGATGAAAGGTGTAAATGATATGAGTGATGAACGTTTAGGGACTTTGGATCAATGCTAGACTTAGGATTTGATTTTGATTGGTTTTGATTGGATTTGGATAGTGAACTTTGTAAACCCTTAGATGTTAGATGTAATCTTAGAATGAACTTGTTTCAAAGGATTGCTAATTCAATTAAATGTATGAGAAAGGATGCATTCCCATACACCTAACTAAACAAGGTGGTTTATATTTTGATGATTTACCTAAGTCTAGAATGATGTTTACAAAGCTCTAAAGTTGTTTGGTGGGATGGATTTTGATAAATGTTTTGGATTTGGATGAAGTGTTTGATTTGATCCTAAATGAACCTAGGAAGGACTTGTTTACTAGGCCAAGATAGTGAAAAATATGCCTTTCTCTAAGAGTAATTCAAAATCAAAAGACTAATGTTTGCATGAAAATAATATGACCAAAAGACGCCAAGCACATGTGTGGGGTCCAATTGATTTAATCTTTGCTTAATGGATTATTTTTACCACAAACACACTCTTGATTAGATTTTGAATCTAGATGTCTAATGTCTCAACTTTCCCCTTATCCCGCAAAGTGTATTATGCAGAAACCAAGGAAATTTGAGGCAAGAGTTACCTATTGTTGACTTTAGTAGAAGCAAATTGAGATGAAATTCAAACGTTTAGATGCTTCTAAGGACATGAATCCCAAGGGCAAGCAATAACATGTGAATTTGTTCAAGGATATTTGCCTCTCCTAAAGGGTTTGCAATTTTGATGATTCATTGAATGTTAGTTTTCCAATGTTTTCAATTAAAGCACTGTGTTTTCAAACTGACTCACAAGCAATATAACACCCTAGCTCAATTGGTACATTTTTATTAGTGGGCTTGCCTCATGCCCTTCGTAGTAGAAGAGATTATTTTACATGCAACCAAGGACAAAATATAAAGGTATGTTAAGAATGAAATTTTAACCTCTATATTTCAACCAAGATCAGACATGGCAAGTAACTTCTTGGAATCTAAGTTCCAATGCACCACTTTGATAAACTCGTTGGATGGACTGGTTGGCAACTACAAACAAGGTTCTTAATGACACAACATCGGGGACATGGAACCTTGCGAGCATCCAGCAAGCCACTAAAGGCTTTAATCAATCCTACTAGGGGCTCTTATATGTTTTAAGGTAGTACCCCATTTTGAAAAACACTTTATGGCTAAGGCCTACATACCATGAGGACTTGACAGTTTAGTCTTATCCATTTATATACCGGCCCGAATGAAAAACCGGTTGGAGTTTCCTTCGAGTTCTCCTTTCGGATGTGTCTCTTAGGCAGGCCCCTCTAAAGGTGACTCAAAGCAATAAAATGCATTTTGAGTGTTTCTCTTGCACCCCAGATCGCACAAAGCACAAGGGGAGATGATACGGACTCAAAATGCACCAAAGACAAAATCACTCAATTCAAACACTTGTTCGTTTTAGCCTCAAAGAAATGATGACTTCATTTTAAGCACCAAAATCAAGTGTTAAGTTTGTTTGTTCAATTTTAGTCCAAAATCAAAAAGCTAGTGAGTTTGTAACGTTTGATTTTAATCCAACTTTGATACAAAATAAAAATAATGATTGATTTTAAACCCCAAATTGATCTAGTTGGTCTAAAAAAGAAAATAAAAGCAACAAATGGATGCTCTTAGATTATTTCAATAAGCATTTAAAAAATGCTTTTGTGAATTTTGAATTTTAATGTCCGATTTTCTTCAATCTCCAATCTCGCTTGCCTTCGCTTGATTCCAATGCTTGATTTTGACATCAACACTTACCCTTTTCGTGCAAACGTCACAAATAAGAATTATGCATGTATTGCAAAAGGATGAAAATAAATACACAAGTCATGTCAAATATTTGAGGAAACCTTTTAAAGAAAGAAATGAAAATAGAATAAGATTGTCAAGAATATGAGTTCCTTATGATGAGAATAACTCTAACACAAGATCATTGATATTTAAAATTTGACAAAATTAATTGACTTAATAAATAATAAAAGATATCATGAAAGCTATCCTATCATACCATTAGTTCAATCAAAATATCAATTTCAGAATAAAGTCAAAAATAAGAATGATACAAAGTGAACAAATGCTCTTTCTTAAAAAGATGTTATTTTCAAGGAGAGGCTGAAATGGTGTGAGAAAATTTCAAGCAAATGCCATCAACCAGCATATTTAAAATAAAAAGATACTTTCGGGTTAATGCATTTGGCATGCGTAGAGATCTCTGACCAACGTGCTTGAGTTGAGATTTGACATTTTCCAATATACTCTTTAATTCCTCAACGTCTGCAATATTTTGAAAACCACACGCAATATTAATATCATCTTAATATCTACGAAGAAAGTACGATGTCAGTCATCAGTATTAAACAATGGATGACTAACAACTATCGTATTAATATGAAAGGGTAATGCAGACAAAAGGTGCGCCCAAAGACAAACTAGGAGCCTTTCATGAACTCATTTAGAACGCCTAACAGTAGAATTGGGACATGGAATGACTAGCAGTAGTTAGTGTAACAAAAATTATGGCTCATTTAGTGTGACATATTTTAGAACTCTCAGCTCGCCAACGTTACCTGCATTCAATACTTTTATTGACCTCAGAAATTTCTCAAATTATTACAGCGCTAACAACATAATTGCAGCATTCATTTCGAGGTAAATAAAATAGATTTTAACTCCACTGAGATTTTGATACCAGTTCCATTGAAGACATATTATTTCTAAATCATATCTAGTTTATTGAACATTGATCAATATTTCATTACCAGATTTATGTCAAGTTTGCTTGGTGGCCAATTTTAGGAGATATAAAAGCACCATCGACTACTTCAACATTGTTAAAAGCCAAAAATGCGGAGAATCAATTTAGGGCATGTACGCTGTGGGTTCCATTGACTTCTGGCAATCTTAATGAATGCACTCAGTGTGGTCGGCCAACATGTAGCCGCGGGAGCCTAGCTGTGGGAGCCTTGCGTGGGTTCCTGAATAGATTGGATTCGCTGAAAAGGCTTCACAAACTTTCAAGCAAATGCAACTATCAGGTGTAACACCGAATTCCACAGCCGTCCCAGCATCTTCCCTGGCTGCGCATAGATGGGAGCTTTGAAACAGGGTACAGGCGTCCAAAAAAAAATGTATTTGAAAGCAGATTGTTGTCAACCATAGCTGTTGGAAGCGCCTGGTAGACTTGTAAGCGAAAATGCAGAAGCATAGACGGTAAATGCAAAAAAAAATAAAATCTTGATAGATTGCCTTAAAGTGACATGATCTCATGGATTACAAACCTAATGAGGTAAAGGCATAGCATGTGGATTGAGAAATGTATATTTTTCTTTCTCTAGGATAGCGTAGGAAGACTGGCATTGAATGGACGTCATCCTAAAAGAACATTATTTCATGGAATGCGTTGTTTGCATATTAAACACACAATAGCTTTATTGAATACGCGTTAAAAACTTCCGAGCTAATGCCACTAGCTAGTGTAAAGTCGTATTTCAACAACCTTTGACTGGCATCCTCCCTAATCAAGTATAAAGAGGCATCTTTAAAGCAATTACAGGCAGTGAGGTCATTGAAGAGTGGATTCCCTTCTCTTTTGGGTTTCAAAATGCGCGCAATGTCAGCAATAAGCAATGCCCTCAATCAAATTCTACTTTATAAGCTTTGTCACAAGATATGCTTTGAGATCTACTTTTCCTGTCAACTCAAAGCTCGAGTGATAGCGCTTATAAATGCTGGATACTATAATGTTGAAGAGTAAAATGGCCTGATGCAATGGAAGTGAATAAATGACTTGGGCATAATGAGAGGAAAACCAAAACTACGGTTAATGTTGAGGAAGATGCGAAGTACTTTCAAATATTTATGAGGAGAGAGGTAATGTGGCAAACAAAACAAAACAGCATGGATTAGGGAAACGACGGCCTCAAAATTGTGCAGATTCAAGTAAAGGACACAATAGTCTTGCGGAATAGAAAATAATAAAAAATGACAATGTGGACAAAAAGAGGTAATTGATCTTGAACTGAAGCGTAAAATTTGAAGTAGATATATGTAAAAAGAGACTTTATCATGTTGTTTAATGTATTGATCAGAAACAAAAAACTTCATATTCCCTTTGATATGCAGATTTCAATGCCTTAAAAGAAAGAAAAGACTTTGTATTCTATCAATATGCATCAAACAAAGGTGGATAGATACAGATAATAGATACATATGTAAAAAGAGACTTTATCCTGTTGTTTAATGTATTGATCAGAAACAAAAAACTTCAAATTCCCTTTGATAGGCATATTTCAATGCCCTCCTTCTAGCGCTAGAATGTAACACCACAAATCTGCATCTTTATCCTATTTCATGGAATATCAGCATGAAGTTAGTTAAAAGAAAGCAAACCAAGAGGTATTCTTTATGAAATAATCACCTATGCTCTTCAAATATAACAAAACAAACTAGTTAAAATCCTAAGAAACATGGTGAATAATCTATTCCATAGTGGATTGGTGCTATTGTAGAAAATAGCCCTTTCCCAATCCTTGCTCAAGATAAGCTAGTGATGAAATTGCTATGAAGAATGATATGGATGAGCAAAATCAGTTCTCAAGGAGAGTGACTTTGCATATGATTTGAGGATCAAAGTGTGGAGGATTTGCTTGAGGATGAAGCCTCTATTTAAAGATTTTCAAATGCTAAGAGTGCTAAACATGGAGGATGTGGGACTAAGATTGGAAAAATGAGAGGAAGACACTTGTCAAGTGGTGAGTGGTTGATGCATGTGCAAGATTTGGGAAATGTGCCCAAGAGGGGGGAAATTTGAATTCAAATTTGTGCAATGAATGTTGAGTTTGACCTTTGGAAGGGGAGATGTAAGAGCCATTTAACAGCTCATAAATGGCTTGTTGGATGTACATGTCCACTTGTTTTTTATTTCAAATTCTAGGGAATATTCCATGTTGAGTGAAAATGTTGATTTTAATAAATCAATAAATTGATTTATTGGTGCAAGTGGCAATATCTAGAGAATGCAAGTGGTTAGGATTAGTATTTAATATGGTTAGATTAGTTTAATGATGATTAGGATGTTTGACCTCTTTGACTCAAATATTTGATTTATTTAAATCAAAAGGGATGATGCAAGATAAAGGTGGATTAATGAAATGTTAGGATTTGATGTATTTAAATGAGATAATGGTAGGCTTAAATCAAATAAAGTTAATTTATTTAATTTAAATGGATGATGAACTTGATTTTCCTACTGAATGGATCAATGTGAGTTTGACTTATTTAGTGAGCGGATGAATGTGAATTTGATTTATGAATGAGCGAATGCATATGCATAATGCTAAATTTGCGTGTCTACACAACCATATACATAGAAAGACACATTTTTCAGTATTTCTAGGTCATTGCCAAAGTAAAGTCATAGACTTTACCTGTCATTAATGTTGAATGTCTTTTGTTGATTGTGGAGAAGTCCTTGCATGCTTTCCATTAAGAGTCCAATTAGTTAAATATATTTGTCCAATCAAATAAGCATTTGTAAGAAAACTATATATTTATGAATATATGTATATCAGAAAATGTAAACATATCATAAAGCATTCAGAGAAAAATGTCCCTATAGAGTTTATTGTGTTAAAAAACACAACTTCATTGGTATGTTGATAATCCACATACTTGATTCACTTCTCCACGCTCCCGCTTGCCTGCAAAATAATTGTAATAAACAAGGGTAGTACTCGGTACTTGTAACATTCCCACATCAAATCATCCTTACAATATTGCATGCACAACAATAAGAGTTTTGATTGGAGCATTAAAATCCACAATGTTTGTATCCTTAATATGCAGGTGAAAATAACAGTGTATTGCATATGATGGCACCCTACATAGCAGAGTGTATATGTATTTGTATATACATATACATATACATGTACATGTATATGTATATGTATATGTATATGTATGTACATATACATATACATATACATATATGTGTACATGTATATGTATATGTACATTCATTTACATATACATGTACACGTATATGTATATGTATATGTATATGAATGTACATATACATATACATATACATGTACATGTATATGTATATGTACATAAATATACATATACATGTATATGTATATGTATATACAAATATGTAATTTGATTATTGAAACACATAAAATAAGTGGAAGAAAATAGAGTAAACCATATCATTGTATGTTGTGATATGATTACATAATGGATAATACTCATTTGAACAACTAACTGAAAACTAAATAATTTGTATGCCTAAAAATAATGTAGACATTGAGTACATAAATATAAAAGAGTATATTAACTAATGAAACAAACAACATAAATGTAAATCCAGTATACTGATAAATAAAAACATGAATTTAGTTATTGTGGGTGCACCAACATGAATAAGCTCCCTTTTAAGAGGAATGTGCATAGGTTGCCTTAGTAAGCTCTGAATTTTGCAGAGGATATACATGGAATGACCCTGGAAATTCCCTCTTATAAAATAATTGGAATGTGAAAATTGAATCTTCGTGGGAAACAATATGTCATTTCATTTTGCAGTGACCATTTATGCCTGAGTTCTGTCGTGGCTTATAGGAAATCAAATTTGTATTTGGTCTAATTGACAAAATACGTGGCTTGCATAAATTCAGTCATAAATATGAATTATAATATGTTTTTTGTTTTGTTATATGTACGGAGGTGAATTTTGCAGAGGATATGCAGTGAAAGCATAGGAGAATTCGTAATGAAAATGACGCTGGAAATTCCCTCTTATAAAATCATTCGAATGTGTATATTGAATGCATTGAATTGTGGTGATTGACTTTCAAATTTGATTTTTCCTACCAAAAAATCGGTCATTTCATAGTGTAGTGGCCATTTTTGTCTAATTACAATGGTGCGTTGAATGAAAAAAATCCTATTTACAATTATCAATTAACCTGTTTCAAGTTATGTTTGTATGTGGGCCCAGTCAAAATATCACGTGGGTCTGCTACGAGTTGGTCACTTTAATCTCAACCTCATCACATTACATTGTTAACCACGTGCCCCATATGCCTTCATCAAAGCACACATATGAGTTAACCACGTTCCCCATATGCCTTCATCAAACCATGTGTATGAGTTAACCTAACCACGAGTTGTTGGGCAACTTTAAGCCATAAACTCATCATCTCTCACGACTTTCTTCCTCATTTTCACCTCTATTATCCATATAAGATTATACATATATAATTTGATATATATATCTACATATATATATATATATATTAGATTACATATGTACACTCTTATATAGATATATATCTATATCAAATATCTATATAAGATTATACATTTTTATTCCGATATATATATATATATATATATATATATATATATATATATATATATATATATATATATATATATATATATATATATATATATATATATATATATCAAAAATGACATCAAAATTGACATCCCTAAGATACCAAAAAAGAAAGAGTTGATTGAGGCCATGGAGAAGCAAGGTATAAAATTTTATGCAATGTATATAGAAGTTACCATGGATGTTAGCAACTACATAATGACTATCCATTGTTCTTATTTAACCGAGGTTCAGAAGGGATGGGAGAATAGTTCATGGGGAAGGAAACTAATTGTGCAAAAGCGAAGAGTTGCAGTAAATGACTTTGATCGGTTTAAAGTCATGCTTGTGAAGATTAAGGTTTGTTTTAATCTTCAAGAAGTTGGTTTTACCTCTAAGCTAAAAAAGAAAACTCTGCTTGAACCAGCACTAGTTTTACCTTTTTGTAGTTGGATGATATTTTTAGCATCCATGGGTTTCCATGAGGATATGAACAAATGCAAAGTAACTGAGTTATAGGGATATTAAACTGATAATGCCAATGTGTTTATTAAAGATAACTGAGTTATAGGGATATATGGCAAGAAGCTTGGGCATTATTAAATGGCAGACATTGATAGAGGATCATATTAAGGCCCATGTGATGAAACCGTACACGACTTGATATGATGAAACACTTCAAGGCATGACTGTATATATATATATATATCAGATTATATATATAGATATATATACAATGATATATTATTATCAGATTATATATATCTATATATATTAGATTATATATATATACTATATATATTTATAGTCATGTCGTGTATATATATATCAAGCCTCATGTTGTAAAAGTATATATTTGCATACAATGACATTATTATCAGATTATATATATATATATATATATATATATCAAGCCTCATGCTGTGTAGGGTTTCATCATATCAAGCTATGTAGGGTTTCATCACATGAACATATATATATATGTGTGTGTGTGTGTGTGTGTGTATTCTTATCATATTGTGTGTTTGTATATATATATATATATATTTGCAAACAATTATATATATATAATTGTCTACAAATATATATATATACAATCTGATAAGAACATATCATTGTCTGAGAAGAATATATTATTAACTGCAAAAATATATATACATTCTGATAATAAGATATCATTGTCTGAAAATATATATATACAATCTGATAAGAACATATCATTGTCTAAAAAGAATAAATCATTCTCTGCAAATATATATATACAATGTGATTAGAACATATCATTGTCTGCGAAACTTCATGTGATGAAACCCTACACGATTTGACTATATGTATATGTATATATATATATATATATATATATATAACTGTCTGCAAATTGTAATCTTAAAATTGGTTTAGAAATTGGGACAAAAAGTTGTATAGCCTTTGTCCTTTTAATGATTATAATGTAGGGATTTGAAGAGAATCCAACAAAATCTATATACCCATTTAATTTCATGTGCATATTATAATTACTGAAAATAGAAAACATCTACCCATTAACCCATATCCTGAAACCCCTTAATAATTTGGGTCAAAAACTGAAAACCCATAAAATTTCATGATTATACCGGTGTTTGACAATATACCCATAAAATTTCATGATTAGACTTGGTCAAAATTTCGTCAAAGTTCTGTTTATATCACATTACATGAAATTAGTTCACAGAATGTCAAAAGAAATCATAGCACTCAAACACCGTTGACACCAAAAAAAACCCACTGTTGAACAAACAATCTTGCAGGTGAAGAGTGGTGGAGATGTTTTATGCAGCTCCATATAAGATAAAATTAAAAAAACTTTCAAGATTAAGTTCAAGATTATATACCCATTAAATCTCATGATTATACTTGGTCAAAACTCTGTCAATGCTCTATTTAAATCACATTACATGTGATTAGTTCATAGAATAATGCCAAAAAAAGGCATAGCAGTCAAACTCTCAATGCCATAGACAAAATAATTCACGAGGGATCAAATTTGTACCAATCACATGTAAATAGAAATGATTACAGTCAAACCCTTAATGCCATACACAGAAATGATTTTTAAACACACCAAAATACACTCAAACACCATCGACGCCAACAAAAACCCACTCTTGAACAAACAATCTTGCAGGTGAAGAGAGGTGGAGACATTACCTACAGCAGAAGGGAGCCGGAGGACGTCGCCATGGTCGCAGGAGCTCGCGTCGACAGTGGGAGAGAGGAGACAGCCATGAAAAGTCTGGAAAAACCTACGGGAGATGATGAGTTTAGGGCTTAAAGTTGCCCAACAACCCGCAGTTAGGTTAACTCACACTCGTGGTTTGATGAAGGCATATGGGGCATGTGGTTAACTCATACACGTGATTTGATGAAGGCATATGGGGCACGTGGTTAACATGTAATGTGATGAGGTTGAGATTAAAGTGACCACCTCCTAGTGGACCCACGTGATATTTTGATTGGGCCCACATACAAACATAACTTGAAATAGGTTAATTGATAATTGTAAATAGGCATTTAAAAAAAAATAAAAATGGATTTATAATGAACGGGTATGGACGAATAATGAAGATGTAGGGGACGGAGGTTTAAAAAAACCATTTTTTAGCACCTTTCACTTTACGGGTTCCACAAGGCGCGTTTTAAATACCCAAAAGCCATTTTTTTTCTTTTTAAGGTCCGAACTCACTTACGAAGAAGCCCAATTTATTTTTTTTGAGATCAAACCTATTTTGCACCCTACATGAATGCGCGAAGTTAGCCCTAACCGCTATTGGGGGTTTTCCCCTACCCATAATACATCTATCTCTTATAGATTTTTCCTCTATATATTTTTTTAAGTAAGTCTACCATATTTGCATAGCCCAAATTTAAATCTAACACATCTCCCAAAATACATCTAGCTATTTTTTTAAGAAGTCTACCATATTCACATAGCCCAAGTGAGTGTGTAACACATCTCCCAAAATAGATAATGTTGGATCTCTTTGATCTTGGTTGATACATATAAAAATCCTTCCCAAAATTTGGGATTTAGAATAATAATATAAAAGGCTATATGAGCAAATGGAAGCTAGGTAGAAATGTGGAGCACAAAAGCGAGCAATTTCCAAAAGATGGAAATGCTCATGGAAAGTCCAAAAGTCTATAGGCTGTATGTGTCACGGGAGCTATAAAGCGTGGAATTGGGCTCGCAATGCACAAATGTTACAAGTTTTATAAATATGCATAGAGGGTCCACATACCTACAAAGTATAGGTATCATGGAAGGTAGGTTACCTAGCAAATTATAAGATTTCAAAACATGCACGTGGTGAGGAAAAGTCTACATATTGGCGGGCATGGAAAGAAGATTTCAGTCCCCAAAATACATGGGTTAAATACTTGTACTCTAGATTGAAATGTCCACAAAAGAAAAAGCAATGCGGAAATAGAGCCACATGAGTGAAGTATAGAGGGGGATTGAAGGTAACTTGTTTTAGGGTTCAATCAAATAAAAACTATTTGAAATGCTAGGTATTTCAATTGTAATTTAATTGAACATATGGATAGAGAAGAGGAGGTGAATGAAATTATAAGGCAAGAAGTATATACATGGTGTACTGGTGGATGAATATTGGTTGATGAATTGAGAAGTTTAAAATCATGATGTCTTAGCTTGTTCAAAGATGGAGTCTCTCTTGAATGAACACATTTTTCTATGAATGAGTCTGAATTGAGAAATAAGAATGAATTACAAATATAAGATGATACATTTGTTAAGAAAAATATTTTTCTAAGAGATAAAGAAACATTTGATAACAAACGTGAGAGAAAAGGTACCTACACAACGAAATTTTTAGATATATTGTAAGACAATATGTCTAAAAGACAACATTGTTGCAAAGAGACCAAGAAGGGCCGCTTTCAAGACCACACCTTTGGACACAAAGCCGAGAGATTGGAAAGAGGCGATTCCATGAAGGCATGCTTAATCAATTCCATGAAGGTTTGTTCATTGTATGGTTTGATTTTCTAAATTAATAAAGCACTTTATTGTAAAAAAAAAAAAACATTTGTGTGTGCAAATATGTGAGTAAGAGTGCAAATGAGTTCATAAAGTTGATTTTATAAAACCTCATCCATATGTGTATTCTATTAATGTTTTTTATTGTTATGTTTTATTGCCTTTTGTGGAGTCCCGAGTTGTGCATGCATGATTTGTAAAAGAGAATCTTGACTCCACATACATGGTGGGAAGCATGAATATAGAGTTTGGGAGAAAGGGATTAATTTACAAGTTTGAGAAGCATGGATGCTAGCTACACAAGTGTACATGCAAACCAATATGTTTATTTGTGTTGTGAGAAATTGGGAGTTGTAAGCAAGTATACAAAGAGAAAAAGTTGTGCAAGCATGTATAATATATACACCTTTGATACATTAAGCTTTGGGAAAATAGGAAGTGGAAATGTAAACAAAGTTTACATAGTGTGCATGACTATGTTTAAGGCCTACAAATTCTAGTGCATTAACATAGACTTGGTAAAGTTGTGGGGCAAGAAGCATAAGAGTTATTTGCAAACATTGAGTTGTATTCACACAAAGTGGAAGTTTGTGCAAAGATTTAGTTCATATATAAAACGATAGGGTGTAGAAATCAAAAGATAAATTTTCAAGTTTTAGAGCATGTCTAAGTATAATAAAAATTTGTGTGAAGCCTTAGGCCTTTTATAAATTATGCTTTGCAAATTTCAAGGGATAGATACAATCTAGGCTAACATCACTTTGTGTATAATTGTTAAAGAATTTTGTAATTTTAATGTTGTGTTAGCTAATGGACTTGTGAGGCTGATAAGAAAAACACATACACTTGCAATGATGTTTTTTAAATCTAAAATTTTGTAAATACTTGGTATTTTGTAATTCTTTTAAGATTATTTAACCAACTATACATCTTCTTAACAAATTTTATGAATCCAAATCACCTTTACTTGATGCTTCCTAGATCATTGCACCTTTACTTACACATATAATTATGTGCTTTATTATTAGTGCATATTTTCCTACTTTGCTTCTTGCCACTCACTTTCACATTTTTCTTCCTTATTGTGTTCCTACATTACCAATTTCTTATCATATTATATTATCATATTACATCTCTCCTACCTTATCCATTGTATACTTAATTTCCTATAATAACAACTATCACTCTCCTCATCTACTCTATTTCACATCATAATATTTCTCACTTCCTACTACTCACACTATGCCAATCCTAGTTTCCTTTACTCTATTACCCTAGACATATTTTCTTATGTTTATTGTTCCAATGTTTCTTTCCCCCATTTTAATTTTTCTTTTCATTAAAATTTTATATACTATTACTATTCTACTTTCTATACTCAAGCTATGTTACTTCCTATCCACTAATCTATTGCATGTAATATTCATCTTCCTTAATGCTCAAATAGATTACTTTTAAGATCATTTTAATTTATCACATACTTTATTTAGACGTTATACTATGATTTAATAGTGTATTATTCTGTAAGTTATCTAGTTCTCATGTTATACTATGCACTTTATCACATCTTTCTCTAGATTCTACTTTTGACCACTCACTTTCTCATTTTTTATACCTCGTCATGTTCCTATACTACCAATATCTTACCTTATTTTTTACTCATATAACTCTCTTACCTTATCCATTGTGTACTATTCTTTTACAATAATAGTCACCACTCTCTTCATCTACTTTATTTCACATTATGTACTATCTCTCTCACGTCCTACTACTCACACTATGATAATCCTAATTTCCTTTCTTTATTATCCCATAAATATTCTATTATGCTTATCATGCCAATGTTACTTTCCTCTCATTTCAATTTTCGTATTTGTAAAAATTTTGTATGCTTTTAATTCCTATTCCAATTGTTATATTCCATATATTATTCCTTTCCACTAATTTATTGCATGTAATATTTGTATTTTTGCTTGCTCATATTGAGTACTTTTAATCGCTATTTTAATGTCTTGTATCTTTTAGTTACATGCTATATTATGATTTAATAGCATCTTATTTTTCACTAATCTTGTTCGTTGCCCTTTTATGCCTCTTTTGTGGACAATATTTTATGTTCTATGTTCACTTCTACTACCATTCCCCCTTTTTATAGACCAAGTTCCTATGTTCCTCTTACTACATGTTTAAACTTCCTATTATTATTTGCTCCTCTATTACACGTTCCTATTTTAGTACTACTTTTATACTTCTCTATATGGTTCAATTTAACACGTTCTCATATATGTTATCATCTTAATCTTAATTCTCCCATAACTTGGCATTTCCATTCTCCATCCTTTGCCTTCTCCATAGGGGAAACACTACTTCCATTTATAAGGGAAACACCTTAGTCTATGCTCCCAATATTGCACTATTTTGTTCTTCATCTCTTCATGTTTATTATTATTCTAATATGCATATATAGTTTATAAATCTCAAAACCTAAAATTTGAACCATATATATACATCATAACCCTACAACCCTATATCTCAACCCTAAACCATATAACTTGACCATGTAAGTAAAATCAAAACCCTACATGTTCATATTCCATAAATTAAGAAAGCCTTAGACACTACACGTACCCTATTAAACCAACAAATATCAAAATCTAAATTTCTATCTCAAAATCTTCAAAACTTGAAACCATAAGCCCTAAATCACAAACTCAATATTCATCCTAAACCTAACTCACCCATGTAAACCTCAAACCCTAGAAACCCTATATTCTAGAAACCTTAAAAACTAAAAAATATTATTTTTCATCCTTATGTCTCCTAGAAGAGTCTTTTATTACTCCATCTAATCATTCCCACCTTTTGATATACCTATATATCTCTATTCCATATGCCAAACCACCCAATAGAGTAGAGTGGCACTAAGAGACATAGTATTGAAAGGTCTTGGGTTTATCTAAGGCTCAGTACTTGGAGTATAAGCCCTACATTCATTAGAACCTTTATGGGGAATCCAACTTAGTCAATAATGATAAATCCCAAAAGAAAAAATGGCTCAGTGAGAAATATTTGGGGCAATGGTATATAAGAAGAGCGAAGAAAGTTAAGAAAAAATAATTAGATGAAAAAATCTCTAATTTACTTTCCTTATTATTCTCGCCTTTGTATCCTTAAAATATACCTCTATGACATCATTTCCAAGGATAAAAGAGGGCCATATTGTTGAATGTTATGTTTGGTGCACCATAGAGGGGGCATAAGAAGAGAGTGATAAATCAACTTGAGCAAAATCAATGAACTCGTAGTTAGAATATATTTTAAAAAATCGAGTATAAAATAATAAAATAAGCATCACAATTTTATACAAATTCAAAGGAGTTCAACAAAAGTATACCTAAAATGTCTCTATAGTAAAATTGGGATGCACAATTGTTCCTATGTGTTGAAATTATCAATGCACTATTAAATTGTTAAGTCAAAAATGTTGTTTAAGATTTGTATTCTACAAAAACATAGTTTTCTTACAAAATACTATGCATGTATTATGACATTATGTATTTGGCCAAAACTCTCTTTCAGACAAAATCTCATTTCAATCGAAACCTTTTCAAATTAAAAAAATTTTAGCCAAAGGTACCTAATTAGTAGTAAGTGTGACGGTTTAGCACCCTTTTGATTTTTTGTAAACCATATCTTTCACTCAAGATTTCTCAAATTAGGAACATTTTCAATGAAATATAGAAATGCTCATTTGTAAGTCTTGAGACTAAAATTTGAAAATAAATATTTAAAATATTTTAATTACTTTTATTTTTGGAAAAAATACCACAAGGTCATTCTAATCATACAAATGGCTGATTGGAACTTTAAAATTTTATTAAATTTTATTTTAAAAATTTAAGAAAAAATATTACACTAGAGGAGAGAATCCTTTTTGAAAGGGTATAATTGATTTTTGTTTATGTTAAACAATTAAGTTAGAATGTAGAGGTCCATAAAAAATATTAAGTTTTTAGTAAACTTGGCTTTAAAAAATATACTTATATTTTATTTCTATTCACTAGATATTCAAGTTAGTGAATAAGGGAATAAAGTGAAGTTTACTATATCAAAAGTAGAGGCTTGTTGACCTCATTTACTCTCTTTTTTTCCAATATTTAAATTTTAGTGTCACTTTTATGAAAAAAATCACACAATTAAATCCAAAAAAATCACTTCATCAATATGGAATGTGGAAATATAATGTATTTAATATCTAAATACTAAAAAAAAAAAAAACATAAACTACTCTAGAAAATTCTACATTTCATTATTTTATAGCATTTTTCAAATTTAAAACATGTCACTTTCAAGTGATTCAAGTTGTAAAGTTGGACTAGTGTTGGTCGTTTCCTTCATAAAAAGGTTTGACATGGCTATGAGCTTTCACTCAACAAACATACAATATCCCTACTATATCATTTACAAATGTGCTTGTATTTTAATTTCATGTCAGCTTGTTTACTTTGACATGCATGATTCATGGCAATTCACATGAAAGCCAAAGAGGGGGGCAAAAAATGTAGATGAGAAGTGTAACCCTCACACTTTTCACATTCTTTTTGGACTTACTTTGACCTTTATCCCCAATGTAATAGTCTTGTGTTCAAAATATGTATTGCTATGTAAGAGTTGGCATTGATCGTGTTTCTAAACTAAACCTAAATTCTTGCTCCCTAATGATCTAGATCTAATTCTTATCCTCATGTTCCTAGGCTTGAATTGATATCACTTGGGTAACATTGATTTTCAATTAGTGTTTTTGGGTCCAAAATCACAATTCCACAATCCTAGCATGCTAGTCTATCTTCAAGTCCAAGGATATACCTTTGTGAAAATAAAACAAGAACTTATAGATAGAGTGTGAATGATTAAAAAATAATTTCTAAGAGTGGGTATTTTCTTCTTCGCTTTAGGCTTAGTTAGACTTAGAAGGTTGTTCCTAGAGGTATTGTCAATATAATTTATAACCAAGAATGATAAGCCAAACTAATCCTTTGCAATTGTATAGTGTATTCTTAGCCCCAATATTTGTCACGAGGATAAGGACTAATTAACTACATATATAAAAAAAATTCCTAAGTTAATATTGACATTATTTCAATATGCAAGATGAATACATGCAAGACATGATTCTCCTAATAATGGCTATAATAGTTCACTTAAAGTATCTCCTTGTGTTATATCATTAAATCATGCAAGCATACAAAGAATTAACCTACTCCTAGAACGCTAATGGAGTTTGATTTTATATTTCTGATTATTATTGATCATCTACTTGCAAGACTAGTTTCTATTCCAATGGGTTACATAGTCTCATATTGTAAAGGATAACAAGACACATTTGCAAATCACGAAACTAAAATTGAGTACACACACATTAAAGATATAATTCCATGCAATTAACAATAACTTAATAATATATAACAATCCTATAAAATCCATATAAAATAGAAGAATGAAAATCACAAAAGGTTTGAGATGATATTAAAATGTTGTCCAATTCAATAAACCCTTGTTACATTATGTCAAAAAATATGATAGGGGGAAACCTACAATTAGGTTCTAATGATTTCTTAAATATTCACAAACTACCATGAGACATTCAATTATAGACATCATTACCAAATGAAACCCTTTTAATAACTTACAAAATGTATTATCCTACTAAGAAACTTGGCATTCAAAGATTGAAACCCTATACGACCTTTTTGAAACTTACCAACTCTTGACAAGTAAAAATGATCAACCCTTCTTACACCTTGTGACCTAGTATTTATATTACTTTGATTACATGTGTTCAAGTTTCCTTGGAAACATTTTGGAGGTTGCATAAAAAAATTTATACATTGAAGCATTAAACATGAACAAGAACACATGATCCTTTGAAATCCACCTTGATTTGAGTGTAGGGAGAGATTAAAGAAGTGAAAGACATTTTCCTACTCAAATTGGATAGCCTGACATCTTCATGTAGACTAGTGGTGGCTATGTTTTCAACTACAACGTTTATAGCGTTTATCTTCACCTTCTTCATCCACCATTGAAATTTGCAAATGGATCTACATCATGGGGAAGGGCAATAGAATTTGGTAGGATAAGTGTGTTCATACAATTGTACTTGAGGTCAAATTAAACCATTAATGGTACCTTGGGAAGTTTAGATGAGTCAGTGAGGTGTTTGGACTAATTTGTAGGAATTTTATGAGGAAGTGGAGGTTGGAATTGGACATGTTTGTGGAAGATGGAAAGTTGACAAGGAAAGTTATCATGGAGACATAATGAAAGAATGTGGAATGAGGAAGGTGCAAAAATTGGGGTATAGAAGGACATGAGAAAATTAGAAAAGTGGAAAAAAGTCCACAAGAATATTGCAAACATGAGATTATATTACATATTAACCAAATGCTAAGTTTGTTAGGACTTATAAAATTTAGGACTAAAAAATCCAAAAGTCCCCAAGTAGATCCTACACACTATAGATTTATTGTTTAGTGGAGTCTTTTGCAGGATATTAAGAAACATTGAGGTATGTGGAAGAAAAGTGAAAGGCAAGGAAAATGAGGATTTGAGGGACTTAGGGATTTCTAATAAAAAAGGTTAAAATTATAGAAGTCCATTTTTTTTTCAAAAGCACAAAGTGACAAAAAAGAAGAAGAATAAATACTCTCCAAACTTGGAAATTTTTATAGTTTTACAAAATTTAGCACAAGAAAAAATACAGGGGAATGCAAAGAATAACTCTAAACAAAAAATTACCAAGAATGCCCATTAAGAGTAATCATATAACCATTATAGATGATGGGAAACATGTGGGTAAAGCAACAAAGGGAGCATCGAAATTGGGTAACTTTGTAGTTGTTAGATTAGGTCCCAACAAGTGTTACAAGGGTGAACTTGACCCCCATTTTCTAAAGTCAAAATTAATTGTGATCCCAAGTCAACTTGATAAAATATTGTACCATCATTTTATAAATAAGAAAATAGGTAGACACATTTGTATTATGTTTGGCATGCATTTAGTCTTGTTTAAACATAATTGAATTGGTACATAGGGCTTGATAGAAATCAAGACAAGTTGTAGATTCTCCCACTTGATAACAAGCCCTACTCCTGCTTTTAAGCATGACCCAGTCTAGGTACACACAAGTAAACATATTTTTGAAGTGAAAGGACATAGAGGTTAGGGTTGTCATTTTAGAATTAGGGCCAAAAAAGGTGCAGGGTTGAGATGTAAGGGTCAAGGCCACTTGTGTGGTCTTGAACCTTGATGAAGGACAATTCATTTCCCAGTTTATCAAAGCCTCATTATTGCAAATTCTAAAGTATGATCATTAAGTGTGCATTTTAGTAGAATATTTGTCATTGCACAAGAGCTAAGATCATCTATCCTTCTTTATCAATTTTAGTATTTATTTTTGTACTTGTTTAGACTCACCTCTTTTATCTAGTTTAATTGTGACATTGAATGCCATAATTGATTTATTAGCTTAGATATTTATTGTAGGGTGCTTTTATCTCTATAATATTTCCTTAACAAATAATATTATATATTCTTTATATTATATTTTATAAAGATTTATTTATAGTTAAATATTTATAGAATAGAAAAAATGCATAACCTAACACTTTTCTAATCTAGTTTTGTGTCACTTTGGTGGATGCCTTGAATGCATGATTCTAGTGAATAATTTAACTATATTAGTGCATTTAGTCTCTCAAGACTTGATCCATCACTTAGACATACCACTTGGCCTTGTTTAAAATTGTTAGACTTATCTCCCAATTGTTCATCCATCGTAGACAACATGATCATTGATGCAATCTTGACCTTTAACTAAAAAAATTAGGATCTAATTTATACCCATTGACATGGGTCCCAAAACTTTAAATTCATGTGTTTATGGTTGTGTATTGAAAGGCATCATCCTAAGTCATTTATGTAAGGATAACACATGATGGTTAATTGAATAAGCATTACCAATAGCATACATTTTCCTCTTATTTTGTAAATACATTAAGTACATCACTCACCCTTTGTCATACATCATCAATAATACACACACACTCTCTCTCCACCTATCCATCTATCTATATATCTATTTATCATGTAGTACCCCTCCGTTTATGCTTATGCTTTCTACTGATGTGTTTTCATATTGTTAGACCTATGATATTTTGATCGCTAGTTTTGAGCGATAGTGGATTATTCTGTGACATGATGATACATTATAATTGCGATGCTTGATTTCTGTTATGCTTTGAGATAGCGTAGATGTTTACTTTCAGTTGATTATTGCTATGTACATGTTTATGATGGACT
>VDFB02281492.1:637528055-637593984 GCA_007258455.2 Sequoia sempervirens
TGGTATCGGAGGGTATGTCACACCAGCATCATTGGTCACGTGAAAAAAGAACTTATGAGGCGCACCACAGTTTATAGGGGGGGTACGATATAAATAAAAGTGTAAAAACAATATGATGGATCATGTAGTGTGATTTAAAATGTTGATGTTAAGAATTTTTACACAAGTTCAAAAGTACTCTTAAGCATAAATAAATATATCTTAAAATTGAAATAGGTTGTGTATTTTGATTGAATTTTATTTGATGAATGGCATGATAGAACACTAACAATTGAGATTTAGTAATGGATTATGTATCTAAAGATTGAGATGACTAAATCTTGGGTAGCTAAGTGGCATGACAAAATGGCAATAGCAAAGTCGACTTTCAGATATATGGTCATATCTAAAATCAATAATCTTGTTATATAGATTCATGATTTTGTCTTTTGTAAAAATTATGTCTCTAATACCTACAAAGAAATGTGTGTTTGATGTTATCCAATGCAAGGAAAATCAAGTTGGTACTAAAGAGCACTAAAGAATTTGTTGTACAAGAATTGAATTTTAAGACTTCCTTGTATCTCGATCAATAAGGGTGTGGAGGAAACTAGGCATCAACTTTCTCTACCATTTCAATTCCTTTCTCTTTATCTTCCCTTTCTTGCACCTTGTATATTCAGGACAAATCATCTTGATCTTCCTAACAAGCCACTTTCCCTTGTTGAAAATTTTGGATCTTCCTATTCCTAGTTAGTAATTAATCTAGTCATAGTGCCACCAATGCACAATTCAAACCTCAGCCTCCTCTTTTTCAAGCCTCTTGATTGAATTAACAATAAATAAAATATAAGAGGTTGGTAATGAATGTTGAGATGCTAGTGGTAGTGAATATGATTATCATTAATAGATTATTGTGTAAATGCAAGTCAATGTCAAAATGTACCAAAGAGTGTACTTTGAAGATGTGCATTGACAACGCATCCTAATTGATATGTAATGCCCCGTCTTAATAACCTAAGAATGTTGCAATTGTGTAATAAAGGTGTAATAAATTTTTTTTTAAGTTTAATTATTAATTTAATTAATTGCAAACATTCGTTAAGTTACTAGATGTTACACTACCTTGAGTTTCCATAAGTGACTTAAGTATTTCGCATTGCACATATTAATAACATTAACATAAATATCAAAATAAACATTGCATTACATTGGATTCCATTCAAGATTGTATAAGTTACAAACATGTTTTTTCCATACATTGCATTTGATATTTATACAATACTCATCCATCTGATGAGGTAGTTCAAATATTAATTACATTTTACAAATGATCACCTCACAACATTGAGGGATGTTTTTACAATACAAATTTTACAATATACAATGTTGAAATATGCATAAGTATCCAAACACGAGCTCTCCATCCATGAAGTTCTCGATGCCATGATCAAACTGGGGACCCAACGGAGTAAGGTGCACGTTCCACCCAACCATGTGGTACCCGTAGGTCCACCCCCCGTGCTAGGAGATAGTAATAAGGTTACCCAGACCCAACCTACTAACCCTAGACACTAGTACACAACAAACTATTGGTTACATTGCTTCCAGATTAAGACAATTGATTGTAATGTAAATACAAGGTTAACTGTTATTCTAGGTGGAGTGTCATCACAATGTTGCAAATGTTACCTTGGTGTTTCTTCCTAGGTTCCGGCCCCCAATCCTTGGGTTACCCTAGTAACCTCTTACGAAACCCGGCCCCTATTGCATACTATTGTGGAATCGAATGTCTCTTGAAGAAACAAGACTTCGATTTGCCTTTCCAGGCCTTCTCATCTTATACTCATGGCTAAAATAGCTCAAAAGTCATAAGAGAGGCAAAATATCTTATTAAGAGTTTTAATCTAACTAATGTGTCATTTAGTTATCACTGAGTTATTAACTATTTATAAGTTACCCTGACACCACTTTGTGTGTCGGCCCTTACAAATAGCCACTCCCCTAAACATAACAAGGTTATACTGGTTTTCTATCTAGGGTCGACAAACTGCACAAAAAATCAACACATAATTACTAGAATTACCACAATGAATGTCTCAATTTCGTTCACAAAATTACAGTGCACTCCCTAGTTTGTTCAAACATAAGAAACCATAGTAAATTCGACTTCCTAAGAGAGAAAAAAATTATATCTGGAAGACTTAATAACACATAAAAACAATCCCCATTTGCCCAATACAAAATTTAAGCCATTAAATGAAATACGTATCTACCTTTTGGATATATTAAATCCATATGCATCAATTTGAAAACAACATATTTTAAAATCATCTTAATTAAAAGATCTATTTCAATAATCAAGAAAAATAACTACTTAATTTAATCTATCTTTCTGATTTTGACAAATTCTCTATATATTTATTCTATAATTTCTCAATATTAATCTTCACATACAACTTAATTTAAAGAAAATAGATTTATATTCAAAATCTTAGAATTACTCTTCTTTTCTTTAAAAACCTTAACAATTATTATTCTCTATGTATATATATGTTAAATATATATATAAAAGAATTATATTAACTTACCTAATAAAAATCCATTCACACACACACACACACATATATATATATACATATATGTATATTAAATAAAAATCTGAATTCATATTATATGTATATATATCGGAGTTAATAAATGATATATAAAAATCCGCACTATATACATAAACCCGAATTTAATAAACATACATTAAATTTCGCAATATAAAATTTTGTTTAAGTTTCATCTAATGCAGGGTAAGGCTCCCACGGCCTTCCCATGGGAAGGACGCAGCCTTGGTGGGCTGAGCCCACCACTGTAAATAATGGGGAGGGTTTCGGCCCTCCCCTTTCATACTGAAATTTTTTAAAACAAAAAATAAACCTTCTCTTTAAACATCCGCCTACAGCAATCGCGTATGTAAAACGTGATTTAATTTTTTTTTTTAAATTATATTTTACTATGCGGATTCAAACGAAAATATTTAACAAATTTATATTGTGCCATATAAATAAAATTCTGATGAATTTCGCCTGCGGGTTTAATTCCGTACGGCGAATTCACAATTAATTTTCATATCCTTAATAAAGAAAAGCTTCTTTGGGTTCTGGAAAATTCAAAAGGGTTTTCTTTTAAAACAGAGAAGCAATCACAGGGAATTTTAAAAAAATAAATAAATAATTTTTAAACAGGGATTTTATAAAAGAATAAACACAATATTTCCATACCAATACAAAATTGCCCAGAAATTTAATTTTCTCTTTCAGCAAATGTTTCCCTCATAAACTTTGAACAGATCCAAAATTTTACAGAAGCTTTCTAAAATCTTCTAATTTTTCTCACAGCAAAGCATAATTTTCTAATTTTCTTTCTACAGAGATATCCCCTTTTCAAAGTTAATAAATTAACATTTACAAGATAAATACCCGTTTTTCCTTCGCTTAGTGGTGAAGAATACCCTCTGTAGCCTTAGCCTGAAGCTTCTAATCTCTTCCCATACAGCAAATCCCAAAATCTTCCTCAAAAGAAAATCTTCAAAACCCAAATAGCTTAACCAACCACCAAGATCCTCCAAGGGATCTTCCACAAATATACAACCAGAGAGATAACAATTTCTAAGAAATAAGGATTTTTATACAGAGAATTTTCTTTTTTTTGCAAAAACTTCTGATAATTTCCCCGTGAGGAAATTGAACAACCTCCCTGTTTTTCCCGAGATCCAAAATATCCTTCGTAACCAATTTTCTCAACAAACCCAATGAATGAAACTTGCACACTTGTCGAGAAGTTGCAAATATCTTTTAACAACTTCTCGGCAATTTTGCCCTTCAATATTTGCATGCAATTTATTTATTTAATTTAAATTTTAAAACTAAATTTCAATTCACATGCATTAATTTTTATTTTAATTTTCTAATTTTCAAATGCAATATAATTTACACACTTAATAATTTAATTTAATTAATTTATTTATTTAATTAAAATAGTTTAATCTTTTTAAGATCAACTATTTAACCAAATAAGCTAATTAATGAATTAAATTATCAAGCAAGT
Organism: Sequoia sempervirens; assembly: GCA_007258455.2. Lineage (NCBI taxonomy): Eukaryota > Viridiplantae > Streptophyta > Pinopsida > Cupressales > Cupressaceae > Sequoia > Sequoia sempervirens. The sequence continues at coordinate 637,532,133 of VDFB02281492.1, forward strand.
AAATTTCTACCACATTTAAACATTAATTAAATAACAATAATTTAAAACACAATAACTATTATTAAAAATTAACCAAATTTGCTTTTCAAACGATTTATCCAAACAGAAAATAACAATACAACCTATGACTCAAACTAAAAATAGACAAAGTACTAAGACCAGGATTATAGACTAGGCTAGGATAAACCAAACTACTATCTCCCGATCAACGTATTCGTTGAGTCTTGACACGCTCAGACCTGAGTACCCAGGTGGAGTCAGTGTCATGTACCTGCAAATTCTTGCAACCAAGCAATAACATGCATACAAATATATATATATATATAAAGCATTAAACAGACACACCGTGCGGAGAAAATCACAAATATCACAGGGCACTCACAAGCGAGTGATGCGATTTCGTTCTCCACACCAATACACTTCACAGCAAACTGACGAAATAAATAGCTATTAGTCCATCATAAACATGTACATAGCAATAATCAACTGAAAGTAAACATCTACGCTATCTCAAAGCATAACATAAATCAAACATCGCAATTATAATGTATCATCATGTCACAGAATAATCCACTATCGCTCAAAACTAGCAATCAAAATATCATAGGTCTAACAATATGAAAACACATAAGCAGAAAGCATAAGCATAAACGGAGGGGTACTACATCCTCCCCCCCTAGGATCAGGTTTGCTCCTGAAAGCCTGCAAACAAATAGGGATAAAGTTCCCTCATGCATGTCGCATCCTCCCAGGTAGCTGAAGCCTCATAGCTAGGATCCCATTGGACCCTCACCTGATCAACGTCTCGACCCTTGAGACTGAGCGTCCGGTGCTGTAGAATGGCCATAGGCTCCAAAGCCAGCTGCCCGTCCTCTACTTGTAACGCATTCCAATCAAGTACATGAGATATGTCGGGATGATATTGTCTAAGAACTGATACATGAAAAACATCATGAATACGAGATAAACTGGGTGGTAAGGCGAGTCGATAGGCCACGGGACCAATTCTCTCTAAGATCTCGAATGGTCCAACAAATCGAGGCGCAAGCTTAGAGCCTTTTCCATAACGGATTGGACTCTTTCACGGTCGCACTCGAAGAAACACTCTATCACCTACAGCAAACTGTCGATCTATCCTATGCGCATCGGCATATTTCTTTTGCCTATCATGAGCTGCTATCAGATGTTCTCTAATACGGTCAACCTGCTACTCCATGTCTCGAAGCATCTCAGGTCCTAGTAGCACTCTATCCTCTAGTCCATCCCAACTTAGCGGAGTTCGACAAGGACGACCGTATAATGCCTAAAATGGTGGCATACCTATGGAACTCTGATATCCATTGTTGTAAGCGAATTCTACTAAGTACAAATAATCCTCCCAACAAGACTGTTGGTCCATTACGTACATTCTAAGCATATCCTCTAATATTTGATTAACTCTTTCAGTTTGACCATCAGTTTGAGGATGATACGTTGAACTAAAGTTCAACTGTGTACCTAAAGCATGTTGTAATGAAGTCCATAAGGCTGAAGTAAATACAGGATCTCTATCCGATATAATCCTACGAGGAATCCCATGCAATCTAACGATGTCCTCCATGAATATCCTAGCTACAGATGAAGAGTTATAAGATGAACGTACAGGTGAAAAGTGAGCTACTTTAGTCAAACGGTCAACAGTTACCATAATGGCATCATGTCGACGTGATGACGTAGGTAACCCTACAATAAAGTCAACAGATATAATATCCCATTTCCATTCGGGAATGAGATGTGGCTGCAATAATCCAGCAGGATGATGATGCTCAGCTTTAACTCACTGGCATTCAAGACATCTCGATACGTAGTCAGCAATATCACGTTTCATACCAGGCCAGAAATACAATTGCCGAAGATCGGCATGCATTTTCTTGACTCCTAGATGAGTTGAATACGAAGCTCGATGAGCTTCAGTCATGATTAATGTACGAAGACTCTCAACATGTGGTACATAAATACAACCTAAATGTCGTATTATACCATCCAATTCTAGGACATACCCTGCAAATCAACCTTCTAAAGGTCTACCCGATTCAATCTCCGACCTCACTTCCTGATATAATCTATCAGTAGGAAGTGCAGCTACTATTTGACCTCTCAAATCTACTTCAAGAGTAGTAGCATAAATCTTATGTCGACGTTGACTAAGAGCGTCAGTCACTACGTTCTCCTTGCCTTGAACATATTTTACTTCAAAATCGTACTCACACAAGAACTCCATCCACCGTCTTTGCCTAGCATTCAAGTTAGGTTGCGTAAAGATGTATTGCAAACTACGGTGATCAGTATGAAGTTCAAAATGATGACCTAATAAGAAATGTCTCCAACGAACTAATGCATGCACAACTGCAGCTAGTTCTAGGTCATGAGTAGGATAGTTTAATTCGTGATCTTTGAGTTTGCGAGACTCATAAGAAATCACACGCCCATCTTGCATTAAGACTGCTCCCAAACCTTCTAAGGATGCATCCGTACACACTACGAAATCCTTAGTAGGATCAGGAACAATGAGTATAGGTGCATTAGTTAACTTTTCTTTAAGAGTCTGAAAAGCCAACTGACACTGTTCTGTCCAAACAAACTTCTTCCCTTTCTTTTGAAGAGAAGTAATAGGATGACCGATCCTAGAAAATCCCTCTACAAACCGCCTATAGTAACCAGCAAGACCCATAAAACTACGAACTTCACCTACATTAGTAGGTGCGGGCCAATCTACAATTGCTTGAATCTTAGAAGGATCCACAACAATACCTTTTCCAGATATTACATGTCCAAGGTATTTTATTTCAGGTTGAAAGAAGTCACACTTCTTCAGATTCGCATACAATTGATTTTCCCTTAAACATTGCAAAACTTGTCTCAAGTGTTCTTCATGTTCCTTGATGTTCCTCGAATAAACTAAAATATCATCGAGAAATACTGGGACAAAATGATCAAGGTATGTGCGAAAAACACCATTCATTAAACTCATGAATACTGATGGTGAGTTCGTTAACCCAAATGGTACTACTGTGAATTCGTAGTGCCCATATCGAGTTCGAAAAGCAGTTTTATGGATGTTTGCTTCAGCTATACGCAATTGATGGTAACCGGATTTCAAATCAATTTTAGAGAACACATTAGCTCCCTTAATTTGATCAAAAAGATCATCCATTCTAGGCAAAGGATAACGATTCTTAATCGTTACCTTGTTCAATTGACGATAGTCAATGCACAACCTAAGAGATCCGTCCTTCTTCTTTACGAAGATGACAGGTGCTCCCCAAGGGGAAACACTTGGACGAATGAAACCCTTTTCTAAAAGTTCCTCTAACTGAATACGAAGTTCCTCTAACTCCTGAGTCGTCATTCTATAAGGAGCTCTAGATATAGGTTCAGCTCTAGGAACTAGATCAACCCTAAAGTCAATATCCCTCTTCAGTGGCATTCCAGGAATGTCATCAGGAAACACGTCAGTGAATTCCCTAAGAATAGGATGATCATCTAGAGATACCTCTCGACTCTCACCCTCTTCCAAATCAGTAACTGTTGTTGCAAACAGTTGACATCCCTGACGAAGACATCTCTTTAATTGCATAGCAGTATCATCCACAAAGAGATAGGTCTATGAATACCTATGATTTCCACTTTCGCACCTAAATCATTAATCCAACTAACTATCTTAAGTCGACAGTCAATTACAACATGATAAGATGCTAACCAATCCATGCCTAGTACTATGTCGTACGATCCAAAGGGTGTAACATATAAATCTACTAAGGTAGTTAACGTACCAATTTTAAGTTCACAATTATGTACTAAGTTTTCTACTGCTACTTTCACCCCTGAGGCGAATTCAACTTGCCACTTACCACCTTGCTTTACCACCACAAGACCACAACGGTCTACAATGGTCGGTGAAATAAAGGAGTCAGTGGCTCCAGAATCAAAAAGTATAGAAACACTAACACCATGTAACTTACCTGAAGTTTTGACCACCGTGTTCTGGTGATCAGCTTGGCGGTCATTAACCACAGCATATACAGTATGTGCTCGTCCTGCATCTCCCACCGTAGGCTCTGAAGCTGTAGGTCGAGGCCCATAACCAGTAGAACCTCTCATCGGACACTGCCTAGCTATGTGTCCATGCTGCCCACATGAATAACAACCTGTGCCTCTGTCGAATCCTCTGCCACTCAAAGGTGCATTGGACTGCTGAAAACTACCCCTACTGAGAGTAGACTGAGCACTCTGCGCAGGCTGATCCTACCTATTGCGCTTGTTGCGCCACCAGTTTTGACCCTTTCCTGTTTGAGGACTGTTTTGTTGTTGTGGTTAAGGGTTATTGTTCTTTTGAGGAGTTCATTGTTGTTGTTGCTGCCCACCCTTTGTGGGTGTCTGTTGGTTCTTAGAAGAACCACCTGTATGTGCCTGTCCACCCCGTGGACTAAAACCTGCTACAGGAGCACTCCCAATCTGCACTCCTGTGCCCACCTAATGCCATAATAAGGTTCTCATCTACAATGCGAGCCTTCTCCACCGCGACTTCCATAGTCTTTGGCTCAAAGACTCAGACACCACCACTGATGCGGGCGTTTAAACCCCTGATAAAGTGTTGTACTAGCATAGGCTCATCATCGCCAATACCAGCATACTACTTAAGTTCATAAAACCTACGTTCATATTGCTCTACAGAAAGAGTCAACTGACGTAGATCATGGAACTCGTCAGCCCTACACTGCCTCCAGTGTTCCGATAGGAATCATGCTCTAAACCTCTCGAGAAACATCTCCCAAGACACAGAACCAATATCCAAATGGAGCTTCTGCTCCTCTAAGCGCCACCAAGTAGAGGTGAATCCTCTCAAGTGCATAATAGTGCATCTGGCACGGGTATTGCTACCGTAAGGGTGCATGGCGAAGTATCTACCCAAATCTAGTAGCCAAGTCTCAGCCTCTAAGCCACCTCCTGTACCATCAAAGGTAGGGGGACGTGCTCTCAGTAAATCCCTCATATGACCTGCAATGATAGAATCCTGATGTACTATGTCCTCTACTCTCCTAGGAGATCTATCTCTCTCTCTGACAACCTCCTGCTCATCTACCTGTCTAGGTCCAAGATGAGCTAGGACCTCCTCTAATAATGGACGTATCTGAGAACCCTCTATTGCTGACTGTTTGGGATTTTGTCCCTCATTTCTCTGACCCATCTGTTCTGCCTGATCACTGTGGTGAGGGCTAGGAGGGGGAGTAACCTGAGGGATTGGCCCTTGGCCTCCACCTCGACCTCTACCACGACCTCTTCCTCCTCGCCTAGGCATGTTCCTACACATAACAATAACAAGTCTTAGATACTATTCAACCAAGGTTATCAGTTGCGACACTACGTACTAGGTCAACCTAATGGGCTCGTGACTACCCAGAGCGTCCAGTGTTTGTAACCTGGCTCTAATACCAATTTGTAATGCCCCGTCTTAATAACCTAAGAATGTTGCAATTGTGTAATAAAGGTGTAATGATTTTTTTTAAGTTTAATTATTAATTTAATTAATTACAAACATTCGTTAAGTTACTAGACATTACACTACCTTGAGTTTCCATAAGTGACTTAAGTATTTCGCATTGCACATATTAATAACATTAACATAAATATCAAAATAAACATTGCATTACATTGGATTCCATTCAAGATAGTATAAGTTACAAACATGTTTTTTCCATACATTGCATTTGATATTTATACAATACTCATCCATCTGATGAGGTAGTTCAAATATTAGTTACATTTTACAAATGATCACCTCACAACATTGAAGGATGTTTTTACAATACAAATTTTACAATATACAATGTTGAAATATGCATAAGTATCCAAACACGAGCTCTCCATCCATGAAGCTTTTGATGTCATGATCAAATTAGGGACCCAACGGAGTAAGGTGCACGTTTCACCCAACCATGTGGTACCCGTAGGTCCACCCCCCGTGCTAGGAGATAGTAATAAGGTTACCTAGACCCAACCTACTAACCCTAGACACTAGTACACAACAAACTATTGGTTACATTGCTTCCAGATTAAGACAATTGATTGTAATGTAAATACAAGGTTAACTGTTATTCTAGGTGGAGTGTCATCACAATGTTGCAAAGGTTACCCTGGTGTTTCTTCCTAGGTTCCGGCCCCCAATCCTTGGGTTACCCTAGTAACCTCTTACGAAACCCGGCCCCTATTGCATACTATTGTGGGATCGAATGTCTCTTGAAGAAACAAGACTTCGATTTTCCTTTCCGGGCCTTCTCATCTTATACTCATGACTGAAATAGCTCAAAAGTCATAAGAGAGGCAAAATATCTTATTAAGAGTTTTAATCTAACTAATGTGTCATTTAGTTATCATTGAGTTATTAACTATTTGTAAGTTACCCTAACACCACTTTGTGTGTCGACCCTTACAAATAGCCACTCCCCTAAACATAACAAGGTTATACTAGTTTTCTATCTAGGGTTGACAAAGTGCACAAAAGATCAACACATAATTACCAGAATTACCACAATGAATGTCTCAATTTCGTTCACAAAATTACAGTGCACTCCCTAGTTTGTTCAAACATAAGAAACCATAGTAAATTCGACTTCCCAAGAGAGCAAAAAAATTACATCTGGAAGACTTAATAACACATAAAAACAATCCCCATTTTCCCTATAACAAATTTAAGCCATTAAATGAAATACGCATCTACCTTTTTGATATATTAAATCCATATGCATCAATTTAAAAACAACATATTTTAAAATCATCTTAATTAAAAGATCTATTTCAATAATCAAGAAAAATAACTACTTAATTTAATCTATCTTTCTGATTTTGACAAATTCTCTATATATTTATTCTATAATTTCTCAATATTAATCTTCACATACAACTTAATTTAAAGAAAATAGATTTATATTCAAAATATTAGAATTACTCTTCTTTTCTTTAAAAACCTTAACAATTATTATTCTCTCTATATATATATATATCTGTATATGTATATTAAATAAAAATCCGAATTCATATTATATGTATATATATCGGATTTAATAAATGATATATAAAAATCCGCAATATATACATAAACCCGAATTTAATAAACATACATTAAATTTCGCAATATAAAATTTTGTTTAAGTTTCATCTAATGCAGGGTAAGGCTCCCGCGGCCTTCCCGTGGGAAGGACGCAGCCTTCCCAGGGCTGTGCCCACCACTGTAAATAATGGGGAGGGTTTCGGCCCTCCCCTTTCATACTGAATTTTTTTTTTTTTAAAAAATAAACCTTCTCTTTAAATATCCGCCTACAACAATCGCGTACATGTAAAACGCGATTTAATTTTTTTTAGAAAATTTATATTTTACTATGCGGATTCAAACGAAAATATTTAACAAATTTATATTGTGCCATATAAATAAAATTCTGACGAATTTCGCCTGCGGGTTTAATTCCGTACGGCGAATTCACAATTAATTTTCATATCCTTAATAAAGAAAAGCTTCTTTGGGTTCTGGAAAATTCAAAAGGGTTTTCTTTTAAAACAGAGAAGCAATCACAGGGAATTTAAAAAAATAAAAATAAATAATTTTTAAACAGGGATTTTATAAAAGAATAAACACAATATTTCCATACCAATACAAAATTGCCCAGAAATTTAATTTTCTCTTTCAACAAATGTTTCCCTCATAAACTTTGAACAGATCCAAAATTTTACAGAAGCTTTCTAAAATCTTCTAATTTTTCTCACAGCAAAGCATAATTTTCTAATTTTCTTTCTACAGAGATATCCCCTTTTCAAAGCTAATAAATTAACATTTACAAGATAAATACCCGTTTTTCCTTCGCTTAGTGGTGAAGAATACCCTCTGTAGCCTTAGCCTGAAGCTTCTAATCTCTTCTCATACAGCAAATCCCAAAATCTTCCTCAAAAGAAAATCTTCAAAACCCAAATAGCTTAACCAACCACCAAGATCCTCCAAGGGATCTTCCACAAATATACAACCAGAGAGATAACAATTTCTAAGAAATAAGGATTTTTACACAGAGAATTTTTTTTTTTTGCGAAAACTTCTGATAATTTCCCCGTGAGGAAATTGAACAACCTCCCTGTTTTTCCCGAGATCCAAAATATCCTTCGTAACCAATTTTCTCAACAAACCCAATGAATGAAACTTGCACACTTGTCGAGAAGTTGCAAATATCTTTTAACAACTTCTCGGCAATTTTGCCCTTCAATATTTGCATGCAATTTATTTATTTAATTTAAATTTTAAAACTAAATTTCAATTCACATGCATTAATTTTTATTTTAATTTTCTAATTTTCAAATGCAATATAATTTACACACTTAATAATTTAATTTAATTAATTAATTTATTTAATTAAAATAGTTTAATCTTTTTAAGATCAACTATTTAACCAAATAAGCTAATTAATGAATTAAATTATCAAGCAAGTAAATTTCTACCACATTTAAACATTAATTAAATAACAATAATTTAAAACACAATAACTATCATTAAAAATTAACCAAATTTGCTTTTCAAACGATTTATCCAAACAGAAAATAACAATACAACCTATGACTCAAACTAAAAACAGACAAAGTACTAAGACCAGGATTATAGACTAGGCTAGGATAAACCAAACTACTATCTCCCGATCAACGTATCCATTGAGTCTTGACACGCTCAGACCTGAGTACCCAGGTGGAGTTGGTGTCATGTACCTGCAAATTCCTGCAACCAAGCAATAACATGCATACAAATATATATATATAAAGCATTAAACAGACACACCGTGCAGAGAAAATCACAGATATCACAGGGCACTCGCAAGCGAGTGATGCGATTCCGTTCTCCACACTAATACACTTCACAGCAAACTGATGAAATAAATAGCTATTAGTCCATCATAAACATGTACATAGCAATAATCAACTGAAAGTAAACATCTACGCTATCTCAAAGCATAACAGAAATCAAGCATCGCAATTATAATGTATCATCATGTCACAGAATAATCCACTATCGCTCAAAACTAGCGATCAAAATATCATAGGTCTAACAATATGAAAACACATCAGTAGAAAGCATAAGCATAAACGGAGGGGTACTACATGATAAATAGATATATAGATAGATGGATAGGTGGAGAGAGAGTGTGTGTGTATTATTGATGATGTATGACAAAGGGTGAGTGATGTACTTAATGTATTTACAAAATAAGAGGAAAATGTATGCTATTGGTAATGCTTATTCAATTAACCATCATGTGTTATCCTTACATAAATGACTTAGGATGATGCCTTTCAATACACAACCATAAACACATGAATTTAAAGTTTTGGGACCCATGTCAATGAGTATAAATTAGATCCTAATTTTTTTAGTTAAAGGTCAAGATTGCATCAATGATCATGTTGTCTACGATGGATGAACAATTGGGAGATAAGTCTAACAATTTTAAACAAGGCCAAGTGGTATGTCTAAGTGATGGATCAAGTCTTGAGAGACTAAATGCACTAATATAGTTAAATTATTCACTAGAATCATGCATTCAAGGCATCCACCAGAGTGACACAAAACTAGATTAGAAAAGTGTTAGGTTATGCATTTTTTCTATTCTATAAATATTTAACTATAAATAAATCTTTATAAAATATAATATAAAGAATATATAATATTATTTGTTAAGGAAATATTATAGAGATAAAAACACCCTACAATAAATATCTAAGCTAATAAATCAATTATGGCATTCAATGTCACAATTAAACTAGATAAAAGAGTTGAGTCTAAACAAGTACAAAAATCAATACTAAAATTGATAAAGAAGGATAGATGATCTTAGCTCTTGTGCAATGACAAATATTCTACTAAAATGCACACTTAATGATCATACTTTAGAATTTGCAATAATGAGGCTTTGATAAACTGGGAAATGAATTGTCCTTCATCAAGGTTCAAGACCACACAAGTGGCCTTGATCCTTACATCTCAACCCTGCACCTTTTTTGGCCCTAATTCTAAAATGACAATGCTAACCTCTATGTCCTTTCACTTCAAAAATATGTTTACTTGTGTGTACCTAGACTGGGTCATGCTTAAAAGCAGGAGTAGGGCTTGTTATCAAGTGGGAGAATCTACAACTTGTCTTGATTTCTATCAAGCCCTATGTACCAATTCAATTATGTTTAAACAAGACTAAATGCATGCCAAACATAATACAAATGTGTCTACCTATTTTCTTATTTATAAAATGATGGTACAATATTTTATCAAGTTGACTTGGGATCACAATTAATTTTGACTTTAGAAAATGGGGGTCAAGTTCACCCTTGTAACACTTGTTGGGACCTAATCTAACAACTACAAAGTTACCCAATTTCGATGCTCCCTTTGTTGCTTTACCCACATGTTTCCCATCATCTATAATGGTTATATGATTACTCTTAATGGGCATTCTTGGTAATTTTTTGTTTAGAGTTATTCTTTGCATTCCCCTGTATTTTTTCTTGTGCTAAATTTTGTAAAACTATAAAAATTTCCAAGTTTGGAGAGTATTTATTCTTCTTCTTTTTTGTCACTTTGTGCTTTTGAAAAAAAAATGGACTTCTATAATTTTAACCTTTTTTATTAGAAATCCCTAAGTCCCTCAAATCCTCATTTTCCTTGCCTTTCACTTTTCTTCCACATACCTCAATGTTTCTTAATATCCTGCAAAAGACTCCACTAAACAATAAATCTATAGTGTGTAGGATCTACTTGGGGACTTTTGGATTTTTTAGTCCTAAATTTTATAAGTCCTAACAAACTTAGCATTTGGTTAATATGTAATATAATCTCATGTTTGCAATATTCTTGTGGACTTTTTTCCACTTTTCTAATTTTCTCATGTCCTTCTATACCCCAATTTTTGCACCTTCCTCATTCCACATTCTTTCATTATGTCTCCATGATAACTTTCCTTGTCAACTTTCCATCTTCCACAAACATGTCCAATTCCAACCTCCACTTCCTCATAAAATTCCTACAAATTAGTCCAAACACCTCACTGACTCATCTAAACTTCCCAAGGTATCATTAATGGTTTAATTTGACCTCAAGTACAATTGTATGAACACACTTATCCTACCAAATTATATTGCCCTTCCCCATGATGTAGATCCATTTGCAAATTTCAATGGTGGATGAAGAAGGTGAAGATAAACGCTATAAACGTTGTAGTTGAAAACATAGCCACCACTAGTCTACATGAAGATGTCAGGCTATCCAATTTGAGTAGGAAAATGTGTTTCACTTCTTTAATCTCTCCCTACACTCAAATCAAGGTGGATTTCAAAGGATCATGTGTTCTTGTTCATGTTTAATGCTTCAATGTATAAAAAAAATTATGCAACCTCCAAAATGTTTCCAAGGAAACTTGAACACATGTAATCAAAGTAATATAAATACTAGGTCACAAGGTGTAAGAAGGGTTGATCATTTTTACTTGTCAAGAGTTGGTAAGTTTCAAAAAGGTCATATAGGGTTTCAATCTTTGAATGCCAAGTTTCTTAGTAGGATAATACATTTTGTAAGTTATTAAAAGGGTTTCATTTGGTAATGATGTCTATAATTGAATGTCTCATGGTAGTTTATGAATATTTAAGAAATCATTAGAACCTAATTGTAGGTTTCCCCCTATCATATTTTTTGACATAATGTAACAAGGGTTTATTGAATTGGACAACATTTTAATATCATCTCAAACCTTTTGTGATTTTCATTCTTCTATTTTATATGGATTTTATAGGATTGTTATATATTATTAAGTTATTGTTAATTGCATGGAATTATATCTTTAATGTGTGTGTACTCAATTTTAGTTTCGTGATTTGCAAATGTGTCTTGTTATCCTTTACAATATGAGACTATGTAACCCATTGGAATAGAAACTAGTCTTGCAAGTAGATGATCAATAATAATCAGAAATATAAAATCAAACTCCATTAGTGTTCTAGGAGTAGGTTAATTCTTTGTATGCTTGCATGATTTAATGATATAACACAAGGAGATACTTTAAGTGAACTATTATAGCCATTATTAGGAGAATCGTGTCTTGCATGTATTCATCTTGCATATTGAAATAATGTCAATATTAACTTAGGAATTTTTTTTATATATGTAGTTAATTAGTCCTTATCCTCGTGACAAATATTGGGGCTAAGAATACACTATACAATTGCAAAGGATTAGTTTGGCTTATCATTCTTGGTTATAAATTATATTGACAATACCTCTAGGAACAACCTTCTAAGTCTAACTAAGCCTAAAGCGAAGAAGAAAATACCCACTCTTAGAAATTATTTTTTAATCATTCACACTCTATCAATAAGTTCTTGTTTTATTTTCACAAAGGTATATCCTTGGACTTGAAGATAGACTAGCATGCTAGGATTGTGGAATTGTGATTTTGGACCCAAAAACACTAATTGAAAATCAATGTTACCCAAGTGATATCAATTCAAGCCTAGGAACATGAGGATAAGAATTAGATCTAGATCATTAGGGAGCAAGAATTTAGGTTTAGTTTAGAAACACGATCAATGCCAACTCTTACATAGCAATACATATTTTGAACACAAGACTATTACATTGGGGATAAAGGTCAAAGTAAGTCCAAAAAGAATGTGAAAAGTGTGAGGGTTACACTTCTCATCTACATTTTTTGCCCCCCTCTTTGGCTTTCATGTGAATTGCCATGAATCATGCATGTCAAAGTAAACAAGCTGACATGAAATTAAAATACAAGCACATTTGTAAATGATATAGTAGGGATATTGTATGTTTGTTGAGTGAAAGCTCATAGCCATGTCAAACCTTTTTATGAAGGAAACGACCAACACTAGTCCAACTTTACAACTTGAATCACTTGAAAGTGACATATGTTTTAAATTTGAAAAATGCTATAAAATAATGAAATGTAGAATTTTCTAGAGTAGTTTATGTTTTTTTTTTTTTTTTAGTATTTAGATATTAAAGACATTATATTTCCACATTCCATATTGATGAAGTGATTTTTTTGGATTTAATTGTGTGATTTTTTTCATAAAAGTGACACTAAAATTTAAATATTGGAAAAAAAGAGAGTAAATGAGGTCAACAAGCCTCTACTTTTGATATAGTAAACTTCACTTTATTCCCTTATTCACTAACTTGAATATCTAGTGAATAGAAATAAAATATAAGTATATTTTTTAAAGCCAAGTTTACTAAAAACTTAATATTTTTTATGGACCTCCACATTCTAACTTAATTGTTTAACATAAACAAAAATCAATTATACCCTTTCAAAAAGGATTCTCTCCTCTAGTGTAATATTTTTTCTTAAATTTTTAAAATAAATTCTAATATAATTTTAAAGTTCCAATCAGCCATTTGTATGATTAGAATGACCTTGTGGTATTTTTTCCAAAAATAAAAGTAATTAAAATATTTTAAATATTTATTTTCAAATTTTAGTCTCAAGACTTACAAATGAGCATTTCTAGATTTCATTGAAAATGTTCCTAATTTGAGAAATCTTGAGTGAAAGATATGGTTTACAAAAAATCAAAAGGGTGCTAAACCGTCACACTTACTACTAATTAGGTACCTTTGGCTAAAATTTTTTTAATTTGAAAAGGTTTCGATTGAAATGAGATTTTGTCTGAAAGAGAGTTTTGGCCAAATACATAATGTCATAATACATGCATAGTATTTTGTAAGAACTATGTTTTTGTAGAATACAAATCTTAAGCAACATTTTTGACTTAACAATTTAATAGTGCATTGATAATTTCAACACATAGGAACAATTGTGCATCCCAATTTTACTATAGAGACATTTTAGGTATACTTTTGTTGAACTCCTTTGAATTTGTATAAAATTGTGATGCTTATTTTATTATTTTATACTCGATTTTTTAAAATATATTCTAACTACGAGTTCATTGATTTTGCTCAAGTTGATTTATCACTCTCTTCTTATGCCCCCTCTATGGTGCACCAAACATAACATTCAACAATATGGCCCTCTTTTATCCTTGGGAATGATGTCATAGAGGTATATTTTAAGGATACAAAGGCGAGAATAATAAGGAAAGTACATTAGAGATTTTTTCATCTAATTATTTTTTCTTAACATTCTTCTCTCTTCTTATATACCATTGCCCCAAATATTTCTCATTGAGCCATTTTTTCTTTTGGGATTTATCATTATTGACTAAGTTGGATTCCCCATAAAGGTTCTAATGAATGTAGGGCTTATACTCCAAGTACTGAGCCTTAGATAAACCCAAGACCTTTCAATACTATGTCTCTTAGTGCCACTCTACTCTATTGGGTGGTTTGGCATATGGAATAGAGATATATAGGTATATCAAAAGGTGGGAATGATTAGATGGAGTAATAAAAGACTCTTCTAGGAGACATAAGGATAAAAAATAATATTTTTTAGTTTTTAAGGTTTCTAGAATATAGGGTTTCTAGGGTTTGAGGTTTACATGGGTGAGTTAGGTTTAGGATGAATATTGAGTTTGTGATTTAGGGCTTATGGTTTCAAGTTTTGAAGATTTTGAGATAGAAATTTAGATTTTGATATTTGTTGGTTTAATAGGGTACGTGTAGTGTCTAAGGCTTTCTTAATTTATGGAATATGAACATGTAGGGTTTTGATTTTACTTACATGGTCAAGTTATATGGTTTAGGGTTGAGATATAGGGTTGTAGGGTTATGATGTATATATATGGTTCAAATTTTAGGTTTTGAGATTTATAAACTATATATGCATATTAGAATAATAATAAACATGAAGAGATGAAGAACAAAATAGTGCAATATTGGGAGCATAGACTAAGGTGTTTCCCTTATAAATGGAAGTAGTGTTTCCCCTATGGAGAAGGCAAAGGATGGAGAATGGAAATGCCAAGTTATGGGAGAATTAAGATTAAGATGATAACATATATGAGAACGTGTTAAATTGAACCATATAGAGAAGTATAAAAGTAGTACTAAAATAGGAACGTGTAATAGAGGAGCAAATAATAATAGGAAGTTTAAACATGTAGTAAGAGGAACATAGGAACTTGGTCTATAAAAAGGGGGAATGGTAGTAGAAGTGAACATAGAACATAAAATATTGTCCACAAAAGAGGCATAAAAGGGCAAAGAACAAGATTAGTGAAAAATAAGATGCTATTAAATCATAATATAGCATGTAACTAAAAGATACAAGACATTAAAATAGCAATTAAAAGTACTCAATATGAGCAAGCAAAAATACAAATATTACATGCAATAAATTAGTGGAAAGGAATAATATATGGAATATAACAATTGGAATAGGCATTAAAAGCATACAAAATTTTTACAAATACGAAAATTGAAATGAGAGGAAAGTAACATTGGCATGATAAGCATAATAGAATATTTATGGGATAATAAAGAAAGGAAATTAGGATTATCATAGTGTGAGTAGTAGGACGTGAGAGAGATAGTACATAATGTGAAATAAAGTAGATGAAGAGAGTGGTGACTATTATTGTAAAAGAATAGTACACAATGGATAAGGTAAGAGAGTTATATGAGTAAAAAATAAGGTAAGATATTGGTAGTATAGGAACATGACGAGGTATAAAAAATGAGAAAGTGAGTGGTCAAAAGTAGAATCTAGAGAAAGATGTGATAAAGTGCATAGTATAACATGAGAACTAGATAACTTACAGAATAATACACTATTAAATCATAGTATAACGTCTAAATAAAGTATGTGATAAATTAAAATGATCTTAAAAGTAATCTATTTGAGCATTAAGGAAGATGAATATTACATGCAATAGATTAGTGGATAGGAAGTAACATAGCTTGAGTATAGAAAGTAGAATAGTAATAGTATATAAAATTTTAATGAAAAGAAAAATTAAAATGGGGGAAAGAAACATTGGAACAATAAACATAAGAAAATATGTCTAGGGTAATAGAGTAAAGGAAACTAGGATTGGCATAGTGTGAGTAGTAGGAAGTGAGAAATATTATGATGTGAAATAGAGTAGATGAGGAGAGTGATAGTTGTTATTATAGGAAATTAAGTATACAATGGATAAGGTAGGAGATATGTAATATGATAATATAATATGATAAGAAATTGGTAATGTAGGAACACAATAAGGAAGAAAAATCTGAAAGTGAGTGGCAAGAAGCAAAGTAGGAAAATATGCACTAATAATAAAGCACATAATTATATGTGTAAGTAAAGGTGCAATGATCTAGGAAGCATCAGGTAAAGGTGATTTGGATTCATAAAATTTGTTAAGAAGATGTATAGTTGGTTAAATAACTTAAAAGAATTACAAAATACCAAGTATTTACAAAATTTTAGATTTAAAAAACATCATTGCAAGTGTATGTGTTTTTCTTATCAGCCTCACAAGTCCATTAGCTAACACAACATTAAAATTACAGAATTCTTTAACAATTATACACAAAGTGATGTTAGCCTAGATTGTATCTATCCCTTGAAATTTGCAAAGCATAATTTATAAAAGGCCTAAGGCTTCACACAAATTTTTATTATACTTAGACATGCTCTAAAACTTGAAAATTTATCTTTTGATTTCTACACCCTATCGTTTTATATATGAACTAAATCTTTGCACAAACTTCCACTTTGTGTGAATACAACTCAATGTTTGCAAATAACTCTTATGCTTCTTGCCCCACAACTTTACCAAGTCTATGTTAATGCACTAGAATTTGTAGGCCTTAAACATAGTCATGCACACTATGTAAACTTTGTTTACATTTCCACTTCCTATTTTCCCAAAGCTTAATGTATCAAAGGTGTATATATTATACATGCTTGCACAACTTTTTCTCTTTGTATACTTGCTTACAACTCCCAATTTCTCACAACACAAATAAACATATTGGTTTGCATGTACACTTGTGTAGCTAGCATCCATGCTTCTCAAACTTGTAAATTAATCCCTTTCTCCCAAACTCTATATTCATGCTTCCCACCATGTATGTGGAGTCAAGATTCTCTTTTACAAATCATGCATGCACAACTCGGGACTCCACAAAAGGCAATAAAACATAACAATAAAAAACATTAATAGAATACACATATGGATGAGGTTTTATAAAATCAACTTTATGAACTCATTTGCACTCTTACTCACATATTTGCACACACAAATGTTTTTTTTTTTTTACAATAAAGTGCTTTATTAATTTAGAAAATCAAACCATACAATGAACAAACCTTCATGGAATTGATTAAGCATGCCTTCATGGAATCGCCTCTTTCCAATCTCTCGGCTTTGTGTCCAAAGGTGTGGTCTTGAAAGCGGCCCTTCTTGGTCTCTTTGCAACAATGTTGTCTTTTAGACATATTGTCTTACAATATATCTAAAAATTTCGTTGTGTAGGTACCTTTTCTCTCACGTTTGTTATCAAATGTTTCTTTATCTCTTAGAAAAATATTTTTCTTAACAAATGTATCATCTTATATTTGTAATTCATTCTTATTTCTCAATTCAGACTCATTCATAGAAAAATGTGTTCATTCAAGAGAGACTCCATCTTTGAACAAGCTAAGACATCATGATTTTAAACTTCTCAATTCATCAACCAATATTCATCCACCAGTACACCATGTATATACTTCTTGCCTTATAATTTCATTCACCTCCTCTTCTCTATCCATATGTTCAATTAAATTACAATTGAAATACCTAGCATTTCAAATAGTTTTTATTTGATTGAACCCTAAAACAAGTTACCTTCAATCCCCCTCTATACTTCACTCATGTGGCTCTATTTCCGCATTGCTTTTTCTTTTGTGGACATTTCAATCTAGAGTACCTACAAGTATTTAACCCATGTATTTTGGGGACTTGAATCTTTTTCCCACGCCCGCCAATGTGTAGACTTTTACTCACCACGTGCATGTTTTGAAATCTTATAATTTACTAGGTAACCTACCTTCCATGATACCTATACTTTGTAGGTATGTGGACCCTCTATGCATATTTATAAAACTCATAACATTTGTGCATTGCGAGCCTAATTCCACGCTTTATAGCTCCCGTGACACATACAGCCTATAGACTTTTGGACTTTCCATGAGCATTTCCATCTATTGGAAATTGCTCGCTTTTGTGCTCCACATTTCTACCCAGCTTCCATTTGCTCATATAGCCTTTTATATTATTATTCTAAATCCCAAATTTTGGGAAGGATTTTTATATGTATCAACCAAGATCAAAGAGATCCAACATTATCTATTTTGGGAGATGTGTTACACACTCACTTGGGCTATGTGACTATGCTAGACTTCCTTAAAAAAATAGCTAGATGTATTTTGGGAGATGTGTTAGATTTAAATTTGGGCTATGCAAATATGGTAGACTTCCTAAAAAAATATATAGAGGAAAAATCTATAAGAGATAGATGTATTATGGGTAGGGGAAAACCCCTAATAGCGGTCAGGGTTAATTTCGTGCATTCATGCAGGGTGTAAAATAGGTTTGATTTAAAAAAAATAAAATTGGGCTTCTTCGTAAGTGAGTGAGGACCTTAAAAAGAAAAAAATAGCTTCTGGGTATTTAAAACGCACCTTGTGGAACCCGTAAAGTGAAAGGTGCTAAAAAAGGGTCTTTTTAAACCTCCGTCCCCTACATCTTCATTATTTCGCCCATACCCGTTCATTATAAATCCAAAGTTTTTTTTTAAAAATGCCTATTTACAATTATCAATTAACCTATTTCAAGTTACATTTGTATGTGGGCCCGATCAAAATATCACGTGGGTCCACTAGGAGGTGGTCACTTTAATCTCAACCTCATCACATTACATGTTAACCATGTGCCCCATATGCCTTCATCAAAGCACGTGTATGAGTTAACCACATGCCCCATATGCCTTCATCAAACCACGAGTATGAGTTAACCTAACTGCGGGTTGTTGGGCAACTTTAAGCCCTAAACTCATCATCTCCCACGGATTTTTCCAGACTTTTTGTGGCTGTCTCCTCTCTCCCGCCGTCGACGCGAGCTCCTACGACCATGGCGACGTCCTCCGACTTCCTTCTGCTACGGGTAACGTCTCCACCTCTCTTCACCTGCAAGATTGTTTGTTCAAGAGTGGGTTTTTGTTGGCGTCGACGGTGTTTGAGTGCATTTTGGTGTGTTTAAAAATCATTTACGTGTATGGCATTAAGGGTTTGACTGTAATCATTTCTATTTACATGTGACTGGTACAAATTTGATCCCTCGTGAATTATTTTGTCTATGGCATCGAGGGTTTGACTGCTATGCCTTTTTTTGGCATTATTCTATGAACTAATCACATGTAATGTGATTTAAATAGAACATTGACGAAGTTTTGACCAAGTATAATCATGAAATTTAATGGGTATATAATCTTGAACTTAATCTTGAATTTTTTTTTCATTTTATCTTATATGGAGCTACATAAAACGTCTCCACCACTCTTCACCTGCAAGATTGTTTGTTCAACAATGGGTTTTTTTTGGTGTCGACGGTGTTTGAGTGCTATGATTTCTTTTGACATTTTGTGAACTAATCTCATGTAATGTGATATAAACAGAACTTTGACGAAATTTTGACCAAGTCTAATTATGAAATTTTGTGGGTATATTGTTAAATGCCAGTATAATCATGAAATTTTATGGGTTTTCAGTTTTTGCCCCAAATTATTGAGGGGTTTCAGGATATGGGTTAATGGATAGACATTTTCTATTTTCAGTAATTATAATATGCACATGAAATTAAATGAGTATACAGATTTTGTTGGATTCTCTTCAAATCCCTACATTATAATAATTAAAAAGACACAAGCTATACAACTTTTTCTCCCAATTTCTAAACTGGTTTTAAGATTACAATTTGCAGACAATTATATATATATATATATATATATATACAGTCAAATAGTGTAGGGTTTCATCATATCAAGCTGTGTAGGGTTTCATCACATGAAGCTTCACAGACAATGATTGTTCTAATCACATTGTATATATATTTTTGCAGAGAATGATCTATTCTTTTTCGACAATGATATGTTCTTATCAAATTGTATATATATTTTTTCAGATAATGATATATTATTTTGAGACAATGATATCTTATTTTCAGACAATGATATGTTATTATTATAATGTATATATATTTTTGCAGTCAATGATATATTCTTCTCAGACAATGATATGTTCTTATCAGATTGTATAAATATTTGCAGACAATTATATATATATATATATAATTGTCTGCAAATATATATATATATATACAATATGATAAGAACACACACACACACACACATATATGTTCATGTGATGAAACCCTACACGACTTGATATGATGAAACCCTACACAACATGAGGCTTGATATATATATACACGACATGACTGTATATATATAATCTAATATATATATATATATATATAGATATATAATCTGATAAATATATCATTGTATATATATCTATATATATATATATAATCTGATATATATATATATAGACAGTCATGCCTTGTAGTGTTTCATCATATCAAGCCGTGTACAGTTTCCTCACATGGGCCTTAACATGATCCTCTATCAATGTCTTCCATTTAATAATGCCCAAGTTTCTTGCCATATATCCCTATAACTTAGTTATCTTTAATAAACACATTGGCATTATCAGTTTAATATCCCTATAACTCAGTTACTTTGCATTTGTTCATATCCTCATAAAAACCCACGAATGCTAAAAATATCATCCAACTACAAAAAGGTAAAACCAGTGCTGGTTCAAGCAGAGTTTTCTTTTTTAGCTTAGAGGTAAAACCAACTTCTTGAAGATTAAAACAAACCTTAATCTTCACAAGCATGACTTTAAATCAATCAAATTCATTTACTGCAGCTCTTCGCTTTTACACAATTAGTTTCCCCATGAACTATTCTCCCATCCCTTATGAACCTCGGTTAAATAAGAACAATGGATAGTCATTATGCAACTGCTAACATCCATGGCAACCTCCATATACATTGCATAAAATTTTATACCTCGCTTCTCCATGGCCTCAATCAACCCTTTCTTTTTTGGTATCTTAGGGATGTCATTTTTGATATATATATCAGAATAAAAATGTATAATCTTATATAGATATAAATCCATATAATAATATCCATATATATTTACTTTAAACATTAAAGTTATTTAATGCAACTCTTCGCTTTTGCACAATTAGTTTCCTTCCCCATGAATTATTCTCCCATCCCTTATGAACCTCGGTTAAATAATAACAATGGATAGTCACTATGCAGCTTTCAAATGACAATTTTGATGTCATTTTTGATATATATATATATTAGATTTCAAATGTATAATCTTATATAGATATATGATATAGATATATATCCATATAAGACTACACATATGTAATCTGATATAGATATATATCTATATAAGAGTGTACATATGTAATCTAATATATATATATATATATACATATATATAAGATTATATATGTATAATATTATATGGATAATAGAGGTGAAAATGAGGAAGAAAACCGCGAGAGATGATGAGTTTATGGCTTAAAGTTGCCCAACAACTCGCGATTAGGTTAACTCATACAGGTGGTTTGATGAAGGCATATGGGGGACATGGTTAACTCATATGCGTGCTTTGATGAAGGCATATGGGGCACGTGGTTAACAATGTAATGTGATGAGGTTGAGATTAAAGTGACCACCTCCTAGCCGACCCATGTGATATTTTGACCGGGTCCACCTACAAACATAACTTGAAATAGGTTAATTGATAATTGTAAATAGGATTTTTTTCATTCAATGCACCATTGTAATTAGACAAAAATGGCCACTGCAGTATGAAATGACTGATTGTTTGGCAAGAAAATTCAAATTTGAAAGTCAATCACCACAATTCAATGCATTCAATATACACATTCGAATGATTTTATAAGAGGGAATTTCTAGTGTCATTTTCATTATGAATTCTCCTATGCTTTCACTGCATATCCTCTGCAAAATTCACCTCCGTACATATAACAAAACAAAAAACATATTATAATTCATATATATGACTGAACTTATGCAAGCCACCTATTTTTTCAATTAGACCAAATACAAATTTGATTTCCTATAAGCCACAACAAAACTCAGGCATAAATGGTCATTACAAAATGAAATGACATATTGTTTCCCACGAAGATTCAATTTTCACATTCCAATTATTTTATAAGAGGGAATTTCCAGGGTCATTCCCTATATATCCTCTGCAAAATTCAGAGCTTACTAAGGCAACCTATGCACATTCCTCTTAAAAAGGAGCTTATTCATGTTGGTACACCCACAATAACTAAATTCATGTTTTTATTTATCAGTATACTGGATTTACATTTATGTTGTTTGTTTCATTATTTAATATACTCTTTTATATTTATGTACTCAATGTCTACATTATTTTCAAGCATAGAAATTATTCAGTTTTTAGTTAGTTGTTCAAATGAGCATTATCCATTATATAATCATATCACAACATACAATGATATGGTTTACTCTATTTTCTTCCACTTATTTTATTTGTTTTGACAATAATCAGACTACATATTTGTATATACATATACATGTACATGTATATGTATATGTATGTACATATACATATATGTGTACACGTATATGTATATGTATATGTACATACATATACATATACATGTACATGTATATGTATATGTATATGTATATACAAATACATATACACTATGCCATGTAGGGTGTCATCATATGCAATACACTATTATTTTTACCTGCATATTAAGGATACAAACATTGTGGATTTTAATGCTCCAATCAAAACTCTTATGTTGTGCATGCAATATTGTAAGGATGATTTGATGTGGGAATGTTACAAGTACCGAGTACTATCCCTATTTATTACAATTATTTTGTAGGAAAGCGGGAGCGTGGAGAGGTGAATCAAGTATGTGGATTATCAACATACCAATGAAGCTGTGTTTGTTAACACAATAAACCCTATAGGGACATTTTGCTCTGAATGCTTTATGATATGTTTACATTTTCTGATATACATATGTTCATAAATATATAGTTTTCTTACAAATGCTTATTTGATTGGACAAATATATTTAACTACATTGGTCTCTTAATGGAAAGCATGTGGGGAATTCTCCGCAATCAACAAAAGACATTCAATGTTAATGACAAGTAAAGTCTATGACTTTACTTTGGCAATGACCTAGTAATACTGAAAAATGTGTCTTTCTATGTATATGGCTAAAAGTTAGATGAATTGAGTAATAGTATACAATAATTATGAGATTAGTTAGTATTAGATTAATTATATATCTGCATGTATATACATAATATATATATATATTGATAGGTATATATGTACATACATATATATGGTTATTCATATATGTATGTACATATATAGCTATATATATATGTGTGTGTGTGTCTATGTGTATATACATATATAATTAATCTGATAATTAATATGTAGTTTTGTTAAATTTTGATATTGATAATTGATAAGAATATATCATTGTCTGCAAATACAATGATTACAATTTGCAAGCAATGATATGTTCTTATCAGATTGTATGTATATATATAGTTATATATATACATACAATATGATAATAATATATCATTTTTTGCAAATACAATGATTACAATTTGTAGACAATGATATATTCATATTAGATTGTATATATATACATACAATCTAATAAGAATATATCATTGTCTGCAAATACATATATACAATCTGATAAAAGCATATCATTGTCTGCAAAGAATGTATCATTGTCTACTAGGAGGTGGTCACTTTAATCTCAACCCAACCACATTACCTTGTTAACCAAGTGCCCCATATGCCTTCATCAAACCACGCGTATGGGTTTACCTAACCACGGTTTGTCGAGCATCTTTAAGCCCTAAACCCATCATCTCCCACTGATTTTTTGGCAGGTTACTATTTGTAGAAAATGATATATTCTTATCAAATTGTATGTATATATATACATACAATATGATAAGAATATATCATTGTTTGCAAATATATATATACAATCTTATAAAAACATATCATTGTCTGTAAAAAATATATCATTTTCTACAAATTGTGTTTGCAATCAAATTTTTGTGATTATTTTTATTGACAAACATTGAAACATAGTGTAATTAGTGATACCACAGAAAATAGAAGGCTGAAACCCTCATCAAACATATAAGAGATGCAAATTTGAGGTTCTAATAACAAACAACAACAACATTAGGAAATTTTATAATCATATCATAGTTATATTTTGAATCAAACTGCAATAATTGATTGGGTGGTGTGAGAGAAAAACATGGCCAGAACATACTTGAAACATATGAAAATATTACTCAAAGCTTGTATTGAACTTCTCACCTTAAACATATGTGAGGTTTGAAACATAATTACAACAACATTATCACATCTTATAATCATATCACAGTTATAACTTGAAGCAGATGAATAGATCTGATTTGCAAACCAAATCATCAAAATATATTGCTACATTGATCAAAAAACAAAATTCAATATGCACATAATCAATTGTTCGTATTGCTAGAAAAAGGAGGTGGTGTGAGATATCCGCCAATAGCTAAGTTAGGTCCACTAGTAGGAGGTGATACTTGGTTAATACCTACTTGAAGGCATGATGCTATTTGAGCAAGCAATGCCTGGCTTGCATCTGCAGTCAATCCCATTTGTTGTGAGCCACTCCCAACCTGTATATTGTTGATGGTTGTAAACACTGGTGATAAAATGCTCATCATGTCAAGCAGGATAGGGTGTTGGGAGGGTATAGGATCCCCCACTATAGACTTACGTTTTATCTTCTCTGCTTGTTTTGCTTTCTTTTCTGCTGCCTTTTGTAGACATTCAGCCTTGGCCTTCTCCTGTCTAATGGATTTCTCTCTCATTCTTATCATTTTTTTCTCATCTTCTATTACTTTCCTTGCTTCCTTGTCAACCCTCATTGCTTCCTTTAGAATTGCTTCCGCTTCATAGTCTGCCTTTCTCCGCAACATCTACTCCTTCTTACATTGCTACAACTCCTCTTGCCTTTTCTTCTCTACCTCTTGTTGGTTGAAAATTTTGATGGAGGTGTTAGATGTTAGTACTTGGGACTTCCTACTAAGGTGAAGCACTCCCGAACGACCTCCCTGTGATGTTCCTTGCACCCTCTGCACTGGAAGTTTCAAGAATTTGTTGTTTGGTCTTGTTGTTTGCGATCCATCATGTGGGGTGCATGGCACAGACTCAACTTCTTCCTCACTAATAGCATTGCCATCTTCACTTTGACCATCACTATGCTCTTGGCAATTCCTTACAATAGTGAAGTAATGTATTACTTCAGCTAGATCAACATGTGGTGGGGAAGGCATAGAGAGGCTAACTTCTTCCTCAGTCAGATTTATTTGCAGTCCAAGGTTTGTGGCTGCTTCATGCATCCATTCTAGTTGGCTAACTTGAGTTGGAAAACTCAGGCTTGCTGATGTAGTAGTTGTAACTGTTTGAACTTCTGGTTGGAAACCTAGAAAAACTGGTTGGATTTCTAATTGAATGCGTGTTGTAGTTTCATCACCCCCATTGCATCCTACTGCAACATCACTTGCAACATCCCTTGCATCGTATTTCCTCACAAAACCATCTATTACATCCTCATTGTAACCAAGTAGGTGTAGGCTTGTCTATGCTACCATAACATCGTCTTCAGTTTCCATTGTGTCTACTTCATCTTCTGTTGTAGGAGTTGCAACATCATCTTCAACAACATATCCCTCACTTGGGCCTATGTCGTTTTCAAGGGTTGATCGATTAAGAGGCCAAATTCCTATCTTGCGAAACCCACTAACAATGTTGCTTGGTTTGAAGGATTTTTTGAAAGCTTGGCTTGCAAGAGTTGCCAACTCTTCACGTCCAATATCAATATGCGGGTTTGTAACTTGCCAAATGGTTCTTTTCTCTTTGAAATATGCCTTGAATGGAGCAAAAATGTTGGCATCCAATGGCTTCAACTTGTAACTGGTATGAGCAGGTAGCGTTAGTAGGTCTATTCCTATTTTTTTTATTCTTCAATGGTCTTGAAAGCCACGTGGCTACCATGACCATCAAAAATGAGGACCCTGTTTATCAGTGAAACTCCACTAGGGATATTAGCTACAAAATGGTCTAACCATTTGAAAAATAGTTCCTTTGTCATCCAAGCATGTTCTTGGACTACCATTAATTCCCCTATCTTGCAATTAATGATATAGTTATGCATGTGCCTCTTTGATTTAAACAGGTAGAACCCGAGAATCCTTATCCCAACCGAACTTACACAAGCTAGCACTGTGATCCACTCTCTACTTTTTGATACCAAATGTGGTACACATTTTGTACCCAATTTGGCAATAACTCTCATGCCATAGTTCCAACCATCTTGAATACTAGTCTCATCGCAGTTCCATATTCGACTTGCTCCATAGTGGTTAAGGTTGATTAGATTCTTGAGGTTGTCATAGAATTCTTGCACGACATAAGCACAGACCATAATTGCTTTGTCACTGTCCATTCCTTCAACTATTCTGATTGTCAAATTTGGGTGCCTTCTTTGAAATATTGCCCACCATGACCTCCTGAGGACCCCATTTGTGAGAGGATTGGGTCAACTTGCAGTTATTTGGGAAATTATGGCTTGTAGCAGATTTACTTGCAGTCCGTGGCCAAATTATGCCATGTCCTTGCACCATTGGATAACTTCAATCTCCTCATCTTCAGTTAAAATGGTACGTGGACCCCTCCTCTTCGTGGTGGTAACTCCAAACAACCATGCCCTCAAACTGGTAGGTGGCATACCCCACTTGATTGTTGCTGCCCTAATTGACATGTTGTGTTCTTCGACACTTTTAACTGCTCCTTCTATATCAGCATATGTCCACTACCTAATGGGTAGAGGTGAGGGCAATTGCACAACAGGTTGAACATTTGGCTGAACAGGAGGTTCGATAAATGTTGTGTTGGTGGCATCATCCGCAGAGTGAGGAACATCTTCTTGGCTGGGAATTGCATGAAATTCCTTAGCAACCTATGTTTCAACGAAGTGCACCCCATGAGTGAATCTAATGGCACATTTTCCTCTTCCTACAACCCTTGTTGTCCTTCTAGCAGGTGCCATAATTTTCCACTTAACCTGCACGGATAGTAAAAATTGAATAACTTGTTAGTGCAACAAAGAATATATCATTGTCTGCATAGATATATATACAATTTGATAAGAACATATTATTCTCTGCAAAAATATATATACAATCCGATTAGAACATATCATTGTCTGCTAAGCTTTATGTGATTAAATTTCATGATTATAATGTAGGGATTCAAAGAGAATCTGACAAAATCTGTATACCCATTTAATTTCATGTGCATATTATAATTACTGAAAATAGAAAATGTCTACCCATTAACCCATATCTTGAAACCCCTAAAATTTCATGATTATACTAGTGTTTGACAGTATACCCATTAAATTTCATGATTATACTTGGTCAAAATTTCATCAATGCTCTGTTTAAATCACATTACATGTGATTAGTTCATAGAATAATGGCAAAAAAAAGCATACCAGTCAAACCCTCAATGCCATAGAAAGAATAATTCATGAGGGATCAAATTTATACCAATCACATGTAAATAGAAATGATTATTTTCAAACCCTTAATGCCATACCGATAAATGATTTGTAAACACACCAAAATGCACTCAAACACCGTCAATGCCAACAAGAGCCCACTATTGAACAAACGATATTACAGGTGAAGAGGGGGGGATCAAATGTCTACTGGTCACATGAAAACCCTACATAGCTTGATATGATGAAACAGTACATGGCATGACTATATATATGTATATATATGTATGTATGTATGTATGTATACAATCTGATAAGAATATATCATTGTCTTTACAAACAATGATATATTCTTATTAGATTATATATATTTATATATGTGTGTGTGTGTGTGTGTATGTATACATTCTGATAAGAATATATCATTGTTCAACATAGAAAATTCCAAGGGAAAGGTAAACAGATAAACAAGATATGCATCTAAGTTTGTGAGGAGTATGAAACAAAGGAGCTATTTTGGCCTGTAGAGAATGCAGTGAAGTGTTTTCGAAATCATGTAATTTTCCAAGAAATCACCAGTCACAGTATTTTCCATGATTTATAGAATACTTCTGACAGCATGCACTGCAGGCCAAGAGAGTTATGATGTAGGCCAAGAGAGTTATGATGCGTCTACATCAACACGGGTTGTCAGACAATATTTACATCTACTACATGCCATTGAATTGGACACGACATGATTGTATATATATATATATGTATGTATGTATGTATACAATCTGATAAGAATATATCATTGTGTTTACAGAGAATGATATATTCTTATTAGATTATATATATATATATACAATCCAGTATGATGAAACCCTGCACGACATGACTATATATATATATTGTAGTCTTCAAGTTGTAATCCAAAAACTGGTCAATAAATTGGGACAAAATTTGTATACCCATTCAACTTCATGATTATTAAAGAGGGATTCAAAATATAATTGTGATATGATTAAAAAATGGGTAATGATGTTGTTATTATATTTGATGTATGGTATAATGTTGCTATTATTATCTTTGATTTATGATGAATGTAGGTGAAAAAAAATGTAACTATGATATGATTAAATAATGGATAATGCTAAGTTGAACAACTGACTGAAAAGAAAATAATTTGTATGCTTGAAAATAATGTAAACACTGAGTACATAAATATAAAAGAGTATATTGAATAATGAAACAAATAGCATACATGCAAAACATTATGCTTGAAAATAATGTAAACACTGAGTACATAAATATAAAAGAGTGTATTGAATAATGAAATAGACAACATAAATGTAGAACAATATGCTTGAAAAATAATGTAAACAGTGACTACTTAAATATAAAAGAGTATATTGAATATTGAAACAGACACATAAATGTAAAACAAAGAGGCTGAAAATAATCTCAACACTGAGTACATAAATATAAAAGAGAATATTGAATAATGAAACATACAACATAAATGTAAATCTAGTATACTGATAAATAAAAACATGAATTTACTTATTCTAGGTGTACCAAGTTGAATAAGTTCCCTTTTAAGAGGAATGTGCAGAAGTTGCCTTAGTAAGCTTTGAATTCTGCAAAGGATATTCAGTGAAAGTAGAGGAGAATTCGTAATGAAAATGACCCTGGAAATTCCCTCTTACAAAATCATTTGAATGTGTAAATTGAATACATTGAATTGTGGTGGTTTAGTTTCAAATTTGAATTTTCGTGGGAAACTATCTATCATTTCATTTTGCAGTGCCCATTTATGCCTGTGGCTTGTAGGAAATCAATTTTATATTTGGTTTAATTGACAAAATAGGCGGCTTTATTAAATTCAGTCATATATATGAATTATAATATGTTTTTTGGTATATTAGGGAGCCTTACACCATTAATTGTCTATGCAGGTACCAAAAGTAGATGGAGTTAATGCATGAAGATGTGAAGGGAAGTGTGGGTGAATGTGCAATTGTTAGCTCATAAAGCTTATCAATGTTTTGTATTATGTCAGAATGTGCACCATTAACTGTTCATAATGTTTTAAATTATGTGACATTGTGCACCATTAACTATTTATGTATACATGTAAATACAATGTACTTGAAGCTTTAAGCCACTTTCATGGATTGGTTATTGTAAAAATCACTGTACCTTATTTAATTCAAAAATGACTTTATTTTGTGCAAGTTGACTTGTGTTGAAAACATATTTGCACCAATATATTTTTAAACTTATTTTTTTGTTGGTTAGTTACACACTAAGTAGTGAATATATACTGGCGTCTTTATAATTTTTTAGTGGCATAACTGAAACATTGTAGTCACTAAAATGTAAACGGTTATTGGGGGGACAGGTGAACGAGGAGTAAACAACTATCAGATCATGGACGACAATTGGGGGTTTTCCCCTAGTTAGGTTGTTCAAGTTCTTGTTTTTCTCATTTTAGTTGAATCTTCTAAATTAGTTATAGGTTACACTAGATATTATGGTATTCATGTTAGGATAATTATCGGTTTAACTAATGAGGTCTTCTTAAATATCAACCTTGAGAGTATTGAAATCATGTTGATTGTTAATGTTGTCACTGATTTCTTCAATAAGGATCCTAAATTGTTTTGCAAGGTTATAAACAAAAATTATTTAGCCAAATTATTGTTATCTACCTCAAGATTGTTCAAGGTGCTCTTTATGAGTAATTTTAAAGCTAAAATAAATGATTTGATAACCTCGATGAATAGAGCCATAAGCAATCCAAATGCTAAATAATTTCAACCATGGATGTTTAGATCTATTTCTATTATTTTTGAAGGCAGTTCATAATTGATTGGTCAACTTTCATTTGTGATAATCTACATATTAATTCTCAAAAGTGTAAGAAAGTAAGAAGTTTTATAGCACTTATTTGGTATATCTATTGGTAAGAAGAACCATACTCCAAGATTGACTAGAGTTGGAGTGAAAACTTTGGGTTAAATTTTTTTTTTATGAACATGACACTCAACTTAAAATCATAGAAAGCTTGAAACATTTTAACAGGATCAATGATTCCTTTGTATTTCATTTGATTTGACTAATGTAAAATAACCTTCACAAATAGAAGCCTCTTAAATCTATAGGATCATTGTAATAGAATGAGGAAACTTTATTTATTTTCCAACTTTCACATAAATTAGGGTAGGAAAATTCACTAGAGCACCATAAAAGTTACCAAAGTATTTGAATGATAAAATGGTATTCCTTGAATTAACTAGATAATTATGTGAAGTACATAAGGTCTTATTGAGAAAACATAGGCCAAGTGTCTAGTTTCCCATTAATATTGGTGCATATTCATGTATTTCTCCATGACATGCAAGGCTTTATGATGCCAATTTTTCAAAATTAAATCTATACATTCATGATACAAGACCCAAGTTTTACCCCAGAGGAGTAATGGAGAAATATGCATGATCTTTGTATAAACATTATCCTAGCCTCAATGAATTATGGGTTGATTGTGATGATGAACATGAAGTCAATAAAAGGAAATTCTCTAGACTAACAAGTTTTAAAATCAAATAATTTGAGATTACAAAAGTGTCTAAAAGTATTTATAATGATGAGGATGTGTTAGATTTAGTCTATAATAAGAGATGGATTTTCAACCTCCCTATCCCAAAGGAGAACTTGACTTTGTTGAAGAGGAAAATTTAGTAGAGGCAATACTTCAAGATTTCATTGATAGAAGTTTAACTTTGTTAAACCATAAAATAAAAGACCTCGATTTTGGAAAGGAGAAACAAATAGATAATCAAGTTGCCAAGCCTCTATAACGTCCAAGATAATTATTAATACAAATATTACTTAAATCATTTGTTAATATTGTTTATATTTAAATACTTTAACCAACTCTAACAAGAATTGTCTCTAA
This sequence comes from Sequoia sempervirens, assembly GCA_007258455.2. Classification (NCBI taxonomy): domain Eukaryota; kingdom Viridiplantae; phylum Streptophyta; class Pinopsida; order Cupressales; family Cupressaceae; genus Sequoia; species Sequoia sempervirens. Next base: position 637,563,853 of record VDFB02281492.1, read on the forward strand.
TACAATTGTAATGTCCCTAGTTAAAATATTAATGCAATTACTTGTAAAACCTTCTGCAAACGTTATTTATTTGGTTGTTATGGTATAAGTGTAGTGATCTATACTTAAAACTTAGAGCAATTTAATATTTGATTTAAATATTTTTCCAATCTCTTAAAAAAATAACACTTTGCATTTACATAGTACACTCAAACCCTAATATTATAAGCTAGTCCAACAAAAGAAAGACAAATATGTTGCATATCCAAGTAATTGTTAAACTAACAAACCCATATTCAAGTTTTTAAACTAATAAACTTCATTTTTAAGGTTTTTTAATAGGATTCAATAAAGACACTAAATATTCCTTCACATTTATGCATTAAAATTTAAACCTAAATCATAAAACATTTTTTTTTGACAAAGAACACCCAATTTAGAGATCAATTCCAAAATAATGTTAAAAAAATTATGGCTTGCATTTTCCTATTACACAAGTTTATAAATAGTTTACAGAATGTTGTAACAACAACATATGTAATGAAATAAATGATAGTTTCAAGATTATACTAAACTCACAATGCTTGACCTCCAATATTAGGTTCACAAAAAATACATAAAACATTGTAGAACATCTATTGTATTAAAAGGGTTTGTATAAAAATTAATTACACCACTACAATAGCTATTGCAAATAGGAACACAAATGCTTACATCCATTATTGTTGTGGTGGCTTGTAAACTCAATACTTATGAGGTTCACAACCATGAAGTTCAAATACAACTTTAAATGAGTTTGTCCTCTATCCAAATGCATTTGATCCTTTAATCATTAATAAATATATGTGGATTTTCTTCCTTGAATTTGGGCATTCAAAAACAAGTGCTTAGAACATGTTTTTCTAGTTAGGGTTTCTATGTAGAAGATTGCATAAGTATCCCTCTATTTATACTTTGAAACCTCAATACCTCCATAAGGAAAGCTTAAACCTACATTAAATTCCAATATCACATGACTTGTATGCAACAAAGATGCCCATACCTAAAAAGCATCATTTCCTTCAAACTATGCTTGAAATTATATCACATGCCCTAGATGTACACAAATATGAGAAATGTTTTTTGTGTCTTGAAAATGCACTTTGCAATAATGACAAGATATCTCATAGGGTTTGAAACCCTAACTACCAGATTAATAGAAATAAAGGCCACATATTCATTTGCAACGTTGGAGGTACATGTGGATCCATGTTATCATTATTATATGATTCTTCTATACCCGTAAAAATCCTAATAGAAGATGTGTCATCCATTTGAGCATTAATAGAGGTCTGGTCATATAGGGAGGTAGGTGAGGTGAATAGTGAAAAATGGGGAGTGTCAAAGTTCGTGAGTCAAAGATACCTCATGAATCTTACCATTGGTCAAAGATTATAGTTTAAGTAGGAGGCATGATAATAAGCACAATTCTAAAACTTCAACAAGGCAAGGGAAAAGAGTGAGGTTTAGAGGAAACAGATGACGAGATGGACAACTTTGATAGCATGAAAAAGGGAAGGGAATAAAGGTGGGGTATGGATGTGAAGTATGTCTAGATGGATAATTATAACACTATAATAGGCATAGAGGAAAAGTGGAGTTGGGAATATAGGCATATTGGGATGTTGAATTTGAAATTCTAACAAGGACTAAGGAAAGGTTAAACTTAGATAGAAAAGTATGCTGGGATGAACTCTGAAACTTTTATGATTGAAAAACACTTAGAATATTGGGCTTGCCTTCAAACTCAAAGTCTTTGAGGACCTTATACAGACACAAGGGAAATAAGAGGAAGAATGCACATAAAATTGGACAAAGGAAGGATGTGGGAAATAGAAAATAGGCAATTTGGTCCATAACATCAATTATTATAAAAGGGTGACATGACAAGTCTACCCCAGTCAAAATTTCTCCCTCTCAAGTAATGAAAATTTAAATATTCTATAAGTCTTGCTTCTTCCCAAGTTTCATCACTTGTAGGTAAGTTCTTCCCATGAAATAGTTGATTTGTGATGGCTCCATGTCCCAAATTGTTTACCCTTGTGAAAACAATGACACTTATTTCCCTTGTGAACAAAATTTCATTGTTTATGATCACTAAGGTGTTAAAATTGTGAATAAACATGAGACACAAGATCAAACAATGAACAAAAGCACCTTCCATGCTATAGATTTGCAAAACAATAATTTTTTATTCCTTGACAAGAAAAGCCTACAAAATGAACCTCAATAATCTTCAACGAGATCATTGGTTAGATTATATAATGGTTAGATTATATAATGAAGGGTGAGTGTTTTATAAGAGCAATGTCCTAAATGATAAAGGTATTAGATCATGACAAGTGTCAACATCTCATGTAATGAGACAAAATGATCTAATAATAGCTCACTTCCATTAACATAAAAAAACACTGCTAAGTTTACAATAAGTGCTTGAAATAAATTAGACTAATAATCAATTAAAGATTAATTAATTATTGTATAATTAATGATTACTCTAACACCCCACTTAATATGAACTTAGGCAGTAGCTAAAAACCCTAAAAATCAAGAATGCATGATGGGTCCTGACAAACAAGGATTGATGAGGTACCCATGTACAAATAATCTAATCTCTCACAACTAGAGAAAAGGAGAAAACCTCATGGGAAAAACTCCTCTCCAAAAGAGATAAAGGAAAATTAAGGACTTAAAAATCCTCTAAATGAATGTGAAGGACTAAGAATCCTCCAGCCAAAATAATGTCCCTAAAAAGAGGAACATGAAGAACATTGTGCAAGCCTAAAGAACTTGTAGATTGTTGTTGAATGATGGTTGATACAATATTGAAATGAAGAACCTCCTCTAAAAAAAATGGTGATTGGGATCAAGAAGACAATAATATGCATGAATTAATCCCCCGACACTACTCAAATCAAATGGAAAACAAAGGAAAACATCTAGAAATTGAAGATACAAATGGCACGGGTGCCAATAGTTTGAAGAACACTGATCAAATGAAAATGGAAGGTCACCTCCAAAAATAGGAATGCAAGAGTTTCCATATGGTAAATGCTCCATCTCATTGAAATCCATGGGTAACCATCTATCGCATCCACCTAGTGCATAGGAACAAGAACTAGATACATATATCACTCCAAAAATAGAACCAAGGATGCATTAGCACCAATAGTAGAAACCCCTCCCCTCCCCCCCCCCCATAATGAGAAAAGGGAGAGCCAACATGTAGACTAAAATTGTGTGTCACCAAGAAGTGCATGAAGGACAACCAAGAACATCTGAACATGCACAAAATAGTACTTGCAAATAAAAGGGTGTGCAAACTGGGGCACACATGAATGAGACATGAATCACTGGGACTCAATGTTTTCATGGAAGGAAAACTCACTTGACAAAGGTATGATAGCAAAACAAAGGCATTCATAACCCACCTATGGTACTTTATATCATAATGCAAGTACAAAAGGCACAACAGGATGTATGAAATCCCAAAAAAGTATACACTAGAATGACACTTTATTTAAGTACATCTATAAAAAATAAATTACATGAAAAAGATGTCTAAAATGCCCAAATAGGATTGAATATTAGAAATAAATGTATAACAACCTAAAACAAGTCATCCCATGCAAACATAAAGTTTCTAGGAGCTCAAACGTCCAAGTAATTAATTAAAATGTGAAAGCACAAAAAACTAAATAAAATGTATGAGAAAAATATGGAAAACTTGTATGAATGGCTATGAAGAGCTTTGGGAGACTATCCCAATGCCAGTGGAATCACAAAAAATGGAGAAAGGGGTCAAAATTTGTGAGCTTAGGAGTGAAAAAAACATATATAACTTCAACAAGCTGTAAAATATACTAGCTGCAAAATATAATAAAAATATTTACACCATTGGATAGTGCTTGGAACCAGCTTTTCATTGATATCTTATTTTCCCAATTTCAATAATTGAGCGAAAAGTTATACCAATTTTCCAAATCTTGCTTATTTTGCAAAAAAAGCAAATTTTTTTAGGCCCCCTAGCCCAGGCATTGGTCACCCATGTGACTAGGGGTGGGTCAAAACCACTAGAGCTCTAGTAGCTATAGTAAGCATTAGTGGTTACAAGTAACACCTGATAACTAGTGACTAAGTTGTTGTTGTTGGCGACTTGGCCACAACAACTAAGAAGCCATAGTTACTGGAGGCTTGGCCACAATGGCTAAGAAGTCATAGTCATTGGTGGTGTGGTCAATAGCCCATCACCCAATGACTAGTGAACAAAATCAACACTTTTAATTTGTGTGCACAAGAGTCCATACAGGGGTTATACGACCCCTGTAGCAAAAGTTTTTTTTCCTCAAAAGCTCCTGACACCAAAATAGTGTGAATTTTATATCAAAATTTATTGAATCGGCCTCTTGAATACAATGGTGAGTTCCTTTTTATGCCAAATTTTACCCAAAAACCACTCAACTTCAAAGATTGTAAAAAAGCAATGGAGATTCCAAATCTGAAGCCCTGCAACCCTAGTTGAAGAGAACCCTCATAAATTGAGAATGGGTTCGCTGAATCTACACTATGATACCATGTTAGAATTGTGAATAAACACGAGACACAAGATCAAACAAAAAATAAAAATGCCTTCCACACAAGAGATCTGCAAAACAATAATTTGTTATTCCTCAACAAAAAAAACTTACAAAATAAACCTCAAGAATCTTCAAGGAGATCATTGGCTAGATAATAAATAAAATGAAGGGTGAGTGCTTTATAAGAGAAACCATGAATGATAAAGGGATTAGATCATGACAAGTGTCAACATCTCATGCAATGAGATAGAGTGATCTAATAATAACTCACTTCAGTTAATATAAAAAACACTCCTAAGTTTAGCTTAAGTGCATGAAATGAATTAGAATAATAATGAATTAAAGATTTATTAATTATTAACTAATGCATGATTACTCTAACATAAATAAATGTAGGTAAGTGTCTTGCAAAGACATCAAGTGCATCCATTTGATTCTTGTGGATTTATGTTCTAAAATATTATCCCTCAAGTATCCTTCTGAAACATAAAAATGTGGTGACCTTAAATTTAGTGTCTAAGACTTAAGGTCAATGGACCATCATTTCTAGGATTTCATTAGGATGCAAATCAACAAGGTGCATAGATTGACTTTCAACCTCCAAGGTGAGTCAATCAAACCTGTATTTGATCCTTTTGAGTCTTAGGAATGAATTGGAAATGATTTGGAATGATTTCCTTAGTGCTCCTAAATGCCCTAATATGATAAATACAAAATCTTGATAACTAATAAACTAAAATAGTCAAGTTCTAATAGATCTAGAAGGTGTAGATGTTTGTGTACCTACTTAAAAAAATTGGTTTGGTTATGCCTACAAGGATTGGGTTTCCCTTGGACAAATGGGTCTTTGTAGGGGTGTCTTGGTCAACTTTTGGGGTCCTCTAGTGTTGGGTTTGAGCTTTTTTTCCTCACTTGCAAATTTTTTGGAATGTCGTAAATAAATTTGTAGGTGAGTTTTTGTATCTTGACAAGGTTGATGACAACAAATGCAACAATGCAAAATGGATCTTCAAACTCTCTTCAATCCTCTTCAAACTTGTAACCTACACATTCAAAGAGGGAGAAAATGTTGTGCCATATAGGGGCTTGCCTCAATCAAACCCCGTGTAAGTGTTCCCACTTCCACAATGGAAATGTCAATGATAAAACCTTAATGGAAAGGAAGGAAATGATGAATGAAAAAAATGTTGCAACTCACCACCCTTCAATGGCTTCCTTGAAGGATTGAATTCATACACATCTCTTCAAGGATTTGGATCTTGTTTCATAGATTTTCTTGAAGGATTGAATTCTTGGAGACCTACAACAATGCTAATCTTCATAAGACAATATAAACACACATAAACTTTGACATGATGTTGGATCTTGAATTGTTGCAATAAGACTTTGAAATACTGCTCTTAATTTTCTCTTCAATGCTCTTGAAGTTAACCTCTAGCTTGTGAATAATCCTTCTTGTTTAAAATGTTTTAATAACTAGGTATTTATAGGTATTTTATCTAATTTCCTGAAAAATAGATCGCAAAAGCTGACATTTGCAACTTAAATTTTTGAATGTTAAAATGCTAGCAAAAACATATCCAAGATGGGTCCTGGCCCAAATTTCTATCAGTTTCAAGGGCAACACATGAGTTGGATGCATTTATTCAATGCTTGGTGTTTATTGAAAAATAGGACAAATGGGCTCTGGAATACATCATTTTAGGTCATTATGGGGTCAATTAAGCTCAATAATGTAGGGGGACCAAAACATAATGTGAAATTGTTAAGGTATGTAATTTTCTACACTACATTTAGCCCCCACTTTAGTGAGAGTATGAACTTACACTCAAACTCACACTAAAGTAGAAAATATGTCAAGAGGGGTCTAATTGTACAAATTTTAGAGAGATGGGATAACAAAGGATCAAGGGGGGTGCACAAGCCCCCAGGGTGCAAGATCCCATGACAAACCAACATGAGCACAATGGAACACACACACACATGTATGATATGTAGCAAGACAAGATACACAAACATACAATGTCAAAATAAATGCAAAAAAATGGGTATGGACTAGTAAGTTGTATCATGCTAGAAACCATACAAATATAATGGGTCAAACATGGCTAGCAAGCTATATTATTCTAGGTTCCATGAAATATAACAATGATGAGAAACACACACTAGGTCTACAAGGTGTGTGCCCATAACAAAGTGGAAAAAATGAGAAACACACTAGGTCTACAAGTGTGTACCCATAACAAGGTGGAAAAATGAGAATAACACACTAGGTCTACAAGTGTGTACTCATGTCAACCATACCAAGAGTTATACTCCCTGATAACTTTGATAAGGTGCCAAAAAATACATGTTCCACATGGCTAGCAAGTTGTATTATGCTAGGTTCCATGCAATATACATGTTCCACAAGGCTAGCAAGTTGTATTATGCTAAACACTCATGAAACACATGGGCCCAAACAAGGTGTATTATGTTAGGGGACCATGAATATGACAAAGTTTAACATCTCGAGGGACAAATGTGACAAAGCTAAAAAGGTAAACAATCAAGATATTCAAAGGGGATTTACTTAATGCATGAAAGGTCACACCTTATGGAACATCACACTTGACATCACCACCAAGAGATGACAAGTTGAGGAAAGAAAGATCACACCTTAGGGAACACTAGCCATATCATTATCACTAAGGAGAAAGTCATATTCCAAGAAAGATCAAACTCTTGTAGGGCATCAAGCCTAATATCACCAGAAAGGAGACACATCACATGGATTAAGAAGGCCACACTTTGGTTGACAAGGTCACACTTCCTAGGAGATGTATACTATCACCACTAAGAATGGAATGTTTCCTATGAAAACAATGAGTGGGGGACTATATGGCCCCCCTTAAAATGTTAGTGTACTTGCTACACTAAAGTTTTAAGGAGATACAAAGGGATCCTTTTCTAGAAGGAATACACCTATGAAAAGTCTACCTAACCCCTTGCCTCCCAAATGTAAGGACAAAAGGTGAGCCAAAATAGATTAAGATATGTTGCTCCCTGTGAAATGAAATATGACTAAAGCCAAGTTTATATCCCCATGCATGGTAGTGAATATGTTATGAGACTACAACTACCATATGACAAGGAGCAACAACTAATGTTATTGATTAAGTGAAGATACTTTTGATGTTTTTGAATAACAATAACCAAGACCTCTTATTGTTTCTTGCGTGTTAGGCTCTATAGGGATACATTTACCTTGTTCTCTTACACCACATCCTTTTCCATTATAACCAAATTGTTTCAAAAGTTGATATCATTTTCCATGAGTAGTTTCCAATTATTTTTAAGAAGGTAGCTTTTCATGATCATGTTCATCATATGTGTAATTTATGTTTTCTTCTTCTTTTCTAAAAGTTGTAGACTCAAATGCTTTCAATGAATCAGATTGTATTAATATCATGGCAACTTCTTTCTCTTATCCCGATTTTGGTTGCATAAACTTGTATTCCCCATCGAAAGTAGGTTTGAAATCTAATGATCCCCAATAATCATCTAATAAATTTATCACTGATTAAAGACACTCATTTTTTTCTAAAGGTTCCACTTTTATAGTTGGTGTCAATGTTCAAAGAGGATTCTTCATTCCTATTTCATTCAAATGCAAGAAATTTTCAGATTTAGGATCAACTTTTATTGTGTAAACCTAGTTTTTGTTAGTGTATTTCATTAGATGATGTAGCTTTGATGGAACTTCATTCATTTCATGAATCCATGGTCTACCAAAGAGAAGATTATATGAAAGGTCATGGGGCATGACATGGATAGGAGTTTGTAACATAACCTTACCAACTTTAACAGGTAATGTTATCACACCAAGCGGTTATTTTCCCACATTATCAAAACCACGGAAAGACAAATCATCTAGTTGAATTTTAGTCTTATCTACTCCAATTCTATCCAAAAGGTTCACACTACAAACATTAAGTACTGAACCATTGTCAACAAGGGTATGCCTAATCCCAACCTTGTTAATAATAGCTAATATCATCAAAGCATAATTTTTCTTCTGCATTTCCAAAGGAGGTAATTCACTTTGATGAAAGATAATGTCCATACTAGGTGAATTCATATTCTCAATCAAATCAGCCACATCGTTTGGTTGCACACTAGTAGGGACAACAACTTTCTGAAAAGCATTTGGAAGCATGCCATGTGATAAACAGGTGATGCTTGAATGAGATCCCACAAGGAAATATTAGTAGGAGTGTTGTGAAGTTGTTCTATAAGATCATATTCTTTAGCACTACACTACTAGATATTAGGTGCAGGTGATAGGTATGGTTTAGGCAACATGATGGATGTTCGAGTTTGTCTTGGTTTTGTTATTCCTAGTGTTATATGTGTGAGCTATAGTATGATAAGTTGGTTGTTGTGACACATGGTTGCTAGTAAGTTGCTTTGCAAAGCTTAGGATATGGCCATGAGGTTTAGGAGGTTCTATAATGACAAGTGATTTAAGAGGTCCAATAACTAAAGGACTCTTAAGAGGTTCAAAAGGAATCTTAGGAGGCCCAATGATTATAGGAATCTTAGGAGTTCCAAGAGGAGGTTCAATAATCAAGGGAGATCTAATGGTCAATTGTGCATTCATAACCTCGATGGATTTGACTTGTTGTTGATGATAAAGATTCTATTGAGGGGGGGTCTAGGTTTACCTTAGCATCTAAGCTTGAGCCATCTTATTATCTTTCGAAAGAAATGTAATAATATCATTTTATTTTTCTACCATATCTTCTCAAATAGGTAAAGCATTAAGACAGGGACAAACAAGATTCTAATGGCGTTCAATGATTTGATCTTCTAACACCAAGGTACCTTCATCACAAATAGGAGAGGTATTAGGAGAAGGACAACTATGATTGTCATGATCATCTATGATTGCATTCTCTTGCACCAAAAAATTATCACAAGTGGGAGAGATGTTGGGAGATGAAAGGAGACTAGGTAAAGTGATGTTAAGAAATGTGTCAACGATCTCATCCTCTTGTGCCATAATATCCTCCCAAGGGGAGGAGGTTTTAGGAGAGAAACAAACAAGAATTTCATGACTCTCAATGATTGGGTCTTCTAACACTAAGATACCTTCATCCCAAGTAGGAGAGGTATCAAGAGAAGGAAAACTATTATTCTCATGATTGTCTATGATTTCCTCCTCTTGCACCAAAACACTCTCACAAGTAGGAGAGATATTAGGAGATGAGTGAAGGATAGGCAGAGTTATATTAAGACATGTGTCAATTATTTCATTCTCTTGTGTCAAGGTACTCTCATAATTAGGAAAGATATTGGGAGAATGGCTAAAATGTTTGTTAATGACCTCATTTATTTTCCCTGTATTGTACTCATAAGTAGGGATATTGTACTTACGCAAGCCATGCTTTACCATATCAAAACCACATCTTTGAAAAGGAAACATGCTGCTACTTGCCAATGTGTTGTGCAAAAAATAAAAACTAATATATCTAATTTATGCAATGCTTTACAAAATGTACACAATTATTCTATAGATTTGATGATTTCCAATATTGAAATGCAACAATTTTTCCCAAATTTGTAAAAAATCAAGAAAAATGACACTTTTCTTGCACATGCCATAACATTTTTCCATAATTTCAAATCAGATAGTTGCAAAAAAAAAGATTCATAATGCAAAGATGAAAAACATGTGCAAAAGTTTCCTAAGACACCTATAAAAGGACAAGGTCACCCAAGGGAATTTGAGTCCTTGATCGAGGTTCAAAAAACTAAAAAAATGAATTTTTATGTTGTTTAATGTTTCTTTCTCTGGTTGCAAACAGGTTAAACAAATGGTATTTTTCCATATCTTGCTCAATTTAGGGCAATGTAATGCAAAATGCAAGTGTGCAACAAAGGTGAAAATGTTTTGACAAGTTTTGAATGCAACTTTTAGATCTAAAATGCAATGATTGACTAATTCTAAGATGCCACAACCTAAAAATGATGATTTTGATGCAAACTTGAAACAAAACAATGCATTTTTTCTCACTTTGTTGGCTTAAATGAAAGATGCAATATAAATGCAATTAATAATTTCAAACTTTAACAACCTAATGAATGTAAATATGATGTAAAGATGACTAGAAAAAACCCTTATTTAACTTATGATGCAATATGAATGCAAAACTTTTGTCTTTTAATTCTTTTATGATTCAAAGATGAAACCCTAAATGAAAGATGCAAAATAATGCGCTATGAAACCTAGATCTAGGGTTTGAAAGACTACCAAATTAGAAAGTTATGATGTCAAACATCAGGTTCACCAAAATAAAACATAAAAAATATGATGACCTTAAATTTAATGTCTAAAACTTAAGGTCAATGGACCATCACTTCTAAGATTTCATTAGGATGCAAATAAAAAAGGTTCATATATTGACTTTCAACCTCCAAGATGAGTCAATCAGACCTAGATCTAATCCTTTTGAGTCTTAGGAATGAATTGTAAATGATTTGGAATGAATTCCATATTGCTCCTATATGCCCTAGTATGATAAATACAAAATCCTAATAAATAATATATTGAAACAGTCAAGTTTCTATAGATCTGGAAGGTGCAGATGACTATGTACCTACCCCAAAAAATTGGTTTGGTTGTGCCTACAAGGAATGGGTTTCCCTTTGGTGAATGGGTCTTTATAGGGGTGTCCTGATCAACTTTTGGGGTACTCTGGTGCTAGATCTGAGCTTTTTTTTTCCACCTGCAAATTTGTTGGAATGTCATAAATAAATTTTGTAGGTGAGTTTTTGTGTCTTGACAAGGTTGATGACAACAAATGCAACAATGCAAAATGGATCTTCAAACTCTCTTCAATACTATTCAAACTTGTAACCTGTACATTCAAAAAGAGAAAATGTTGTGTCGTATAGGGGCTTGCCTCAGTCAAACCCTGTGTAAGTGTTCCCACTTTCATAATGGCAATGTCAATTATAAAACCTTAATTGAAAGGAAGTGATGAATGAACAAAATGTTGATCCTCGCCACCCTTCAATGGCTTCCTTGAAGGAATGAATTCATACACATCTCTTCAAGGATTTGGATCTTGTTTGATAGATTTGCTTGAAGGCTTGAATGCTTGGAGACCTACAACAATGTTAATCTTCATGAGACAATATAAACACACACAAACTTTGACATGATGTTGGATCTTGAATTGTTGCAATAAGACTCTAAAATACTACTCTTAATTTTCTCTTGAATGCTCTTGAAGTTCACCTCTAGCTTGTCAATAATCCTTCTAGTTTCAAATGATGCAATAATCAGGTATTTATAGGCATTTTATCTAATTTCCCAAAAAATAGATCCCAAAAGCCAACATTTGCAACTTGAATTTTGAATGTTAAAATGTGTCAAAAACATATCCAAAAATGGGTCTTGGCTAAGAAGGGGAACCAATTTTCCCATGGCCGAATGAGTCATGGCTTGAATCTCCAGGACACTCAGTTTTGGGGGCAACACATGAGTTGGATGCATTTATTCAATGCTTGGTGTTTATTGAAAAATGGGACAAATGGGCTCCAAAATACACAATTTTAGGTCATTATGGGGTTAATTAAGCTCAATAATTTAGGGGCCCAAAACATAATGCGAAATTGTTAAGGCATGAAATTTTCTACACTACACCTTCAAATCACTTATTCACCATTTTTTCTAATTATATGTAGATAATAACCAATTCTAGGAGTCAATTTTATACTTTCCAAATAGAATATTTCTTGTCAATAACGATTTTCCAATCTATTATCTTCATTATTGTAAAACATATTCTACTCTTTATTAATAGCTAGATAGAGAGCTCCACGGGTGGTGGTGACGGCAGTGGAGGATTTTCAAATTTTGAAAAGGCAAGATTTCCTAATTTTGCTGGAGGCGTTAATGGAAGACAATTTGCTGATGGGAGGGTGATGTCAAGTGGGCCTTTTTCGGCAGGTAAGCTTTGAGGGTCCCCTTTAGTTGCTAATTTTTGTTCTTACGGGAATGGGGTGTCAGGGGGTGTGTGTCCTTTGCATTCCTCGGTGTCTAAAAAAGAGATTCCTAAGATTGAAGAGTTGGGGCCAGACCTATCTTCTGGTGGTTGTGATGGGACTTCTGAAATGACTGGCCTTGGGGTTGATAAGACCAAATCTGACCTCCTGTCGAGCTCTGCTCTTAAGTGGAAGAATCTATTTGGAGCTAAACCTAAAGGTAAGAATATGTCTCCTCCAGTGTCATTTCCTGTTAATGCAAAAACTGGAGAGTACTCTATTTCCATCCTCGATTGTATTGTTGATAAGAGCATGTCTAATATGGATATGGATTTGTTGGGTAAATTTGTTGGTCCCCGACCCCTATTGAGTTGGTGCGGAAGTTTGCTTTAAATCATTGGAAACCTAAGGGACAAATTGTTGTTGCGGCTATGGCCAAAGGTTTCTTCTCTTTCACCTTTAACTATGAAGATGATTTGGTTTTGGTGTTATTTGGTGGCCCTTGGTTTATTGGAAATTCATCCCTAATGCTTAAAAAGTGGGAACGAAGCTTTAACCCGAATTTATGCTCTTTCTCAGCTTCTCCTATGTGGGTTCGTCTTCCAGGCCTCTCGATGGAATTCTAGGATGAGGAAGTTTTCAAAGGGATAGCTAGCATCTTTGGGTGTCTGATATCGATTGACTAGATGACGACCTCTAGGAAGAGGTTGGTCTATGCCAAATTTTATGTAAATGTGGAACAATTAGCTGATCTACCATTTGTCATAAAAATTAATTCTAAATTCGGGGTTTGGGAGCAAGCTATTGAATTTGAATTGAATCCCTTTGTGTGCTTTCATTGTAAAAAATTTGGCCACTGGGCCAAAAAATATCCTCTCAAGGTGCCTAAATAGATAACTAAGCAATGGAGAGAGAAGGAGAAAGACCTGGAACAAGTTGTGGAGCCTATGGAGAAAGGGGAGGTGGCCTTGGGTGAGATCAGGGTGATTGATTAGGTTGAAAAGATTCCTACAATGGAGAATAAGGAAGTTTTTAAGGAAGACCTAGAGAATTTAGGAAAAGAGAACAAGGCTTTGGGTCAGGATGTTGAGGTCATGCCTCCCCTTGCTAGTGAGTTGGTAGTTTCTATGGAAACAGAGAGGATGGAGGCTGCTCAGGATGATAAGGTCTATGATGAGGTTAGATATTCACCCTCTAGGGTTGTGTAGGTTGAGGGATTGGAGTTGTCTGAATCTAATTTTTTTGGGGATCAGGAGGATCAAGATAATCCTCCATACACTCAAGTTTGTGGACGCAACAAGATAAAACACTCTCCTTCTCCGGGAGTAGTGACAAGGAATCGACAAAGGTCATATTGTGGTTCTGAGCCGAGTGGAAGAGGGAGGCCTTCTGCAAATGTAACCAAGGATAAGGAGAGTCGAATGGACATTGCTGATGGGACACAAAGAACCCTATTAGATATGTACTCTAAGAGCACTTCCAATAAGTTATTATGAAAATCATCTCATGTAATATGAGGGGATTAAATCACCCTCACAAGCATGATCTTCTTGCTAATTTGGTAAGAGATCATTGCCTTGATATTGTGTTAATCCAAGAAACTAAAATGGGAATGGACAAATTGTCTAGATTGAAGAATAAGCTCTTTAAGGATTGTGGTATGCATTGTTCTGATGCGATGGGGGCTTCGGGAAGGATTGTTACTTTTTGGAATCTTAGAGTGATCCAGGGAGCTAAGCTTTTTAAAGATTGTAATCATGTGGCTACTTCTTTTACTCATTTGCATAACAGATTCTCTTGGAATCTATCTAATATTTATGCTCTGAATTGTAAGAGTGCTAGAAAAAGACTTTGGGAGAATTTGTCCTCTTTTAAAGTTGTGAACCATATTGAGAATCGGTTGGTTATGGGAGACTTTAATACTCCTTTGCATGATAATGAAAAGTTGGGTGGTTCCCAGGTGGTGGATGAAAGCATATATGATCTTATGAGTCTCATTAATGACTCCGCTCTCCTTGATCTAGATTTTAAGGGTGTCTCTTTTACTTGGTCAAATAGGAGAGTCGGGAACACCTTGATCCAAGTGAAGCTTGATCATGCTCTTATCTCCCCTGAGTGGTTGGTACATTATTCTTGCTCACTTTTTTCTCTTACTAGACTTGGTTCTGATCACTTCCCTTTGTCTCTGTTGATGGACTTGTTGGGGGGAAAGAAGAATTTTCCATTTAGATTTCAAAAATGTGGATGTGTCACCCTAACCTGGGGAATTTGATTCATGAATGGTGGAACATCCAGGTGGATGGGTCAGCGATGTTTAGAGTTGCTAAAAAGCTTTCTAATGTTAAGGATAAGGTTAGAAAGTGGAATCACACCTCCTTTGGTCATATCTTTATGGAAAAGGAGGGTGTGACTAAGGAACTTAAGGATGTGCAACATTTGATCCAAGTATTCGGATATGATCAGGCTCTTATGCAAAAGGAAAATATCTTGCTCTCCAGATTGCATAATATTGTGGCTAAGGAGGAGGAATTCTGGAAACAAAGGTCGAGGATTATGTGGCTTAAAAGTGGGGACCAAAATACCAAGTTTTTTCACCTTTCCACTCTGAAACATAGGGCTAATAACATAATTAACTTGATCAACTTCAATGATAAAGTGTTGGAAAAGGATGTTGATTTGTTGCTTGCTACTTCCTCGTATTTCTCCCAGTTGCTATCAAAGGAGGGGGAGTTGGATTTGGCTTGTCAAGAGAACCTCTTAAGGGATATCCCTTGGTTGGTGGATGATGATATGAATAGACAATTGGTTTGTATTCTGTAACACCAAATAAAAGCTTTGCACAATAGACAACAAAGAAGATCATTAGAAGCACACATGCATACAATACTAAAATCTAAAATGCAAATTCATTCGTTAAGCAACAAAGAACATGGGAAAGTAAAAACGTAATTAAAACTAGAACAATCTCACCACTTTTCGAACGTATTTCCATGATTCATCTTGATTGCCCTTCTCCATTTTGCTTGTGTAGTATAATTGCCCTCAGATTTTCAAGTTCGTGCAAGTATAGTCTAAGATAGTGATTAGCAAAATATCGAAGATTCAAGACAAAGTGCTCTCAAAAAGTTATAAAATTCGCGAGAGAGATTGGAATGAAGAATGACAAATCAATTTATAGAAAATTGATTATTCGAACTACAGGCCAAGATCGAAAGATCAACGATGGTTGAGATTGACTGATTAGACATGCATTCTGATAATTGACAGTGATGACATGAGTGATTCGAATTAGAAATAGAAAGATTAAATAAATGATTTAATCTTCAGGCATTCGAAAACATAAGAAATATCTTTGCATGACAAAGATGAAGATTGATTATAAACGACTCTCTTTGAATGCACGCATAACACTTAATTAATTAAATAAGAATATTTAATTAATCCGCATGTACGCAATTGAGTTAGAACAACGATTGACTGACTTGACGAAGAGATTACTCGAGACAGCCACTCAGACATTAAATCAAAGATTAACTGAACGATTAAAATAGATGTCGAGTCGGGTAAAAGTGAATACTTAGATAACTCACATAATTATCTAAAATATAGAGGAATGTGTTAAAATAGAATTAATGAATTAAATAATTCATTTAATTCAAGACTCAATATTTGAAGAATAATTAAATAAATAAGATTTATTTAATTAAATGATGAAGGATTTAAAACGAATAATTAAATAAATAATTTATTTAATTATAGTTGAAATATGATAAAGAGTAAATTAAATAAGAATTTATTTAATTTGACAAGACGGATAAGGTTAATTAGTAACATAATTAAATAAAAAGCGTTTATTTAATTAATCAGATAGAATAAAGAAAAGTGAATTAATTAAATAATTAAGATTATTTAATTAATAGAAGAAATAACAAAAGATGAATTAATTAAATAATTAAGATTATTTAATCAATAGAAGAAATGACAAAAGATGAATTAATTAAATAATTAAGATTATTTAATCAATAGAAGAAATGAAGACCATAGAGAATAATTAAATAATTGACATTATTTAATCATGACCATGAAGAATACGAATTATGAAGAATATGGAAGTCGCAGGCCTAAACCAGATTTCGGTGTCTACATATTCCATCAATGGATGAAATTCAGAGTGCTCTTTTTCCTTTGAAGGTAACAAAGCATCGAGTCCAGATGGTTTTCTGATGTTCTTCTTTCAATCCTTTTGGGAAATTATTGCTAGAGATGTTGTGGTGACTACTAAGGAGTTTTTCAGGTTTGGATCCCTTCTTAAGGAATTGAACTCCTCTTTTATTGTCTTGGTCCCTAAGAAGTCAGGAGCTTCCTCTTTTGATGAGTTTCGTCCTATCAGTTTATGCAGTTTGGTTTATAAGATTATTTCCAAGGTTCTGGCGGTTTGTTTAGAAAGAATAATGCCTCTTATCATTTCACCTCAGCAAAATGGGTTTGTGGCTGGAAGGCAAATCTTGGACTCTTCTTTCTATTCATGAGAACATCCACTCTTTATCTGTTAATAAGAAAGTTGGTTTTATCCTTAAACTTGACTTACTTAAAGCTTATGATAGGGTTGACTAGGGATTTCTAGCTAATATTTTATCTTCTCTTGGGATTGGTGAGAAAGGGGTTACCCTTATGCTTCAGCTTATAACTACTCTAAGATTCTATGTTTTCATTAATGGGTCCCCTTCTCTTTTTGATTGTTTGAGAGGTTTGCGGTAAGGGGATCCTATTTCTCCATTCTTGTTCATAATTATGGTGGAATCCTTGGGTCCTCTCATTCAGAGATTTGTTAATTTTGGGGTTATGTCTGGTCTTGCCCCTTCTTCTAGTAACCTTATTTTCTCTCATCAACAGTTTGTAGATGATTCTCTTATGCTTGGGCAGTCATCCATTAAGGAGGCTAAGGCTTTCAAGTCGATTTTACAGAGGTATGAAGTCACTTTGGGGTAGAAGGTTAGCTTACCTAAGAGTGTTCTCTTCTTTTTCAACACTCTGATCTATAGACAGACTAAAATTGCTAGAATTCTACAATATCATATTGGTGAAATTCTTGCTTCTTACTTAGGTTTGCCCCTATACTCCAAAGTTCCTGACTCTTTTTGGAGGGGTATGATTGACAAGTTCAACTCTAAATTGGCTGGTTGGAAGGGTGCTCTGTTGAACTAGACTAGGAAAGTTTAGCTGATTAAATCTACCTTTCAGAATCTCCCTATTTATGCTCTTAGTCTTATTTATATGCCTAGGAAGTTTGTGGATACTTTGGAAAATATTCAGAAAAACTTCCCGTGGTTTGGGGGTGGAGGACAAGAGAAGGATTCATTTGGTTGCTTGGGATGATGTTTGTAGACCGAAGAAGGCTGGTGGGCTTAGGATCCATAAAATTAGAGCTTTTAATCGTGCTCTCCTTGGTAAGCAAATATGGAACCGTTTGATGGCTAAGAGTGAATGGGCTAGAGTTTCTTGGAGTAAATACTTACATGAGGCGATGGTATTAGGGGGTTCTTTTCTCAAGAGTTTAATCCCCCTTCTGGTTCTACTTTATGGAATTGCATTGGTAAGGCTCGTAGGCTTGTGGCCAAGGGTCTCTTTTGGAGTTTGGGGGATGGTTGAGATATCTTGTTCTAGGAGGATAACTAGTTTGGTAATAGGCCTCTCAAATATGAGCCATGGGCTCAACCTCTCATGGATCTCTATGTGTGACAGTTTGGCAGATGGGTTGCTGACTATATTGAGGGAGGTGGTTGGAAGAAGTTGTATGAGGTTGACCGTTGGTTGGAGAATTTGTATAAGGCTATATCTCTGGTACATATTCCTTCCTCCCCTTCTCTTGATAAATTTGTTTGTAAGCCTTCCTCTAATGGCATATATTCAGTGGCTTCGGCTTTTTGCTCAAATGAGTCCTTTGTTGGCCCAACTTTGTTTTGGGCTTCTGTGTGGTCCTCTAAATTGATTCCTAAAGTCAATGTTTTCTTTTGGATTTTTTTCCAGAATAAAATATTAACTACTTACAATTTTGTCAAAAGAGGTTTTGTGATGCCTAACATGTGTTTTTTTTATGTGAAGAGGAGGCTGAAAATGCTTGTCATTTGCTGATTGGCTATAATTTTGTAAGAATGGTTTGGGCCCATGTGCTATCTTTATGGAACTTAAGCTGGGTGTTCCCTGGTTCTATTAATGAGCTTTGGGCTCAATGGATAGGCCCTTCATCCAATCTTGCTCTCCAGTTTCTCTGGTCTCTTTCCCTTCCTCATATTGCTTAGGGAATTTGGCTTGAGCGAAATAACAAATTTTTTATGAACTCTTCCCTCCCTGCTACTTCTGTGGCTTGCAAGATTTGTGCTGCTATTAAATAAAATTTCCTGGCTGGGTTAACTTTTCAAAATGGTCCAAAAATAAATCTTAGCTCCTATGATATCACTATTTCTCAGAAGTGGAAGTTGTCTTGTGATATTTCCCTCTCAATTACTAAAGGTAAACTTCTAGAGATGTTGTTTGGAAAGCTCCACTGGAAGGTTGGGTGAAGATAAACTTTGATGGGGTTGCTAAAGGAAATCTGAGACCTGCTGGTTGTGGGGGAATGATAAGAAATTCAAATGGTAGGCTCATTTCTGCTGTGGCACTCCGTTTGGGAACCCAAAAAAATCACTATGCAAAAGCAACTGCAGCCTATCATGGTCTCAAATTGGCTCAAACCAAAGTTTTTTAAAATTTTTGGCTTGAGGGGGATTCTCTAAATATTATAAACAATTTGAAAAATAACACTCCTCCCTCTTGGACTATTGAGTCCTTAATAAAGGATTCATTAGATATTTTAAAGTCATTTGATGAGGTTTATATCTCACATATCCTTAGAAAAGGAAACGGGCTTGCAGATATCTTTGCAAACATTGGTGTAAGAGATTTTAGGGAGTGGGGTCAAAACGACCCTCTTCCTATAGAGGTTATTACCATGATAAATAATGAGTGCTGAATTCATTTGGATTAAAGTCCTATCATGGTGGGCGACGTGTAAGCTTCTCATCACATGGTAGAATGTTATGAATAAGAATGGGGTGCAAGATTTGAATCAAGAGTTTCGTACGGATGCAGGGTGTCATAGACAAAGGATTGTTATATTCCCCTATCCCAGCTTTAGCCTCACATAGATTCTAGGTAGTTTTGGCATTGTGTTCCAGAGTATTCTTGGTGTTGGGCTTAGTGTAAGTTGGTTCTTGGTGTGAATTGCAGAAAAATGGGGGGTGATAGAAATCGGGTTGAACCCAAATCTTGTGATGCTATGAAGGAAAAGAAGGAGGTATGGAAGGTGTTGGTTAAGGGAGGATTAACTCCCTATCTGGAGAAAATTCATGGAAACAACCCTCAAGTGACATAGCTCTTTCTTAAGGGTTGGAATGACAGAGTGCTTAAACTTCATGGAACTGAATTTGAGGTGAATGAGGAATTCATCATTGGAATTATGGGCCTTCCTATGGACGGTATGAAGGTTTTCAAGGATAAAAAGGAGGCGCAAACTGCAATGAAAATATTCTTCAAAGTTGATGAAAAGGACTTAAAGACTGCTAAGAGTGGCAGTTATCAGCACAGCTCCTGTAAGGCTCTATGGGGGGATGTTGTGGAGTAATTGATGCCCTACATTATCCTGGAAGGTCATTTCTCTATGGTGAGTAACTATCATTTCATTCTGTTAAATCACTTTCATCACAATAGGAGGGTCTCTTTCCCATTTTATATTCTTATGTCTCTTGATGCAGGGATTAAGGATCACAAGAACCCAAAAAATCCCATTTTACATGTTGGGTTAATTCTCCTAATTTTTGATTATGCAAAATCTTTTGAGGTTCCCAAACCTATGGCTACCCCAAAGGGTAAAAAACCTGTGGAAGGGTATGATACGACTTTTGATGATGAACTTGTTAGTAAAAGGGCTAAGAGAAGGAAGCTGATTTTGGGTAAAGAGGATGAGTCGGAGGATGATGTGGAGTTTGTGTTGGATTCTCTTGCCTCTCTGGAAGTGGGTCCACATTGCCATCCCCCAGGAAAGAAGAAAAAGGGGAAGATTGTGACAGTGGTGCTTATTTAACATGTAGTGATGAAGCTACAATTGTGGTGCCGAGTAAGGGCCTAAAGATAAGGAATGACTTGTATGGAGAGGCCTCCTCTCCACCTCTGGCCACCAAGATGAATGACATTGGGGAAGCTAGTGGGAAGAAAAGGGTTTTGCGTTCTGCGAGTCAAATTCTGGGGCAGGGTCGCCCTCTCACAATTACAGGCGACCTCTTTGCTAATGATTCCCTGAGTGTTCAACTGGCTACGCAGATGAAAGATAAGTATGGGGTTACTATTGGTGCTATGAATCCCCAGGGTGAGGACTTGGAGAGGGTCTGTTGTTTTCTTTAAGCTTTTTAATTGGTTTTTCCATGAGCTCAATAAAATGAATGTCAGAGTTAGGGATATGGTTAACAAGATTGAGGGGTCCTCTTTTTAGAACCAAATTGATGAGCTATTTGAATCCTTAAACATTGTTGCAGACATGGTGGAAGAGGAAACCCTCAAAATGAAGCAGAACATGGAAGAAAGAATCCTTAGTCTTGAGGAACAAATGGGGAAAGTTTGGGACTATGTGATGAGAGATGGGGAGGGTCATAAAATTGTCGGGAATGATGAGTCTACTGTTGTTGCCTCTACTCTGGTTAGTTCTAAGAAGAGGAAAGATACTACCCATGATGATGGGGGTGTTGTTGCTGGTAGGAAGATGGGTGAAGCTGTTGTTGCTGGGAAGAATGGTGAAAAAGGTATTGTTTTGATTTCTGAGGTTAATACGGGTGATCCTGGAGCACGCACTAGGAAAAAAACTAAAGCTTAGGGAGGGGCTTCTGGTAAGGAAAGTTTTGATGTTTTTGATGATGCATAAAAAGATATCGACCGCGACGTGGAGGTGACAGACATTCTGAAAAGTATGTAGTGTTGTTGGGTGCTTCTCCTTTTTGGCTGCTTTTTTGCTGCTAGGTCGCTACTGTTGGACTGTTTGTTGATGTTTTGCTTTTATCTTTAGTTTAGTTGCTTTCTTTGTAAAGGGTTTCGGGCCCCTTCAAAACCCATTTTTTACCTCTAATCAAAAACTCAATTATTGTCAAAAGTTTTAGGAAATAAAGTAGCCTTATCACTTTGAATTTCTTTTTTCCACATGATGTGAGTTAAATTCAAAATAAATGGTAAGGAATTATGCACACTCATTTATTTTATCCTCAAGATCATTAATGTAATTGTTGTCATGAGGATTGCATGCTAGCAAAATGTAAAACTTAGCTATCTTGTGAAACGTGGGATCATCTTCAAGTTGTGGATTTCTTATGGTGAAGATGAACCTCCAGAGAGGGTTGGTTCCCTTGATGAACAACCTATGAACTACTGATTGATAAGGAAAAGAGATAGAAGGACTAAAACTAAAAATATTTTATCCTAGGAGGTGATACACCAAATTTTAAAAGACTTATACCTACTATTTCAATTTACAATTTCTCTCAAAATCTAGCCTACTCTATGCACAACTCAATTTTTTGCAAGATTGCAAAATAGTGTTTCACAAAAAGGTTATGTTTCACATTTTTTAGAAGGAAAACTAAGTGCTTTCACAAATACCAATGTTGAAAGAATTAACACAATATATGACTTGTATGGATTTTTCTTATTCTTGTAAAGAAATTTTTTGTAATGAGACATAATTCAAGGATCTTATATTGAAAATCATAAAAATTAGATCGAATCATCTACTGGTGAAGCCAAAATAGTGGTTTAAAATTTGATGGAGGAAGGAAAACTAAGAAAAAATGACCCCATGGCAAAAAAAATGGTTTTAGGGGTTCGAATGAACCTGCAAGTTCGACCGAACCAAAAAGGGGTTCAATTGAACTTGGGTTCAAGCGAACCCATTAATTATTGGGCCCACATTTCCCACCCAAAAAGCAAAAGAAAAATGCATATTGATGGGGGTTCGAATGAACCCTGGTTCACTCGAACCCTTGGGGGTTTGCTAGAACCCCCTGGTTCTAGCAAACCCCCCTTTTCCCTGATTTTTGAACTTGTTCACAAAAAAAACCTAAATTTTTACGCTTCGAAGCTCGAGTTGAGGATGAAAATGGAGGAATCTTCACAAACCCAATTGGAATTAGGTAGTCCTCAGAACGAGCTATCCAAAAAATATAATTTTAATATGTTTTGGTTTTATTATGTATTTTTTTTTTAGTTTTATTAAACATAGGTTTTTCATCATAAATGAAGGTCTTTGTTCTGCACATGTGGAAAAATAGTAGATTATAATTTTTTTTTTTGAAAAATATGAGTGCACCAGATATTGAAGTCCTTGATCCAACAAAAAAATAAAATTGAATTTTTATATATACAAAAAAAGTTACACATTATACGGTCACGCTATGTTTGAATTGTAATTGGTTTGACTTCAAAACTTGATTAAAGAAAAAATATTTAATAAAAAACTATCTAACCAAGTGGAAGCACTAGATATCAAAGTTAAAAATCTAAATTCAAAAGAATTAGAATTTTATCCTTCATGGAAAAAAAGTTATGCATTATAAGGTGTGCATCACTTTTTAGAAATGCTATTTTCTGAAGAAAAAAATAGTTTTCCTGGGAGATGGAAAAAGAAGTGCAATTTGATTCCAAAACTTTTGAAAAAAATATTTTTAGAATCTACAGACAAAATGTGATGAGACTCTAGTTTACATCATCTTCAAATTCCTCACAGTTTAGTCGCTATAGGTGCCCGAATGTGAAAATTTAGTTAAAAATAATAATTCTAGTGTCTAGTTTGGCCAAAAAATTTAAACCACTATTGTGGGATCACCCCTACAAATACATTCAACACATGATTTTGAGAAGGAAAAACATGCCACTTTATTAAAATAATAAGAGTTTTTGCTAATACAATTTTGAAATATACTTGAAAAGACATAAAATTGTTGTTCTATATTGAAAAATTCTTAAAAATGTGAGTTACAAGCTCTCTTTTCTTGCTTAGAGCATAAAAAGAATAGAAAGAACTAACTCAAAAATGAGTTGGCTGCTTGGTTTTATTGAAAATCCACCTCTTTCATGACTAAAGTTACCTTCAAGGAAGAGGTTGATTTTGCATGTTGATTGTCAGTTGTTTAGATGTGGAACTCCCTCTTGAATTGTTTGCAAATCATGCAAAAAATTGTAAAGGAGATTTGACCTTGACTTTTGACTTCTTTCCCTTTGCATTCCCCTTGAAATATGCTCCAACTGAACCTGAACAAGTCTTCAAAAACATGCATGATGCTGATTGGAATAGTTGTTTTTCACTTATCTTGCATGAGGTTTTAGAGTTCTTGGGCTACAAGGTAAAAAAAGCCTTGATTTTAGGGTCCAAAATAACCTAAAACTACTTGCTTGTGCTTGAAAAAATTCACCTAACCCAAGTCCCACCCATGCAGTGTCATGTCCCATTTTTTCTAAAAAAATACTTACTAAAAATAGTAAGTTTCTATTATCCATAAACAATAAGTTGGAGGTATCAAGACAACATTGGAATATAATATTATTTAATACTTATATTGTCTTGGTGTAATTTTTATCTAAAGGAAAAATAATATTAAATATTTAGTGGTACCAACACAAGTGGGTCATGATTTTTGGAAAATAACACTTTAACCTCATGTAGGTGCCTCAAAAAATGCATTTTAAGTTGTAAAAAGATGCCTTGTAAGTGGTATAATATGAAAGGCTAAATTTAGAGGCATTATAATTCATTTTATTACTTTTGTAAGTGCCTAAAATTGAGGTGGAATATTTGGATGTGAATCCAATGTTTGGTAGAAGTTTCCAAATGATAAAGAATCTATAAATATTGATCATATTGCATGCAAAAGGATATCACTACTAGATTTGACACCATTTTCTGATGGATGTTCGTCGGTCATTCGACAAATCTTTGGCGGAAAAGCGACGAAATCACGAAAACATTTTCGTTGCTATTTTTTCATCACAATTTTGATGACAAATTAAACGTTGAAATAACAACGCAAATTTGTCGGTCATCGGCATCATAAAATGACTCGAATGTTCATCCAAATATCGACAAAACCTTCATGTATCCACCAACGAATTACAACCAAAATGTAATTGCAATGGCTCTTCTGAAGCGTTGAAAGAACACTAGAAGTTCATTGCCATTTTGACAAAATGGACAAGTATTTACGACAAAGCCTTCATCACAGCTAAGCAACTTTTTCGGACCTTTTATGTGATTCGTCGATGGCGTTCGTTGAAATTACGACGAAATGGGCAAGGAGTTATGACGAAGCCTTCGTCGCAGCTAAGCAACTTCATCATACCTTTTATGTGATTCGTCGGTAGACTTCATCGAAATTGCATTGAAATGGACAAGGAGTTACGATGAAGCCTTCATCACAGCTATAGCAACTTCATTGGACCTTTTTCGTCGATTCGTCGGTTATGTTCGTCGAAATTTTGATGAAACAATGCAATTTTTTTTAAAATATTCATTGAAATGTACCATCAGTGAGAGATCAATCATCGACATAGGATAGAAAACTCACTCTGATAGTCCATGTCTTGCCGATGACTTCCATCGGCAAGACAAATCCAATGTTACACCGATCTGACCTCTTCAAGAGTTTTGAACATTGCTGGTTATCACCAAGACATTCTGAGGGTCTCACCGATTAAACAAGTGTCTAAGAGCAAGTAAACAAATGGAACCTATTAATTTTCTTATTTTGGGGTTCTTTAAATCATAGAATAGATACCATCTTCTTGTGTATAGTGTACTTATATTCATATTTGAATTCGAAACCAATTGTCATTGCACATTCCATTTTATTTGCATAGAGTATTCTATAAGCAATATATTGATAATGCCAAATGATTTATGGAGTTGTACAACTCTACCTATCATCACAGTTCTACTGTTCCCCCCGAGAGAATCTTGCAAAGACAAGTTTACAATACCAAGTCAAAAAT
Source organism: Sequoia sempervirens (assembly GCA_007258455.2). NCBI lineage: Eukaryota > Viridiplantae > Streptophyta > Pinopsida > Cupressales > Cupressaceae > Sequoia > Sequoia sempervirens. The sequence goes on from VDFB02281492.1 coordinate 637,589,541, forward strand.
TATGAAAAAGGCTTACTTCCATACAAATTAAATGATTATTCTCACAATGACAATTGTTTAATTACAACAACAATTCCATGAAAGGTTATCCATGCTTCATAAGAGATGACTGATCATACATACAGACTGCAAGATGCATAGAAAAAGCATTGCACTTGAGAACAACCAAGGGCTAACAAGGGAAGGAGTTAAGAAACGTCTGGATTGAAGAGAAAATGTGTAGGGAAAATGCTGAGTAGTGTCAAGAGAATAGAGCTTGTAGAACATATTCTTGACCTAATCAAGCTCTTGAACAACTTAAACAAAATTAAAATACTAACACATACATGAGACATGTAATGAACTTCCAATATCTGCTATCTTTTTTTTTTTTGGTATTGAAAATAGTTTAAGGTCCATTACATATCATGAAAATGCCTATCCAGCATTAGGATCAGTACAACATCAAAGCATTTCCATAACAAGAAATATACTGTATCAGTACTTTACACAGCAAGAAAGAAACCAAAAAGCACCAGTTGTTTTCAAAACCAGCATAGATAATACAAATTGATGTTAACAACACCACAGGTTGCTGACTATTCAAATCAGCATAAACAATACATAATGTTGATTACATTCTCCTCATTGCTGACTTCTTCAATATCAAGGTTCGCCATTGTTTCTCCTTGGGGGTCCAACTGCTGGGGGCCGCACTGTCTTTTCTGGGCTTGCAGTTTTATCAATTGCTCTCTGGAGCTCATCAAATGTCTGTTGGAACAACATGGTCTCTTCCAAGCTCAACCTACAGGCGGGTCCACTTCTCAGGTCCTCTCTGGTATTGTTAGCAGCACCTTCAGTTATTGACTTCAAGAAATTCTCCATTGAGATCTCTACAAGAGTTGAAATCTATAGAGCAACAAAGTAGAAAGTGAGTCTCTTGCAAGACTCAGTAAGTATCCTCTTGATAACCTTAAATTTATCATCATTTCTCACCTTCCACAAATGCCACATGATCTCATTGGATAAGAAATACCAAAATAGCTTACAACCAAACTTGAGCTTGAAATTACAAAACATAATATCATGCCAATTAATTTTACCATTGCTATTCCAAACCTTCAGCTTATGGTAGAATAAGTACCAAATTTCCTAAGCATAAAAAAATTCAAAAAGAATATGTTTGATAGTTTCTAGAGTCATGTAGATACTATAGATTTCAACACTTTCATGGTTAGATTTATAGGGATCTATCTTTTTCATTAATGCATAGGTAGGTAAAGGAGAAATAATTATAATTGTAACACTCTTCATAGTCCAGTAAATTATGTTCATAATTTGTGTTCAGTGGACCTCGGTTTTATCATTATACTACCCATCTAATACCATATTTTAATCTAGGGTTCAACTATCTCAGATCTAAAGAAGCACCTTCAATTAACCATTTAAAGTACTATAAAATAAAGTAAGACTTTTACTTGAGAAAGATTGGGTACACTTGTAGGATTAAATTTCTCACAATCATCAAGATTTATTGGCACACAAACACAACCTGCAACATATGAAGTAATGGATGACTACAAGTTAGTGAAATGGTCCTTAATATGTGAGTGGTTTGCAAATTGATTGGTAGAAAATAAGGTTACAAATAGATCTACATGAAAAATTATGAGGACAATCTACTGTAATCATCAAAATAGATGAAAAGTGCAAAGGAAAGAGTCGAGCTACATCTCTAGAGCCTAAAAAAAACACATGCAAGAAACATAAAAAAAAGAACAAACTAGTTTTTGGATGAATACAAAATGGTGCCTTCAGCAAGTGATTCATATGCTTTCACACTTGACACAGGACATTAAGAAGATTTTAGTCTTCCTCTGTGAAATTAACTACTTACAGAATAAACCTAGAAACCAATATTATATACCTCCATGTCTAGCCAAGGTAGGTATAAGAGAAAAAAAATTCTTCAATGCAATGCCGAAAAATATCAATGTGTGTGTAGGTTTGTATTACTCAAAATATCATTTCACTACCTAAGGAAAAATGCCGAAAGTGATGTTTTAAATTTCAATCTTCACATAGGCTCCTTATTGCTACACATGCATATACAAGCATTATTCGAGCTCTAAACTATTCAAATATTAAGGATTTAATTAGCTATAAGATGGAAAGTTGTTGTTTAGACATAATCCATCATCTTTTACATATCTTTATTCCTCCTAGCACTTTAGATAAAATTTGTGTAAATGAGTCAAATGTGAATCTTTTATGACAAAGAAAATTCTTAAAAGGAGGGAGAGAGCAAAGGGTAGGGGGCAAGAGAATGCTTGAATGTATAGAAAAGTATAACATTTTGATCATTATAACAATGAAACGAATCTTAAGTTTGAAGCATTAATATCATTTACAACATTTATGATCAAGAATGAATGTAAGTAGAGAAAATTTTGCATACCTACAGATGGTACAAAATTTCATGGTTAAGTTGAAGCCTCCCATCAACAAAAAGATCAAATATCAGGTAGTATCTATCTCAATCGAGCCTCTAAACCCTTGGTACATCCAATTTTCCACTAACTTTGTTATGCACAAAAGTCAAATTTTAGAGTTATGTCACCACTAAAACAGAAGAAACATAGCTTTGAAACCAAAATCCCACTACAACACAATGTGAGTATTCATACAAAAGCCATACAAACAAACTAAACTTAGAACATTGGAATGGAAACTACTTCAAATTATGATGCAGAGCATGGATTCAGGGTATAAAGAATCATTTTTCTTCCACCATAGTGAAAAGTTAGCACTTTCTTTCATCTTTTCATATTGGTTTGATGCTTCAAATGATGCATTTCTTATATTGAAAAGTGCATTACCTTATTGAGCTTCTCTTTGTTTTGAGAATAGTTTAATATTCTCTACTTAACAGGGCCAACCACGTGACGGTGGAAGCTCATTTGGCCCCTCCCCTCACATCACTCTCAATTCTCCATACCCAATCATATAACATTAATCATTCATTCATCCATTAATAACATATAACATTCATTCATCCATTAATAACATATAACATTCATTCATTAACATATAACATTCATTAATTAACATATTCACATTCATTCATTAACATATAATATTCATTCTTTCAATTTTTACATATTATCAAAATATAGTTGTCATGATATGATTACAATCACTTTTTTTTTGTTTCTCTTTTAAAGCTAGTAGAGTATCATTTTCTAAATCATATGTCCCCCCTTTAGTTGTTCTTCCCTCTACTTGTGATCTTAATGTACGCCTAGTCATCTGCTCACGACGTGGATACCGCTGCAGGGGGGTCTGCTGCAATAACAAAGAAATGTTAAACTGATATGTTTTATTATTATTGTTACAAGTATTTCATTAATTAAAAGAACATTAGAGTGGTTCTCTTTACCTGATGGGTCCACATCATGTTCTTGAACTTCTGTTATAGACTCATGCTCAACATGCTGAACACCCTCTAAATCCTGATCTGCAGTTGAAACATGAAATGTTACATTAATTAATACACCAATTGAAATTAAATATGTTTAAAAGAACATGAGAGTGGTCCTCTTTACCTGATGGGGCCACATCATGTTCCTAATCATGCTCAACACGTTGATCACGCTTTACATGCTCTAAAGTTGAAACACGAAAGGTTACATTAATTAGTACACCAATTGCAATTAAATATGTTTAAAAGAACTTTAGAGTGGTCCTCTCTACCTGATGGGGCCACATCATGTTCCTAATCATGCTCAACACATTGATCAGGCTCTACATGCTCTAAAGTTGAAACACGAAAGGTTACATTAATTAATACACCAATTGCAATTAAATATGTTTAAAAGAACCTTAGAGTGGTCCTCTTTACCTGATGGGGCCACATCATGTTCCTGATCTTCTCTAGCCTGATCATGCTCAACATGTTGATCACGCTCTACATGCTCTAAAGTACCAGGATGCACACCATGACCTTCATCTACAGGTTGTGCTCCACTCTCACTAGGCTACATTCCAATGTCATGTGCAATATTATCATTGCTTGAATGTTTAAAACAAATAGGCATGTAATTATTTTATGGTGGAAATTAATATTGAATAGATTGCACAAGTATTCAATTTTAAATAAACTTTATTGAGTTTATTTACCTACGTGTCAGATGCAATGGAAGATTGTGTTTGCTCAGTCAAGACTCTTAGGCATTCAACCATGGCTCCATAGCCTTGCTAGAAGGAAATCTTCAAGTCCTCTTCTGTGGGAACTCTTTTGAATTCAGAGCCCTACATTTTTGCAGAAGATCATGAATTTTGTTTCTATGGTGTGATAAAACAAAAATTCTTTGCAATTTATTATTTGGATGCAATATTTCATTTATTGATACTTACAATTCATGCGGCTAATTTCATATAACCACTAGACCCAAGTTTGTATTGC